>JADLZK010005142.1:0-600000 GCA_015847255.1 Hyparrhenia diplandra | reverse complement strand
ACACAAACCATTCATGTGGCCATATATGTTCTTAACCATATAAATTCATTTTTCAAATCACATTGATTTGTGAGTTCAATCCACAAATACTTGTGCCCAATTTGTTTCTTAACATAGAAGTTTAGTTGTCAAACCACAAATATAGATTACATCCCAAGCAGTACGCTGATGAATAGGTAAAACTCAAGCATCATTAAAAAAAGGTATAACTAGGCTGACTACTAAATAAAAAATATACAGAATTTGAAGCTTAAACCGACAACACAACTTGAAGTGCAGGCTTGCTTTGTAGTCGCTGCTGAGCTAAGAACTAAAAACAGATTTCTAGCATACTAAAATTCATGTCGGTATTGCTCACCACACCACAAAAGCCGTGCACCTGGAATTAACTGCCTGTGGTTAAGAAAAATAATTTATGCTTGTTCACTAGAAACTTGATCTAACTAGCACAAGAGGCAATGCATATCGACTATTGCGCATAATGACACACCACACTGATTAGTAATTTTTCAAATGTGAAAATATCTGTTCTACCAAAAATAATAATTGGGAATCTAATGCACGATAGTTTCTTAGGTGAGTATCTCTTTAGCAGAACGTTGTAATACTTCATTTGAAAGATCAATTCAGGACGTTCCATTTACGGAGCATGGAGAAAGTTCGATATACATGAATGATCAATTCAGGAACTATTTCATTTGAAAGAAAATGTGAGTTTAAACGTTGTGATGGGGATGACAACTTAGAAATCCAATGACACAACATTGCAGTTCAAGCTTCACAAACTAGTAGAACAGCGATAATTGTGCTACATTGTTACAAAGGTATTTGTCCCCACTTTCAGGCCATGGCATGAATACTAAAATTTAGAATAATGGGAGAGATACCTAGTACCAACTAACAGATGGCCATACAAGATGGAATGGCGTACTGAAAAGCAGATATGCTGATAACTTGTGAACTTGTTTTCTAATCAGGCACTATAATACTAGCACCAATCTGGTACTGTTAAAAAACTCATTCTTGAACCAGCTACGTGAGAGAACTCAATATAGTAACATTCACACAAACACAGAGCATCCAAGAGACTTGCTATTTACTACCATATAATCTAATTTGGATAATTCAAGACTGAAATCTGATTTGTGTCATACAGGCTACACATATGATATATGCTGGATAGATTATCAGTAAGGACATATATGTTTAATAAATCATCATTGCAATATGTGTAGCCTGTACGACACAAATGCACCTAAATGAAACAATCACACGGAGAAAAGATATACCAACAATGATTATGTTAGACAATTTATCTAGAAATATAAAATCATGCTTTAAGTGACATAGCTACACATCAAGTTTGGAGAAAATTACATGAGACCCTAACTAGCTCGCACTTGATGTAGGGCATGTAAAGGGAGGGCAGGACGAACTAGCACTGCTGGATGCTACATCCACT
The DNA here is from genome assembly GCA_015847255.1 of Hyparrhenia diplandra. Classification (NCBI taxonomy): domain Eukaryota; kingdom Viridiplantae; phylum Streptophyta; class Magnoliopsida; order Poales; family Poaceae; genus Hyparrhenia; species Hyparrhenia diplandra. Next base: position 598,538 of record JADLZK010005142.1, on the reverse strand, counting down.
CACGGCACAGGAAAATCAAATCAAACAAGGAGTGAAAGGAAAAATCGGGAAGCGGATTCAAAGGGGAAGGAAAGAAACAGAATATGTGTGTGGATCGGAAGGAGGTGCAATATGTGGATCGATAGGACATACAATAAATAAATCTACAGGAAGACAGATCGAGCTAAAGAATTTCACTTTCCGTTCGCACCGGCAGCGGGTCAATGGGACATCGCGAACTCGTCACCGGGCGACTCCTCGCCCGATGTCGAGTGGTTCGTACTCGCCAGCGTCGAGCAGTTTGTTGCGGCCGGTGTCGAAGAGGGCAAGCCACGGAGCACGCCCTCCATCCGGCGTGAGGGAGAGCATAGGGACGTTGAGTAGCAGCACCGATAGAGCTTGGAAGGAGGAGCGACGATGCACACGAGAGATACGAGGTGTCGTCGCCGACTCCTGCAAACAACCGCCGAGGACAACGACCTGCAGCGCCACCGACGAGGACGCCGGGCTGGGGCTGCGTGGGGCGCCCACGGCCGCGGAACCCGCCTGGGACTCGGAGGCTGCAGAGGCGAGGGGAGGGGCGAGCTGGGCTCGTCGGCGGCGGACATGGTGGTGAGCTGGGCTCGTGCGTCGGAGGGAGAGCTGGAAGAAACCGCGGCGAAGCGGCAAGCTTTTTAGCTCGGTGACTGATTATTAATCAGTCCTGTGGTAATATATATATATATATACACACACACACGGCAGGCCTAAAATGCACCCATCCTGTCCAGCGAGCACAAGCTCCCTCCGTCGTGGTCCGTGCGGCCCCCGCGCGCCTGTCTTCCTGCGTCTGCGTGCGACATGCGCGAGTCCGCACCCCCGCACCCTGCTTGGCCCTGCGCACAGTCTGCATGGACCTCACCCCACAGCCCGTGTGATATTTTTTCTCTCCATGGGCCCATTGACACATGCACTATTGACGCTTGCCATGCATGATTAGAATTGGCAGGATGCTACCCACGGTGGAATATTTATTTAATCCATGCTGCATGCAGCCATGCAATTGATGTAAAAAATTAGTTAGCCTAGAGTGATTACCGAAACTAATTAAATTGTGAAAGAGAAGGTTACGTACTATTTGTTTATGGAAAAGTTTAGGATGCTTGTAATTAATGTGAGCCATCTTTCCGGTAAAATCTAATGGTGCTTCTAGCAGGTAATACCATTTTGGTGGATCCGGCACTAGGTATGGTACTATCCGATTAAATTAACTGGTGGAAAAAATAACAGTAATAACTACACTAGGACCCCATGCACACACACCATCACAAAAATTGCAACAAGAGCACAGATCTAGTTACAACTAGAGTAATTGCAAATGGTCGTGTCCTCCAATTGCAACTAGGATAATAGTCCAGTTACAACTAATGTAATAAAATAATTATTATGTTATTGAAAAACCATTTACAACTAGGATGGTAGCCCAATTACAACTAAGGTAATAAGATAGTTGCAGTGATCATGGCTACATCCCACATGCTTAGTAAAAAATCGATTATGGAGGAAAAAGGGAGTGACATTGTGAGAGAGTTGTGGGGAGAGAGAGACAAATGGAGAGGGAGAGAGTGCGCTAGTAGGCTCTCAAAATTCGTCCGAGCTAACCATGAAAATTACTAGAGTAGAAAGTCATACACAATGGCTGGTAAATTACCATTTGCAACAAAGGAGTGTCTCCAGTTGCAACGCTGCAAGTCAGACGATTGCAACCTAGTTAACAACCATTTGCAACAAGGGTGACAAACACAGTTGTGACTACAACGCTGGTAAAAACTCCATTTGCAACAATGGAGTGTCCACAATTGCAACAACAAAAATAACACGATTGCAACATACTCTATTTTTAGTTTTATAAATCTTTCCTCCTTGCGTAGTCTCAATTAGTAATTGCAAAAAACCCTATTGCAACACAAAAATACAAATTGCAACCTAGTTGATAGCCAATTGCAGCAGGTTGATGACTACGCTTGCAACACCCTCGCCGGTAAAGTTGCCATTTGCAACAATGGATCGTCTCCGGTTGCAACACCGCAAATGACACAATCGCAACATGTTGATGACCACTGTTGCAAAACACACAAAAAGGGCTGGTAAATTACATTTGCAACAATGGAGTGTCTCCAGTTGCAACACCGCAAGTGGCACAATTGCAAGAAATCAAAAAAAACATCAATAGCAAAAGATATATACAGGGATAACCAAAAGCATGGGGTACGTAAACACTACGATCTCCTCAATAGCAAAATATATACAGGTTTGCAAATGTAAGCACAGATCTAGTTACAATTGGAGCACAGATCCAATTACAAACTAAGAGTAATTGCAAACTATATTACCCCCATGCACACACACCATCACAAAATTGCAATCGGAGCACAGATCTAGTTACAAATCGAGTAATTGCAAATGGTCGCGTCCCTCCAATTGCAACTAGGATAGTAGTCCAGTTACAACTAATGTAATAAAATAGTTATTAAATGTTATTGAAAAACCATTTACAACTAGGATGGTAGCCCAATTACAACTAAGGTAATAAGATAGTTGCAGTGATCATGGCTACATCCCACATGCTTAGTAAAAAAATCAATTATGGAGGAAAAAGGGAGTGACATTGTGAGAGAGTTGTGGGGGAGAGAGACAAATGGAGAGGGAGGGAGTGCGCTAGTAGGCTCTCAAAATTCTTCCGAGCTAACCATGAAAATTACTAGAGTAGAAAGTCATACACACGACAGCACAATGGCAACTGGGCAATAATCTTGTTATAAGTGGAGGAATTGCAACAGATCGGGTCCTTCTATAGCAACTAGGATAACACCCTAAACTCGGCAAACACAAAGAACCCTAAACTCGGCAAACGCCATGAACCCTAAACTCGGCAAACGCTGATAGCCCAATTAATATGTTATTGAAAAACCATTTACAACTATGATGATAGCCCAATTACAACTAAGGTAATAAGATAGTTGCAGCTGATTATGTCCTCTATTTACAACTAGAATGCCGTCGACGACGTTGGCTCCGGGGTACCTGGTGACTCCAGATGCGGAGTAGCTCTTCACCGCAGTAAGCACTCCACATCCCCCCCTGTTGTTCAACCGTTTGGATGGGTTGCTTACCTGTAACATCTATTAGTTGTTCATCTGTTAGCCATACTATCAATGCAAAACATACATCAAATTGCAGTTAAAATTGTTTGTTGGTTGCAACACCATGAGCACAGTAGTTGCAACATGGATATTGTTATCTAAAAAATTGCAACTAGTGTTGTGATTTTGTTTGGTAGACTGGCAATTGGTTGTAATTAGTTGCAATTAGTTGCAACTAATTAATCGTGTACAAAATACCGACAACTACTTAATGATACTAGTAAAATACTGACAATATACTATAACGCTGGGGTTTGAGGTGCATGTGCTCCATAGTCTAGCATGTGATTTAATCGTGTACGCCTGCATGCGTTGTCCATATATATAGTTTGGGTCTCTCGCTTCCTTCGTATACTAGTATATACGTGCATCATTGCCAGTTCCTTTTAAATTCAAATCACATGCATGTGCGCCTTCGTGCCGTGGCAGTAGGACTCGTGTACGAGTTTTTTTTTTTTTTTTTGAAGGGGACTCGTGTACGAGTTGACTTGGCAACACTGCTAGGTGCGAGTGGCCGCGAGATATCCTGAGCGCGTGTGGGAACTGGGAAGCGGGCGCGTGAGTCTGCATGGGCGAGAGCGGTCGGGCCAACGTGGTTCGGCCGCGTGAGGGGAGGAGTATGGGGACCGCGGGCGGGACGCGACCGCGTGCGCCGTGCGAGCACCAAGCCAGGCGCGAGGACCAGGCACGGGGAGGGGCGGGTGTGGGTTTGGGTTCACTCCTACGGAGCTGGTTGGGTCGGCCTGGGTGCATTCGCTATATAGAATGCACCTAGGTGTAATATATACATACACTATATATATATATATATTTTTTTTTTTTTTTTTTTTTTTCGAGACCGCGACTTCACGCGTTTTTCATTAAGAAGAAGAGCCGAAAGAACGGCAAAGTAACCGGTACAATGGGTTCGCAAAGAATCCATAGATTACCAACGAAATCCACAACACAAACACAAAGCAAGAAAAAAGAGGGGGGCACCCTCCACCTAACAACCCCAAGAACTGAGCCTAATACAAAAAAGATAACTCAACACCTAGGTAGCCCGTAGTGAAGGAGCCGCAGACGACACAGTGAGACACGGCGGCAAAGCATCCGCCCGACCACCCGACGGCCAAGCATCCGTCCCCACCTCAGCGACCTCAACGGCCAACCCGCCGGAGACGCCGCGTCCTCGATGGCAAAGCAAAGACACGACGGCCATGCATCCGTCCCCCACCTCGGCGCCCTCAACGGCTAAACCGCCGGAGATGCTTTCTTGGTGGCAAGCGACAGCAACACGGGCGGCCAAGCATCCGCCCCCACCTCAGACCTCAACGGCCAAACTGCCGGATACGCGCCCCGGTGGCCAAGTACCTCGGTGGCAAAGCATCCACCGGAATGACGACTCGATGGCCATGCATCCATCCCCACCTCAGCGATCTCAACGACCAAACTGCCAGAGATGCTTCCTCGATGGCAAAAGCGACCCCTCAGCGGCAAAGCATCCGCCGGAAAAAAGACCAGACCACTGCAGCAACAACAAGCACTAGCCGGCATACCTAGGTGAGGAGAAGTATGGAGCACAATTAGGCGCAGCACGACAACCGACGGGACCGCACGGGCAACAGGCGAGCCAACACGACCAACCCGAGCCCCAAACGCAGCGAGGCTTGAAACTTCACGAGCAACACCTTCAAGAAGGGATGCGACGCCGAGCGCCGCCGCTTGCCCGCCCACGCGGGCAAGGTTTTCACCAAGAAGCTCCACGCCGGCCGGGGTGGTGGGTGGCGCGACAACGGATGCCTCCAAGGAGGGAACGGCGCCAAGAAGGCGTCGCCATCGTCGGCCGCAGCAAGGCTTTCGCCTAGCGCCACCCCACCACGCGAACCAAGCCATCAACGAGGAGAGAAGCATACGCCATCCAAGCCGCCATGGCATCAATGGTGCACCACAAGCGATGCCGTCCGCACCACCACGGTCGGCGCGGCGTGCATTGCAGACGCCGCCAACCGGAAGGAGATGGCGCCGCCCCCGACCAGCGCTCCCGTCACTGAGCCTCCCACCGCAGACCCCACCCACGTCGCCGGATGCCGCTGCATGTGGATGAATGAAACGGCGTCACCGGTCGCGCAGATACGCCAGCGTCGTCGCCGCAGCGCATCAAGATCGGGCGGACGCCGGATCAGGGCCCGAGGGACCCGATCCAGCCCGTCCGCCGCCACGCAAAGGTGCCGCCGACCGGGCCGACGGACGCCGGAGCGAGCCCAGGGCCCGATCCGCCATGCCACCCGCGTCCGAGCGCGACGAAGCGGTGTGGCCACCCGCAAGACGCTGGAGAGGAGGCCGCCAAAGCAGCCGTCCGGGGGGCGGCTCGATCCGCGCGCCGCACCGCCCTACCGCGCCATGGCCGCCGCCATGGCACCGAGACGGAGAGGTGAAGGATGGGAGGTGGGGGCACGGAGGGGACGCAGGGCGCGCCGGGAGCGCACCGCCGCCACGCGCCGCCGCCGCGCCGCGGAGAAGCGCGGACGCCGGAAGTCGCCGCCGGGGTGGGGAGGGAGGACCTCCGCGGCAAGATCCAAAGCCACCACGGGCCGGATCCGGCCGCCGCGTCGCCGGGACGCGGATGACGCCCCCAAGGCCCCCCCCGCCCGGGCTAGGGTTAGGAGGAGGGGGGGAGCGGGGAAGAGGGTGGAGGAGGTCGCGGACGGGCTCCCGGTGTTTGGGGGCGCCGGCCGCGCCGCCCGCCCCGCCTGGAAGGACGGCGACGGCGGCGGGGGCATGGGAGCGGGGGCTTCGGGCGGCGTTAAGCCCCCGAGTCGCCCTGCAGGAGCGGTCGGGGTCGCAGTACTAATTACCATATATATATATATATAAGTATTACGCTGTAGCTAGCTACAAAATATAATATTCTGTAGCCGGAACCAAAGTGTGCACCAACCCGCGCTGCAGCGTCCACACCCGGCCACACAAACCCGTTGCATGCATGGCTCAGTTATTAGCCGGCAATAAATCTTCCTCTCTCCTAAATCACCGCCGTCTGACTTGGGGCAAAAGGGGCAAATTTCATTAGTGCTCCTCGGTATCCTCCCTTGCCTAACAACCTCTCTCTCATTTTCCTAATTTTTTTCTCTCTCCTCACATGCAGAGCTCTCCACAAAGCGGTGTCATAGGATTGGTCGCCGGTCGGGTACCTTCGAGGCTCCGACGAGTTCCCTGCGGCGAGTAGCAAAGAGCTGCGTTAGGGTCTGCGTATCGTCGCTTGCTTGCCCCTACAGGATGGAGCCGGGAGCACAGAGCACCCATGGACAGGCCGGCACTTTGAGGAGTTCATCGTCAGCTGCTAGAACCGCGCATGGTGCAGCACACCTTGCACCGGCGACGACCCGGCTTCCCGGCGACCGGCGGCAGCGGCACTGTCACCCCGTGATCCAGGTGTGTCGACACAAGATCCGTGAGGTAAGCTTCTATACCAAAATCACTCTATCCGTTAAATCTTGATGTAAATTCTATTGGACTAGGAGCCGGTTCCATTAGATTAATTAGATTCCTTGTTTTGCGATTCCTTGTTTCGCTCGCTTATAAAATATCCGGCACCGGCCGATTTACTGCTTTACAAACAAATAACTTTCCTATTGTGAGCAGACGGGGAGAATAGCAGATGTAGTCTGATCTGATCTTTTGCGCAAACCATCATGCGCTCAGCCATACTGCAGACTGAGGGATAAATGATTTCCACCATGCAAAATGTTAGTTCTTTTTTTATTTGAAAGAAACAATTTTGTTTCAGATCTGGTGTTTACTGCCTTGCCTTGCCATGCATTTGAAACACGTGATTTATTAGCTCATCATATTTCGTGTTTAGTTTAGAGAGAAGCTCCATTTTGGGTTGTCTTCATGTAATTTTCTGTTCACTTAAATTAAATAGATCAATCTTGAGCTAGCTTATTCACACCTGTTCGTTTTCAAGCATCTTATTTTTTTTACGAATTTAGATATGGGCTAGTGTATTTTATCAGATGAGTTAGTTAACATACTTGATAGTATTTTACCAGACAGGCTAGTGTATTTTTACCAGATGAGTTAGTTAACAGGATTTAGGAAGACCATGGATTATCATGAATTTAGGAAGACCATGGATTTCTTATGGTAATTTTACCAGATGAGTTAGTTAACTGGCTAGTGTATTTTATTTGCTGGCACAAGAACTCTTCGGTAGCTCACATCATTGATAGTTCAGTATCAAACTAATTTTCACTCATCTAGGCTAAAGCTGTGTTTCTCGTAAATCATATACTGTATATACTGTATGGAAAAGCAATTGTTCTTTGGGGTCACTATGCCTACTACTGTTATATCATACCACGTAGTTCTTGTAATTTTGTTTCATGTAAATCATAGTCCGCTACTGCTGTTAGATCGGCTATGCGAGAAAGTCGACAGATCGGCATGTGCTGTCCTACTAGAGTTTCGAAATACGATGCATCTTACACTGTTGGTCACAACCATAATACAAAATGTTCATACTATTCTTGTAAATACTTACATTCATGTACACATTTCTCGTAAATATAAGTGTACCTATGTTAAGGTAATATAACAGAAAATTCTCGTAAATATTAGTGCAAATTCTCATAAATATTCCTAGCATAAATAAATATTTGTAGTATTGTTGTAGATGCTTATATTCATAGTACATGTCTCTCGTAAATATCACTTAATTATGTCAGAATAAGGCAATACAAAAATTCTCGTAAATATTCCTATTGCAAAATATTCATAGTATTCTTGGAAATATTTATATTCATTGTACACATATCTTGTAAATATCAGTGTTATGTTCTTCTAAGGCTTATTTATTTGTCTGATTAGTCCTGATGGCATCATGCATTGGTATTTCACCTTCATGTTTATCTACTCAAATGATGGTCATTGAGCCTTTTATGGTTGAAAATTGATTTCTTCCTTTTGCAGCCTCGGGTCTCCAAACTGCACAAATACAAAGTGTTCTCCAGCGACTTCAATTTAATATTAGTGTCAAATCCAAAGCCATGGAAGCTGGGAGATTGTCTCAATTATTTAGAGCACCTTATTTTCACTCAAATTCTGGATGTAAACCAATCAGCGTGCGATGTTAGATTATGAACTTGTAGCATGATTATTTTTGTTGCATGTATATTTGCCTTGGTTCTCTACTATTTGCCTTTTTGTTACTTGTCGAACTTGTACTGCAATATATTTTAATATTTTAATGTAAGTATACATTCCAGTAAATAATTCAGCAACAAAACTAGTAAATAGATTCTAGTAAATACTCATGCAAAAATCTAGTAAAGATTACGGTAGAGATCTAGTAAAAATTACCATAAAAATCAAGTAAAGATTACTATATTCATGGAAGTCTAGTAAATATACTATCGTAAAGATTACTGTTTTCGTGGAAGTCTAGCAACTACTATATATATACACACACACACACTTTATCTTATGACTTATTTCTGTTATGAGTAGAAGTGAGGTTATGATTTACCTTTACATTAATGGTATAAGTTATCAATATATGTCCTGCCAGACCTTCCCAGTGGTAAAATATAAATCGATAACCTGATAACACTCTAGGTAAAATACTAAAATGGTATAATTATCTGTGCGCTTGCAGATTCCTTTTTATGCATATATCTTATAGTCACAAAAATGATGAAGATCTGTTTAGTATTATTCTTATGGTGATGCTAGATAGTACCAATAAATATTTTCTGACACCATAGCTGGAGAGGACAACCTAGTATAATATTAGAGGTGTAGGTAACTGATAGATGGCTACTAAAACAAGTGATGAGTTAATTAATAGCAACAGTTTCATCGGGTAAGTCTTATGGAGTATAACGTACTTTCGGGGTTTGTTAACTCCCGTTGCAGTGCTGACTTCGTCTTTGCTAATCATGGTCATGTCAGTGGGCTCCACATGATCTGGTTGTTCTTCTGACTTAGTTGCTCTCCTAAGTTGTCTTCTGTAGCTCTACTCAGCCTCCACAAATTAAATTAAGTTTACTCAAAAATAACTTACTCATGTTTTGTAAAATTAATATTATCATTCTTCCAAGACTCCGGTACATATTTTTTGTAACAAATGTTGTAATGTTGTAGTTACTCCTTTATTTATCCTAGTATGAGTTGTCAAATGTGGATGATTCAGGTTTTACCGAGGACACCCGACAGGCTAACGTAATCATCCGGCTCTCGTGTGCAGTAGTCGAGGTCTTTAGGACAATCACACAGGTGCACGTGGGCCATATAATTAGGTGCACGTGGGCCATATAATTAGGGTGGTTCTGCCACAGTTACCAGCTTTAATCGGAGTAGGAAAAAAGTGACTACTTTCATCACTTGATTGATCGGGTAAGAGCAAGGATATCTGGGTGGAAGGAAAAACTCCTTAGTATGGGAGGGAAAGTGGTGCTTATTAAGTCAATTGCTCAAGTTATTCCAGTATATGCGATGATGGTGTTTAAAATTTCCAAAAATGTTTGTAAAGGAATTACCGACGCGATCTCGCAATTCTGGTGGGGTGATGATAATGACAATAAGAGGATTTATTGGCAAGCTTGGTGTGGAAATTATGTAAACCAAAGCACAAAAAGGAGGTTTGGGGTTTCAAGATTTGCATAGCTTCAATTTAGCAATGCATGCAAAGCAGGTAGGGCGCCTGCTCATGGAACCAAGCTCACTGTGTGCTACAGTTTTGAGGGCGAAATACTATCCTGATGGGCGCCTACTCAATGCAAAAATTATGAAGAGCAGTTCATTTACATGACAGAGTGTGCTATCTGGTCTTGAATGTTTCAAAAAGGGCTACATTTGGAGAGTGGGTGACGGAACACAAATCAACATTTGGGAGGACAATTTGTTACCAGGCAGTCCTAGCCTGAAAGTCCAATCGCCAAGAGGCCGAAACCTGGTGAGTACCGTTGATGAATTGATCAATCCGATTGACGCAAATTGGGATGTCGATCTAGTGAGATCTCTTTTTCTGCCAGCTGACGCACGGAATATACTTCAAATTCCTCTATCCAGGCAGTGGCGGCGGACCCAGGATTTGAAACCAGGGTAGTCCTACTTGAAAATTTCTATATACATTATGATAAAAGTCAAAGAAAAATTTAGAAAAATAGCTATAAATTAATCAAATTAAGATAATATATTTAAAAGGTTTTTTTTAAATAAGGTCATACATAAAATAAGGTCTTATATAAATTAGATACTACGATACTAGTTTTAATTGAAGGCTTTTGCTTTGCGTTTTTCTCGTTGCCATAAAAGCATGAACTATGTCATCTTCGCTTATAGTGGAGAATATATGTTTTTTTTAAACAAAGTGGAAAATATATCATGCTCAATAAAGGTAACTAGAGCCACACATGATAGATCCATAATTCCTAAACCTTTACGGTCTAATCTCCAATATCCGAAACCTAAGGCTTAATAACTACATAAAAGAATGAGATTTGGGAGAAAGCAGTGGAGAAACTCACTGGAGCCACAGTGGCCGCCAGGGGACGCGGGCGGATGGCTGCTGGCCCGCTACACGCCTGCGCCGCCGGGTCGCCCAGCTGCTTCGCGCCGCTGCCGCCCAGCGGGATGGGGCTCCGGATGGCACCGAGGAGGTCACGTCAGGCCCCGGTCGCCGGGGAGGCTGGTGAGATGAACCGGTGAAGCGCTGGTGGCCAGCGCACGCTTGCATCGGGAGGAACAGGAGCGGGCTGCCTCGCTTGTAGGAGAGACAAGGAATGGGCCAGATTCTCATGGGCTGCGCAGAGTAGTAAAAACTTTATGGGCCAAATTTCAGGGTAGTCCCGGCCTACCTGGACTACCCGCTGGGCCCGCCAGTGATCCTAGGGGATGGAAGATGTGGTAACCTGGCACCATAATCGATCAGGCATGTTTTCAGTAAGGTCTGCACATCACTGCCAATGGACTTCAAAATTTGAAGAGGAGGACCAAGCTGCAGTAAATGGATTGGATAACCAAGTCTGGAAAAGGCTATGGAAGCTATCCATCCCAGGGAAAATAAAAATCCATGGGTGGTGATCTCTTAATGGCCTAATTCCTTGCAAGGGTATTTTATTTAACCGGCATGTGATCGATAGTGCAGCATGTCCCTTGTGCAAGTCAAGCAATGAAGATATTAAGCATATGATGTTTACATGTGGCCGAGCTAAATGTATTTGGAATTTCCTGGGAATATTCCTGGGAATAGGGAGCCAAATTTGACAGATTAGCTCAAGGTGATCGTTCGGTCCAGCAGATGATTGAAGAAGCAATTAGAAGTGGGGGCAATGTGCAACGTCTAAACAATGTTGGCTTGCCCGGTTTGTACATATGGTGGGAAAGAAGAAGATTTGTCCATGGCGAGTCTATCTAGAATCCTCATACTGTCTAAACATACTAGTTAATGGTTAATAAGCACGTGCGCTATAATACTATGTCATTTTTGTTTGCCATTTTGTAGCTTGCTTGCAATTATCAGCTTGTCCTAGTACTCCATGTTTTTTTGAAACCACATTTTTATTTGATCTTTTGGAACTATGTTGAAGTGCCAATTGAGCCTTATTAAGACTGTATGTCCTGAACTGAGCACGAGTCTGGCACCCGAGTTTGCGCTACAACCAGGTTCAGAGCTTTTTTTTGAAACAATGGTTCGGAGTTTATTGGCCAAGAATGAAATGCATATAGATGGCAGAAGCGTTAGCGACTGCAGTATTTGCTTACGTTAAGGTAAATGGTGTACCTCAACTCAATTCCCATCTTCCATCTCCTCAGTTAAGGATGCTAAAACCCGCACACTTCATGAGTGGATAAAAGAACTATCAAGCAGTCGAGTCATCACTCTAAAATGGTCAGTTGTACAATAAAGAAAATGGTCAGTTGTACGTAAAAAAATGACAAATTGATAATGATTTAGCTTTAGAACGATCCATGATCTGACAACATCTACACAATAAAAAGAAAATGGTCAGTTGTACGTAAAAAAACTGACAAATTGATAATGATTTAGATTTAGAAGAGGTACACAAAAACACTCTTATATTATATTATAAAAAACACAAAACCTTACCGCCCTATTCTATTGGTGGACCTTTTCTGAGCCATGTCCATTACAAGCGGCCGCTTGAATATTTCTTGAGAGGACCATTGGAATTCCATCCACCGTACCACATCTGTTTTCACACAGCGATTTCCATACTTCAACCATGTAAAGGCCAATAGTACAGTTTGCATCTAAATCCCCTCCCAATTTTTATAGAGCACACCAAACCAGCCTGCTATTAAGATTTTCACTTGCAACAAGACTGACCATCTTAATAATAACGATCGCCTACATGATGCCTTAGAAAATGAATTTTTTTCGTTCAGTCATCATCAGATTAACTGTCCAGAAGAATTTGTAATAGGTTGTCAAGGGCCTGAACCAAATTGAGGGAACAAAGATTTGTACGTGCACAACATGCATACGCCTGACGGCTCGAAACCATCGTAGCAGATTGGGTTGCGTTTAACCCGCAGCATATTCAACGCAACCCAATCAGCGACACGGAGGGAGTTGTCGAAGCGCCGCTCGCATGCTGTTAGATAGATACATCACGATCTACTCGAAGGTGTAGACGTTGCCGCTGGAGGCAGTGAAGGAGGGCAGGCGCACGGGCGGCCACGGCTGTCAGGCAGACACATCACGATCTTCGGCGACGTTCCAATGGAGGCGGAGGGAGGACGGCTGGCTTACGGTGGCCACGGCACGGAGTCGCCGACGCGTGTAGGCGTCAAAGGCCTTGGCGTCCTCTTCACGGTCGTGTTCTCTGCGGTTGCCAGCGAGTGCGATTGGAGGCAGAGTTTGCCGGGCGAGCGCGATTGCGTGGTAGAGTTTGAGCGCGAGCGCCAAGCAGTGCAAGGCGAAAGCATCGAGCACGCCAGAGAAATTGCCCACTGGCGCTGTTGCTGCCGGCGCAGGGCGGAGGGGCCGATGGCCGGGTGTAGCGAGCGTAGGGGCGACGGGGGCGATGGGCACGGTTTCAAAAAAAAAGGCGAACCGCGAGGCCTGTGCAGGCGAAGCGTGGCGGAGGGTACCGCGGGGAAGAGAAGGATCTCGCGACGTATCGGGAAGTCGCGCGCCGTTTCGGAGGCGCTATTGCTGTCGAGGCCTACGCCGTACATCGGAGAAGTGAATTGAAGCGAAACACCTGTAACCTAAGGTTGGTCCCTGCTTGAGGACCATTGGATGCGAAATCTAGATAGATCGGATGGATGAGATCGAGGCACGTGCCATCCAATTCCTTCGCTCCTTTATAGTATAGATAGATAGATATGAGGTCGATCCAGAAAGCTCTGAAGATATGTCGAGGATAGAAGAAACCACCTGAAGGAAAACTCATGGTTAATATTGATGCTGCGTTTGATGCCGGCTGTGGAAGCTCAGGTGTGGTGATTAGGGACTCGGGGGGAGGATTCATAGCAGCAGCAAGTAATTACTTCCCTCTAGTTCTCGATGCTCAGATGGCTGAGACATATGCTTTGAGAGACGGATTAAGAATAGCGCAACACATGGACAGCAGCGGATTCATAGTACAATCTGATTGTATGGAAGTTGTTCAAACCATACAGGATGGTGATTTTTAGGCAATGCCATCAGCTCCAATTTTTTTATGAATGCTATGATTTGTGGAGGGATTTTGCAGAGATTTCTATTGAACATATTGTGACATGGAATCCAACCAAGTTGCCCACGAGGTAGGTTGGCAAGCGTTTATGTCAAAACTTTTATGTAATTGGGTCGATGAACCCCCTAATTGTATTATTCATCTTCTGTCAAACGATGTGGAACAATGTTCTCAGATGAATAAAGCTTGCCAGATGGTTTTTCAAATAAATAAATAAATAAATAAAGCTAGGACAGAGATAACAAAGCTTAAAGGGACTACGGTATGCCTTGCCTGCTTTATTTCTTTTATACACGTTATACAGTCGTGTTTATACATACATGATGTAAAATCAAACAGTAGCTTAAACTATCACACGCTGGACGTACGTCGACATGATGCATGATTTGTCTGTAATATAAAAAAAGAAACAAAGAAAAACGGTAACTGATTTGGTAGCCATTATTTGGCACGGCGACTACGGTTCAAGACCACCGCGATATATAATGAAAAAGAAAAACAATAGTAATGACCTGATTTGGCGCAGCAAATTGAACGGTTCCACCCAATTAAGTTCGTCGACCAGGCCTAGCCACACCGTCGCTGTATGGATTGTTAAGCACGAGGTGAACGACCTTTGATGCATCTAGTGGGCCGTAGATTCCGGGACCCGCTAATCGACTCCAAAGGTCATATCCGCACTTCTTCCAGTCCAGCAGAGCTGATGATATCTGCGGCCAATTATACATGTACTCCTGCAGTCGCATTGTCATTGTGGCCCCGGAGTTCCAGCCGCGTGCAATGGTGTCGTAGAGAGGATTTGTCTTTGCGGACTCAGTGAACATCACGATCAGTCCCAACAGTAGTACCCTGAAGCTGCCATCATCCGCGCACTCAACTCGGAAGCGCGAAAGCACGCGCACAGCCTCTTCCGCGAAGGTCTTACCCAGTGTTAGGTAATTCCAACCCAAAGGTAATTCCAACTTGCCTAGAGGTACTGAGTTGTACTGTGGTGGGAGTCCACGACTCACGAAGCCGTGGCGACAAAGATAGCAGCAATAAACTCCGTTCTGATTCATGAAGCCACAGACATCGACGCTGTCATCCGGAACCACTTGAGTTGTCCACGATTCCTCGTCTGCCACTTGAAGCTTGATGTGAAGCCACCTCGCCGGTTCTTTATGAGGACGCCACCTGGGGAGCAGCGGGTGTTCTCGGGTCGAGGAGAGGTTTGGGTCTCTGTGGCGATCAAAGATATCCCCACGCTCTGGGTGGTCGGCGAGAATGCGACGTAGATCCATCATGAACGAAATGAACGACCATTCATCTCTGATGGTGTACACTATGTCAAGTTGCTGCATCTGCAAATAATATAGTAATCAATCAATATACACGAAGACGACATATGAACATTATTAGTCAAAATTAATCCATCGACCCGTGGTCTCGTACCGGTTACAGTCTTAGAAGACACATAAGCATTAATTATTTTTATTACCCCTAACTAATCAAAGTTACTTATATCAATTACGCTAACAGAATGGTTTGATGCAATATTAACATAAATTAAAGTGAATTATCATGGAATATTAACAAAAAATTAAAGTGAGTTGTCGGTGTTATTGCTATATGGTTTATTAAGAGAATGTTTTTCCATGCTTTATAAGCTACTGAAATAAATATTTATCCTAATGCATACATGTTTACTTGGTCTACATGATGAAACGTAAAATTGTGCTTATTTTTAACTTAGTAGTTGTAGAAGCGTGAAATTTAGAAATATATATAGCATAGTTTATGGATATTGAATTATTTATTGTGATAGCTTTTATATACTTTATATTTAGATTATAGAGAAGAGATATTTTTGCTTATTATTTATGACAACTAAGGTGGATAATTTAGACACAAATAAAAATGTGTCATTGTATAGTTTCTTTCATAATGATATATACAGGTAATTTAAATGCAAACATAGGGGTCACTTTGCATTATCTTTAATAACGAGAGAGTTGGGTAATTTAGATAGTGGGTTAGGGGTTAGACTCTCCGTAGTGGGATACGGTAAATCGATCCTGTAAACGCACATAGCGTAAAAAGCCCACAAGCCGCATCCGCTACCAGGTGCGCTTACGCGCGAAGCCTCCCCGTCCCGCCAAATTTGGCGTGGTAGCGGGCTTGCGCTACGCCCGATGTGGCACGGGGCCCACACGGGGAGGGAGGAGGAGGCAGGTGCCCGCGCCGAAAGGGAAGGAGCGAGCAGGTTGCGCCGCCATGGTCGCGCCACGCCGCCGGCCAGGAGCGCCGCCGAGCGAGGTTCCCGCCCGCTGAGGTCCGCCAAAGCAAGCCGCGAGGAGCCACCGCGCGACGAGCCACCGGAGATGGAGAGCGCGAGGCGAGGAGCGCCAAGGTCCCGCGCCCGCGCCCCGACCAAGGTCGCCGCCGCCCCGCCCCGGCCCCGAGGCTGCCGAGGAGACGGCGAGCAGCAAAAGCCGCCACGCCGCCGCGGACGGAGAGAGGGGAGGAGGAGGGAGCAGGGGAGCCGTGGAGACGCGAGGAAGAGAGAGAAAAAAAGCAGATGGCCGGGCAGAGAAAAGAAAAGGAAAAAGAAAAGGAAAAAAAAGAGAAAAAAAAGGGAAGAAAAACAAAAAAAAAAAAAAAAGAGAATAAAAAAAGAAAAGGAAAAAGAATAAAGAAAAAGAATAGGACGAGATAGAAAAAAAGGAAAGGAAAAGAAAAAGTGAGGAGAGAGGAGATGGTAGTTGGGATGGTTGAATAAAATATAGAGTAGTTGGTATTGAGTATGATATATAGAGGATGATGGGTACGGGAGAAGTGAATATAGAGGAGAGAATCTTGATGACCAGGCTAGAATATTCCTTTTAGAGGATGAATATAAAGGATCGATGAGTGCAGTCAGTCTTATTTTGAATTATCTTTGCTAATAAAATAGGTGGGCAATTTATATATAAATTAAATGATATTTTGAATTGTCTTTCATAATAGTAGGGATGGGTGGTTTAGATGCAAAATTCGGGGCTACTTTATGTATTTTCATAGTGACAGAGGCAGTTAATTTCTTACAAAACATAATAGATACATTGGTTATTATCCACGAAGATGGCTAGAGTCAACCAAATTAAAAAGGCCAGATATTTATGATTATTGTGATAACTAGTCCATCAACTCGTGCTCTCGCGTGGGCTAGAATTTAAAGAGATATAAGTATTAGTTACTGATTAATGCATCTTACTAATAAAAATAATTATATTAAATTGTATGCTTTTATTTTCTAAAAGCAATAAATATAATATATAATTTGTAGTCTGTATCTAGTTGCCATAAAATTATTATTAATTATTTTTTTGAAGGGACAAATCTATATTTATGTATAATCATATTTTTACTTTGCATGGTACCTCTATATATTTTAAATAAGCAATTAGTTTGAATTCTTACCATTAACTATGGTGGCTCTTGTTGCATCGCATATTTAATGAAGTCATGAATCTAAGTTTTTATTTTTCAAATTGTATTCTTATTGATTGGTAGAAACTTTTTTTGTCCAAGAGTTAAGTTGAAACTCTTGTGTTTATTATATCTTTTATTAACTCTTTTTGCACTTTATGAAAGAAAGATTTTTAGATCATAAAGTATGTTTTTTGAATTACAATACCATATAGACACTAGTGATCTCCCACACTTCTCAAGATGACTGAAGTTTTCTATGAAAGAATTATATGTGCAGTTACGGTAATACCATTCAAACTTTTAAGTTAAAATATTTAAATATATCTAGAGTAACAACCTATATAAATTATGTCCTGTTACTAATATAGTTTTAAGAAATTTATTAGTATCATTAATATATGAGTTCTTAAGAAAATACTTTTTATGTGATGAAACATAATATATATTTATCTCTCATGCATGATCGGACGACACATATGTTTACTTTAATCAAATTTTAATATATTAATATTTATAGAAGTGGGTAATTTACAAACATATATATGCACTAAGGTTATTTAAACATATTTAATATAAGATGGTGATAATTTAGATGTTGTTTTGAGAGGATATTTAAAATGAGATGAAAATTGGGTTACATAAATTATCTATCGTAATAGGAGGATGTGGGTAATTAGATGCAAATTCAAATCTACTTTAGATCATATTTCTTATTGGCATGTGTGAGTAGTATAAATATTGAGTCATGGGTTACTTTAGTTTATTTTGCATAGTAGTAGAGGTGAATAATTATTTAGAAAATATAATAGATCCAATAGCTACTATTATTAGGTTATACTAAATTGATGGTCAAGATGTTCCTAATTTTTTGCGACAATTTCTATGACCTATCATTTGTTCTCGTATGAGAACATGTGAGGATCAACATGGCGCTCCATTGGGGTCCTCCAATTAGAATTTCTAGCATTTATCTTTTTTTTTCTAGCATGAAATGTATTTAGTTGAAATCTAATATTAAGATATATAAACTCTTGTTACATCCCTTTGTGTGACTTCATTAATCTATAGTTTAGCTTTTAAATTTTGATCGAGTTGGTGCAATTTTTTTCATAGTTAAGTAGAAACTCAAGTGTTTTTTTTCATTCAAAGTTTATTTTTTATTAAAAAGAGTTTAGGTCGTAGTAGTAGTATTATTTTCCACATGTCAATTTGAAACTCAATTTGCATCCAAGCACTAAACATGTTGAATTTGCTGTATCACAAAATTATATGTATTGTATACTTTTATATATCATAGAGTACTTAAAATTTAATTACAAATATTGATATGACATAATGTTTTATTTAAAATGTATGAACTAATTTAAAGTAATAAATTATGAAATTGATTATCATGAAGTATTAATATAAAATAAAGTGAATCATCAGTGTTAGTACTATATGATTTGTTAAGTGAACATTTTTCCATGATTCATAATCTATTAAAATAAATATTGAACCTAATGCACACATGTTTAGTTGGTTTACATGGTGAAACATGGTATTATGATTATTTAATTCATGGTTGTAGAAGTTTGTAGTTTAGAAATATATGTGTTTCATACTTTATGAATATTGATTTATTTCTTAAATAACATATATTAGTATTTGCATATAGATTTAAGAGAATTTATTGTTTATTTTATTATAATGGTACGTTGAATGCAAATTGTCGGCCCCTCATTTCTGAGAATCCAAGACACACGTATTTGCACTAGGATCACGGACAAATACGCCGACATCGCACAGATATGGTACACAGATTTATAAGAAATACCGAACTTTATTGATAGGGGTAAATCAGAGTCACACTACAGCGGCTCAGGCAGCGCGTGATAGGGTTACAAGCTAACAAAGTACTCCGGCCGAGAAGCGGCAGTTTATTCTACTTAGGGTTTATTAAGACGGTTTACTACGATAAAGCGACGTCCTAAACCATAGGCAAGCTGGAGCGTAGGCCAAAACCGTAACTTCAATGCCATCTTCCTATGATCGATAAACCTTACGTATCCTATTCGTCGTCTGGCGTATCCTCGTCGTTGTCGAGGTCTTCTTTAGTGCCAAAGTCTGTGAGTCAACAACGGGTGAGTACATACGTACTCAGCAAGCCCTAACCATGGGGTGGAATGGAAGTTGTATGTAGTTATCATTTTAGGGTTGGTCCTAGTGGAGTATTACCATTCCCACTAGTCCCAGTTAATATCAGGTTATAAATATAGATCTAGATTCATCTTATGTATAGGGGAGGAAAAGCATCGTCTAATCATAGTATCCCAGCCTAGCATTTGCCCATTCCAAGGACATGTCTATTTGAATAGATTTGATAGAACATTGCAGAGGTGTACAAGTTTTCCCACATGATAGGTTCTATCTCTTCCATGATCAGTGGACGAAATAGGCCTAACGAGATCCCGTACCCGAAAGAAGCTACCTTAGATATTAGTAAAGCCTTACTTCGGCTTCTCAGGGGTTGGAAACACACTATACCCGGCAAGATACCATATCTTCCGACATATAGTGCCGAGGATACCGAATCATCAAAATAACAATATAATATTATGGGCTCGAACATGGCCAAATTTCAAGGGCTTAACATGGAGGATCACGTAGCAACCACGCCAACCAGACCATGGAAGATCACATAGCATCTGTGTCTTCTCCCCGATGTTCCACTGCCTACACCAGCCTACTAAGTAAGGATAATACTTCTATCTTACGGGGTGTGGAATCTAGTCTACCCATATAGAGGTGTGGTTGTATGTATTATCTCACTAGGTGAGAGGGACTACGAACCGACCCTTATGTGACTGAGGCGAGTATCTCCCAACAGGAACCCTTACATGGTGAACCTGCCAAGGTAACCCACACCTTGTGGATTACCCCTTACTCGCCCCGGTCGAGAGTTAATCTAGTTTACATTTTTATCGTGTTTAGGTGTTCCTAGGAAATCTCCAGATTTCCTCATATGGATCGCGTCGGGATAAATAGTTCTTTTAATCCGACATTTCATCATATCTAATCTTTATAGCTAATTATAGTCTCATGGGTTCTCATGGTTATTAGTTGATTATTGATGATGATAGGGAAGCTAGGACTTTCCTTCGTTGTTGTCCTCATTTGGCACTTCTACGTAATCAAAGTCGTCTTGTTCCAAGGAATTACCTTCGTCTGTCGGCGTTTCTACCATATAAGGCTTCCAACTCAAGACAAAAGGAAAGGCGAAGCATGGAACAATATGGTGGTGATGGGTGCAATGTATAGAGCTTGATTTAGATGAATTTTGGAAGTGGTTTCACCTAAAATGGGGCTCGGATGCAAAAGTTATGCATTTTAGAAGTTAATTCTATAGTTGTTAAACTTCTCAGATTTATTATGATTTTTCCACTATATGGAATCATGAACTAACTACATGGATAAATCCCTTAATGCATCTAGTTTATTTACAAATTTTTTGAGAATTTTTTCTAGGTCACGAAAAGGGTTTTATAGCGTTCTGTGTACACTAACCGGTGTTCCTAGCATTTTCCTAGCCATACCCAAGGCTGATGTGTGTGTGTTACGTATGTGTGACTAACATGTGGGGCCAGGTGGCCAGTGGTTTACATCACTGACGTGTGGAGCCGGCTGGTCGGGTGGAGGGGACGGCGTTGGGCCATGGCCCATGTGACGAGAGATGGGAGGGGGGGGACGGGGGGACGAACGACGTTTCGCTCTGGTCCCACCTGGCCGCTGAGAGGAAAGGGGAGAGGGAGGGACGGCGACGGACGACGGTGCCGCCCGACACCGGGAACAGGGGAGGATGGACTGGGCTCACCGGAGTTGCCTGACGCCCGGCGACGCCGAAGCCCGGATGGGGAAAGGAGAGGGTAGACGAGGTGCAGGGTGATCGTGCCACGTCGGTGGGGAGGACCAAGACGTCGATGGGGGGTTGTGGTGGTGGTGGCTCGCCAGCCAGCCTCGTGGCGGCGGTGGCAGCCGGTGGGAACGGCCCTAAAGGCCTTAAACTACCTCGTTCTCTATGGCACTACAGTCGTGGACATCTACCGTACTTGATGAAGCTACTACGGGGCGTGGGCGAGCTTTGCCGGCGGCTAGCCCGCAGCGGCAGCGGCTCGCCAGAGTGGAGCTCCGGGGATACGCCTCTCTAGGCTATCCTAGGTCCTACTAGCTAGGGCGGAAGAAAGAGAGGAGGGAGGAGACAATACCAGCTCGACCAGTCGGACCACAGGGCAGCAGCGAGGGAAAGAGGGGAGAAGAGCTCCAATGGTGCTCAGCGGCGCCCGAAATGAGGAAAAGAGAAGAAAGGCGGGAGGAGAGGAGGAATGGAGGGGGAGAGGGAGTGTTTCAGCCCAGCGGAGCTAATGGGGAGAGGGGCGAGGTGGAAGGGCGACTGGCCGGGCCTATTTATAGGCCGGCCATGGGCGCTCGGTGGCGAGATATTTTGCTCGCCGTCGTGCTTATCTGCTTGCCGCGGGCTACCACCGGCCGCCATGGCGGTGGGCACGCGCCCGTGAGTGAGCGCCCTGCGGTGGGGGGCTGGCCTTATCCTTGGTCGTGCACGGCCATGATGGGCTCGCCACCCCGTGTCGAGGTGGCTCGTGAGAGAGGGAGGAGGGGAGAGAGGTAGGGAGAGACGGGCAAGTGGGGCCATTGCAAACTCGAGCTTATCCGCCGAATCCGTCACGGTGGTGCGGCCGGGCACCGGACGGGCGACGCGGTATTTGTTTCGTCATCGCCATCGCGGTGGAGACGAGGATGATGACACCCAGGCCCCATGCGTCGGTGAGAGAGTGAGAGGGAGAGGGAGAGTGTGGAGCGGGCCGGTGCAGCCGTGCAGGGCCGGCCCATGCGGGAGAGACGGGAGAAGGGAGGGGTCTTCCGCCGCTACTGGGTCGAGGTGGAGAGAGGGAAGGGAAGTCGGCCCGCTGGCCTTTTCCAAGTTTCCTTTCCCTTTTCTATTTCCTAGATTTAAATGCTTATGAATTCAAATGTATTTGAATTTAAATATGCATGTGTATGTATGCTATGATCACCACCATATGCTCAACAACTCAAACACTCAACCAGTCAAGCATTGCTACTCAAGTTTTGTTTCTAGGTCACAATTATTCCTAGTTAATTATGGTTTAGGTGAGTTATGTTTTATATTTAAGAAAAGTTTAAATTTTTAGTTATTTTCAAAATAGGTCAAAATTTTGGGTTGTTACACAAACTTAGGAAGTTAATTTGCATTATCTTACATAATGACAAAGTTAGGTAATATATAGAATTATTAGGGGTACTTTAAATTTCTTGTAAATGGTAATGTGAGTAATTTAGATATAAAGTTCGATGGTAAATTTAAATTATCTTTCATAATATATAGTAAAAGGTGGCTAATAGATGAAATGTTAAAAGGTTATTTTGAATTATGTTTCATAATGGCAAAGGTTGGTAATTTAGTTGCAAATTAGGAATATTCTGAATTATTTTTTCACAATGACTTCTTGGGTAATTTATATATAAATTTAGGGGTTATTTTGGATTTTTTTTTGCAATGGCAGAGGTAAGTAATTTAGACGCAAAATTACGGTGTTACTTCATGCATTTTCATAATGGCAGTGGGGGTTATTTTTTTAAAAACAATGCATTAGATTCAATGGTTATTATCGTTGATGATCATTAGAGTCTATCAAATTAAAAGCTAGATGTTTTCTGATTATTGTTGGAATCTCTAGGATTTATCTTTTTTTCTAACGTGTCTGGTTGGTGCTTTTATTGAGGCAAATTAGTAATAGTAATAGGATTTATCTTTTTTCCTGCATATCTGGTTAGAATTAACATGCATGGAACATAAATCAGTAACAGTAAATAATTAGTAATAATAAGACAAGATTACCTCCGGAGCAGTAGTATGTTTCTGCTTGCCAGTCTCTTTAGGGATTGGCTTCCGTCGGTGTGCCCCAGCAATTTTATTGTAGTAATATTTCATGATTGGAATGAAATGGAATCCCGTCTGTGAATCAATAGACGATGCGATTATATCAGTAGAAAGTAATAAGAAGAAAAGTGATAACAAGTGTCTTTCATGTCGAGCGCAGCCATTTGTGCTCGCCATTATTTCCAATCTTCACCTTCACTCGGCGTATTGGTTTTGCAGCAGCAGCAGCAATAGATTTCTGATCGCCAATAATCTCTTCAACCTGGTCTTGGACATTTGGTTCTGGAGCAGCAGAAGCAGTAGATTTCTGATCGCGAATAATCTCTGCAACCTCCTCTTGGACATTTGGTTCTAGAGCAGCAGTAGCAGTAGATAACTGATCCTCAATAATCTCTTTAACCTGGTCTTGGACATTTGGTTCTGAAGCAGCAGTAGCAGTAGATTTCTGATCGCCAATAATCTCTTCAACCTTCTCTTTGACATTTGGTTCTGGAACAGCAGCAGTAAATTCCAGCTCGTCAGTCTCTTCAATGCATTCCTTATCTAGACGACCTGATTCTAGAGCAGGAGCATTAGATCCCTGCTCGCCAATCTCTTCAATGCGTACCTCCTCTAGGCGAGTTTGTTTCTGAGCAACAGCAATAGATTCGGTCTCACCAATCATTTTAGTGTTTACCTCTGGTTCCGGGTACCAGGTGATGTCCACACCTATTTCTTCATCATCGCCGAATTTGTGACATTGACTTGGACTTCCATTAGTGAAGTTGAGAGTAGCATTCAAATGCTTCACCTCTTGCTTGTTGGAAGTTTCGATATCCAGATGCTTCACCTCTATGTGAAGCACCTTACCACATGGCACCGCAACCACATTCCTGGCCAGCTGAAGAAGGAACCATGAGTCGTCCGTAGGGGAGAAACATTGACGATCCATTTCCTCTGTACATTTGAAGAGGAGGCTCGGGACATCGAAGCCATCGATGAGAGCTGTAATTTTCCCACTCGCACCAACAGGGATGTGCCCACCTTTGAGCCGTAGCTTGACCTGCACAGTGGCCTCCAGGGCATTGGACATCACCGCGTATGTGACCCTTACATTGCGTCCGTGGCCTGAACTGATGGTGCGGATCACAGCTTGGGGCTTGTCAACTTCCTTGGCATACTCCGGGTCATAGCAATCCCACTCCCAATTGATGGGACCACTGGCATCACTACTGCTTCTACCTGCAACACTCTCTGGAATGTCAACTTTGATGGCGAAGCACCCGAATGCTGAGATGCCTCTGTAGGGTCCAGTCAACACCAGATCAGCTATTTCCTGCATGCAAGCATTGTTGCTTGACATTAGGTTTTGCTTTCATGTAAAGAGTCATATGTATATGGTTACAAGACATGAGGCACCGTATTGTATACATAATAAGTACCTGTTCTGCTCCTTGCTTGTTCTTCTTCCTCCTGTAGATGATTTGGCCTCTTTTCCTGTCCAAGACAGTGATGGTCGTGCCGTCGACCCCAAGGTCGGCACACATGGAAAATAGCTCCACCAGGGGTCGACCATATCCCGGAATGTCATCAGCCTCCCCGCCCTGGTCGTCATCTTCCTCTTCCTCACTGGTTTCGTCATCGTCTTCCTCACTGCTGGTATGGCCGTCCTTAGCTTCCTGGGATTTCCATTGCCTAGAGCTGCTGCTGTTGGTTTGGCCGTTAGCGTCCCCAAAACGGTCATTGCCTTCCTCAGTCGTTGTATGGTTGTTGTTAGCTTCTTGTGATTTTTTAGAGTTGGCGTCATTGTCTCCATCACTGGTTTGGTCCCTCCAATAACGGATGTGCCTTGATTTTATTTTAGCCGGTTGTTGATGAGGGAAATTATTTGGTCTTGGAGGTGGACGGAGGACAAGGTAAATGGCTTGTAGCTGGGAAGCGGGTTGCGTTTCTTTATTTTCCTGCGATGACTCGCCCCCACTCCTCCACTCCAGCCGTTTCGCGTAGCCTCCACTCTTCCACGTCCACAGGTCCTGTGACATGTCCTTATATTTCCACACGTACTTGTCCAGCATTTGCACCGTGAATTCCATGCCGTTGGTCCACCCAACTGCAATGGAATCGTGGAGAGGATTCATCCTTGCGGCCTCGCAGATCATGATCAGCAGAATCACCAGTGCCTCCCTAGTAGGGTAATCATCAAACTCATCATCACCTGTGTAGCGTGAAAGCATCCTCACGGCATCCTTCGCTAACACACTGCCCAGCTTCTTTTCCTTCAGTTTTGCCACGATTTGAGCAGATGCAGATGTTTTGTTGTTCTTCTTACGCTCTACTTTCAGTATGGATGGGTAGGAGATGCCCCACTTTAGGTCTTTGGTGGCAGAAATAGGATGGTAGTCTTCTGGGATTAAGGGTATGCTGCCCTCATTCTCTTCGCAAAGCTTGAAAAGAATTCCATTGTGGTTAAAGAAGCCATGGACATACAAATTGTCATACCTCATGACTAGGGTTGTTGATGATGCTTCCTCGCCTTTCACTTGCAGTTTGATGCGAAACCACCTCACTGGTTCCTTATTAACCCCAGTGTGCTGCTCGGCGAGCACAGGGTGTGCTCCAGTGGAACATAGATTCAAAAAATCATGTCCATCCAAGATATCCTCACGATCTTTGTGATCAGCAAGGATACGACGCAGAGTCATTATGAATTCAGTGAATGGCATCACATCATCTCCAATGGTGTACACTACAATTGGATTCCCACACATGGTTTTGTAGACCTGCAATACAAAAGTTTATTAACAAAACATGAGATTATTGGTATAATTATCTTTAATATTTGGCACAGCAACTAGCGGTTGCCAATCTGTTTGTTGTTTATTACCTCCACTGGGCAACTTATTAGCTGTGGAGGAAAACATTGCTTGTTGTCCTCCCATGTGATCTTCACTTCAACTCGGAGGCCGTCGTATTTGTATTTAAGTGTTTCGCTTTCCTTGTCAAAGTAGAAAAGAGCACTCAAACGCTTACTTTTGTTTCTTTTTTTCGAAATTTTAACATGCAGGTCTACCACTATCTGAAGTACCCAACCAGGTGGCACCGCAACAATAGACCGCGCCAGCTCAGGGGGCAGGGAATTGGAACAAGGCATACCCGTCACCTCTGTATGTGTGAATAGCATGCTGCCAACTCGGAAGTAAACGACGTTATCCATGTGCCTGTCCCTTGTGACAAGTGCAGCGATTTTACCGTAGACACATTCCATGCGCTCCTGCCCTTTTTTGAGCCGCCGCAGGTTGACCTGCACAGTGGCTATGGACATCACCTTGAACATCTCCGGATAACTCGCCTTGAGCATTGTTTCCGGGAAAGTGAACGGCAATAAATCTCCAATGGTGTATTCCTCTGCAGCACAATAATTTAGTTATTACTTCTAGCAAAGGATATTCGTGAAGGCTAAGAACTTTTAGAGTGAATGTAGGCTGTGGATATGGGGACATTCGCTTTAGTAGTGTGCAATAGGTCTTTGATTTTCTTTGGCTGTACATACTATTAAGGTGGTCCATGCTGGCCGGTTGGGAGAAGGAAAAAAAAGCCATGCAGATCACGTCCGTAATTCACAGACTGGCGATTTCGCCGATCCGCTTGGCGTTTCGCCGATCCGCTTGGCGTTTCGCCGATCCGCTTGGCGATCCCGTTCCCGACCCGATCTAGGTTGCCGCCGCCCGGTGACCTGATCCGCTGACGCCGCCGGCCACCCGGTCCTGGCATCCCGCCCGTCGCCACCCCCGCGGTGTGGCGCCGCCACCGCGATACCGTCGGTTAGCCGTCCAGGCACTGCGCCCACAGAAACCATTAGGGTTCTTGCCGCTTAGGTCTTGCCCTTGGTCAGGAATTGTTTTGTGGCTGCGATCATGCCGCCGCCCACAGAAACCACTTTGCTTTGTGCCATCCAGTTTGGCGATCATGCCGTTGACCGGGAGTGGCAGCTTGGGGGACAGGTTTGAGAACCCAAACTCTAACGTATCGGATCTGCTCCAGAAGCTCCGGCTGATGACAGAGGAAGAAGAAGCGATCCTGGACTTCAGTGACGATGAAGAGATGGAGGCCATGGCTACCGTGGAGTGGTCCTTGGTTGGGAAGATTCTGTCGTCGGTGCCGGTAGGCATCACTACCGTGCGCTCGGCCATGAGGCCAGCATGGGGCAATCCTGTGGGTCTCAAGATAAGGGTGATCGGGGAGAAGGAAGATAACCTTTTCGTTGTCGAATTTGGATGTGGACGGGATAAGGAGAGAGTGCTGGCTGGTGCCCCATGGATGGTGGGGAGGTACTCGGTGCTTTTACAAGAGTATGATGCAAAGCTTGGGCCAGCGGACATCAAGTTTGATCACATGGAATTATGGGTTCGTATTCAAAATCTCCCAGTCGGATGGATGAACCGAGCGAGAGGCTCACGTGCAATGGATCTGATTGGTAATGTGGTACAAATGGATATGGATGCGGGTGGCAAAGCCAGTGGCGCCTTCTTACGTGGTCGGGTATCGATTGAGATTGTTAAGCCAGTGAGACGGGGGATTCTTCTTCGTATTAACAAGAACGACGAACCCGGCTGGTTTCTGGCACAATATGAATGGCTGCCCCATGTTTGCTTTCACTGTGGATTGTTTAGACATTCAGATATGGAGTGTCCTACTCCGGCTGCTCGCAATGAGGATGGGAAGCTGCCTTATGATGTTAATCTGAGAGCACCTGAAGAGAGGAAGAGGCAGATTCAATCCTTTGCCGCAGCTGCTGCTGAATCTTATGGAAGTGGTTCTTCCTTCAGGTTCCATCATATGCCTCAGTCCAAGAAAACAGCCAGCAAGGGGTCGAGATCTGCCGGTGGATCGCGTCAAGAGGAAAGTTAGGTGGGGGATATGGAGGAACCAGAGGTCCAGTCTCCCCCGAAGGCCGCGCAAGGGGAAGGGGGAAAAGCAGGGACCAACCGATATTGGGCGAAGCGGCCAGTAAGAGCTGGTGTTTCGGCTAAAGATGGCGACCAGCTGATTGGGCCGAGGAAGAGGAAGTCCAAGCTACCGGGAGGGGTGACACAAACACCGACCCCAATATTCCATTCGGGGCATCAAATGCTATCGTTCACGTGGGTTTGGTGTCATCAAGGGTGAATCAAATGGATGGAGCTACAGATAGTATCGGGGCAGCTTGGTGGAGGTACGAAGAAGCGAAGCGGGCCAATGGACAACCTTAGGGATCAGCGGAGGCCGCGAGCGGCAGCCCCGTCGGGAGCGATGAATCTTCTTAGTGTGAACTGCCAGGGGCTACGGGCGGTCCGAGGTAGTTCAAGAGCTCCGCCACGTGGTGGAGGAGCGTAGGCCCGCAATGGTCTTCCCCGCAGATGGAGACCAGAATGGGAGAGGAGCGTGTGCTCGGCTTGAAGAAGAACCTTGGTTTCACTAATGCCATCGCCGTCAAGTCGGGGAAAGTGGTGGTCCGGCGCTGTTTTGGCGCCGGGATGTAATAGTTGCGTAAATGAGTAAGTTGAGGTCGCATATTGATGTATTGTTGTCCTGTGATCGTTTGAGGATCTCACGGTGGCAGCTCATGGGTTTCTACCGGGAGCGGAGAAGAGAAAGACACAAGGAGAGCTGGTTTTTGATGAGGTTTCGAGGGCACAGTCAGATGCTCCATGGGCGTGCTTAGGAGACTTCATTGAAGTCCTCCTGGCGGAGGAGCAATTTGGTGGCAATGAGCGAGAAGCGTAGCAAGTGGCAGCATTCCAGGAGATGGTGAACGACTGTGGCCTAACGGATTTAGTTTTCCACGATCTTCCATATACGTGGGATAACGGGGAGGAGGCGGGTGGGAATGTTAAAGTTCGTTTGGATAGAGCTCGAGATGACAAGTTTTTGTCGAGAACTAGGTGATTCGTCGGGTCTTCCATGTACCCCCTGGCCGAATCGACAACTGTGGTCTCCTGATGGAGGTGCGGCAGAGAACGCTGGGGGGAGGGCGAAGGGGAAGGCGGAAGGCCAAACCATTCCGATATGAGAACATGTGGAAGCAACACGGTGGGTACATGGAAATCGTTAATCGAACATGGGATCCGGGAGAAAGTGATGGTGGATTGTTAATGGCGACCAATGCACTCTCAACCATGCAAACCTCACTTAAAGCGTGGGGGAGAGAGGTCTTTAGGTCAGTCTGGAACCAAATCAAATAGCTGAGAAGCGAGCTCGAGGAGGAGCGCGCAGAGAGCCTATATTGTGCCCCGTCAGAGAAAGAATGCTCGCTAATCTCTCAACTTTCTGATGTTTTATCTAGGGAGGAAACGATGGAGCGGCAACGGTCGAGAATAGCATGGCTCCGTGATGGTGATCGGAACACTGCAGTTTTTCCAAGCGAAAGCACGGGCGCGTGGTCGGTCGAACAGAATCAAACTCTTGACGGCTGAGGATGGTCAAGTCCTCACTGAACAGGAGGATTTGGAGATGCTAGCAGGTGAGTTTTATTAGAAGCTCTTCAGGGCACAAGATGAGCTGCAGCCTGATCTGGTCTGTGGTCACGTACCGTGGAAGGTAACACTAGCAATGAATGATTTCCTAGATAAGCCGTTTACAGAGAAGGAAGTGGTAGTAGCACTTTTTCAGATGGCACCAGGGAAGGCACCATGAGTCGATGGATTTAATGCCGGTTTTTTCAGGCTCAATGGGTGCTTGTTAAGCTGTGTGTAGTGCAGGGGGTCCTAGATTTTCAGAATGGCGGTAGTCTACCAGATGAGGTAAATAAGACCTTGCTGGTCCTTATCACAAAGGTGAGCAATCCGCAGGATCTGACGCAGAACTGTCCCATCTCGTTAAGCAATGTTCTTTACAAGATTTGTTCAAAGACGATGGCAAACCAGATGCGGGTGATACTAGATGAGGTGGTGTCAGAGGAGCAAAGTGCATTTGTCCTGGGTTGTTTGATCACGGACAATGTCCTAATCGCTTATGAGTGCATACATCATCTCAAGAAGAAGAAAGAAAAGGTGGGAGAATGCGCCATCAAGCTTGATATGGCCAAAGCTTATGACAGAGTGGAATGGAGATATCTGTAATGTATCTTGAGAGCCTTGGCTTTTTCAGAAGCTTGGTGCACTCGGGTGATGAAGTGTGTTACTTCAGTGACCTTCTCCATCCGGGTCAACAGGGTTTTCTCAGAGATTTTTTGACTGTCAAGGGGCATCCGGTAGGGGGACCCGATCTATCCGTATCTTTTCTTATTGTGTGCGGAGGGCCTTTCTTCAATGCTTAAAAACATCGGACCTCAATATATTTCAAGAGGGGTGAGAGTCAGCAGGCATGCACCGTGGATATTGCACCTTTTATTTGCGGATGACTGCTTGATTTTCACCCAAGCTTCTGAATGAGGGGCCGAATGAGCATGCAGGCATACTAGATGAGTATAACAAAGGTTCTGGACAGTTTGTTAATACGAGCAAATCAGCTATTTTTTCAGCTCAAACTGTAAGCAGGAGATTAAAGCCATAGTGCATGAGAGGCTACAAATCCCTACAGAGCCTCCCGACCAATGCTGAAAGAGGTGCAAGCGGGGCTTTTAATTTTGTGTATGGAAGAATGTGGAGGATGGTTGGAGGGTGGCCCGAGAAATCTTTGAGCTGTCCGGCGAGAGAAGTTCTACTCAAAGCTAATGCTCAGTCGGTACCTACATATGTTGTGTCGTGTTTCAAACTATCTCCGGTGGTGTGCCAAAAGATGACTTTGGCAGTTTCAAACTACTGGTGGGGGAGCTCCCTCGATAATCACAAGCTTCACTGGCTTCGTTGGGAGAAACTCACAAGGGCTAAGGCGGATGGCGGCATTGGCTTCAGAGATTTTTCTCTTTTTGACAAGGCTATGTTGGGTAAGCAGGGATGGAGGCTGATTACTAGGCCGGACTCGCTGTGCACGCGGGTGCTGAAAGGGAAGTATTATCCTAACACTGACTTCCTCTCGGCGACCAAGAAAAGGCACAGTTCGGCTACTTGGAGGTGGATCTATTTTACAGGGAAGGGATATTCTGGCCCGGGGCCTCATCAAAATAATTGGATCTGGAGATTGTATTATTTGGGAGAAGAACTGGATACCTGGTTGCGGTAGACCACTTGTGAGGGACGGCTAATGCCACAGTGGAGAGAGTGCATGATCTTTATATACCAGGTACTAGAAGCTGGAAGGAAGAGGTGGTCCGTGGAAATTTTATGGCAGTCGAGGCCAATGAGATCCTCAAAATTAAACCAAGCATGCGACTGGAAGAGGACGTGGTGGCATGGTCATTTGAGAAGCATGGAGTGTACTCAGTCAGGTCGGCATACAGAGCTCTCAAGGAGGAGCAAACTGCTTTAGCAATGGCAGCCTCCAATGAGACTTCGGGATCGGTTGAGCTGGGGTGCTGGACAAAACTAAGAGTGTTCTGGTGGAGAATCTTGCACAACTCACTTCCTTCCAAGGCAGAATTGTTGCGAAGACACATCGAGAAGGTAAGTTTCTGTGAAATGTGTAGTGATCCGTCTGAAATATTGTACCACATCTTCATTGAATGCCCGATGGCCAAGATGTTTCGGGAGGAGGTTAAAACGTTGAGAGGTTTGGCAATTCCATATCTCCATCCTTTCACCTGGGCTTCAGATGTTTTCAGGCCGGAAGTTTGCTCTCCGGCAAGGGCGACACTCATTGCTTGCGGGTCATGGTCGCCGTGGAGGGGTCGAAATGATCACCATCATGGGCCCCATGCCTGGGATCCGGGGCGCAGGGCTCGCTTCGTCTCCAACCTGCTTCAAGACTTGGAGAGCCTGAAGTCGGAGCGAAAGGCCACTGGGCCTGCTGCTAGCAAGGCATGGGTATGTCCTTAGCCGGGGTGGGTGAAAGTTAACTCGGATGCAGGCTTTGACAGAGCTTTGGGGGCTAGACGAGCTGGGGTGGTCATACGTGATCACTTGGGTCAGGTGGTTGGGGCCGCAGCGAGATGGCTTGATGATGTGCCTGACGCCATGGCAGGATCTAAGAGTTACAGTTTGAGTCAGGTTAATTATAGAATTTAATTTATTTTGGGATTGAGGGAGTATGAACATATTGGAGATAGGCTATACAAGCAATTTGGAGATGGGGTCCCAAATGTATTCTAAAATTTCATATATTTATGTTGGAGGCTGTCTAGCTAACAACCGCATGTTTTAGCCTCTCAAAACATCCAGATTTTTTACAAGCTCTTACACTGTCTTCTTGCTAAATTTGCACCGCATTATTAGTATATTTACAATGATTGGTTTAGTGTAATTTGTTCAACATAGTGATGCAATTTGGGCATAATTGCATATCTCAAACAAACATATGTCAAATTTTACAAATTTCTCTATGGATTATAGATAACGAGAGAAATATGTTTCAAAATTTTCTACAATGAGATCAAATTGTTCACGATTGTAAAAATTTACGATGGAAGAACAACAAAAACAGAGAAGAATTGAGAGTAGGGTCTCGGGGCGGGGCCGGCGGGGGACGTGGGCATCCTGTGTCTGCCGACTGGGGGCCGGGGGGGTGGCGGCGGCGCTAGAGGCCGGCCCCCGGGGGGTTGGACGGAGTTCTCGCTGGGGCGGCGCCAAGCAGAAGCCAGCCCGGGACGAGGAGGGGGCGGGGCGGGGGTGACGTCGAATGCCGACTGGGAGGGCGAGTGGGGCCGAGGGCCGCCTGGAGGCGCCCGGCGGCGGTGGAGGCCGGACTACTCACCTAGACTCGCGGAGGCGGGAGGCTGGACGCCGAGGACTCATGGAGACGGGATGACGGACGTGTCATGATCCTTGACTACCAAATACCGATTACAAGAGTTTGTGATACAAAGTGGCAAGATTCATAGAAAATCTAGGGCGGAAGAGCAGGGATCCGGGGTCAAGATAGCAAGGGTGCGTGCCTCACGAGTACTAGCCACCCATACCCGCACCCGCCAGTCGCACCCGCATTCGCCCAAGACCCGCGAGCCGGGTAAGGAATCAATTCCATACCCATACCCGCGGGGTATTTCTTACCCGACGGGTAACCCGCACCCGACTTTTGCCTTAGGCCGGAGCGATGGAGGGGCTGGAGTTCTCCACCATGCCTACGACGCGAGCGCGGCAGCTTGTGCGGGAGCGCGGCTGGGAGATTCAGCGGGGCTGGAGCGGCGGAGCACGGCCGGAGCGGGGCGGAGCGGATCTGCAAGCCGCGCCGGGAGCGCCGGAGACGAGGCCGCATGCCGCGAGCTCGGGCGAGATGGCCACACGCCGTGAGCCTGCGAGATGGCGGAGGTCGGAGGTGTAGGGGATGGCGACTGTCGCGTCTCCGTCATGTCGCGTGGAAGGGCGCCGTCGCGGTGGCGTGCGGCGTGCGGTCGCGGACGCGGTCCTCGTGGAAAAAAGAAAGGAGGTCGGCGGCCGGGGAAGGGAAGGAGTGAACTGAAGACTAGGGTTTCACAGTATATATATTAGAATTGTGTGGGCCAAAATCATGGGCTATTATAGGCCAAATTGAGCAGGGTGCATGGCATCTATTGCGGGTTTTTACCCGCGGGTATGCGGATATGGGTAGTATAGATCCACACCCATACCCGTCATACCCGATGGGTAGTATAGATCCACGCCCATCGTGAATGTTTTGTCTTTCTTCTAGGTTTTAATCTCTCCCCACTATGGCTCAAGTTTGTTGTACAGAACTTTTTGGTTAGACGCATGTATCTATGTTAGAAAAGATATTTCTTTGTTGGTATAGTATAATGATAGGATTTTACCTAATCAAAGGCCATTGGATACAGAGAAAGTGTATGTGCCTGTGCGCTGTCGACTGCACGTTGGCCTGGAGGCACGCACATGGGTCGCTCCAGGTGGGCTGGCTAGCGGCTCGAAGCCGAGCCGAGTAGAATGAATTGGTGGATGAGCTGACCCCAACTAAAGCAGGTCCCACTGACAAAAGTATGTGCACAGTCCAATACCAAAAAGCAACCAATCAGAATCGAGCCCTAAGCTCAACGACCGCGAGGTGCAACGATCGTGAATTTCACCAAAACAACCGGTTACTATATATCATTTCTCTTATGTTTTCTTAGCATTTCTAGCGCGTAAAAGGGTCTGGGTTGGTGGGAATGGTGGACTGTATTGTGTAGTACTAATTAGAAATACTACAGAGAAAAGAGGAGTAAATGAATCGCAGTTCTGGCAATGATGCATCCTTTCATATAATTAAAACTGCCACGTTGTTGTCAATATAGTAAAGCTTTAAAGGGGCTGAATGTACTCTTGAATTAAATAAAAGATATTACCGTTGAGTACGAGGTAAATGGCCTTTAGCTCTACAGAGCAGTGCGGTTCCGCATAGTTTTCTTTCTTCAATGCCTCAGACGCCTTGACATCTCCCCATATTTCCACACGTAACCAGTCATCAATTCTTTGGTGAATCCTTCCCCGGTGTCCCAGCAACCTGTTATGGCGTCGTGCACAGGATTAATCTTTGCGGACTCGGAGATCATGAACATCAGCCCCACCAGTACCAGCCTGGGGTTGTCATCACCATTCACCACAGTTGGGCTGTAGCGCGACAGCACGCGCACGGCGTCTGTCACGAAAGTCTTGCCCAGGCTCTCAGACTCCAGCTTATTCGCGACTTCCTCCTCGTTTGTGACGTCCAGAATACTTTTGTAGCTGTTGCCCCAGTTTAGAAGTACTGAGTTGTATTCTGCAGGGAGCATCCGCCAGTATCCAAACTCGTACCAGCGGTCTTCCTTGTCGTTCCTGAAGCCTGTGACGTCCACATTGTCATCTCTCATGACTAGGGTTGTCGATGCTGTGGACTTCGTCGTTCCATTGTCCTCCTCCACTACTTGCAGCTTGACTTGAATCCACCTCGCCGGTTGTTGATCAGCACGCAGCTTCGCGAGCAATGGGTGTGTTTTCGAGCATGAGAGATTCTTGTCATCGTGGTGATCACAGATATCCTCGTGTTCTAGGTGGTCAGCGAGGATGCCACGTAAAGTCTTTATGAACTCAGTGAAATCATTGGTACGCTTAGTCTCAGTGGCCGGCAGCTTAGTGGGCTGCAATTTATCTTTGACGATGATGGTGTACCACAGTCGTCCTTCAGGCGGTACTTGTTCCACAGTCTCTTCGCTGGTCTGCAGTATGGAAATTTAGTTAGAAGAAGAAGAAGAAGCAAAGTGATATTAGATGATGTCTTTAATTATTTTTGGACGCTCAACTCGCCCATGGTCGCAAATTTCTGCAGTCCTTACCTGCGCTTGCTGCCTTGATTCTGAAGCAACAGGCTTTTCCTGTTTGACAATCTCAGCCTGTTTGGTTTGCTCCGATTCTGTGAGGAATGAATCAGTCCAAGCTGGCATCTTAGTGACGACGACACCGTTCTGTGTTGCAAACGAAACCAAAGTATTAGCTTTGAATATATGTTCGGATGATTCCGAACCAACCCATGATGCGAACCAAACAGGCTGTTAATTAGTGTGTACTGACCGGTTCAGCGGCCATATTAACATCCGCCACCTTCCGTAGCTCCTTATTAGACGCATCCTCTGCCATGTTGAATGCCACTGCAGTACTGGATTTTTGAATTAGTTCTTAGTACTATTGTTCACGAAGTGACATGGGGATAATCTAGAATTTATAACAAACTAAAACTTGATTTATTTTCCCGCAAAACCACTTTTGAAATAAAATGATTTCCAAAACAATGGCATCAAAAATCGACCATATAAATTTAGGTTAGATTGTTTGTTTGAGTGCCTTGAAAGTTTGGAACGCTTGATTGAAATGTTTGCTTGATTGATTGCATAAGTTGTTTGCTCTAGAATTTAATTGCCACTAAGTAATTTTCCTCGTTATTGAAGCTTATGTTCACACAATTTTTTTTTTTTTTGCGTGCATTAGCACGTACTACATGAAGTGAGAAATTACATATAATTCGAAAGTAATCCATAGATTACTGTCAAATCACACATGTGCACAAACAAACAAAGAAGAAACGAGGGGGGGAGGTGGGGCGGACCCTCCAACTAACAACCCCTCCAACTGAACCTATTACAATGAAAACTCAACACCCGGTAGCTAGTAGTGAACATAGGCAAACGCGGCAACAGCGGAAAAACTCAACACCCGGGTAGCAAGTAGCGAATATAGGCAAACGCGGCAACAGCGGCAAAGCATCCGCTAGAAACCGACGCCAAGCATCTGTCCCAGTCCAACCTTGGCAGCAAAGCATCCGCGGGAAAGACGACGACCGCCGGCGGCATAGCATCCGCCATAGGCGACGCGACCTTGGCAACAAACCCGAAAACATGTCTTGTAACGACCATGATCTCGGTAGCACGCCGCGACACCGAAAACGTTGGCTCGTCGGCAAAGCATCCGCCCGGATAGACAATGACTAGATATACGGCGGCAAAGCATCCACCCAAGCAACGAAGAGCACCTCGGTGGCAAAGCATCCGCCGGAACGACCATGACTAGAGCTGCGGGCACCATTAGCAAGACACACCGGGTGAAGGTAAACATGAAGCACCAAAGGATCAGCACGACGAGCAAACCGGCCAGGATGGGGGGCGGCAATTTGTAGAGACTACTGGGGTGCTCGGCGTTGCCTTCGGGGAAGGAGATCAACGTCCGCGAACGCCGACAACGCAAAATAGAGCCCCGAGGTCGCTTCGACCCTAGCCTGCGGGACGAACCGTGTACCTTCGACGAGCTGCATGAATCCAACCTCCAACGTCCGCGCCGTGGCGAGGCCCGGCATGCTTGCGGCGCCACCACGAGGCCGCAGCGCACGTCGGCACCACCTCGGCCCCACCACCATGGTGGCGCCATCACCGTAACACAAAGCGGAAGAAGGAACAGTCACCGACCCCGTAGTGCCGCTGCATGTGGAAGAACGACCGAGGAATTGTATGGCGCTCGAAACGTCACCGTCGTCGAGCTTTCGCCCCTTCCAACACAGGCAGCACCAGCGATGCCACCCCAAGCCCCCATTGTCTTCCTCGACGGTATGGATCGCTTGTTCCTTACCATCGACAACGTCTACATCAACTACGACGCGGACCCGGGGGAACGCATCAACCGCTCCATCCATGTTCAACATCGGCTCCTTCATGTACGGTGCGATGCTAAACCTAGCTGCCTCACCACCAACTCGGCGGGACAACACCATCTGGCGTCTCATTTCGCTCTTCGTCACCCGCCGCCCAACGGCGCTTCTTGTTCTGGAGAGCCCCCTCAAGACATGATACATCAACACCTCGAGGCTGGAGTTCCAAGGGAGCTCTTGCTTGTAGCACGCCGTCGATCTGCGACACAGCCGGGACGCGCAATCCATCGGTACATCTACACGGCTACATTGGCAACTCCACTACCTCCTGGAGTTCGCACCACTACACACTCGAGAGAATATCATCCTGAGAAATCCGGTACATGGTAAACTGGTTCTGCGGGTGGAGCTTATCATGCCAAGCACTCCGGATGTTCCATCGGTTGTCCGCAGTGGACCTTCATCCAAATGAGGGGGCGCCCGGTCGGAGAAGGGGAGATGTCACGTGCCAGGAAATAGGGCCGGGGACGGCGGGCCCAAGAGGCCCGTGACCAGGTGGGAGGCGCCCCCCAGACGCGGCCCGGCCGGGCGCCCCCCCAGGGAGGGCCACGCGCCCCCTCCTCCCCCCGCCCGCCGCCTTCCAGCGTTTTCTTCAAAAATTAATAAAGTAAGATTTCGGTTAGGATTATCTTAGGACTTTTGGTGTGCAAGGGATATTCCAATATATAAGGAAAACCCTTATTAGGAAAAATAAATAGGATTGCTTGTAAAAGGTATTCCAACTCTATAAAGGAAACCTTTAGAGATTGCTTGGATTACAAGTTCCACTAGGCGGGCTATAAAAGTAAAGTGTCTGTAATCTCTTAGGGTAACAAGCAATAAAAGAAAGTCAATTTCCTTCTCTCTCTCTCTCCTCTCTCTCTCTCTCTCCCCTCGTCGCGCCGCCGCCCCCTGCTCCCGCGCGCCCCCCTGCCCGGCGCGCCGCGCCCACGTGTCACCCCGGAATTGATCCGGTCTGTGACATATTATTATTTAATAAGTGTAGAAACTATCATTAATACCCTATTGGGAGGCGGTGGGAAGGACCAAAAAAGAGGAACATCGGATGTGCAATACACTCCGGCACCAGTGCTATCCCAAAAAAAAAATTCGTAACCGAAGCTTAAGTTGACAATTGGTTCCTAACATAAAAAAGAAAATCATTTTCTAATCGAGAAAACCAAAGAAGACGGGCACCACCTACAAGAGTGCCAGTCAAGGGATGGATACGGAGCTTGATGGTGGATCTCACATCCCATTGCAATATGTGAACAGAAAAATTATCACACAGCAAATA
Organism: Hyparrhenia diplandra; assembly: GCA_015847255.1. Classification (NCBI taxonomy): domain Eukaryota; kingdom Viridiplantae; phylum Streptophyta; class Magnoliopsida; order Poales; family Poaceae; genus Hyparrhenia; species Hyparrhenia diplandra. Next base: position 559,871 of record JADLZK010005142.1, on the reverse strand, counting down.
AGAAACATCTCACTTCAATTCTGTATAGTCATTAATCCTATTTTGTTTTCTAAAAAATTATCCACATTTGTCATTACACAAGTAACATAAAGTAATTCATAATTCCTATATCTTAGTCGCCTGATGGTGCTCTGGCGACGACTTCTGCGCTCTAGCTCCTATATGCCAGCGGCCCGCACCCTGCGCCCGCACAGTACAGGCTCGTCGCCTGAACCAAACCGAGTTTTCAGGCGCCTGAGTTATAGCATCACCCTAAGTAATTAAACCCTAATTTGCATCTAAATTACATACTGTGCGACCACCCCTCCGACTTAGGCTTATTTCGGCCCACCATTCGAAATGGAAGTCAAGCAGCTCCCCAAGCCCACGAGAAGACAGCCCACGGGGAGCGCGTGGCCTGAGCTTTTTTCGTGACGCGTCTGCTTGTTGGGAAGCGGTTTTTTTTGCTCTTATGCTCCCACCCTCGGATCACGGGATACGCGTTGTGATCCGTGCTAAGACACTTCTCAATGCATTGCATTGAGAAGTGTGCTAGCACTCCTTCACAATCGTATCCCGTGATCCCAGAGAGGGAGCACATGCTCTTAGGAGCAAATTTAACTTACACCTGCTTGTTGCCTGGTTGGCATTCGGTAGGTAGTTTCTTTTTTTTTCTTTTATTTTTCTTTTCTTGTTTCATTTCCTCATTTTATATATAATTTAAATTTATTTTCATTTTCTTTTTACTTCAAATATTTGTATTCCGTTCTTTCATTTTTCCTTTTATTTTTCTTTCTTATCTTCAATTTATTTTTTATTTTTTTTTTTTTTCTATTTTTCATTGGTGTGTTATTTTGCTATTTATGTTTTTGTTTTCAGTTTCTATTTCTCTTTTGTGTTTCATTACTCTTATTAATTAACTTCTAATTTATTTTTTATGATATACGTGATGTTCACATAATATACATGGGATATTCTGTGATGTATTTTTTTATGTCAATGAGTAGAAATGTGATGTTCTACGATGTATTTTGTGTTGTTCTGTAACACATACAATGATGTTCTAGGATATATTTTTAGATGTTCGGTAACACATATGTTGATGATCCAGGATATATTTTGTGATGTTTTAGGAGAAATTTTGTGATGTTCTAGATATATTTTTGTGATGTTCTATGATGTATTTTGTGAAGTTTAGTGACACGTACGTTGATGTTCTAGGATATGTAATGTTCGGTTAGTTTTTCTTATTTTTATTTGACTCTAATTATTTATTTTGTGAGGTTCTACAATGAATTTATTGTATTTTTATTTCATTCTTCACTTTAAATCTTTTTATTTTGTAACCTTATATTATGTAGCAGGTGCTATATTTCATAAAAATACTAAAAGACCTGAATGGTGTGGTGGTCAGGGGACTACTTTCACAAACCAAAGGTATTCGGTTCGATTCTTGTAAGGGGAATGTATGGTATGGAAATCGAAACTGTGTACAAACTATGAAAACTACAATTAATGCCACATGATTTGGATCCAACGTTCATTGATACAGGTGGGTTTTTTTTCACTTAAACCCTCCCATCCGGATATGCAAGGGTTAGATTTAAACCCCACGGTGGAGGCGTTTAAGTGAAAAAAACCGGGGCGTTGGATCCGGATCATGTGGCCTTAATTAGAGTTTACATAGTTTGCACCGCAAGCCGGTTTCCATAGCCTATGTTGCCTTCTTGTAATAACCCCATTTTGCGCTCCTTTCTTTTTGTTCCCGAAGCGACTTGGACTGCGCTGGTAGGGGGGCTTTGCCGCGCCGCGACCGGCCACGCACCTTGCGATGGAACGGGCCGGGCTATCTTGGCGCTCGGTCTTTGAAGCGACTTGAGTCGTGTGTGCTCGGTAGGGGCCCTAGGCGGCAGCCGTGATCCGGGCCACGCACCTCGCGATGGAACGGGCCGGGGGCTATGCGTGCTCGGTCTTTGGCGACTAGGGTTGTGCGCCGGTAGGGAGCACAGGGCCATCGCGCGACTGGTCGGACGAGTCTTTGGTGTCCGACCAGGTCGGACCCTAACATGGCCCCATGTCACCCCCTTCATCATGAGTCCACGACTCCCGCCTGCCCGCCTGCGACTAGCCCACCTCCTCCTCCTCGCCGCTCGACCCTCGCTTGCCGGCCCTCGAACTCACGCCACCCACCACGTGGCCGACCCTCCCCCCCCGCCGCGAAGGCCACTGTGCCTCTGCCCCTTCCACCGCGAAAATACTCCCTACCGGCTCGCGGCGAAGAGGTGTGCTCTCTTGGTTGGAGTTTTCCAACCATGACATCCACGTTCCACCCGGCTCCCCACCCTCCCCGCTCTTCCCACCTTCTGCCCCCGTGCTCCCCATACACGTAGGCTGAGCACGCATGTAAAGGCAAGCACATCGTCGGTTGTCGGCGGGGATCGGGTCGCCGCCGCTTCCTTTGCATGCTTCCGTCGTTCCCTCACCGCACGCAAATGTAGAAGCGACCTCGGCGATGGATCGACCCCGCCTCCCCCCACCCTCATCACTCTTCCCACCTTCTGCCCGTGCTCCCCCCCATACCGTGGGGCGAGCCTGCATGTAAAGGCAAGCACGCCGCCGGTTTGTCGGCGGGGATGGGTCGCCGCTGCTGCACTGCATGCTTCCCGTCGTTCCCTTACCGGCACGCCCGGAGAAGCGGCCTCTCGACGATGGATCCACCCCACCTCCCCACCCTCGCCGCTCTTCCCACCTTCTGCCCCGTGCTCCACCCTACATGTAGACCGAGCCTGCATGTAAAGGCAAGCACGCCGTCGGTTGTCGGCGATCATCTGCCGCCGCCGCTGCACTGCATGCTTCCGTCATTCCCTCACCGGCAAGCCACATAGAAGCGGCCTCGGCGATGGGCGCGGAAAGGCAAAGCTCGCCCTGCCCTTCTTTTTCTTCTTGGGAGTTGGTGCGACATGATACTAGCGAGTCCCGCGGGCGGCGGCAGGTGTGCGAGGCGGCGAGATAACGGCGCCGGCGTAGGGCCGCGAGCGGGTCGATCGAGGGGGCGGCGGTGCCATGTAGGGACTAGGGACGGGGGCAGGGTCATGCCATCCAGGCGGCGCGAAGATTTGGAGGCCGTGGACACCGGATCGAGGAAGAAGATGGGAAAATAGAGACGTGAGGCTGACTAGTAGGATCCACAAAAAAAAAGATGGAGTTGGTAGCCAAACACTCTATTTTTTGACAGCTCCAACTCCACCCATAACTACCTCTACCTAGAGTTTTGGAGTGGAAATTAAAATTCTTATTTTTATGGGTTAAAAATCCTGATTTCAACTAAATTTCAAGGGTTAAAAATAGACCTTTTCTTATTTTATTATGTATCTAGACATAGTGTAAATTCTATGTATCCAAAAAGATATATCATCTTACAATTTGAAATGGAGAAAGAATTATCTTAGAAAAAACGCACATTAGCTCTAGAGAGAGGGGAAAAAATCAGCCATCCATCCATCGTAGGACCAGGTTATAACGTTTTATAGGAAACTCTGCATCTATGATCCATTGATGGCGGAATGTTCAAATCCTGAATTATTTTGTTTAACCTACACTACATATATAGGGGGGGCATCTCTTGGTGTTCGTTTGGAATAAAATGAAGATATCAAGACAGCTTCACCTCCACCTCCACCTCCACCGATAGAGTTGTTCATTGAGCCGAAGCCCCAAAAAAACGTCTTCACCGGTGAAGTGGTGCCATGGCAAACAGGGCTATAGGTGTTTGCTTCCTGTTTTCTCGTGAAAGTAAGTGGGCAAAACAGGGCATGCATATTGCACGGGTATGCTTGTTATGAGGTGTCCGCCCTGCCTCCGGCTCGTATCTAAGTTGCAGCCAAGTGGAAAATTGAGTATGTGGAATTGCTATTATCCTAGCCATAGGTAAAAATCAGCATGATTAAGAGGAAAACCGTTGGATCGTTAACGACCTGAAAGATGGAGAGAGGCTGCTGCAAAGTTGCTTCCTCCCAAAGAGGAGATAAGCTCTCGCCTTGGTCGTCGACGCAGTAGCTGACCAAGGAACGATCGAGCTCTCTCGCGCTGTCCCTTGTACTCCGAGCTAAGCTGATGCTATGTGCCAATCAAGCCTACTTGTTGTTGAGGCGCTCATCTCACAGTATGGAAGTGCTTTTGCCATAGATGGAGAGAAATCAGTGACAGAATGGATCACTAACCTGTTGGAGGACTGAGGCTAGCTTGCACGAAGGATCCAATTCCAAAGCTGCTGCCTTCAGAACCTGAGAAGAACAGGTCTTGCTTTCATCATACCTTGACGCGGTGGGTATGAACTATGGTATGGAGGAGCCATCCAGGGGTTTGTATAAAAACATGGGCCGATCTCGACTTTTATGTAATCTACGGAGGTGGAGGGCCCCGCGTGGTGGGCTCGGAAAACCCTTCCCAGTGGACTGCGTCGTAACTGATGGATTGATGCTCGTCGCTGTAGTGCAAATTTAAATTTGGACCACATATATGCTGCTGGTAGCTGCTGTGTTACGAAAATATATCACCATCCCTAGTTTACAGTTACCCCAGTTAAACAAGTGATGTGCTAAAAACTAATCGAATTCCTAGCCAATCTGCATGCTCTAGTGCCCTGCAGGCTGCAGCCAGCTTGTTCACTGCAAACCAAAACAGACACTGCCAAGTCGGCTTATTAAAAACTTTGTAACAATTGCACCTAAACTTGAACTGCTATATCTACAAGATGGGGCTTTGTACTATCAAAACAACTGGTAACCCCAATTGCCAATATGATATGAAATAGCAGTTCCATGTACCGATGATTTTCACATGGTCACATGGAGATGACAGCACGCCAACTTTTGGATTATTACTTTTAGTTAATGAAGTTTATTTTATTTTCTCTGCTTCTTTTGATGTAGATAAAAATATTACAACTCATGGATATTGATGCTTGTCCTTTTAGTGGGCCACAGGCTGCTGGTAGCTGCTGTCACTTTGTCCCTTTAGTGCAAATTTATAAAGCCAACTTTTGCGTAATCTACTCCTGCTAGTGCGCCCTGAGTCAGTATTGGGAAGACGACCCATCCCAATACCTAGGCTCAATACGCCGTACGGATCAATGTGTCTGTTCATGTGCCATGCAACTGATAGGCCCGTTATAACTTTGATGATGGCGATGGACTTGTTACAACTGATAGGAATAATGACGATTTTTTTTTTTTTCACTCGGGAAACCCCATTTCCATTTCATTGATAACGGAAATACCAAATAGTTATAGAGTAGACAGACACAGAAAGAAAGATAGTTTCTAACAATTACTGCTGCTAGCCTGAGACGCCTTAACGACCAAGCTAACGCCCTGAAAAGGATCAAGTTTTGTGCATCTACGACTGCAACAGCCGCCTGGGAACCAACAGTGTACCAGAGAACTTATTACATGTAAACTACAGATAAACTGCAACAAAAGATGATCTTCCATCGTTTAGGAGTCCAACTGCCTTCACATTCGCGTAGCCCCTCTCCACCTGATCTTCATTCTTCCTGAACGTCGTCTTGGTCGTTAGCAGGACTGTCTTCCAGCAACAGCAAATCAATTTGCCTTGACGTCTCTTTTTCAGGATATCTTTCGCAATTTGGAGCATCAGATTCGCTCCACTGACTAGCATTTCTTTGTCATCATCAGAATAAAGGCCTGACCAATATGTCATTAGAGAATGAGTATGACAGGAATAATGACGATGATGACCAGCACTCTTATTTATATATTTTTTTTTTTCAAAAGCGTGCCTTGGCCAGCAGTCTTGTTTATGGGCTGTAAATTTAGATATATATATTGCTAACCTTAAAGAAAGAGGCAACTCTCTCTCTCTCTCTCTCTCTCTCTCTCTCTCTCTCTCTCTCTCTCTCGGAAAAGTACGTGTTGGGGTTGGAATCTACAAGTATATGCTGAGTATGAATGACTGCTAGTTGGGGAGACAGCACGTGTAACTGCTATGTAGTGCCGCTTATATTTATTGTCTAGCTGAGCGTGTCACTATCATGTATCAGTGTCGTTTTGGTTTCTAAATTAAAGTTCTGTCTTTTTATTTAGCTTAAGGAAACTCATTGCAACCTTTCTTTGCTGGAATGTCCGGTGCTTAAGAACAGTAGGAACTAGCGCTCTACCACGCGTCCATGAGACGGTAATAAGAATAACATGCTCTAGAGCACCAAAAGGCTCTAGCTCAATTGGATATATAGAGCTTTCCGGCGGAACCCCTAAGTTTGATTTGAATCCTCGTGGGAGCAAATTTTAGGTTGGGGGTAATAAAAATTCGGTCGTTGGCATAACCGCTAGGGTTTGGGGTTTTTTTTGTGATCAGGAAAAATCCATTTCTTCTTAATAAAATATGGTGGGGGCCTCTGCCTCCGATCGTGGTTTTTCTTTTTAATATGCTATAGAGCAATAGTCTATTAATTTGCCTGCAACAAAGATTAGCAAACTGGTCCTCTCTAAATTGTTGATTGAGACGCTTGGGCCTAGTCTTGCTATCCGAGCGATGATTGTACCTTATAGTGCCGCATCATGTGATCGCTTTTTTGAGTTGAAACCAAGGGCACTCCGTACCATGACAGCTAATTAATATCACGCACGACGCCAAAGGATCATCATGGTCACTTACTGTTGTTTATGCCCCCAAACAGACAATGATAAAATCACTTTTGTGAGCTCTCACTGAACCATTGTTGGCCTATAGATTTAAAACCTTGATGCAATCACATTTGCTCCTGGTGCGGCTTTTAATGCAACCTTATTTGCAGTGTGGACATAAAAAATAATAATGGTCCTAAATATACAAATAATGAATGAATTCAAGAGTGCTCTTGGCAGCGAATCCTAGATATCTCAAGGACTCAAGCTATGCGCCAGTTAGAATTCACTAACAACTTTGTTCTCGAATACGCAGGAGATCTGCGTTCCTTTGTATTAAGGAGGAAATAGATCGTCCTTACAAGGCCTGACCCAAGGCCAAATTGCTTTAAGCATTACAATGAATTGTCGGTGGGTACCTAGCTACCACCCCCCCCCCAAATGCTAAACTCCTTCAGTCTCTCGCACCGCCTAGAGCCATAGATCAGCCTCCGCCTTGATGATGAGCAGAGATCATTGACTGAAGCACTCGGCTCTGTGAAGCATCTAGCGTTCCGCTCCTTCCAGATCAGCCAGGATACCATCGCAAACAGAGAGTCAAAACCCTTCCTCTGTTGGCCATTCCAGTTTGCTCACAGTCTCCTCCACCAAGAGAGTGCTGAATGTGCCATGTTCGGCAACGGCTTCCCGAGGGCTTGGCAGATGCGAAACCAAACCTCTCTAGTAAACATGTAGCTGCAAAGGATATGATAGATTGTTTCTGAAGCTTGATCGCAGAGGTAACATTCTTCTCTTGTTTCCAGCTCGTGCCTTGCGCGTCGGTCATTGGTCCAGTGTCTCCCCCGGAATGCGAGCCATAAGAAAATTTTCACCTTCAGTGGTGCCCATGTTTTCCAAATGAGTGAATGACCATGGAAGGTTACTGAACCTACATGCAGCATCTTGTAGGCGGACTTAGCGCTGTACTGACTATCAGGAGTCCATCGCCACATGGTCCTGCTCGGCTGTTCACTGAAAATCACGTTCGCCGTGGCTTCCCAGATGTCCAAATACTTGGCGAGCGCGTTCGCAGTCAAGGCACCCGAAAAGAATTCTAACAACTCAAAATTGTATTAGGCTGATTATATAGTTAGCTCCATTAATTAGAGACGTGTCACGTAACATTATTTTTATAGTAGTATACTATGTTGGGACATGGCCGGAGGCCAACCCAAGGTATACGTCGAAGGTTAGGTTTGCACTTGGATCACTCGACGAGCTGCAATGCGGAGCACCCAAGCTGAATAGGGATGGCTCAAGAAGCCGTCGCCCGGCCCGGAATGCCAGAGACCAAGGCGAAGCACAGGGCGAAGGCCGGAGCCACACTTAAATAACTTAACGTCTTAACCTATGCTGTGCATGATGCCTGAATCAAGCAGGGAGTTCTCGGGAGACGCTTCCGCCCACGAGCGCTGAAGATCGTCGGCACCGCCGGTGCCACAAGCGGATGGTTTCAAGACACAACAACGCTGGAAGGGTGAAGGGCCATGACGGGATTGGATGCCGAAGGTCCAATGGCAGCAGGCACAAGAGCTGGGCGGGCCGCGCGCTCACCTGATGAAACACCGGGGCATTTGTGGGCCAAGTGTAGCAGTCGAACGCGCAACTGACTTGAGCCTATACATGGCCATCGGGCGTGCCGGGCCCGCACAGCGTCGTGCCGCCTCGGACCGACGTGCCTCACGGGCCGTGTCATAGCGGGCTTCGTGCCTGGCGTTCGGCCCAGGCACGGCCTGTTGGGCCATCGGGCGGCCGAGAGAATGTCCAGCCCGCATGCCGAGCACCCCAGAGGCACGAGGGAGCTCCCGATGACCGCCGCCGCCACGCGCAGGAGCGTCCGCGATGCGCCAGTCACCAGATCCCGGCCGCCCCAAGTCTAGTGCCGACCTTGCGAAAATATTTATTAAAAAGGATTAAAATATAAAAAATTCACCATTGCGCCCGGCCCGGACGCTTCAGCCTGGGCATTTTTTCCCAAAACCAATAACCGAACGAAACCGAATCAAAATTTTGGTTTTGGATTTTCGGTTCAGCTTCGGGTTTTCATATTTGAGAAGTTCGATGGTCGGTCTTACATCGAAACAGAATCCAAGACCTGGCAAACCAAAAATCTATGCACCTCCACTTCGGCAAAGCCCCACGCGAGGAGGCCCGGACCCAATCCCCCACCGTCTTCGGCCTTTCACCTAACAGACACCACCCGGCCATGGGCCAACCTCTCTCTCTCTCCGTGCAGTCACTCAAACCCTAGCAGGAGCAGCGGCGGGCGCGCATCGGTGGGCGGCGGCGCGACTTGAGAGCCTTGGCCGGTGAGGGCCTTGCCTTGCGGCGGTGGCGCATCCGTGGGCGGCGGTGCGAGCTGGGAACGCGAGCTGGTGCGGCGCAAGGAGCAGGTGAGCAGGCCCAGCGGGCGGGGTGGTGGCGGCGCATGCGCACCTCACCTCCTCGGATCGGGCGCGAGTCCGAAGGAGCAGAGTAGCGCCGTTGTGGCGGTGGAGCAGGAGCTGGCCATCGGTGGAGCAGGATATCGGTTTTTGTTGGTTTACACCGAAAAACCAAACAGAAAAATTGAAATCGAAATCGTCGGTTTTGGGTTTTCTGGCAAACCGACGGTTCTCTAGTTACGGGAACTGATTTTTTTAACCGAACCAAACCGAACTGATTTGTCGGTTTTTACCGAACACCCAGGGTGAGACCCAGTCGTCTCCACCACCACTAGGGCACTTAACTGTCCGTCACCGTCCCCGCCGTCTGGTGGACCTACGTCCCTGAAGCCCTTTTAAGGCGGCGGACTTGGAGATGATGACCACGTGGTGTCCTTGCAATGGATTGAAATGTTGAGTGAGGAAAACTCGAAAAGGCTGAAATCACAAGAGAACAGATAGTAGAAAGAATGGCTTAGCTTTCCTGGTCTAGACCCCAGATCTCGGCCCATTACGAAAGTGCTATTGGGTGTGTTTAGTTCCCCAACTTTTCTCTAAAATTTCCATCACATCAAAAAAATTAAATGTATCAAAAACGCATGTCCGGATTATAAAATGTAGGTAAACAAAAAAAAACTAATTGCACAATTTAGATGTACGTGGAGACGATTCTTTTGAGCCTAGCTACCTCATGGTAGGATAATATTTATCACAAACCAACGAAAAGTGCTACAGTGATTTTCAGTTCGCTACAAGACGTGCCATTTTCAGGGGATCTAAACACACCCATTGTCATATTGAATCATTGAATGCTAGCGTTCCGTTTGTTGAACTATTCACATAGCTTTGCATTGCATATTTTGTAATCGTGTCAACTCCTGTGTGTGCATGTTTAGGTGCATTAGTTTGTCACAAACTCATGTTTGGTTTAGCGTAGATTCAGGGCGCAGCAGAGACTGCACGTTTGGCGTCTTGACCACTTCAATTCTAACCACGCCGCCATGGCCGCGCGCTGTGCCCTGAATGGGCGTCCGCAAAGAAAGGCGCACCATGGGCTCGTGGAACCGTGGTGGGGTGTAGGGTTTCAAGCCCGTGTATCAAAACCAGATCAATGCATTCGAGAAGCACTGTGCGTTGCGGTGCAAGTCTATCCTCTCTTCCAGCTCTCGCATTCCAGCTCTGCGTGCGTTCGTGGTGACCACGGCGACTAAAACCGCTGCCACCGCCGTAGTCGATCCCGGAGGCCACTGGCGGTGATCACCGGCGTTCCAACACCATTGTCCTTGTCCACCATCATCTGTGATGAAAAAGAACTACTTGAATTTCGATGATTGTTGGTATTTGCTAAGCCCACGAAATATTTATAATTTGTATAATCCGCAAGCGCACGGATACCGGTGAGCACTTCACCCAGGAGAGGGTTTAAATATCGAATCCACAGGGAAACGGATGAGGGAGACTACGATCTATTCTTAACCCGGAGTAGCACAAGACTTAAGAAGGTTGAGGGTATAGAGAGGATTACTAAGATATCTAAATCTTATTTTGGTAAGTGATGTTAATAGTATTCTTATGGGGAAGCACCCAAGAGAAGTAAGGTCGAAACTTACTCTCCCCCGGCACTCACATGCCCTACTAGTCCTATCCAACGGAGATGGAATACAAAGGAATCAATGGTACTTTGTCACTACCACGAACTACCACACTCCGGAAGGTAGGGTGTATCTACGAGATACCCGAGCCCAAACACCACGTTTGCACCGCGAATAATACTCTAATCTAGGCACCAGATTAAAGTACTCCAAAGAGACTCAGTAGACCAATAAAAATAATTATAAACAATATTACTTACTAAAAGCGAAGTAGATTACGAGTAACTCCAAATGTAGATTAACTTCCACCGAGGTACAAGTATGGAGATAGCACCGACAGGCGGTACTTCCTCCGAATCCTTCCCTCTCTCTATCTCTCTTGTTCTAAAGATTAGAACTAATGAGCTCTAATCCTTTCTTGAATGCTAACTCTTGATTAGATCTAATTAGATCTAATCTACTTCTAATACATTCTAATTCTACTTCACTAATCTCTAAGAGAGAGATGATCCTTACATGGGACCCCTCTACAACTGAGAGATAATGAGATAGAATGAATTGATAATGAATTAGGGTTTAGCCCTAGGGTCAGGGGGTCTTCTTATATAGGCCTTGGAGATGAACGATGACCATTGGATCAAACCGACCTTCAATAACGGTGTAGATACAACCTCAAGGTCGGTTACAAACCGACATATGAAGTTTGAGGGGACATGTGGCCCCCACACGGCGGCCGGCCTAATTACCTCGGCGCCCGCCAGGGGTTGTGATCCTCTCGGGATCTCCTTCCTCCCGGTGTCTTCTGGTATCTTCTAGAGTGTTTTAGTCCACATTTTGGGTCAAGTTACTTCACGGTTAAGTCTTGTCATCGTATGAGATGTATATTCAAACTTTCTCCATTCTTCTCTGCATTTACCTGTTAAGTCCCTGAAAGATATAAATCACCAAAGCTCGTGGAATTATGTTAGTAAAGCCCCTAGACTTATGTTGATATTTATTTTAAGCCTTTATTCATGTTTAGTTGACTAGTAATTTTATGCTATAACAGGTGTCAACAATGATCTATAGTTTTCCCGAATCGTCGAAAAGGATTATCACAAGAACCTTACTCGCGTCGTCTGATTTTATTCTTAATGGCTCTTGAGCCTTATGAAATTAAGACAAATCGTGTGTTACCAATGCACTCCTAGTAATTACATTTACAGCCTATACGATTACCGGTGATCGATCTCTCCTTCAGCTGAAACAAATTCCTCTTGTGTTATCGAGCGCCCTCATGCGTCAGTTCTTGCTGTTCTCCTGCACCGTCGCCACAGGGACGCCATCGCTGCCGTGCAAGGTTCGACGCGATGCGGGTGCCCCAGGGAGCACGTACCCCAACCCAACGAACGTCCAAGATCAAATAACACGATCGGGTGGGGTGGCTGTTAATAAGGGAAATAACGAAGCCAAACATCCGTAATGCAGGTGGACGGCGTAACAACAGGTGATGCCGATATTTTGGAAGCGTAGTGAAGGAACTCAAGTGAAAAGACAAACAGGAGAGGGACCATTATGAAAAACGCAGATTTGAAATTAGAAGCAACGACAGAAGAGAGTCATGGCGGCGGGCGATTGCGATCCACATGCTGCAGCATGGATCTCGGGCGCTTCGATCTGAGGTGATCTCGACGGTGACTATGGCAGCGGGGCAAGCACAGGCGGCACCAAGACAAGGAAAGGAGGAGCGGGAGGTGGGAGAGGACGAGCACCTGCTGTTACCAACCATACCATACACGCTGCCTGCTCCTCTAGGTCAACATGTTCGGGTGAGTATTGAATCGGACCTCAAAACAAGAAAATATTTTACCTTTCCCTCTTCTTTTTATTTCTTATTCCCCATCTAGCAACATCTCAGGTGCTTCGATCTGAGACTGTAGAAGAAGATGGATCTCAGCCTCTAGAAGAAATTACGAACACCTTCCAACAAGGGGGCGAGGGAGACAACACTTCTCTGGGCAACAACTTCTGATTTAGTCACGTTTCAGAATATGTTGAGATTTTGATTCTGATTTCTCTTTTTAGTCCTTTCATTACTATTCTTTTAAAGTCTTTTTAGTCCCTGTCGTAGTCCTGGCTGAAATAAAATCCTTGCGTTAACATCCCGATCTCGATTAGATCGTGTCTTGCCTGTTGTCTATTCAATACTATGTGTTAACAGGATCTCACTCTGCCTCTCTGTACAAATCCAAACCTATTGCTAGAAAGGGAAAAGCATGTCACCTGCAAAAAGAGTAGTAGGTATCTCAATGAGACCCTGTTGCAAAAGCTCAACACTTTGAAGGCGCCGGAGAGGGACAGGAGTTATTAGATATACCAAGCCTTTTTGAAAATATCGACGCCCCTTACGATGCCTGCACAGGTACCTAATATCATTATTATTTGCACACACAGATCAACCCAGATACCAGAGGATGCATCATGGGCTGCTGAAACCACATTATTCAGAATAAACCAGATATTGTTCATGACCTGCATGCTCAAGATGAACTTTCTCAGGCGGAAAATTGGTTAGACTCTGGGCTAAAACTGACGATAATAATTACAGAACAACTTTGGGTCCCACTCCAAAATGAGCTTGCTAGCTAATCAGATGCATGATGCTATCACAGTGAAACTCATAACAAAAAATTTTTGAAAAGGCAGTCGACAGAAAGGTTACCTAGACCAACACAGTAAGGGATTGATCTGGTTCCCTCTGATGCATTGGACACTGCCAAACCAACTACTGTTGCATTCAGACTACGCCATATCTCACCAGTAGGTACCTGGGCAAAGAGTAATCATGTCCATGTTCAGGACCTCCACTAACCGTGGATATACAAACTAAACTGGTACCTACCATATTTCCTGATTTACTATACAATCGCAGAGCAATAGGGTAGAACTTTTGAGCATGCAAATATCCATGATGCTGATAATATCTTATCAAGGATTGCACATCTAATCTTTGTAAGGACTAACTGGCAATACAAAAAACTTAAAGGCAGGAGGTTTGGATACTAGAAATTTAATGGTTCAAGAAATAAACCTCTACATCTTCGGGATCCCCTGTTTCGGGAAAATTGTTGCGCAAATGAACTGCGGACTCTGCAACCAAATCCGACTGTAGAGCATGAGAAGATTTCATCCGCTTGCAACGAGACCAGAATCGGAGCTTTTGTTAATACCCTATACTTCAATGGAATGGTATTCAATGCGTGGGGTGCTTCTGTCTGAAACCGTGAAAAACATACCAATGCAGAGAAGGAAAAAAATGACACACTGCTGCTTGACTGCAATTTCAGAGTGTACGCATGCTGAGAAGGACTCGGGAACGAACCTGACGCTGGAGGCTCACCACGTCGCCGGCCAATATGGCCTTGGGCGCACGTCATCCCCACGCATCCGCCGCGCCGCCATGGATGCTGCGCCGCTGCGTGGTCCATCTTCGTCGTGTCTGGCCGCGTCCCGTTTCTCCGGCGGCTGCTCCACGGCACGCCACGCCGACAGCCATGGAGCCGGTGCCTGCCCTGCCCAGGCTGCCGGCACCTTGCCCCGAGGGAATCTGCCCCGAGTGGAGAGGAGAGGAAAATCGAGGAGATGGGTGTCGATCCGCCGCAAAATCAGGTCAATCTCAGATTCGCGGAAAAAAAAAACTACAGGAATTGGACGAGCTTCCAAGCGAAGGAAGATGTGGATTTGAGAAAAGAAAGGGGAGAACGAAACAGAAAGGTAGCAGTAAATAGAGGTGGACCCAAAACGGAAAAACGTAACGAGACAGCTCAAAGAAAACAATCGAGCACCTAATAAGCGCAACTTAAAGTTTACAACATAAAAACGCCCTGATGGCATACGAATCTCAAAGCTGATCCTACGAAGCAAAAGGGTAGGGCACGTACCCCTTGGGGCATCGCGACATTCGGCGGGTTCCGCCCGTGCGGGCTGTCGGCCGCCAGCGCACCTGGTGTGGACGGCTCCGGTGGCGGCGCGGGTGGCGAAACGTCCGGCTCCGGCTCCGGAGGCGCGTGGTGCTTGGACGGCGCCTTCGGGCTGTGGTGCTTCTGCTTGGGTGGCGCTGCCTTGTCGTGGTCCTTGTTGTGCTTGCTCTTCACGTGCTGCCCGTGGGCGCCCGTCAACGGCGGCGGCGCGGTGACGACGACAGGGGAGGACTCTGGAGTCTCCACCGGAGGGGCTGCGGCATCTGCAGCCGGCGGCTGTGGCTCTAGCACCAACGGCGCCAGCGCTGGGGCACCGGCCTACTGGCTGCGTTCCGGTGCATCGGCGAATGAGGAGACCAGCAGTGACCTCGAGGATGCCGCGCAGCATGGTGCGAGCAGCGCGATGGCGAGTGCCACCATGCATATCTTGATGAGTGCTTCCGCATGCGTGGAAGCTCTTGTTGGTGCCATGTTGGCAGATGGATCGTTTGGTTTTGCATTGTTGTGCATGGGGTGATATGTTTATATAAGCTACAATTTGTTAGTTGTGTTGTTGGGTTGGTAGGGTAAAAAAAAGTATTTACCTGTGGAATTTTAAGCTTCAACTGAGTTTGGTATTAGAACATTTTGTAGTGGTCTCTTCCTTTTTACCTGCTCAGTGCTGAATTCAAATGTGCATTGAGAATGGGTTGTTGGCCGGTGTGTCCCATGATTCGATGAAGGCGACTGGCATTATATGGAAGTTTAGGCAGGAGTCATGTTTTCACTGCTCATGGTGGATCTCCATGATCTCTCTCTTCAGTGTTTATCAATGATGTCTTGTATTCACCTGCCAAAAAGACATATGTTCTGTTGTTCAGTGTGTAACCACATATAGTGTCCATGATAGCCGTAGCAAAGCAAAGTGCCTTTTTTTGTGTGTGGTTCTCCTCCTACTGTTAGTAACAAAGAAAAGTTTTGCAATATGATTACAAATGGCTTAGTCCATTCAAACTTTCCACTTTTCCGTGTTCAACCCATACAATTTTGCAAGACTGACAACCTCAAAAACTTTTGTGTGCCAAGGCATGTGATCTTTGATTCTGGTCAGGGGTTGGTTAAAATCCAAAAACAAATTTTGAAAAATTGAGATCGGTATCCATTACAAATTTCAATGAAATTTGAGTAATTTTGAACAAAATTTTCGAAATGGTCAAACATGGCACTGAGCAAGAGATGGTGGACACGGGGCTGGCATGGAATGGACAGGCGATGTGGAGAGCGGCGATGATGTGGTGGTGGCGGCAGATGGCAGTGACAACGCAGTAGAGGCCCTGTTTAAAATACCGGGTTATAGCAACGCTATAGCTGCAGGAAAGACTCGCCGCTAAGCTATTCGTATTTGCTCTATAGCACCACTATTTACAGCGCTACTTACCGCTATTTACCGCTATAAGCGCCGCTATTTTGCGCTATTTAAAGTATTTCATTTGCTACCAATATGGTATTTTGGAAGATGAAATTTTTATGAACTACGTTGTAATGTCATATTGGTATTTGGTAATGTTATCTAGACTTGTAGAATCTTGTAAACGTGTCTGTGTTCATCAAATATCATATTTTTCTTATTTTGGCATCAATTATTGGTGATTTTTTTAGAGTTTTTCTTATAAACAGTTTTCTAGCATAGCTCCGCTATAGCTTTTATAGCCCCTGAAAAAATGTGCGCTATTTACCATAGCTCGCTATTTAAAACTTGAGGCAGAGGCAGTGACGGCACCGCGGCGGACGTCCGGGATCTTCCATGATACGGGGTGGCATTGAGGTCTGACGTCGGGAAGCACTCGCGGACTCTGGGACGAGGAAGTGAGGTAGTGTTTGTGGGCTCCTTACTGGACCATAAAATGGGCTTCAAATTTGAATCGGGCTGAAGTATTTTGGCCCACAGCCAACCAGACAAATAAAGGCATCCTAGTCTTGGATAGTCCTAGCCTAATGAGCCCATACCGATTCCTGTGGAAGAAGTTGTTTACTGGATCATTGAAATTTGAAAGCAAACACTAGCTGCATTAGTGATCGATGACACACACAGAAAAGAATGACACGATCTTCCTGTAAGCAGAAGACGAAGAAAAGGACAAAAAAAAAGGGGTAATTGATACGATTTCGTAAACATGCAGAATTGCAGGCCCTAATCTAGGACAGCAACTATTGATTGATCAGGCCATCCACCGCACGCAAGAGCTAATGTTTATGTTATAGGGCCCTGTTTGGATGTCCGGTAATTGGGCCAAAACACCTATAAATTACAGGCCCCAGAATTTATGCGAGACAGATTGAATTTTATTGTTTGGATGAATGGTGAGCCCATTTATCATGCACTCGGTTTGGGCCAAAACCATCCGAAAAAACTGTGGCCTCCGCCGGCCCCAGAAAAATAAATGCTATCTATCTGGGATATCTCCCGGCGGGGCGAGGCCGCGTGCGCGGGGGCGCTAGCGCAAGGCGAGGCGCTGCTGCTGCTCGACCTGAAGGTCTTGCTCTGCTCCCGGGCCACGCGCGGCAGGCGGTACGCAGCACCAGCGTCACCGTCGTCACCGTCCATCGTCACCGTCGCCGGCCAGCAGCAACGCTTCTGCCAGCAGTCATGTCTGGCTGCCCTCCGTCCGTTGCATCTTGTTCCTTGGACTTTGGATTCCATTCCCCACGCGCAATCCGTTTCTCTCCGCGGTGCGGCACGACGGCATCTTCTCAGGCCGCTGCCACACAAAAAGGATTTATCAATCAAGTGCAGTGCAGATTCAGTGCGTTCCCCAACGTTGGTGCAAGATCGTTAGAAACCGCAGCTATCAATACAAAGATGTAGGATAAGTGCTGTCTTGGTTTGGATTGTAGTGCTGCGGTTCCCCCACGTTCCCCGCGTTCCTATCAATACAAGATCTTGATTGGTTTTGATAGCACTTATCCAGCACTACAATACAAAATTGACTTGATTGATTGATAGATAGCATTCCTTGACTCCCTGTTTGTTCCTTGAACTTGATTAATTGATTGTACAAACCACAGCTATCAATACAACGATGTAGGAGGCAGATATGGTTGAGTTTACTTCATTCTAATTTCTTTTCAAAGGAATTTATGTCAGATTGTGGCTAAATAGTCTTTCTCTGTTAATGTTCATACATTCCAGTTTAGGTGTGAACCCATTCTCAAATTGGACTACGTTTCCAATACCTGATCACTGAGTTCTTATCTCTGTTCTGATTGTTAAGCTGGCAGGATCGAAACTTTCGTTTGATGGTCTGAATTGCCTAGTGCAGCTGAATGGCTAATTGCATTGCAGGTGGTCTGAAATTAACGCTCATTTAGTCCTGTGGGTTTTTTTACTATGGCAATGGTCTTTATTAGTTCATTCGACTGATAGCTATGGCCTATATATATGATAGCTATTTTGTTGCTTTATAAGCACGGGGTACTAGCTTTATTAGCAAGTAGGACTACAGTCCAATATAGATTCTTTTTCTATGTTTTGTTTTCATACTACATTCTCAGTTAAGCCATAGATTCCTTATTTATATACTATCTCTGGAGGCACGGATTTTCAAAGCACTTGCAGATTATCTTAGTCAGAGGACTCTTGGACCGGGCGCTCCCTGGGAGCCATGAGTGACGCCAAGGGCAGCTCTCCGGGCGCTCCCTGGGAGGCACCCGATCCCGATCCCGCTCTCGTTCCCGAAGCCCCCTCACTGGCATCCAGCAGCCAGCAGCAGCGACACTGTAGATCGTCCGGCAACAGGTGGGCTTCAGGCGCTGGGCGGCATCAGAGTAGGAGACGGGTAGCCCTCGCGCCGGCAACTCAGAAGGCTCTTCGTCCGTCTCCTCCTCCGTCAGCTGCTCCTGCCGGTGATGAGGAAGAAGATGATCGACGCTGCAAGGAGGGTCGGCAAGCAGTGTCGCGGATGGCGTTTATGGTGGCGGAAGTCAGTCAAAGACCCAAGCCTGTCCATGCCGTTCGCGATCAAGTGGGTGCGATACATTCGAAGTTCTGGGCAAAGCCATGTGATGAAGACACTACTGACGATGACGATGAACCGACGACGCCGACGACGCCGGAGTTCATCAGCGAGGCTCAGCAAGCTGGTTTTTCCATCGACCAACTTATCAGAGCTGAAAACGCACTGCAAGGTATTGATCCTAATCCTAACTCTGAAGGTATCAAGCTTTCAACAACTATTGTGGATACGATGGTCCAAAGAAAGGTCAGTGCCGGAGCTCCATGGCGAGGGCCGCTGCCATCGCATCGTGTGTCTCCTCCACGGACACTGGGCGATTGTATTGAGGCGGCTTCCTCCCAATGGCGCTCATGGCGAGGGCGGGCGTCTGTTTCACAGAGACCACCGGCATCACTGGTTGGCCGGTCGCCGCTGAGGTCTCCGTCGAAGCCGTCCGTACTCTCGACCTCAGGGTCCGGTTCAAAATCTTTTGAAATTTTGAATTCCCAAATCTCCGATCCTTTCTTTCCGGCGTTGAATACGGTGGCGAGTACGACCGCTCAGGTCGTTTGCCGCACGCTGCAAACAACGGAGAAGTCGGATCAGGTGAGAGCATCCCCGCCAGAAAGTATTGTACTCGGGCCAGGGAAAATATTTAGGCCCACCAAAGGTCTGTGCGCTCTCTTCAACCGTACTGGAACCCGTACTCGACCTAGACCTCGCATTCAGCCGCCATCGGTACAGCAGCCATCATGCTCTTTGCCTTCTCGTCGGTCCTTTGCGGACGTGGTACGTGAGGGTAAGGTCATGGCGGCGCAAGGTGGAGGCAATGGAGGTGGCTTTGGCGATCGCGGTGGTGGCAGAGGAGGGACGGGGTACAACCCTGGTTTCAACCCCGGATTCGATCCGGGCTTCGGTGGCCGAGGCCGCGGCTTCCAAACGCGTGGGCGAGGCCGTGGACACGGCTCTGGCGGAGGCTATGGTGGATTCGGTGGCTATGGAGAAGGTGGTGGTCACAACAACTACGGGTACCATGGACATGGCGCTGGCCGTGGTCGACGTCCCTATGGCGGTGGCTATGGTGGAGGTCGTGGTCGAGGAGGCGGCTATGGTGGACATGGCTTTGGCGCTGGTCACCACATCCCCATGGATGACCGGGCCTTCAATGCTAGTCCGGCCATGGATGGTCAGCATGCACTGATCGGCCTCCAACAGGGGCCGGCGGCCGGAGCTGGCCACCCACAACAGGCTGTGACTGGCCACTTCCATCAGCATGCTCCATCCGTTCAGCACATGGCTGGTTATCCAGGGCTGCCACAACAGGCTGGGACGGTTCAGCTTGCGGCCAGCCACCTGCAGCAACCGATCTCGGCCGGCCAGCCAGCGGCAGGCACCTCGCAACAACCTGCTCCACAGCAGCCAGCTTTGGCCGGGCAGCAGCTTCAGCTTGGTGCCCAGCAGCAGGCAGCTGGGAACGAACAGCAGCAGGGTCCCACTGTCGAACCGGTGTTTCCAACGGCCACGGGAGGTACAGCGCAGAAGTCGGCGGCCCAGGCAGCGACCAACACGTCGCCCGCGAACAAATTAGAGGTACCAGTGACTAATGAACCACCAAATCCAGTAAACAACACGACGATTATTGATATTCCAGAGTCATCTAAAGGTGCTAAAAAAAGTAAGGGTAAACCCTTTTGCCATCGCTGCCACAAAAAGGTCATACCATAAGTGAATGCACTGCTATTCTATGCTGTGAATTTTGCTGTGGTGATCATGTGGAAAAGGTGTGCCCGTTTGCAAGGAAAACAAATTTATCTGCTTTTGCTTTGTGAGACCCAGCCCATTTTGAGAATGGGCCAAGAGATGGGCCTTGATGATGGGGCGGGCCGATACCGGGTTCTTGTAGCGTTGCGATCAGAGGCTGCTGCGCGATTTTAGTACCACATCGTGGATGGAACGAAGGCGAACCAACTTAAATACCCGGCTGTAGGAAAGCTATTAACTCGGTTTAAACCTTTTACGCGGCGGGGACGAAAGCGTAAGAGAGTTAATAGCGGTGTGGTTCATTCAACGTGTAGAGTGTATCTTAGCCATTTTTCTAGGGTCGGGGTGTTACAAATGGTATTCAGAGCCAACTCTCGCGGTTTCACGGACGTATGGATCCGGAGCTCGGAGAAGTTGCGCATGGCCCCGTAGAGGGCATGGCAAATAGACCGAGGAGCCGGTAATGCGTCGTGAGCCAAGAGAGTTGATCCCGACATTATTTGTCCCGTATGGGTAAAATTTGGTTCGACGAGGGCGTCGAATTCTTAAGGGTGGGTGGATGTGAGACCCAACCCATTTTGAGAATGGGCCAAGAGATGGGCCTTGATGATGGGCCGGGCCGGATACCGATTCTTGTAAGCGTTGTGAATTCATCTGTAGGCGTGCGATTTTAGTACCACATCGTGGATGGAACGAAGGCCGAACCAACTTAAATACCGGCTGTAGGAAAGCTATTAACTCCGGTTTAAACCTTTTACGGCGGCGAGGACGAAAGCGTAAGAGAGTTAATAGCAGGTGTGGTCCATTCAACGTGTAGAGTGGATCTTAGCCATTTTTCTAAGGTCGGGGTGTTACATTTGCCTTATGGATATGCAGTGGAAGGTCTTGGTTTTTATTTCATTCCTTATTACGATGACAGCCCTAAAGCGAAGGAAGAGGAGAAATTTGCGTTGGTACGTGTGTTGGAAAGGTTCCCTTCTTGTCGAATCTTTGACAAAGGGAACTAGACAAACTACTACCGGCGTTTCAAATGGGAAGTTGAGGTGAAGGGAAAAGACACCTTTACCACTAATTTTCCATCTTCAAATTGGCTTGAGGCTGTTGTGAATTGGGGTGCCATGGATACGAAATTAGTACAAGGGAAGATCAAGTTTGAAAAATTAATTGAAGAGGAGGTGCATAAATATGAGATTGATAAAGTTTGGGTACAGTTTATAGGACTACCAAAGGATCTTAAAAAATTCCCCATTATTTGGGCAATTTCTTCTATCCTAGGTGTTCCTAAATCTGTAGACATGAACTTTTTAGAGAAACATGGAAGGGCTCGTTTAAAAAGTAGCGAGTGCTAGATCCCAACCTTATTCTGTTTATGTGGATGTGGTTGTTGGGGATTATGTTTACCGGCTACAATTTGGGGTCGAACACTCATTGCCCGATGGTGAGCCCGAATTATTGGATTTAGACTCTATCATAGAGGATGAGGACCCTAAGGAGGGGGAGACCGAAAAGGATATGGACCCCAATGAGGAGCCAAAAGAGAACATAGGTGATAGGAAACCTATGGATATTGATGGTAAAAAATCATATGATGATACTGATAAAGGAAGGAAACAATCAGTAACGAAGCTAGCAGAGGCACAAATTGGAACAAAGAGTGGCAGTACAAGTAAACCAGTAGTAGAGTTGAGTACTGAGAAGAATGGATTGTGTAATGCAAAGGTGCTTAAAACTTTAAATGACTCTAGAAATATTAACAAGATGAATGGTCAATTGGGTGGTACTGTGTCACCAGGTCGTTCAAGCAAGAGAAATGCCTCAACTCTAGATCAAGACTCGGTGGAAAAGGCGGCCAAGTTGAAAGCATGCCAAAATTTGGAATTCAACGCTGCTAAAGGTAATTGTCCACAACCTAGCACTTTTGCATTTCGCGATGATTCTAATTTATCTAAGTCCACCAATGCTTTAGGTATTATGTTAGGAGATGTGTCGGGAACCAGCTAGATTGGGCCGGAACCGACACGTAGATTGAGAGGTTGGTGGAAGAGGAGGAGAATGGGGCGATGGTGGAGGTGGTGGCGGCGGGCGGCGGCAGCCGCGCCTGGCGGCGCGGGCGGGCGGCAAATTCGCCCCCGGGCGGCGCGGCCGCGGGGCGTCTTGCGGCGGGCGGGCGGCGGCGGTCGGGCGGGGCGGGGCGCTTGGGGGGAGAGGGAGAGGAAGAGAGATTGGGATAAAATTTCTTTATTTGCTTGTTACCTGAAAGATTACAGACCCCTTACTTATATAGCCGGGCTAGTGGGACTTGTATCTCGAGCAATCTCTCTAAAGGTTTCCTTATAGATTGGAATACGTTTTACAAGCATGTCCTATTTATTTATTTTCTAAGAAGGGTCTCCCTTATAGATGAGATATCCCCTTGCACACCAAAACACCTAAAGATAATCCTAGATATTTTCCCTCTTTTTCTCCGAATTAGTTGCCGAAGAATCCGCGGAAGGGAGGGGACGGAGGCGGGGCGCGCGCGAGGCCCGGGGGGCGCCCGGAGCTCCTTGCGCCCTATCGGGCCTGTCCCTTCGGGCCCTATTTCTGGATCATGACATCTCCCCCTTCTCCGACCGGCGTCCTCGCTGGCTGGATGAAAGTCCATTCGATGACACTGGATGGGGATCGGCTGCCCACGGGAGGATGAGTTCGACTGCAGCATGAGACGACCCTGCACAGGGTTCCTGAGGATCATGTTCTCCCTGGTTCGCTTGGGGTCAAATTCCAGAAGATAGTGAAGGTTGCCGATGTAGCCGTGGTAGATGTACCGATGAACAGCACGTCCCTGCTGTGAAGCTGTCTGACGACGGGCTGCCAGTAGGAGCTCCCTCGGGACGCCCACATCTAGGTGCTGGTGCACCATGTCGCGTGGGGGGCTCTCCAGGAACAAGAAACGCTCATTGGGTGGAGCGTTGACGAAGAGCGGAAGTAGACGCCAGATAGTGATGTCGCGGCGAGTAGGAGGAGTAGCAGCCAAGTTCAACATCGTACCGTACATGAAAGAGCCGACGTCGAACAGGGAGGGCGAGAGCTGGTGAGCGGCCCTCTCTGGATCGTAGCTGATGTGGACATTGTCGACGGTGAGGAAGAGGCGATCCATGCCGTCGAGGAAGACGACCCTGGCTGGGCCGACGTGGTGGCGCCGCGGCCATATGCCGCCCAAGAGGATGGCGGTCGGTCTGCGGCTGATGTTGGCTCCGTTGTGTTGGCTCCCAAGGCGACGGTTCATCCTACGAACTCCGCCCTGAAGCAAGGCCTCCAGTAAGTCTGGCAGTAGTGGAGAGGAGGCCGGAAGGTAGAAGCGGCCGTCGAAGAGGAGGAGGCCGTCTTCGAGTGTCCATGCTGGAGCAGCGTCGCCCGTGGTGACGTCGAGGGCGATGCGGCGTAGATGCTGATCCTCCAATGTAGCCTGGCGTAGCTGGACGAAGACTCCGGCGGATGTGTCGTAGAGGTCCAAGGCAGTTGCATGCCTCGAACGTTTCCCAAGCCGAGTCGCAGGCGTACGGATGCCAGCGAAGATGCCTGACCGGAGGAGGCCAGGGCCAGGGGCGCCCCTGCGCTGAGGGGGTGGAGCTGAAGTGAACGTGCTCGGGCGACCCTCACGGTAGTACTGCAGCTCGTGGGTCGCGAAGTCCCACGTCACGCGTCCCAGGCTTGCCAGCCAAGGCATGCCAAGGATGACGTCGACGTCCTCGCCCAGTGGCATGACGTAGGCGTCGATGTCGAAGGTGCTGGCGTCGAGGCGTAGTGGCACGTCGAAGGTGGCGGCGCGGCATGTAGACGTGGCGCCGGTGCCAGTGGTGATCAGCACACGCACTGGCTGAGTCCGGAGGCCTGCCGTGGTCACCACGCGGGGTCGATGTAGTTGTGCGTTGCTCCCGAGTCGACGATGATGTTGACGCCCGTGCCTGAGATCATACCGACGAGGTAGAGAGAATGAGCACCACGTACCGGGGAGTCGGGGTCCCCAGTGAGGACCTTCAGATCAGCTGGCTCCTCTTTGACGTCCGCTAGTGGGGCGTTTGTCGTGTCGTCGGTGTAGTCGTTGAAGATCGTGATGTCGAAGAGATGCTTGCACTTGTGACCCCGTGAGAACGGCTCGTCACAGTTGAAGCAGAGTCCAGCCTTGCGTCATTCCGTCATCTCCTCTGGTGTCAACCGTTTGAACGGCCGAGTCGTTGCTGCTGACGAGGGGGGCGCCTGGGGGTGGCCAGCAGGGCCAGGGGCCCTGCCCTTTGCCTGTGCTGGCTTGCCGGTGTTGTAGAGGATGGCGAGGCGTCGCTCGTACGCTCTGGCGAGAGACATGGCTGCCTCCATGTCCTTGGGATTCTGCATCTCGACGTCCGTCTTGAGCGGTTCGCCCAAGCCTACTGTGTAGATGTTGACCTGCTGCTGGTCGTCGAGGTTGCCTACACGCGCCACGTGTGCCGGGAACCGCTCGGTGTACTCATCGATACTGCCTGTCTTCCTTAGTGATGCCAGCTCACCCAGCGGGTTGCGCCATTCAGCTGGGCCGAAGTGCTCGTTGACATATTGAGCAAAGCTTGCCCAATCTGCCACCGGTTTCTCCTGGGACAGTCTCATGTACCATTGCTTTGTGCGCCTCCCGTGAGATGATAGGAAGCATACCAGACTTGCTCGCAGGGCCGGCGTACCTTGTCCCCCGAAGAATTGTTCACGCCGGTTGATCCATGGGAGGGGATCCTCCTTGCCATCGTAGGTCGGGAAGGACGGCTTGTGCGGATGGGGAGCCGAGCTGCGAAGGTGTCGACCGGAGGTGGAGGGGCGGCGCATGCGCCCCGATGGCGCGCCCTGGCGGCGCGCCTTCGGCCTCAAGTAGCCCTTCATCGGGTTCTCCAGATCAGCCGCCGTGACCTGATTGTCCTGGTTCGCTTGCCATCGATCCGCTTCTTGATGAAGTCGCGGGCTGTTGTCTCGAACATCACCCTCATCTCGATCTCGGCGTCATGGAGTTGTTGACGGTGTTTGAGCGTTGCTGGATCGTCGCTGAGAGGATATCGAGCTTATCGTCGATCTTGTCCATCCCGGTGTTGAGCTTGGCGAACTCATCTCCCAAGTTCTTCGCCGGCTTCTTGGATTCGGCGTCCGTGGTGGTGGGTGGATCGTAGTGGTCTCAGATACCACCGTCGGGAACCGGCTAGATTGGGCCGGAACCGACACGTAGATTGAGAGGTTGGTGGAAGAGGAGGAGGATGGGGCGATGGTGGAGGTGGTGGCGGCGGCGGCGGCCGGCGGCCACGGGGAAGCGGCGACGGCGATGGGGAGCCGGGCCGGCGGCGGTGGTGGCGGTCGGGCGGGGTAGGGGCGCGCGGGGAGAGGGGAGAGGAAGAGAGATTGAGATAAAATTTCTTTATTTGCTTGTTACCCTGAAAGATTACAGACCCCTTACTTATATAGACCGGCTAGTGGGACTTGTATCTCAAGCAATCTCTCTAAAGGTTTCCTTATAGATTGGAATACCTTCTACAAGCATATCCTATTTATTTATTTCCTAATAAGGGTCTCCCTTATAGATGAGATATCCCCTTGCACACCAAAACTCCTAAAGATAATCCTAGATATTTTCTCTCTTTTTCTCGAATTAGTTGCCAAGAATCCGCGGAAGGGAGGGGACGGAGGCGAGGCCGGGCGCGAGGCCCTGGCGGCGGCGGCGCGGCGGCTCCTTGCGCCTATCGGGCTGTCATACGGGCCCTATTTCTGGATCATGACAAGATGACTCATGTCAAATTCACAAATCGCTTGATTTGTTAAGGGAAATAGAGTGCCAACGTTTTATGGAGAAAAGGCTTAATATGAATGAATTAAATGTAGGAGAAGTAGATGATATCTCAACCGTTTGCTCTGATGAAAACAGTATAGATTTAGAGACTTTAAATTTAATTTGCTCTGAGGTAGTTGAAGGACTGGGTGATGGGGGTTGTGATACTAAATGTCTCTGAGACTCCCGTCCTACCTAGAAACAGAAGATTTCTAAAAGTAGTAAAAAGAAAAAGAAGTCTACTAAAAATAAACAAAAATCAGTTTAAATGAAAGGAATTTTTAGAATTGTAATGGGTTCGCAGACTATAGGAAATATAGATTTTTATCAGAGTTAACAAAAGAGAAGAGTCTAGATTTCATCGCCTTATCGGAAACTGGTAGAGCCAATTTTCCACAGTCCACATTGAAGAATATCTATGCAGGCAGATATTTTCTGTGGCACTGTATGGCTCCACGAGGCAGATCCCGTAGCATGTTACTAGGCGTTCATCCGGGAACTTTTGATATAGGTGAAATTGATGAAGGTGATTTTTATATTAAATTTAAACTTAGGTACAAGCGAGAATGACTTTAAATTCAACACTGGTGACCGGTTTATGGGCCTGCACAGCGAGAGAACATAAGGCTAGTTTCCTATCCGAGATGGTCCGTGTAATCGCTCTAAAGAAACCTTACCTATTGTTATATGTGGTGACTTTAACATCTTACGGAACCAAACTGAGAAAAATAATAATAACTTTAATGATAGGTGGCCGTTTTTTGTTCAATGCCGTGATAGACTCTTTTGAATTTAAGAGAGATAGAGATGACAGGGAAGAAAATTCACGTGGGCTAATAATTTACAAAATCAAACGTTTGAAAAGTTAGACAGGATTCTTACCTGTACTGACTTTGAAGACAATTTTCTGCTTACCACTGTACATGCTCTGAACAGAGATATATCTGACCATACACCTTTACTTTTTTCTACAAATATCCCGTCTTCAACTTACCAACCTCAATTTAAATTTGAACTGGGCTGGTTGTTGAGAGACGGATTTTACGAAATGGTGAGCGATGTGTGGCAGAACACTCTGGTTTTTGGCTCACCTATTGAAAGATGGCAAGCCAAGATCAGAAGGCTGCGTCAGCACCTTCGTGGTTGGGCAAAAAATATAAGTGGTGCGTATAAGAAAGAAAAAACTGCCCTGTTAAATAAACTAGATGAGTTAGATAAAAAAGCTGAAGTCTTAGAACTAGATCAAACGAAGTGGATTTAAAACATGTGCTTTGAAGTACAAGGCTTGCTCAACTAATGAGGGAAGAAGAATTAAAGTGGTACCAAAGGGCAAAAGTCAAACACCTCTTAGAAGGAGACTCGAATACAAAGTATTATCATCTGCTTGCTAATGGTAGACACCGTAAGACTCGTATTTTCTAGTTGGAGGATGGTAACAATATAATTTACGGTGATGCTCGTTAAAGGAGCATATCACCAATTATTATAAAAACTGGTTTGGGCCTTCTGATGCCTCCCAATTTAATCTGGATGAGACAAGGACCGATGATATTCCACGAGTGTCCCCACTAGAAAATGAGTTGTTAACGGAACCGTTCTCTTATGAGGAAATAAGGGTTGCGACTTTTCAAATGGAGCATAATAAGGCCCCAGTCGTATGGTTTCCCTTCCGAGTTTTATCAGGTCTTTTGGCATTTGATCAAAGATGACCTGATGACTCTATTTACGATTTTTATGAGCGGAATTTACCATTGGACCGCCTAAATTTTGGCAACATAATTTTGCTACCTAAAAACAAGATGCGAAAAGTAATTCAGCAATATAGACCAATCTGTTTCTTTGAATGTATCTTTCAAAATCTTTACTAAAGTTGCAACCAATGGACTGTCGACCATTGCACGAGGCGATAATTAGTCCAACCCAAACAGCTTTTTTACCGGGAAGAAATATTGTGGAAGGTGCGGTTATTCTTCACGAAACATTACATGAGCTCCACTCAAAAAAGAAAGATGGAATTATTTTAAAGATTGATTTTGAGAAGGCTTATGATAAAGTTAATTGAAATTTTTTACAACAGACGTTGAGAATGAAAGGTTTCTCTGAAAAGTGGTGTCAATGGGTGAGGCGTTTCACTGAAGGTGGAAATGTGAATCTAAAGGTCAATGATCAATTAGGTTCCTATTTCCAAACTAAGAAAGGCTTAAGGCAAGGGGATCCTATGTCGCCTATACTATTTAATATAGTTGTCGATATGTTGGCTATACTCATTGCTAGAGCCAAACAAGCGTGTCGTGGAAGGATTAATCCCACATCTTATTCAAGATAGTCTGTCTATTCTACAAGATGCGGATGATACTGTAATCTTTATGAGCCATGATGTTGAAAAGGCAGTTAATATGAAACTAGTGTTAACCACCTTTGAACAACTATCGAGGCTTGAAGATTAACTTCCATAAATGTGAGCTTTTACATTTTGGGAAGGCAAAAGAACAGGGAAGACTTTTATTCACAAATTGTTTGGATGTGTCACTCGGGTCAATTCCTTTCCGATACCTAGGTCTCCCCATGAATTTAAGAAAATTAAATAACAAAGACCGGAAGATAATTGAGGATAGGATAGAAAAGAAATTGAGTGGATGGAAAGGAAAACTCTTGTCAGTAGGGAGGCATGTTGGTCTTAATAAACTCGGTGTTTTCTAGTCTTCCGATGTTTATGATGTCATTTTTTGAGCTCCCACGTGGAGTACTTGAAAAAATTGACTGTTTTAGATCACGCTTTTACTGGCAAAACGATCAACATAAAAAAAATATAGATTGGCAAAATGGGAGATTTTGTGCTAACCAAAAGACCAAGGGGTTAGGAATTTAAAATTTGGATATTCGAGAACAAATGCCTTTTAAGCAAGTGGCTCTATAAATTATTAAATAAAAATGGTATGTGGCAAGAATTGATACGAAATAAGTATGTTAAAAATAAGCCAATTGGAAGTTGTGTTAAAAAACCAACAGACTCTCATTTTTGGAAAGGATTAATGAATGTGAAAGATAGTTTTTTGGACTTTGGTCGTTTCAACATTAAGGATGGGTCCCAAACTAGATTCTGGTTTGACATCTGGTTGGGTAATAAACCCCTAAAAGATAAATTTCCTTCCTTGTTTAACATTGTACGATCAAAACAAGATTCGGTGGCCCAAGTGCTTGGTACCCTCCCGCTAAATATCTCTTTCAGGAGACATTTAAGTGGTGCAAACTTAGTTGCTTGGCACAGAATTGTTGCTTCGATACAAGACATTAATTTAACAAGTGATAGGGATACTTTTGTTTGGGGGCTAAACGCATCCGGATGTTTTTCAGTCAAGTCCATGTATGCTGCGTTAATTAACAATGGTGTTCAAGTGTCACAGGATATTTGGCCTATAAAAGTACCAATGAAAATTAAAATTTTTCGTATGGTACCTAAAAAAGGGTGTTACTTTAACTAAAGATAATTTAGTTTGACGTAATCGGAATGGTGACAAGAACTGTTCTTTTTGTCATCTTCGGGAAACAATTCAACACCTATTTTTTGAGTGCGTTCACACCAAATTTCTATGGCGCTGTACACTTTTTGTTTGGTTTATCACCACCGTCAAATGTGGGTACATGTTTGAGCGATGGACTAAAATTGCAAACAGAAAAGTAAATTCATTGTTATTAACAGCAGCTGCAGCATTACTTTGGGCAATTTGGATAACAAGAAACGAAGTGGTTTTAATAAATGTAGACCAAAATCTTTTTTGCAGGTGCTATTTATTGGTATTTGTTAATCCTACAGAAATATTTATAATCTACCCTACTAATGCACCAACTTTGCTATGCTACAAATGGAAACAAATGTCTACAAAAAATTCAAAATCTTTCAAAACGGATACTCCAGATTCAATCTCACCTTTCTCTCTCTTTACTCACTCATAATCCAAGGGTTATGGTTGATTGTGTCAAGGTAATCCACGCGCTAATCCCCTTCCGCCTCCCCACGGACCGTCAGGCGAAGGCGTTAATCGCGCGCACCTTCCCAATCGGAAGTTTCCAAAAATCCCAGCGACGACGGCGGTACTATCCTCCTCGCGCGATGGTACGCACTAATCCGCAGCAAAGGCCAGCGACGACAAGGGAGCCACCTCGGTTTTCGGCGCTGATTCCGGCTGCAGTTCCTTCGCCGCCGCAGTCATTCCCAATCCCAACAACGAAGCCGCCACAGCCGCGGCTGCAGCCGCCGCCGCTCCTCCACGGCCTCGGCGGCGGCAGCCGACACAGCCGTGCCCGTCGCTGCAGCGGCCTCCTCCTCGGCCGCCGTGGCACAGCCGACGCAGCCGGCCATCTCCTCAGCCTTCGCGGCCGGCCATCTCCTCGGCCTCCGCAGCTGCGGCGTCCATCTCGCCCGCCCGCGGCAGCGGGCGTTCATCTCGCCCTCCGATGGTGTGCTCTCCGTGCGCGCTGTGTGCTCAACGTCGCTGTGTTTTCCTCCATCGGCGGCACTGTCCATCAAACACGGTAATATCAGCCTAGCGTGGTGATACTGCATTTTGGCTGGATTGGTTCGTTCTGTGCTCCAGAGATTAGGATGATCAATGATGGGATCTGAATGCTAACACCGTATCTTGTTCAGCATTGCGGAGGTCAGGTTTCTTATCACATTCACATCTGGCGTGTCTGTAATCCACCCGTGCTGAGAATATGACTTGTTCCTGCCTGCCCCTGTATTTTTTTTTTAGATAGTAGACATTCATCCATTTTCACTCAGGGAGATGGGATCTTGAGCGTTGAGCATTTGATAACCTGGGAACGTCCCGAAAGTGGAGCTGTGTACAGTATTCTGAAGATAGGCTGAATTATTGTTCTTTCAATTCTTAGAAGAATATACTTCCTGGCCTGGTATGTGCCTGATCATATTATATTTTCGAATGCTTGCTCTTGTAGTCATCTATCACATTCATTGATCGGAATTAGAGTTCCTTGTTTCCTCCCTTTATTTTTCTTGTGAAATTTTACATGCAAAGTGGTTTCGAATTTGCAGGTTCAGGTGGCTCATTTGTGCAGAAGCTTTATCAGTCCAATGAGAAGTTGAGCCCGGGCAACACAGATATTGGATCTGGTAGTTTGGTTAGTGCTGCTACTTTGTATGCATAATTACCGTATTAACTTGCCTCGAATCATATACACCATTATTGTGTTTTAGCATGTACTGCGATTATTTAACTTGCCAACTTGTTAAATGATAGTGTGGTCCCTTTGATACATTTGCCTTTTTTGCAGGCTTTATTGTATATATGCTGATCCTTTTGATGTCGAAGCTTAGAAGAAAACTGAAGCTGCAAGATTACAAGCTCCCAAGGACTGTTTCTGCTGGTAAAGTGGAAATTCGAGCTTTTAGGACATACCCAAAAGATTACAAGCCACCAGATGAGCCTGTGTCTGAGTACCAGACTATTCCACTCAACATGATAGAACATTTTGGTGTCTATTGCAAATCAGTACATTTCTCCCACTTCTTTGTTTGGCTCACATATGTGGCTTATTTTCTCTTTTAACTGGATGTCTTGCAGTACTTTGCTCGGGATTTATATAACTTATTTTAAGTCATCCTTGAACTGTTGGTGTATAAATAGTCCAGCACATTTGAAATGGTTAAGTCCCTCTCTAATGTTAAGGCAATAGGCTTACACAGTGTAGTTTGTTTTTGCTATCTCCAAGATCTAATCTGGTTGCGCTTGATTAAGATATACATATTGTTTTTTAACACGGCTTTAAACGGTATCACCAAGCTACCAAGTCACTCATCATCGTCTCACATGGCACATCATTTTTCTTGGTACTTACCATGTTTCTGTTTTCCATGGAGACAGGGTTGGAAAAAAATATTGATTGCTTTATTTCTCCTAGAGACAGGAAAGGTGTAGTTGGAGATGAAGGCATATGGTGTTCCCGATCAGGTGATGGTGAGTGACCTGCCGATAGTCTTTGATAAGAGCATCCTTAGTGGTCGAGGTGGATCCAAGAGACATATGCAAAATGGATCCTCCATAGGTCATGGCTAGAGGTTGTATCATTGTTTATAATGTCTTGTTATGCATAACTTTTTGTGATTAATATATATTACAGTTGTGTTAAAGTTGAATTATGGGAAAAATTATTGTCGTTTGATTGTTTTTATGTGCATCCCTGAAATGAAGCCGTGGCGTTAGCATAGGCACTATACTAGTAATCCACAAGCGAACGGATACTGGTGAGCATTTCACCCGGGAGAGGGTTTTAATATCGAATCCACAGGGAGGATGGTGTGAGGATAAACGAGGCATATAACTAATCCCTGAGCAGCAATCAAGGAACGGGAGAGGAAAAAGAGGTAAGAAGATTTCTATGATTGTCTAATTCTCATCCTTATAAGCTATGTTGATATTGTCTTAAAGGGACGTACTCAAAGGAAAGTAAGGTCGAAACATACTATTCCTCCAGCAACATGGTCCTGCGTGTTCTATCCAACGGGATGTGGAATCCAAAGGAATCAATGGTACTGTCACTACCACGATCTACCACGCTCCGGAAGGTAGGGTGCATTCATAAGTAACTTCGATCTAGGCACCACGCCTACACCTAAGTATACCCCTCTAATCTATAGATTCCCATAGATTAAAGTACTCAAAGAGTTATGAACAATAAGAACAATAATAACACTTAAGATAAGATGTTTACTTACTCAAACAAGAAGTTGATCCATCATAGAAGTCTCAGGATCAAGTGCCATAAAGCCTTTGATCCTGGAGGTACAAGCATAGAGGAGTCACCGACATGTCCGGTGCTTCCCCTTCTTCTCCTCCACTCACTCTTTAGCTCAAGAGAATAGATCTAGAACTCTAATTAAGTTTCTTTGATCTATCTCTCATCTTGATATTCACCCTTGATTAGATCTAATTAGATCTAATCTACTTCTAATTACATGTCTAATTCTACTTCACTAATCTCTTAGAGAGAGTTGATCCTTACAAGGGACCCCTCTACAACTAAGAGATAAAGAGATAGAATGAGTTAGTAATGAATTAGGGTTTAGCCCTGGGGTTAGGGGGTCTTCTTATATAGGCCTTGGCGATGAACGATAACCCTTGGATCAAACCGACCTTGGCAACGGTGTAGATACAACCTCAAAGTCGGTTACAAACCGACATAAAAAAATGAACCTGATTGGGCATAATTGCCTGGTGGTTGGCCCAAAATTGCCTGGCGGCCGCCAGAGCATAGTATCCTCTCGGCCTCTCATCTCTTCTGGTGTCTTCTGGTATCTTCTAGAGTGTTTTAGCCCACATTTTGGGTTGAGTTACTTTACGGTCAAGTCTTGTCATCGTATGGGATGTAAATTCTGGAATTTTCTCCATTCTTCTCTGCATTTATCTGTTAAGTCCCTGAAAATATATAAATCACCAAAACTCGTGGAATTATGTTAGTGAAGCCCCTAGACTTATGTTGATATTCATTTTATGTCCTTATTTCATATTAGTTGACTAGTAATTTTATGCTATAACAGGTGTCAACAAGCTCCCCCAAGCTTACCCTTTGCTAGTCCCTAGCAAAGCCAAACTTAGCAATGGATCAGGAGTTGCTACAACGCTTTCACGCCTCAACAGTACACATGCTTTCAAACAAAATTTCTCCTCCAGATAAGAATAAATTGTTTCAACTTTCAACTTACCCATATTACCTTTAACCATAGCCTTTTCTTTGATCTTGGGCAATTGAAAGATAGAACAATCAAGTCGAGCACCATATCTCAAACTCTTTGTTGAACTGTCCTTCTGGAGTTTTGCAAGTTTTCAAATAAAACTCAAAGTTCCTAGTATGACTCTCTCAGGTCTCGCATTTGTGGTATTTGTGGATCCTCACTAAGGCAACAAGGTTGTTTTGCCTTTCTCTTATGATATGTGCTATTTTTGGCTAAGGCAGTAAGACACTATGCCTTCTTCTCTCTCACCCTATATCTAAGGCTTATATCTAGAGCTCATAGGTGGGAGAAAACTAATTCTACTTACTAAACATATATTGTAAGTTCAAGCAATGGATCTAAAATTACAAGTCACACTGATCAAGTGGTGCATGTGTATGGTGGATAGAATATAGTGGATAAGGGGTATTAGTAAGGAATGAATGAATGAGGGGAAATCTTACTTATGCTCCTTGAAGAATCATCTCTCTTTTGGAATTTGGAAACTCTGTAGAGAACCTGGGTTGTATCTTTTTCTTTCTTTATTTTTCTTTTTATGGAGAGGCGAGCATCTAAAGTACCCATTATTTTTTGTGAACACTTGTCCATTTTTCATCTCCCCATTTTTTTAAATACAACTCAAATCTCTTTTGCAACAACTTTTGAGAGATAAATAAATGTAATGGAGCTTCTATAAGATATTGGCTAGCAATGAATGAGTGGATGGGTATAGGAAATATTTTTGGTTGCTCTCTCATAGGATAGGAGTAGAATATTTTTGGTGGTCTGTTGACACTTGTTATACTATAAATTTTTAAGTAATTTAATATGAATTAAGGGCTAAAGTCAAAGACTAAACATAAGTCTAGGGGTCTAACTAACATAATTCCACGAGTTTTGGTATTCTACATTACTTTCGAGGGGACTTGATAGGAAAATGCAGAGAATAATGGAGAAGGTTCCGGAATACTCAAGACAATTACAAGGCAATTAAAGACCAAACTTATCCGTGAAGTAAATCAACCCGAAAAGTGGACTAAAACATTCTAGAAGATACCAGAGGACACCGAGAAGACGGAAAGGCGAGGTGGATCACCACCGGCGCCGCCCGGAGCCAAATAGGCCGGCCGCCGTGGGGTCACCCAATCGACCTCACATTTGTATGTCGGTTTACCACCGACCTTGAGGTTGTATCTACACCGTTGTTGAAGGTCGGTTTGATCCAAGGATTGATGTTCATAGCCAAGTACTATATAAGAAGACCAAATGACCACGAGGCCGATATCGAATTTCATTATCAATCATATTCATCCAAGTCCAAACAAGTCTAGACTTTAGCTCTAGTTCATACTAGAAGTAGATTAGCTACATAACTAGTTCTAGTTGAAGATCAAGTTCATCTTGAGTTCCCGATAGTCAAGAAGTAGCAAGGATCGTTCTTGAGACTTCTCTCTTGTATTCAATCAGTAAGTTCTCTTATATTTAGAATACAATTGTTATGGCTTTGATCTTTATAATTATTATATTCTTGTTGCTATGTGTTCATGCTTGCTATGATTATATATTTAGTTTAGTAAGATTGCTTTATATTTTATGCATGGAATTGTATAGCATCCATATAGATGATCACTATGTGGGTGATAAGCAATGTGTAAACGTGGTGTTTATACAACGTTTATCCGCAATTGCACCCTACATTCGGGTCGTGTGGTAGTAGATCGCGGGGTGACAGCCCCCTGTTGAGTCCTTTGGAGTCCACCCTCCGAATGTAGGACACGTCGAGCTTTTAATTACGAAGATGAACAAGTTTAGTCCCTTGCTTGTCTTTGGTAATGCTTGCCATGTATAGAAGTAATCTAATCTTGCCATGATAGCTAGATGTATTGCACTAATTGTAGTATTCATAGATGTATATTAATTAAGAGTATCTTAGGAATATTTATTCTAGTCTAATTTATAACATGCTAATTGCTTGTATGATATTAGTGGCATAGGTTAATCCTAGACTTGGACAATTATCATTATATTATTTATCTTTATCTTGGACTTATCCTGTTGAGTTATGTTTGATGCTCATGGCTACTCACGCATTATAATATTGTAAAGTGAATGATCTCATAAATAAATCATATTATAAAATCATTAGATAGCTCTTATCTCTCTACCTTTCCATAGACTCCCTTCCCGTGGTAAAATATAAATACGATACCCGGATTACTCCCTGCAAGTGAAGTGCTACAATTGGTATTTCTATCTCGTGCGCTGCGGATATCATATTCAATCTTTTATCAAGGCCAATCTATAAATACCAAGCCCCGCATTTCTTTGAGCGTTATTGCTAGGGTGACGAGACTAGTGTATAGGAGTTCATATCCCGGTGAGATTAATTCCACTATGGATAATGTGGCTAAGCTACATCCCACTACTAACACCGCCTAACTTCACTTTATTGGATCATGAGGTTAATCCCATATCCAAGCTAACATGATTAGATAGATATCCCATATATATTTCTCTCGCCTTCCTAATTAGGATCGTGTTAGAAATATCAACAAGCATTTCGGCGCCGCCGCTGCAGGAAGGCGTAGTCTATTTAGAGAAAATAAATTTTATCTTGGCTTTGTTTTTCAAAACTTTCCTAGTTTGGGAGAGCATAGTCAATCTTTCTATTTTTGAAAATGCGTTTCCAAAACTTCAAAAGTTTTCTAGTATTTCTTTCCAACTATCTTAGTTTGGGAGGGTATTAGCTAAAACTTAGACAGAGTTATTCCTAATTAAGTTGGTATTGTTTCGACTTACTAGTTAGAAAGGGTGCTAGCCGAAAATCCTATAAACATATCACATAAGGAAACAAGAGAGATCACTTTACATCACCTAATGCATTGAGAACCCATTATCACATACTCAAACAGGTTCAACCCTGTTTTCTATTTTGTCTTTATCTTTTGCAGGGGAGTTGTATGAATAGAAATCTTCCGAAAAAATTTTATTGAAGATCCCGAAAATTAATCAGCGAGGCAAAAGCAAATCTCGCACAAACTCCAGCTCCTACATTACCATCATCATCATCATCATCATCTCGAGACACCAAAGTCTACCGAATTGGAAGTTAATCAAGTTACTAGAAATTTGACATCCGAATTTGAAGCTATGGCAACCAAGACACTTCGTGAATTTTCAGCTCCTACCACGGACAATATTCTTGTTGGACCGGAGGTAGAGATTGGAGACAAAGGTTTTGAACTTAAGCCAGGGCTCATTAATATGGTGCAATCAAGTCAATTTTGTGGAAAGGCACATGAAGATGCTAGTGCTCATCTCCAACACTTTCTGGAGATCTGCAGCACATTCACTATGAAGGATGTATCCAAGGATGCAATCTTGCTTCGTCTTTTTTCCATTCTCACTATTGGGAAGAGCTAAGCAATGGTTTTATGCTACAAAAGATAAGAATACAACATGGGATATATGTTCCACGGCCTTTCTAGCAAAGTTCTTTCGATAGGCAAGACAAATGCCTTGAGAGGGAAGATATCAAATTTTCAACAACAAAGATGATGAATCAGTCCACGAAGCATGGGAGCGTTTTCAAGAATATATTTCGAATGTCCACACCATGGGATGGAGAAGTGGTCATAATCGCACTTTCTATCATGGGCTTGTTCCTTGCTCGTGAAACTATGGATGCTTTGCGGTGGTGGTGCTTTCTTATCACTTACAATTACAAAAGCTACGTAACTTGTGGAAAAGATGGCTTCCAATCAAGGTTGGAGTGAAGAACGCCAAACTCGCAAGAGGGAATGCACCGAGCTTAAAGAAGTAGAAATGCTATCTCGCTAAAATGGATCTTATTATGAAGAAGCTAGAAGATAGAGAATCTCAAACCAAGGCGTGATGCAAATCCAAGACTCATGCATGACATGTGAAGAATGTGGAAACTTAGGCCACACCGGAAAGAATTGTCTAGAGATCATGGAGGATATTAATTTTATCAATAACAACAATAATAATTTCCGTCCTCGGCGGGAATCAAGGTTGGAATCAACAGAGGCCCAATTATCGAGTAATTATCAAGGCAATTACCAAGGTAACAATTTCAATAATTATCAACCTTCTTTGAGAGATTTGGTTGTTAACCAAGGAAAAACTATGGAGAATCTGTCACGAAAAGATAGCAACTAATGATAAAGCTTTTGAACTTATCAACACTCGTCTAGAAAGTTTTTTCTTGACTATCAAGAATCAATACAGCTTTTAATAAGATGATAGAATCTCGGATTTCTCGGTTATACGTTCCACTAACCACACCAGAAAGATTCCGGGGCAGCCTAAGAATTAGAAACTACAAATCTTGTCGATATCTATAATGCGTGTCGTTACTATAGAGAGACCTCGGGGAGTTGTTGGTTAGATGACTCAATGCCATCTAAAAAGGAAGATCCAGAAGACCAGTCATTACAATCAAAATTGGACACCTCACATTCAACAATGCTCTCGTGATTTTGGCTCAAGCGTCAACATTATTCCCAAGGTAATTTATGAAAAACTTTATAGTGAACCACTTTGGAAAACAAATATGTGCTTGCAAAATTGCGAGATCAATCAATTTGTTATCCCGAGGGATCCTTGAAGATGTATGTGTGGGAATCGAAACTCTTATATCCCAAAATAGACTTACGTAGTTGTAGATAATTTGGAAGAAATGAAAGAGCACCAATCATACTCGGAAGACCATTCTTATGCTCGCCTAAACCTATTATCTATGCATGAAAGTGCGAAGATTATTTTCAATATTAAAGGGAAGAAAGAGGAATTCACTTTCGGAGATAAGGTACATACTTCTATTACTTATCCTCAAGGTAATAATCATTATATTCTAGAACGTAAGATGGAACCTTATAATCGAGGAATAGAAGGAGGAATCGAATCGAATAAGAACAAGATGGCATAGCCTACAAAGGTAATGGTAGTAAATAAAATTAAATCTTATAATGAACATTTATTGCGCCTCAATGCTACGTCGGCAAGATGATCCGGTACACCTAGTATTCATTGTTCTATTAATCGCTGGAATTTTTATAATACATATTGCGATATCGGATCCGAATTAATCTAATGGCAAAAGTTACATATGAATTATTATTTAGAAAATTGCCGTTTGCAACCAACATATGTGCAAAATGCGGATGGCGTATCAATCTTATAGAGTTCTGAAGGAATTGCAAAAGATGTGCCGCTTAAGATTATGGATCACTATGTTCTCACCGACTTTGTAGTCATGGACATGGGAAAGGAAGAAGACCCTCCAATAGTGCTTGGGAGACCGTTCCTTAACACTACACGTGCAATCATCTACATCCATACGGGAGAGATACATTTCCAATTTCCTAAAGAAAAGGTACGAGTTTACTTTAATTGATTTACAATGAATATACAAATCCTGGGAGAAGCGAGACAGCTTCGTCGCCGTCATAATAGAAGATGGATTAAGAATCAAGAAGATGAAAAGGTATATGAAGAAATCAAGTCTCCGACACTTGAAACATCTATAGAGAAGACGTAATCAACTACTCCAAAGAAGAGTACATCATCCAAAAGATGGAGGAAGAAGAAGACATCTCCCGAACAACATCGAAGATATTATAGAATCATCAAGTACCACCGATTGTGACAACCGATATACCATGGGAGTAAAGAACAAAACTTGAAGTCTTGTTCTGAGGACTCAAAATGCTGAATCCTCACCGCAAAGGTAAGTAGGTAAGTTATCCATATTTTAATTTCTTGCATTATTTATTTCCATATCATGTTTATCTTTTCAATTATTTCATATATGCATTCCAAAATAACAAAAATATTTTATCTTTTGTTTTGTGAAAACCTTTAAGCCCCATGCTAGTATCCCCGAGGTTAAATACCTCTAGGCTATTTTGCTGTGGTGGCATAAAAAATAAAGATAGTTTGTTTATGCATAAATCTTTATCTTGCATATAAAAATAAATAAAAATGATGATAAATATATATCCTGTGCAACTCAAGCAAAGTGGTTAATCTCTAATGCTTAATCAAGTTCCACTAGTTTTGTTGTCTATTTGAGATTTACATATTAGAAGAAGAGGAAAGATATCGACACCATCCCCGATGTCAACTACCTCAACCTCTACATCATTGAAGATTACACTCCAATCTAGCTTGGGGAGAGTGCAACCCCGCTTATCCGAGATAAATATCTTATTATCTTATTATATATTATTATTAGTTAAATATTTTGCTAGCTAAAGTTTGTTAAGAGTCTAGTTTGTTTTGTTTTAGAGGCTAGTAGTTTAAATAATCTTTTGTTTGAGTGAGAATAAAAAAGATTGAAGAG
The DNA here is from genome assembly GCA_015847255.1 of Hyparrhenia diplandra. Classification (NCBI taxonomy): domain Eukaryota; kingdom Viridiplantae; phylum Streptophyta; class Magnoliopsida; order Poales; family Poaceae; genus Hyparrhenia; species Hyparrhenia diplandra. Next base: position 519,586 of record JADLZK010005142.1, on the reverse strand, counting down.
AGAGTGCACATTAAAGTTTACTTTGCTTAACTAAAATAAATCCTAAAATCTGCCAACATGGAGATGATGAATAGTTGTTCCGTTGTTATACTTTTCTAGTACCTAGCTTTCAAGCTTAAATTCTCTCGAGATTCATTTGCAAAATGCTTGCTCTAAAGTCTAGGTAATTGACGGATATGATATATGATAGTCTGAGCTGCTCTTTGATCTTACTCCTAGTGACACTAGATTTACTGGAGATTTATATTTCGAAAATTAAAAAGTGCACATGATAAGTTCTTATGTGACAAGAGTGTGAACCTCCTACCACACCATATATACATGCTATTTAGAAAACCTTTTTTGATTTATATATATAGGCTGCTTGCTTTTGCATTGAGTTTGTTCAATCTTTGTTGACCCTTAGAAACTTATCATGCGATTATGCACACTCCACTTTATTCCGCTATATCCACTCTACTTATCCACCATATATATATCACTATCACTTCACACTAGCCATCAAAAATGTTCTATTCCTATTATGGGAGAGAGCAACCAAAAATATTTCCTACCCATTCATTGCTAGCCAATATCTTACAAAAAGCTCCATTGCATCTATTTATCTCTCACAAATATTGCAAAAAGAGATTTGGGTTGTAGACTATTCTTTATAAAAAAAAAAAAAAAGTGGAGATGAAAAATGGACAAAAGTCCTACAGGCGAGTAGAGCCTACCTCCCTAAGAAAAGAAAAAAAGAAAGAAAAATAGAGATGAAAAATGAACAAGTGTTCGAGGGCTTAGTAGAGCCCACATCTCTAAAATAAAGATGAATAATGGACAAGTGTCCGAGGGTGAGTAGAACCCACATCTTTATAAGAGAGGAAATAATAGACAAAAGTCTAGGACCCGCCAGAGTCCACCTCTCTAAAGAAAAAGCTACAGCCCCGCATTCTCTACAAAAATTCAAAAAGAGATAATTTCTTAAGGAGCATAAGTAAGATATTCTTTATCTATTTATTCTATTATATTCTATATTCTATCACCATACACATGCACCACTTGATCAGTGTGATTTGTGACTTTGGATCCATTGCTTGAATTTACAATATATGTAAGTAAGTTTAATTTTTCTCCTACTTATGAACTCTAAATATAAACTTTAAATATAGGATGAGAAAAAAGAAAGTATAAAGTGTTATTGCTTAAGCTAAAAATATTATTTTATAAAAGATCAACAATGTTACTTTATTACCTAAGAGAGGATCCATAGTTATCATAATTGAGAGATTAGAAAGTGTCACACCGAGAACTTTGAGTTTTATTTTGAAAATCAGCAAAAACTCCGTAGGACGCTTGATCAAAAGAGTTTGAAATATAGTGTTCGACTTGACTGTTCTATCTTTCAATTGCTCATGATTGAAGAAAAGAAGATATAAGCTCTAAGAAGTAAAATATATATGAGTAAGTTGAAGACTTGAAAAGTATTATTTATCCGAGAGAACTTTTGTTTGAAAGCATGTGTACTTTTGAGGTGTGATAGCGTAGTAGCAACTCCCGATCCAAGTTTAATATTTTGTTGTTGTGTCTTGCTAAGAGACTAGCAAGAGGTAAGCTTGGGGAGCTTGTTGACACTTGTTATACTATAAATTTTTAAGTAATTTAATATGAATTAAGGGCTAAAGTCAAAGACTAAACATAAGTCTAGGGGTCTAACTAACATAATTCCATGAGTTTTGGTATTCTCGCTACTTTCCGGGACTTGATAGGAAAATGCGTATAATAATGGAGAATGTTCCAAAATACTCAAGACAATTACAAGGCAATTAAAGACCAAACTTATCCGTGAAGTAAATCAACCCGAAAAAGTGGACTAAAACATTCTAGAAGATACCGAGAGGACACCGTAGAAGACGGAAGGCGAGGTGGATCGCCACCACCACGGCGGCCGCCAGAGCCAAATAGGCCGGCCGCCGTGGGGTCACCCAATCAACCTCACATTTGTATGTCGGTTTACCACCGACCTTGAGGTTGTATCTACATCGTTGTTGAAGGTCGGTTTGATCCAAGGGTTGATGTTCATAGCCAAGTACTATATAAGAAGACCAAATGACCCCGAGGTCGATATCGAATTTCATTATCAATCATATTCATCCAAGTCCAAACCCAAGTCTAGACTTTAGCTCTAGTTCATACTAGAAGTAGATTAGCTACATAACTAGTTCTAGTTGAAGATCAAGTTCATCTTGAGTTCCCGATAGTCAAGAAGTAGCAAGGATCGTTCTTGAGACTTCTCTCTTGTATTCAATCTGTAAGTTCTCTTATATTTAGAATACAATTGTTATGGCTTTGATCTTTATAATTATTATATTCTTGTTGCTATGTGTTTATGCTTGCTATGATTATATATTTAGTTTAGTAAGATTGCTTTATATTTTATGCATGAAATTGTATAGCATCCATATAGATGATCACTATGTGGGTGATAAGCAATGTGTAAACGTGGTGTTTATACAACGTTTATCTCGCAATTGCACCCTACATTCTGGGTCGTGTGGTAGATCGCGGGGTGACAGCCCCTGTTGAGTCCTTTGGAGTCCACCCTCCGAATGTAGGACACGTTGAGCTTTTAATTATGAAGATGAACAAGTTTCGTCCTTGCTTGTCTTTGGTAATGCTTGCCATGTATAGAAGTAATCTAATCTTGCCATGATAGCTAGATGTATTGCACTAATTGTAGTATTCATAGATGTATATTAATTAAGAGTATCTTAAGAATATTCATTCTAGTCTAATTTATAACATGCTAATTGCTTGTATGATATTAGTGGCATAGGTTAATCCTAGACTTGGACAATTATCATTATATTATTTATCTTTATCTTGGACTTATCCCGTTGAGTTATGTTTGATGCTCATGGCTACTCAGTATTATAATATTGTAAAGTGAATGATCTCATAAATAAATCATATTATAAAATCATTAGATAGCTCTTATCTCTACCTTTCCATAGACTCCCTTCCCCGTGGTAAAATATAAATACGATACCGGATTACTCCCTGAAGTGCTACAATTGGTATTTCTATCTGCGGCGCTTGCGGATATCATGTTCAATCTTTTATCAAGGCCAATCTATAAATACCATGCCCCGCATTTCTTTGAGCGTTATTGCTAGGGTGACAGACTAGTGTATAGGTAATGCCTAGAAATGAGTGGTATACCTTGAGTTCATATCCCGGTGAGATTAATTCCACTATGGATAATGTGGCTAAGCTACATCCCACTACTAACACCGCCTAACTTCACTTTATTGGATCATGAGGTTAATCCCATATCCAAGCTAACATGATTAGATAGATATCCCATATATATTTCTCTCGCCTTCCTAATTAGGATCGTGTTAGAAATATCAACAAGCATTTCCGGCGCCGTTCTTTGAAGGCGTAGTCTATTTAGAGAAAATAAATTTTATCTTGGCTTTGTTTTTCAAAACTTTCCTAGTTTGGGAGAGCATAGTCAATCTTTCTATTTTTGAAAATGTGTTTCCAAAACTTCAAAAGTTTTCTAGTATTTCTTTCCAGCTATCTTAGTTTGGGAGGGTATTAGCTAAAACTTAGGCGAGTTATTCCTAATTAAGTTGGTATTGTTTCCGACTTACTAGTTAGAAAGGGTGCTAGCAAAAAAATCCTATAAACACATCACATAAGGAAACAAGAGAGATCACTTTACATCACCTAATGCATTGAGAACCCATTATCACATACTCAAACAGTTCAACCCCTCGTTTATTTTGTCTTTATCTTTTGCGGGGAGTTGTATGAATAGAAATCTTCCGAGAAAATTTTATTGAAGATCCCGAGAAATTAATCAGGCAGGCAAAAGCAAATCTCGAGACAAACTCCAGCTCCTACATTACCAACATCATCATCATCATCATCATCGACACCAAAGTCTACTTGAATTGGAAGTTAATCAAGTTACTAGAAATTTGACATCCGAATTTGAAGCTATGGCAACCAAGACACTTCGTGAATTTTCAGCTCCTACCACGGACAATATTCTTGTTGGACCGGAGGTAGAGATTGGAGACAAAGGTTTTGAACTTAAGCCGGGGCTCATTAATATGGTGCAATCAAGTCAATTTTGTGGAAAGGCACTTGAAGATGCTAGTGCTCATCTCCAACACTTTCTCGGAGATCTGCAAAGACATTCACTATGAAGGATGTATCCAAGGATGCAATCTTGCTTCGTCTTTTTTTCCATTCTCACTATTGGGAAGAGCTAAGCAATGGTTTTATGCTACAAAAGATAAGAATACAACATGGGATATATGTTCCACGACCTTTCTAGCAAAGTTCTTTCCGATAGGCAAGACAAATGCCTTGAGAGGGAAGATATCAAATTTTCAACAACAAAGATGATGAATCAGTCCCGAAGCATGGGAGCGTTTTTTCAAGAATATATTTCCAGAATGTCCACACCATGGGATGGAGAAGTGGTACATTAATGCACTTTCTATCATGGGCTTGTTCCCAGTTGCTCGTGAAACTATGGATGCCGCACCGGTGGTGCTTTCTTATCACTTACAATTACAAAAGCTACAGAACTTGTGGAAAAGATGGCTTCCAATCAAGGTTGGAGTGAAGAACGCCAAACTCGCAAGAGGGAATGCACCAAATTTAAAGAAGTAGAAATGCTATCCGCTAAAATGGATCTTATTATGAAGAAGCTAGAAGATAGAGAATCTCAAACCAAGGCAAAGTGATGCAAATCCAAGACTCATGCATGACATGTGAAGAATGTGGAAACTTAGGCCACACCGGAAAGAATTGTCCAGAGATCATGGAGGATATTAATTTTATCAATAACAACAATAATAATTTCCGTCCTCCTGCCAGAATCAAGGTTGGAATCAACAGAGGCCCAATTATCGAGTAATTATCAAGGCAATTACCAAGGTAACAATTTCAATAATTATCAACCTTCTTTGAGAGATTTGGTTGTTAACCAAGGAAAAACTATGGAGAATCTATCAAGAAAGATAGCAACTAATGATAAAGCTTTTGAACTTATCAACACTTCGTCTAGAAAGTTTTTCTTCACTATCAAGAATCAAAGACACGATTTTAATAAGATGATAGAATCTCAGATTTCTCCATATCTGTTCCACTAACCACACCAGAAAGATTCCTGGGCAGGAAGAATTAGAAACTCGCAAATCTTGTCGATATCTATAATGCGGTCGTTACTATAGAGAGACCTCGGGGAGTTGTTGGTTAGATGACTCAATGCCATCTAAAAAGGAAGATCCGGAAGACCAGTCATTACAATCAAAATTGGACACCTCACATTCAACAATGCTCTCTGATTTTGGCTCAAGCGTCAACATTATTCCCAAGGTAATTTATGAAAAGCTTTATAGTGAACCACTTTGGAAAACAAATATGTGCTTGCAAATTGCATCAATCAATTTGTTATCCCGAGGGATCCTTTGAAGATGTATGTGTGGAATCAAACTCTTATATCCCAAATAGACTTCGCGCTTGTAGATACTGGAAGAAATGAAAGAGCACCAATCATACTCGGAAGACCATTCTTATGCTCAAATAAAGCTATTATCAATGCAGACGGTGCGAAGATTATTTTCAATATTAAAGGGAAGAAAGAGAAATTCACTTTCGGAGATAAGGTACATACTTCTATTACTTATCCTCAAGGTAATAATCATTATATTCTAGAACGAGAAGATGGAACCTTATAATCGAATAGAAGGAGGAATCGGGAATCGAATAAGAACAAGATGGCACAGACCTACAAAGGTAATGGTAGTAAATAAAATTAAATCTTATAATGAACATTTATTGCGCCTCCAATGCTACGTCGGCAAGATGATCCAGTACACCTACTATTCATTGTTCTATTAATCGATGGGAATTTTTATAATACATATTGCGATACTCGGATCCGAATTAATCTAATGGCAAAAGTTACATATGAATTATTATTTGAAAAATTGCCGTTGCAACCAACATATGTGCAAACTTTGCAGATGGCGTGACCAATCTTATAGAGTTCTGAAGGAATTGCAAAAGATGTGCCGCTTAAGATTATGGATCACTATGTTCTCACCGACTTTGTAGTCATGGACATGGGAAAGGAAGAAGACCCTCCAATAGTGCTTGGGAGACCGTTCCTTAACACTACACGTGCAATCATCTACATCCATACAGAGAGATACATTTCTAATTTCCTAAAGAAAAGGTACGAGTTTACTTTTAACAGATTATAATGAATATACAAATCCTGTGGGGAGAAGCGGGGACGGCTTCGTCGCCGCCATAATAAGAAATGGATTAAGAATCCGTAAGAAGGCGGTACAATGATACCAACAGATTCAATACTAGGATATCATCTTAAAGGACACAAAGAAGCCATGAAGAAATTGGATAAGGAAATAAAGAAAGAATCAGATACATCAAGGAAAAGCTTGCTCGACTTTCACCGAAAAAAGACAGTTTATCTCGCAAGCAAAGGAGTTCTCTCGAGAATTAGGAGAATCATGGGAAGAATATGAGAAAGCACGCGATGAGTATTGGTGGAACGTAAGTCAACAAGTTTCCTCCTTGTTAAAGCACTTTTAAATTTTCAAAATAAATCTCCAAAAATCTAGTGTCACTAGGAGTAAGATCAATAGCAGCTCGAGACTCTCATATATCATATCCGCCAATTACCTAGACTTTAGAGCAAGCAATTTGCAACCCACAAAGGTTTGTTCAAGGTAAATCTCAAGTCAAAGCAGTTTTGCATTTAAGGCTCAAGAGAAATTAAGCTTGAAAGCTAGGTATTGAAAAGGAATTACAGCGAGCAACTATTCATCATTTCTATGCATGGGACTTAACTTCAGAGATTATTTTATGTTGGTGGAAAAGAAAACTTCTTTTACACTCTCTAAACTTATTTATTTATTCCCCACAATCTAAAGATCACACTCTACTAAAGACTCTTTAAACGACTAGACTCTATAAAACTAAACTTATTAACAAACTAAGCAAACTAAATATTTAACTATAATATATATATATATATATAGATAGTAATAGAGATACTTATCGGGATAATCGGGGTGCTCTCCCCAAAATTTGGATTGAAGTGTCATGTTTGTTGATGTGGAAGTTAAGGTAGACAAAGGACGAGAGTATCGCCCTATCATGTTTCTCTTCCTTGAAATCTGCTGAACTCAAATAGACAACAAAGCTAGTGGAAATTGATTAAGCGTTAGTGGTTTTGCCACATAGGCTTCATGTGTCTAAAGATTTTCAAGACGGATCATGATTATTCTATGTAAAACTTCAGCAAGATTTATCTTCTAAATATTTTTGGGGTTTTATATATTTATATGCATGCAAAGAACTATGATGCAAATGCAACTAGATAAATGCATAATTACTTTTGTGCCACCATAGTGGATATCCTTATGGGTTGTTACACGCCACAAAATTATTCACATGGGGCTTGAGAATTTTTCAATGCGGTGCTAATGCATAAATGTAAATATGCTAAGGGAAAAATGATTATGCAATTCAAAGAAATAAAAATGCTAATGCAAGATGCAAAAAGATAAATATGATATACAATTAAAGACGCAATGCTAAGAATTAAATATGGATAACTACCGAGTTACATGGTCGGCGAGGGTTCAATGTTTTAAGTCATTTGAATAAGACTTCTTACCTTACTTACTCCTCATGTGCATCATCCGATCTTGGTAGCTACGTCTCCTGAGATATAATCTCTAAGGATGGCATCACCCATGTTGCTTGCTTGTCTCATGGTTTGAAGTGAGGCTTTGACAAAGTGGAAGCATGCAACATCTTGTTTAGTGTGCGTACTTTGTGAGTTCAGGACATTTCCTTGTAGAATTTTGGAGGAATGATATACTCCTCCACATTGTTGCTCGAAGTATGTCCCGCTTGTAAAGACAAGGTAGAGATCAAGTGCAGGGGCCCCGTTGGTGGAAAACACCAATAGAACCAAAACTTTATTCGTTCTTCTCTTACCTTAGGCATATTAAACAAGGCAGATTTAATGTTTACTTGTTTCATTTATGATGAGGGTGACAATGTCACAAGATAGAGCATCAAAAGTTTAATGGTTATGACTATCTTGCGAACAGGGATGAGCAACATTTTAATTCACATGAATGGGGCTATGGGATCGAGAGTGGTTGTTAGGAACAAAGAACTAAACATGAGAAGCTAAACAGGATGGATAAGGTTAGGTTTTGACTCCAACATGTTTGATTCTTTATTTATGAGCATGCCATAATTAGGGAAAACTTAGTTAATGATAGCTTACCTCAAGATGTTACCTTTTATTAAAGTTTGACGGCATCATAACACCTTGTTGTGATTATTACCTTTTTGCTTGAAGCTTTCCTCATTTGGCTTCTTGTATATCCTGCTCCTAACTGTAAGTGCAATCAACCTCTAATGTGGGTTTTGGCGTTGATGACAATCTAAATAGAGGACTAATGAGATTTATCGAGTTGACAAGCGAGCAACAAGTCAAGAGGACATTGCAAACCTAAAGGAGGAGTACCCCGATTCGATTTACTGTTGGTACTTCAAGAAAGGAGGTTTATATTCATTTTACATTTTGAATTTGAGTATAGGACACGCCGTACTATTAAGAGGATTAGAACCACTATGCCAAAGCGTGTAACCAAGTGCTCATTTTCACATCACATAACCTCGGCTCCATACTTAGTCGGCACCCAAATTCTTTCTACACTTCAGTTGACTAAGTCTGAGCGGCGGTGCCGCTCGAGGGGAGCGGCGGTGCCGCTGAGCAGCGGTGCCGCTCGTGTTCTGACCGTTGGAAGTGGGAGTATATATACTTTCCTTTTCTACCCCCAGCGGTCACCCTTTCTTCTCTCTGCTCACTTTCGACAAAAGGACCCAGTGCTTTCGCTCTCTCTCCTCCATTGAAGCTCCTCATCCCCTCAAGCAAATCCATCGATTCCACCATCGATTCTTGAGTGTGAGGGCTGCAAACTTCGATTGGAAGAGAGCTCCACCGGATCTTCATCGTTCTAGAGGCACTTGGTTTTAGCGCTTTGGCCGGCGGTTGTGGTCTTTTACTCTTGGAGCTTGCTCCTAGCCAGCTAGTGCGTCGCCCTTGAGCTTGCCAACTTGTGTGGGCAGCCTAGGGAGGTTTGTAACACCCTCTTGCATCTATTACATTACCCCACATCTCTAGGATTCGGGTTCCCGGACTTGTGAACGGGCAAAGAGGCAAACCTTTGTGGTGAGCTCATTCCTTTGTGGAACCTCAACAACGTGGACTTAGGCAAGCCTTGGTGGCGAGCTGAACCACAGGATAAATCACCGTATCACCGTGTGCTTGATTTACTTTGAATTGCATATATATTGTTGTTGTTGAGAGAGGTTCTAGGGTTTGAGGCCGATCTATTTGTATACCCTCGATACGCTTGTTCCGGCTCTCGATCTACGATCTATACTGTCCGGGAACCAAGGAAAATTACTCGATCTACTTTTCATTGGGCAGATTTTGAACTGTGAGCTAACCTCTTACTGCGGGAAGCGGCGGTGCCGCTTCGGTGAAAGGATGGTACGCTTGGAGCGGCGGGTGCCGCTAGGCTCGAGCGGCGGTGCCGCTCGGTGATCCGCGGTGTTTGAGTTGATTTTTGAAAGCAGGCCTATTCACCCCCCCTCTAGGCGTCCAAATGATCCTACAAGTGGTATCGAGCTTGTTTACTTCGCTAAGCGCTTCACCACGTGAAGTATGGATACCGGAGGTGGTTCAAACCAAAGGCGGAGCCGAAGGCATCCACATCAAGCCTACAGCTTCCAGCAGCGAGCTCTCCTCGTCGTCCTTTCTCTCGCAGCCACGATCCCGAGAGAAGGGAGGCAAGGAGACAAAGAAAAGAGAAGAAAGCCGCCAAGGAAGCAAGAAGGGCCGAGCGTGAGAAAGCCAAGAAACAAGAAGAAGATGCTAGCATGCAGCTCACTGAGAAGCTCAAAAGAAGAGATGAAAGAAAAAGAATAAGAGAAGAAAGACTCAAGAGAAGAGAAGAAAGAAGCAAGAAAGTGGTGGAACTTGATGCTCAATCAAGTGAGCTATCAAGTAGTTCAGATGATGGTGATGATGATGAGTCATATGTGCCAAAGAGCAAGAAGAATGAGAAGAAGAAGGATGAGGGCAGCAACAACAACAACAAATTTGCCGCCATATCCTTTAACTATAACTCTCTTTTCTCTAACCGTGATAGGAAGTCATTCATCAATGTTCCCTTGGGGAAGTTGCCTCACTTTGATGGGACAAACTATGCCAAGTGGAAACATTTGATGAGTGCCTATCTTAATGGCATTCACCCCGGTCTTTGTGTGCAGAGGATATGAGCCTCCTATTGAACCCCAAGTCACCCACAAATGAAGAGATGATAGCAGCCCACCTTAATGGCCAAGCTACAAGCATCCTCCTAAGTGCTCTAGATGGAAATGAGTACAATAGGGTGATGAATGTGAATGTGGCAAAGAAGATTTGGGACACTTTGATTCTTGCACATGAAGGTGTTGACAAAGTGAGAAAGGCAAATATTGACTTGTTGAAGGCAAAGCTCAACCGGTTTGTGATAGTTGAAGGGGAAGGTGCCCAAGAGATGTTTGACCGGTTGATGGTTCTAGTTGGGAAAATTAGAGGATATGGAGATGAAGAGCTTAATGATCACAAGGTGGTGAAAGTCATGCTTGAAGCCTATGCACCTAGAAATGAGACCGTAGTCACCTTGATAAGAGACAAGAAGAGATTTGAGCACTTCACTCCTAATGATGTGCTTGGGAGATTGCTCACCTTTGACATGCAAAGGGAAGAGGCAAATGGGAGGAAGAAACTTGGTGAGTTGCAAGCCAAGTTGGATGGCATCAAGATCAAAGATGTTGCTCTCAAAGCAAGCAAGTCAAGCAAGCCAAGCACCTCCAACAAGAACAAGGGCAGCAAGCAATCAACCTCAAATCAAGCCAAAGAAATGAAGAAAATGCAAGAGCACATTGATTCTACCTCCTCCTCAAGTGATGATGATGATGAGGGAGGTGCCGACATCAATGATATGGCATTGTTCATCAAGAAATACCACAAGGCCATGAAGAGAAATGGGTACAAGATGGTGCAAAGGAAGTTTCCAAACAAGAAGAAGAGAACATGCTACAATTGTGGAAACACCGAGCACTTTATTTGCTTGATTGTCCACATGAGAACAAGAACAATAAGTACAAGAAGGACAACCCCAAAAATGACAAGAGGCAAGATTACAAGAGAAAGGGAAAAAACATGGGAGAAGCACACATTGGACATGAGTGGGACTCAACTAAAGAGTCAAGTGAGGAGGATGTGAAGGTGGCAACATTTGCTAGACAAGAGTCAACCTCCACACCAAGGCTCTTCTCCAACATGTCCGATGATGATGAAGATGGCTCCCCTCACATTTGTCTCATGGCAAAGCGTGAGAAGGTACTTTCCCAAAACTAAAAGCCTCTCCAACCCTTAGTGATGAATCTAGTGAATTTAGTGATAGCTCAAGTGATGATGGATCTAGTGATGAAGAGTATGATACATTGACCAAAAACCTAGATCCAAAGACCAAAATGTTTATCACTAAGATGATGGAGGACTTAGAGAGTGTCCAAGCCGAGTTGGAAACTAGGGAAAGTGAATTCACTAGACTTGAGAAGCTCTATGTTGACAACAAAGACGCTCTTGTGTTTGAAAGAAGTGAAGTGGCCTCCTTACAAAAGAAACTTGTAAAAGAAAAGGAGGATCATGCTCTCACAAAAAAGCTACTATTACCCTCAATGGAAAGTATTGTGACTTGCAAGAAAAGCACAAGCAACTTGAGGGGAAATATAGTCTTCTTTGGGAGAGCAACTCACATCTCTCATCCACAAAGGACAACTCTACTCCCTCCACAAGCAATGGATGTGGTAAATGTTTCAACCTAGACTTGAAGAGTCGTGCCACAAACCTTGCAAACATGGAAGCAATGAAGAAAGAGATTGCTAGACTCAACACCTTGGTTGGAAAAGAAAAACAAAATGTCAAGAAAGCAGTGAGTGGCAAAGAGACTCAACCAAAGAGGCCACAATACATTGATGGAAGAAATCCAAGAATCAAAGATGGGTTAGGCCACACTAGAGGAGCCAAGACAAATGGAAGAAAGATTGTAAATGGCTATGAGTGTGTCCAGTTCTAGAGCAAAGGAAAGATGAGTACAGATATGCACAGCACAGATAGCACGACCACCTGCCCGGCTCCGGCGGCAAAGCCAAGCCGGCGGTGCAAGCTATGACGAGCGGCGGTGCCGCTGCCCCTAAGAAAGGGAAGGCAACTCATCGACCTCCTGTCCAGAAACAGCCCATCAAGAAGGTTGCTCAAGCAAAACAGGTTGTGCAGAAACAGAGAAAACAATTTGGGCCAACACAAATAGGTTTGCACATCATCCCAAGGCTCAATCAACAAGACAAAGTTTGAGTTCTTGCTTTGTGTTGAAGAACAACAGCAAGGGAGAGGTGTATGCCAAATATGTTGGCAAAGACAGAAATGTTTATTTACACACTTCTATTTGGGTTCCCAAAATTCTTGTGACTAACATGAAAGGTCCCAAGGAGCTTGGGGGGCCTAAACTTGTGAACTAATCTGTTTTGCGAGGCATACTCCTCAGGTGGATCAAGTTGGGTGCTTGATAGTGGATGTACAAATCATATGGCCGGGAGAAAGGAGTATGTTTTCATCATACTCTCCTAATGCCGATCCAAATGACATCATTCGATTTGGAGATGACGCTAAGGGAAGTGTGATGGGTCTTGGTAAAATCGCTATCACAACTAACCATGATATATCGATGTCTTGCATGTTGAATCCCTAGGATACAATTTGTTGTCGGTCTCACAACTTTGTGGGAAAGGCTACAATTGTCTCTTTACGGATGTTGGTGTGGAAGTCATTTGTAGAGAGGATTCCTCTATTGTCTTCACGGGCAAACTCAAGAATAAGCTCTACCTAGTTGATTTCAACAAAAAGTGAGACTAAGCTTGAGACTTGTCTTATGGCAAAATCTAGCATGGGTTGGCTTTGGCATCGCCGACTAGCTCATGTTGGGATGAGGAACTTGGCCAAACTACAAAAGGACAACCACATCATTGGACTAACAAATATTGATTTTGACAAAGACAGGTTTGTAGCGCTTGCCAAGCCGGAAAGCAAGTAGGCGTACCTCACCCATCAAAGAGCATCATGACCACTACACAACCTTTGGAGTTGATTCATATGGATCTCTTTGGACCGGTTGCCTACCTTAGCATCGGGGGTAATAAGTATGGACTTGTTATTGTTAATGATTATTCCCGCTTCACTTGGGTTTTCTTTGTCTTTGATAAGTGCCGTACAAGAGAAGGTGAAAACCTTCATTAGAAGGGCTCAAAGAGAATTGAGCTTCCAATCAAGAAAGTGAGAAGTGACAATGGAAGTGAATTCAAGAACACCCAAGTTGAAGAATTCCTTGATGAAGAGGGCATCAAACATGAGTTTTTCGGTTCCATACACCCCTCAACAAAATGGAGTTGTAGAGAGGAAAAATAGAACACTCATTGACATGGCAAGAACAATGCTAGATGAATACAAGACTTGGACATCTTTTGGTGTGAAGCCATCAACACCGCTTGTCATGCAATCAACCGTCTCTACCTCCACAAGAAACTCAAGAAGACCTCATATGAGCTTCTAACCGGTAACAAACCCGAAGGTGTCTTACTTTAGGGTGTTTGGGTGCAAGTGTTTCATTCTTAACAAAAGCCCCTAACATCTAAGTTTGCACCTAAGGTTGATGAAGGTATTCTTCTTGGTTATGGATCAAATGAGCATGCCTATCGTGTCTTCAACAAAACCACCGGTAGGGTTGAAGTCACAATAGATGTGACATTTGACGAATCTAATGGCTCTCAAGTGGAGCAAGTTGATCAAAGTGTTTGTCATATCCAATTTATAGAACAAATTGAACAATAGATTATATGTGCACCTAGGATCAATCGCACACATATAATGACAAAATTAAAGGAAATAGTATCATCCGAGTGCCTTATTACATCACGAACTGTATCTCAAAACATAAATATCATAAAATTCTTAACAATAATATAGAAACTAGCTAAACTTGAGGCGCCTTCAACTCCACGAGGAAGATCGACCGGTTGACACTCAAGCCTAGTAGTCATCTTACGTAAGGTTGATAACCATGGCCATCTGTACCCATCCGAGGATTTTCCCAAAAATGAAATATAAAGCAAGTGTGAGTACACAACGTACTCAACAAGTATAACATGGGTGTAAATGAGGCTCAAAAAGTGACAATGGTTATCTTTAGCGGTAAGCTTTTAGTAAGTCAAAGTTTTATTCATTCTAATCATTCTAAGTTCTGCTTAGGCACCATTTATTATCAAACAAATAATTAAGATCACCACTGTTCAAGTATCACCATTATCCACCATTATCATCATGTTACATTTATTACGTGAGTTTTTAGGGCGCTCATAACCGTGAAGCACGGCCGTTATAAATCTTGATTTTACTCTGCTTGAGAGGTGTACACTTTCACAGCGTGAGTTATGATTTCCAAATGTAAAGGCTCATGACTTCCATTACACCGAAAATCATACATAGCCTTTCAAAAAGATTACCTAACAAGTTGAGAGTCGCTATAGGTTTGGTTTTACGGATATAGGACCAACCTTCCGATGGCACAATGACACGCGGCCTATACACAAGGGGACGGGGACCGCACTATACCCAACCGACAACCCCCTTTTTGCGCCACAAGGGAAACCCCCAACAAGCTAGACAAGAGCTTTCTAATCAACTACTGATCGAGCCACATGACCCTCCCGGTTATGCGGTTTTCCGGCTTTTGCCAACGGATCATCCTTATGGAGGGCCAAGAGCATCAAAAGAGCTCTCTCGCCCTGTTGTTTCATTATCATGTTCACCATCACCAACATCTCATAAATAAGTAGTCATCATTGGGTTCATTTATCTTTATGTTGGCGCTAGCAAAACTACCCAATGCATATATCCCAAGGTAACAAGGAACGAGATAACAAAACTAGGACAATCCTTAAAGCAAATTAATTAAACTCATGCACATGAAATAATGGTTAAAGGTGAATAGGTCAACAAGGTAAAGCCCAAGCTATACTTGCCTTCAGCAGTGGTTGTTGCTGGTCTTCCTGGTCCTCGTAATACTCCTGGTCACCAAAGTCTTTTACGATCACCGGAAAGCGATCACCTTCTACTCAAACACCACGCAACAACACGCAATCCGAAATCATTCATGCAAAGCAAACAAGCCTATCATTAGAACATTGCACCAACAGTACAGAAATAAATTGAAAAGTTTCATAAATCAATCTACGATTTACTATGATCACACAGAAATAAAGATCACGCGAATCGGAGCTAAATCGAGCGAAGTTACGAATAAAAGAAGACTAACTAATGCAAGGTAATTAATTAAATCTAACTACGAAAATTAACAGTGGTAAACTGAACTAACAGTGACATAAACACCTAGGAAATTTAACTACGATCCTAACGCAACTTGAACGGATCGATTTGGACTTAAAACGTGAAAGTTATAAGCATTTGAATTCAATGGCAAATCTGTAAATAGACGAAAACCGATTTGAATAAAAACAAATAAATTTCCGTTATAAATCGAGCGGGGGACCTGTACGCAAATAACGGTAGACGGCAGGGGCTCTTAAACAAAAACGACACCGAAAGGGTATCACGCGATCTGGGCGTCGGATCTCGTGTGAGTGGCCCGGATTAGACGGGCGGATTGGGGAAAACTCCCACCGGCCGACTCGATGCCGGCGGCGCGACCATGCTGGACGGCGGCGTGGGTCGGCGGAGTCTGCGAAACCGTGATGCAGTTCGCGTTAGAGCCGTCGGATGGCACGAGATGACTCGACGCGATGCGACCTGCGTCGACGCGGCGCGGCGGACGCCCTGCGCAACGGGTGCACCCCATGGCCTGGTGGCGGCAAACTTGCCGGCGTCTTTGAAACTCGCCCTAGCCTAGTGGCCACCATCGACCAAATTGACGGGCGGGAAACAACTAGGGTGTCAAGGCGGGCTCACCGACGAGGTGAATCGAGGCGAGGTCGGACGGATGGCCGTGCACGGGAGAACGGCGAGAACGGCGGCGATATCGCAAAGCCGATGGCGCACGGTGAGTCGTCTGAGAAAACAAGAAGAAAATGGGTCTACCGGTTGCGCAACCCGCGAAGCAAACCTTGATCGGCGCTCCGACGCGAAGAACGGCGGCGGGGTGGTGCCCAAGGTCGGCGGCGAAGCTCGGGATGGCAAGGCGGCGGCGGTCTCGGTTTGATGGAAGGCGGGGCGATGGGAAACGCCACTGTGGTGCCGCGCGCTCAGCTTATAAGGGCAGGGCACCGCACCTAGAAGGCAAATCGCGCAGCAAAGGAAGGAGCGGTGTCGGCGGGATTCGGTCTGCCGGCGTCGGGGAAGGAAAGCGGAGCCGGCGCATTCGACTGTGGAGGGGACGACTGTAGTAGCGGGGCCCTCACGTCGGCGCAGCGAGTCAAGCGACCAGGAGAACAGCGCGTCTTGTGCACTCTTCGAGTTGGGGAGCTGGCCAGGGAAGGAATCCGGGGGGCTGCTCGGCCCGGCAAGTGGAAAATCAAGGGAGAGAAGGGGTAGGCCGGCTGGGCCTTTGGGCTGAAAGGAGAAAACAAGGGAGACAGGGAAAAGAAATCCTTTTCAATTTCTAAACTCCTTTCAAAAATGCTTTTGTAAATGGATTTGAACTCAATTTAAATTTCTACTAAAATCCAGTCACAACAATGAGAAATATGCAGCAGCATGAGTGCATCAACCATGAGTCTAGCCTTATGATCGATTTTATTTTCATAAAAATTATTTATTTCCTATATTCCATGCATCACAAAATAGCATAAATAAATCCATTTAACTATTTTAAATGCATGAAAAATTTAGGGTGTTCACGGTGTTGTAGGAAAGGAGGATCCACCTTGTGAAGCTATCAAGCAATTGGTTATTGGCGACATAAGGCCACAAGAAGATGAAGCCATTGAACGGGAGGATCATCGGGATCTTTGCTGCACCAATTTCGGCGACGTACTTTCGATGACGGGGGCAGCCCACTCTGCTGAAATTCAGCGAGCGGCGGCGGTGCCGCTCCCTCCACCTCAGCGGCATCTACTCCAACACCTACATCACGGTTAGAGCACTTGATCTTGCTCCTATACTTGAAGGCGAGGATGATTATGAAGAGGAAGTTGAGGATGATGGAGTTGATCACCCATGGCTACGACAAACCATTCAACGAGATCACCCCGTTGAGAACATTCTCGGGAGTCTTCGAAAGAGAGTAACTACTCGATCACATCTAGCTGCATTTTGTGAACATTACTCCTTTGTCTCTTCTTTGGAACCTACCAAGGTGGAAGATGCTCTCAAGGATGCCGATTGGTTGCTAGCCATGCAAGAAGAACTCAACAACTTCAAAAGAAACCAAGTTTGGGACTTGGTAGAAAGACCAAAGACGAACATCATCGGCACTAAATGGGTCTTTCGAAACAAGCAAGATGAAGATGGTCAGGTTACAAGAAACAAGGCAAGATTGGTGGCTCAAGGTTTCACTCAAGTAGAGGGCTTGGACTTTGATGAGACATATGCACCTGTGGCAAGACTAGAAGCAATCCACATTCTTCTAGCCTTCGCTGCCCATCATGACTTCAAGCTATATCAAATGGATGTCAAGAGTGCATTCCTCAATGGCCCTTTGCAAGAGGAAGTTTACGTTGAGCAACCACCGGGTTTTGAAGACCCCAAGTATCCTAACCATGTTTACAAGCTTCGTAAGGCGCTCTATGGGCTTAAGCAAGCACGAAGAGCATGGTATGAATGCCTTAAGGAGTTCTTGCTTAAACAAGGCTTTGTCATAGGGAAGGCCGATCCTACTCTCTTTACTCATAAAGTTAATGGTGATATATTTGTGTGCCAAATATATGTCGATGACATAATATTTGGTAGTTCTAACCATGTGTATGTTGAGCAATTTAGTAGGACTATGAAAAAGAGGTTCGAGATGTCCATGATGGGTGAGCTATCAAGTTCTTCCTTGGCTTTCAAGTCAAACAAATGAAGGAAGGGACTTTCGTTAGCCAAACCAAGTACACCCAAGACATGTTAAAGAAGTTTGATATGGCTAAGGCTAAGCCAATCAAAACTCCAATGCCAAGCAATGGACATCTTGATCTTGATGAAGAAGGGGCTGCCGTAGACATAAAGGTATATCATTCCATGATCGGCTCTCTTCTTTAGCTTTGTGCATCTAGGCCCGATATTATGCTTAGTGTGTGCATGTGTGCTAGATTTCAAGCTAATCAAAGGAATGTCACAATGTGGCGGTTAAGAGAATCTTGAGATATCTAGTTCACACCCCAAACCTTGGCTTGTGGTATCCCAAGGGTTCCAAGTTCAATCTACTTGGCTATTCGGATTCGATTATGCCGGTTGCAAAGTAGATCGAAAAAAAGCACCTCGGGGACGTGTCAATTCCTTGGGCGGTCCATGGTGTCTTGGAGCTCTAAGAAGCAAAATTGTATAGCCCTATCCACCGTGAGGCCGAGTATGTTGCGGCCGGCGCATGTTGTGGTCAACTACTTTGGATGAAGCAAACCTTAAAAAGATTTCGGATGTCATTTCACAAAGATACCTCTTCTTTGTGACAACGAGATGCCATCAAACTCGCAAATAACCCGGTAGCACACTCTAGAACAAAACACATAGACATCCGTCATCACTTCTTGAGAGACCCGCGAATTAAAAGGAGATATCGCAATTAAGCCATGTGAGCACCGAAAAGCAACTAGCCGATATCTTCACCAAGCCTCTCGACGAGACAAGGTTTTGTGCTTTGTGTAGTGAACTAAATATACTTGATTCTCGCAACCTATCTTGAAATCTGCATGCCTCTGTTTGTGAGAACTAGTATGAGTAGGGAAAAGCTTTGAAAAGTTTACATTATGTCTTTCAAATTGTTTTCAAAGCTAGACTCAAAGAGCATGGTCACTGTTTTTGATTGATGATCTGATCTGGCCATGAAATTTGAGTCACATATGTCTATCTAGTATATGAGGAGAGTCTCTTAGGAAGCAAGTTTAACTCGCTCAGCCGGGGGAGCGGCGGTGCTGCTCGGCGGCGGCGGTGCCGCTTCGGTGTTTTTCAGGCGAAAAACTCCTGTCGATCATTTGTGGGACCTATTTCCCGGGCCCACATCATCTTTCTCTCCTCTCTCATTCACTCTTTCCACCTGCCCGTTCTTTCTCTCGGGAGGGCAATTGGAGGCGACCCTACCGCCGCCACCACTTTTCGCCGAGCGCCGCCCGCACCGCTGCTTCCGACGCGGTGCCGCTCGCGCGCCGTGCCGCCGCGCCACCTCCCCGATGCGGTGCCACTGCTGTAGGGGCCGCAGCTCTCTCTTCTTCCCTCTCAATCCTCGGTGAGAAACCCTAACCGCCCGATCTATGCCTAGGGATGAAATTTGTTATGGATTTACGCAATTAGTGATAGAGTAAAGGTTCTAGATAGTGGGAAAATTATTGGATTGATTTGGTTTGAAATTTGAGATGAACTCCACCCATGACATGCATGGGATGCCTAGTGGCACTGCCGGCTATGGCAAGAGCAAAGTGTTTTGCTGCTCATCTACAATCATATTTCGAACAAATCAATAGTTCAAATCAGGTTGATTCCCATTATCGAAGAAAATTCACTCTAAATCCAAATCCATGGCAACCTTTATCTCTATTTTCATTTCAGTCAGGTTTCTGAGATTCTGTTGGAATGGTAGATAGATATACATGTGCTTTAACTATTGCACAAGACGGTTGTCAAAGAAGTGGTCGGGCAACCTGAGCGGCGGTGCCGCTCGAGGCTGATTCAAATAGCTAGCCCATCCACTGCTTCAACCACCTATCTTTTGCAATATTTAACACATATATATATCCATCTCTCACACCAAAGACTTCGATGGACTGATTTGGACCCTTTGCATGCATAGATGGAGCACGGACAAGGAAGTGGAGGTGTCAAGAGGAAGGCTTTGGTGAAACGGTTTCCAAAAAGAGGCAGAGGCAGAGGTTCTGCTCCTTCTAAGAGATCTACAGCTAAGCAGCAGCAGGAAAGGGAGAGAGAGTTAAGGCGTGAGTTGAGATATGGTAGAAAGATTCTAGAGATTGGATGTCCAGCTACTCCTATTGATATTTGGACCTTTGATGACTCCTACATGAGAGATTATGAGGAGTAGATCCATTTGAGGAGACCTCCAGATGACAGTGTGGCTCGTTAGAGGATTGACTACTCCACAGGGAGTAGATTGAGTACTGAGGCTAGGAGGGTGAATCCCTACACCACTCCTAAGGACCTAGGTGTGGACTACAGGTTCTGGAATGTCTTTCACTCAGACTTCTATGCCTCATCTGTCCTCAAGAAGAGGGAGCCCAGCATTAGACAGATGCATTACATTGACTGGGCTCTTCGGAAGGCTAAGAGAGAGCCAGAGATTAACAGGGCCATCAGGGCTTGTGAGAAGCATGAGCTGAGGAACTTGATGGAGTTCCAGTATGACTGGAATGCTGAGATTCTTGGACAGTTCCATGCCACCTACTTTCTGGAGAATGAGAACACTATGCATTGGATGACTGAGGGAGTTCACTACTCAGTTGACTTTGTCACCTTCTCCAGGATTCTTGGTTTTGGCAGCGAGCATAGGAAGTACACTCCTATTCATGCTGAGAAGAAGCTTGATGCTACAGCTGTTAGTTACATGTGGAGGAATCAAAAGAAGGCAGATGGGTTGGTGAGAGGGTTGAGCAGCTTCTACTACATTCTCAACAACCTTCTTAGGAACACCATTGATCCCAAGAATGGTGCAGCTTCAAACTTGCATGGTTGGGTGAAGAATCTACTAGCTAGACTTGCTCCTGGAGGTGAGAACTTCAATGTGCCTGTATATCTCTGGATGGAGTTGGCTGATGCTATGGATGATGGTAGGAAGAGCTTGCCCTATGCTCCCTACATCATGTACGTGATTGAGAGGGTATCCGGCATGAGGTTCAACAAGACTGATGATCACAAGGCATACAACCTTGAGCGGATCATGCCAGCAGCAGCAGCTTCAGAGGCACAGGCTAGAAAGGATACTCCACCCTCTCCCACAGAGGTCCCAGAGAGCTCTCATGCTAGAGCTAGGAGGGGCAAGAGCAGCTTCAAGAAGAAGATGACCACATGGATGAAGGCCATGTTTGAGACTTGCACCTACTTAGCAAATACGCTCCACAGGGGTTGAGCGTGGGGCGAGGGAGGGGGCAGAGAGCGTCGCGGGGAGTCACACCACTTTCACTGTCCCTTCTCCACCTCGCCCCGACCTTCCCGCTTCTCTCAGAGTCTGAGGAGGCTTCTACTGAGGAAGAGTTTGACTGGGATGAGACCATTGGCGACTTCGTGTCTAGGCAGCAGCAGCAGCAGCCTCAGGACCCAGATGATCCACCACCTCGACGCTCTACACGCTTCACCTATAGTACACACACCGACCGCCCAGACGGGGCTGTGATTTCTTCGACTTCGGAGGAGGAGGAGCAGGGTGACGACGAGGAGGACGAGGACGAGGAGGGCGGTGCCCAGTGACTTGATCTCTCTTTTCTTTTCTCCTTTTTGGTGCTTTGTGCCAAAGGGGGAGAAAATTAGAGGGGTCAAAACTTTTCGCGCCTTCGACTGTTTACCTTGGTTTAGCATGTCCTAGAGAGTTAGAGTTTGAGAGTAGGCTTCAAAACTATTTGTGAACTTGTAATAATTGCGACCTATTTGACACTCTTCGTATGGTTTATGGACATGTGTTGGATCTGTGATAATTAGCTTGTCATATTCATGTTGTTCTTTCATATTTATATATGTTTCATCTTTGTGGAATTCTGTTGGCGGCAGCTTCTTTTTTTTGGCAGAGCGGCGCACCGCCAGTCAAAACAGAACTGATGCTCGAGTGCTTAAACCGTCATGCTTTGCATCACGTATATTCTTCTTCCTCGACACATATGTTAGCACCTGACACCCCACAGCAGGCATGGATGTAGGGGGAGGTCTCTACATCACCTAAATGTGTGAAATTTGACCTCTTATGTCAAAATTGAGAATTCAAATCTCACTCACACATTTAGGGGGAGGTCTCACTGCCTAAATATGTGATTACGTGTTGCAAGACATCATTTTGAGCATTCAAGGCTCATTCACATATTTAGGGGAGGTACCTACATCCATGGCTCGAAAAATCTCTTTTATTTGACCATCTTTTGTAAGCTCTAATTAGGTTATCACCAATCACCAAAAAGGGAGAGATTGTAAGTGCAATCAACCTCTAATGTGGGTTTTGGCGTTGATGACAATCTAAATAGAGGACTAATAAGATTTATCGAGTTGACAAGCAGACAACAAGTCAAGAGGACATTGCAAACCTAAAGGAGGAGTACCCTGATTTGATTTACTGTTGGTACTTCAAGAAAGGAGGTTTATATTCATTTTACATTTTGAATTTGAGTATAGGACACGCTGTACTATTAAGAGGGATTAGAACCACTGTGCCAAAGTGTGTAACCAAGTGCTCATTTTCACATCACATAACCTCCAGCTCCATACTTAGTCAGCATCCAAATTCTTTCTACACTTCAGTTGACTAAGTCTGAGCGGCGGTGCCGCTCGAGGGGGAGCGGCGGTGCCGCTCGAACATTAGCGGCACTTGCTGCTCCGTATTCTCGACGTTGGAAGTGGAAGTATATATACTTTCCTTTTCTACCCCCAACGGTCACCCTTTATTCTCTCTGCTCACTTTTGACAGAAAGGACCCAAATGCTCAGCTCTCTCTCCTCCATTGAAGCTCCTCATCCCCTCAAGCAAATCCATCGATTCCACCATCGATTCTTGAGTGTGAGGGCTGCAAACTTCGATTGGAAGAGAGCTCCACTGATCTTCATCGTTCTAGAGGCACTTGGTTCGCACTTTGGCCGGCGGTTGTGGTCTTTTACTCTTGGAGCTTGCTCCTAGCCGGCTAGTGCGTCGCCCTTGAGCTTGCCAACTTGTGTGGCAGCCTAAGGAGGTTTGTAACACCCTCTTGCATCTATTACATTACCCCACATCTCTAGGATTCGGTTCCTAGACTTGTGAACAAGGCAAAGAGGCAAACCTTTGTGGTGAGCTCATTCCTTTGTGGAACTTCAACAACGTGGACTTAGGCAAGCCTTGGTGGCGAGCTGAACCACGGGATAAATCACTGTATCACCGTGTGCTTGATTTACTTTGAATTTCATATATTTTGTTGTTGTTGAGAGGTTCTAGGGTTTGAGGCCGATCTATATGTATACCCTCGATCTGCTTGTTCCAGCTCTCGATCTGCAGTCTATACCTGTCCAGAACCAAGGAAAATTACTTGATCTACTTTTCATTGGACAGATTTTGAACCGTGAGCTAACCTCTTCTGCGGGAGCGGCGGTGCCGCTGAAGCGGTGGTGCCGCTTGAGTGGCGGTGCCGCTAGGCTCGAGCGGCGGATGATCCGCAAGTGTTTCGAGTTGATTTTTGAAACAGGCCTATTCACCCCCCTCCTCTAGGCGTCCAGCGATCCTACACTAACTTGTCTCCTTTATTGCATCACCCTTTCTTTCTTTTCTTTTGAATTGTACTAGGACCTTTTTGCTCCTCTCATGGTTTTATTCCTGCGTCATTAGTGAACAACACATACTCGAAGGAATATACAAGTAGTAACGAGGATAGTATTGTTACAGGGCTAAAGGTCACTTTCTATGCTACTGAAAAAGTTGGGTTGAAAGATTTTAGCATGGATCATTTATCACATTCACCTTGCTTTTCTAAAGGAATGATTTTATGAAACCTTAAGTTTGATTTTCATGCATCGAAATCATTCAAACTTGTAGAAAAGAGCAATAGTGAATAGAGAAGTTGCAAACCAAATAAGCGTCTTGAGTGATGGGGGCATGTGAGGAGGAAGAGCACGATTGGATTATCCTTGGTGGAGTTGGTCCTTCCTCTTCTATGCGCCGATCACCCTTGAATTCATCCTTGAGCAAGTGCTTTTATTTGTAGACTTTGTTTATGGCACTCCTCTTCTTTCTCTTGCTTCATCGAATAGACATAGCATAGATTCTTTTTCAAAAATATTAGTGGACACATACCCGAGGGAGTATACAACATGGTTGAAACAGGGGTTGTTATCCAAAGTTCATAAGATCTCACCTATGCTAATGAAAAGAGGGTTCTTTGATTATTCTTAGCACAGATTTTAATTATCATATCTTATATCATATTTTTGTTTCTTTCGCGCATTCTAGCATAAGGATCAAGGCAAAACCTGAATTGTGGCAAAAGACTCGAGTGAATGATTTGAGACTTACAATTCTTCCATTAATGAATGAACCGTGTCTTTTGCACAAGGTTGGAGTTCATCATATGCCTTGTTTCATCTCTGATCTGAGTTCATCTCTTTGACTTACCCAAATTGGTTTTGAGAGTTTCCTGCAAGGGTTAGTCTAACAAAATATACCAATGTCTACACAAGTAATATTTAGTTCAATAACCAAACTAGACTCCATGTCTAATTTAATTAAGGAAGGCATTTTAACCCAAGCACCACGCTTAATTTAAAAGCCTTTGAAAACACACTATTCGTGAAATAGCAGTATTTCCAAACCAAAGCATACTATAGCAAACAAAGATAGTATGAAGGTATTATAGAGATTTACTCAAGTGAAGATGAAATAGTGTAGTAACTTGAGCATGTATTAAAGGTAGAGACAACCAAGATAAGGTAGCAACATGGCAAGATATATATGAATGATTCAATGTTGCTCAATGATTGGTTTGACATACCTTTTACATTGTCATCCTTCGTTCTCTTTGCTCTTGATCTGAAATGGTTAGTGACAAAAATACCCGAAGGAATATTCACAATTTATATCTTTATGCTCACTACACGAGGGGGTGTTATAACAAAAGATCTATACTTATATTACTCCCCTAAAGTGCTTGTTTTAGGACAAAAAGCTCGTCCTTGGGAAACCTTCAAATATGATTCAAGATGATGAAGAGGTTTTTCCCTTAAATCACCAATCTCAATTATCAAGCCAATAAGATCAACAACCACCCTTTCTAAATATTTATGAATAGTTATCTCAAGGGGGTTTGAAATCTTATAAATAGCTAGATTAGTGATGGCAATTAATTCAGAGTTTGCTCACATGGGCAAGGATTGGATAGAATATTTAGGATGTAACTCATATGCTCATGGATGTTCTCCAACTATGGATAATGCTCTCTCTGGTCTTCCTTAGATCCTTCATGATGTCTATTCTTAGGATTTCTAAGATCATAGGTAGACTCATGAAAAAGAACACTAGAGGATTCAATGGGGTCAAGGATGAGGTTGAAGATGGTTTTGGATAAGTTATCTAGTCTGAAATGGAAGAAGATATGAATGGATTCTAGATAGTTTCGCTCTCCTTCTATGACATCATTAGATATGCCATCCTTGGGTTCCCAATGTCCTTTGTAAGAATAAGGATGCTTTCTAAGAGACTCTTCTCTAAAAGGATTTAGTTTATAGGCACTCAAAGGTCTCCTGTGAAGCTAGAAGTTTGTCTCCCAAAATCATCACCATAAAGTATTCAGGGGTAGAATTGCTTCTTCCCTTGGAGGTGTTTAGAGTATGGATGATTTAGGATTGGTAGCTAATCAAAGGATTGGAAACATTATGATCTGGCTATCAAAAACTTCTTCTATGATCTAGAGGATGATTCCTTCTCTTCCTTTAGGTGTTCATAAAAATTCTAAGAAAAAGATCACACTCTTTGAGTTTATCAAGGACAAACCTTGCTTAGAAAAGGAAAGAAAAGTTCCTCCTAAAAACTGCATGATGGTCATGCCAACAACTTTTCTAGGATGAGATCCAAATATTATCCTTTTGTAAAGGATAGGATTTGGCCTCGAGGTTAACTTCAGAATTCCCTCCTATAAGGGGTTGTTTCATGATCATTTAGATCAACCTTAGGCACAGACTCATGGCTAGAGGATAGGATAGGTTCTATGGATTCTAGTGGCCTGAACTTGTGCTTATGGGTGCAGCATAAGGATAAGTGTGGAATCCGAAGATCCCAAAAGATGTAAAAAGAAAAGAAAATATAAAAAAAAAGACTACACTAAGATATGATACAAGATTAGTTATACTCAATGTTTTCTCAGCAACCATTCCTCTCCGGCAACGGTGCCAGAAATGTTTGTTGGTATTTGTTAAGCCTACAGAAATATTTATAATAATCCGCAAGCGAACGGATCTTGGTGAGCATTTCACCCGGGAGAGGGTTTTAATATCGAATCCACGGGGAGGATGGTGTGAGGATAAACGAGGCATATAACTAATCCCTGAGCAGCAATCAAGGAACGGGAGAGGAAAAAGAGGTAAGAAGATTTCTATGATTGTCTAGTTCTCATCCTTATAAGCTATGTTGATATTGTCTTAAAGGGACGTACTCAAAGGAAAGTAAGGTCGAAACTTACTATTCCTCTAGCAACATGGTCCTGCATGTCCTATCCAACGGGATGTGGAATTCAAAGGAATCAATGGTACTGTCACTACCACGATCTACCACGCTCCGGAAGGTAGGGTGCATTCATAAGTAATTTCGATCTAGGCACCACGCCTACACCTAAGTATACCCCTCTAATCTATAGATTCCCATAGATTAAAAAGTACTCAAAGAGTTATGAACAATAAGAACAATAATAACACTTAAGATAAGATGTTTACTTACTCAAACAAGAAGTTGATCCACCATAGAAGTCTCGGGGATCAAGTGCCATAAAGCCTTTGATCCCGGAGGTACAAGCATAGAGGAGTCACCGACATGTCCTAAGTGCTTCCCCTTCTTCTCCTCCACTCACTCTTTAGCTCTCAAGAGAATAGATCTAGAACTCTAATTAAGTTTCTTTTTGATCTGTCTCTCATCTTGATATTCACTCTTGATTAGATCTAATTAGATCTAATCTACTTCTAATTACATGTCTAATTCTACTTCACTAATCTCTTAGAGAGAGTTGATCCTTACAAGGGACCCCTCTACAACTAAGAGATAATGAGATAGAATGAGTTAGTAATGAATTAGGGTTTAGCCACAGGGGTTAGGGGTCTTCTTATATAGGCCTTGGCGATGAACGATAACCCTTGGATCAAACCGACCTTGGCAACGGTGTAGATACAACCTCAAAGTCGGGTTACAAACCGACATAAAAAATGAACCCGATTGGGCATAATTGCACGGTGGCGGCCCAAAATTGCCTCATGACCGCCCGGAGCATAGTATCCTCTCGGCCTCTCGTCTCTTCCGGTGTCTTACGGTATCTTCTAGAGTGTTTTTAGTCCACATTTTGGGTTGAGTTACTTTCACGGTCAAGTCTTGTCATCGTATGGGATGTAAATTCTGAATTTTCTCCATTCTTCTCTGCATTTATCTGTTAAGTCCCTAAAAATATATAAATCACCAAAACTCGTGGAATTATGTTAGTGAAGCCCCTAGACTTATGTTGATATTCATTTTATGTCCTTATTTCATATTAGTTGACTAGTAATTTTATGCTATAACAGGTGTCAACACTATTCAGGGGGAACCTATTGGCTACGTCGGTGGGCAAATCTACAAATGGCTGAAGATCTGCGTGACCCGACTAGTGCAATTTGGCAAAGACATTGAAATTTCGGCACGCAGTTTTTTAGTTCCGGAGGATGGCTATCTTCAAGATTTATTGGTTATATTTAGATCAAACCGTATTTTTGTTTTTGTTCATTCAATATTGGCTGGATGTTGAGCGTTTGGTGCTTTCGAACTATTTTTATAATAATTAGCCTGATTCTATCTCTTGCGGATAGATGAAGCCGGATTTTATATCCATTATCTAAAAAAAAATAAGGGGATTACTGTAGAAGAACAATTAAAAGCATAGAAGATAGAAGAAACTAACTTTTTGTAGGCGATAGAGCTATTCAATCTGTTGCCACGAGCCTCATAGGAGAGCTCAAGCTAACGAAAATTAGCCAATAACTGTCTTGGGTCTATTTTTTACTTGCTGGAATAAATTAAATATATGTATCTTTGTTGTTTTGTATGGATTTTTTTTTTCTCGAACTAGTTTGTATGGATTTCTTTGTTTGCTGAATTTGTTTATCCACTATTTTAATTTGGAAGACATGTGTACTAGTTTTGTAGTGGCGCACCCATACTATTTAAGACATGTGCTGCTACACCTGGGATTCTTGAGAAACAAGACTAGTTTCCGATATACGCTAGAGCTCAAGATCTCGCATTTGTTAGATCTTAAGAAAGCAGGTGCAACGGACGTTGTCCTGGAAAATGCTGAGGTAATTTTTCTCAATAAATTCTGTGTTCACCGAACATCACATAAGAATTCATGTGATCACTTTTCTCATGTCAATCTTTCGCTGCAGACTAGCTTGCAGCTAGGTTCAATACTTTTTGAAAGGACTGGGTGTCATGTCTGATGATGTGTCTTTCTTGAGTAAGCTTGTGAGGGGACTCAATGGAGTTACAAGCTCAGGAAGCACTAAAAGACATTGGGGACCAAGAAGTCGCTCTGGGCACAATTTACGAAAACCGAAACCGAACCGAGAATTACCGAGAACCGAACCAAAAACCGAAACCGAAAAATTGGGTTCCTGTTCGGTTCTTAGTTCTCAGGAACCGAATTTACCGAGGTATATTCGATTCTGTACCTCGGTAAACCGGCAAGTACCGAACTGGTACCGAATTTACGAAAATGTGTTGAGTGTGAGTGTTGTTATATTATTAATTGTACTAATTTAGACTATTATATTATATATTTGTGGTATTCTACTCTTAAACTTCTATATGTATGTATTTGACACCATAATTATCTACGAAATCATGTTAAAATTAGTTTTTGAACATGCAATTAAATGTCACTTTGATTAATTCGGTACTTTTCGTAAATACCGAACCGAACCGAAAGTTGGCAAATTTTCCACGCAGCTGAGTGCATGGATCTGGCAAGATCCGGTTGTAATTGGCGTTTAGAATAGCATTTTTCATAGCACAGATTTATATTGATTGAATTGAAGCCACAATGTAATAAACTTCCATTGATAGATTGTACATTATCGTACGATATACATTTCTGATTCCTACTGTGTACTAGATGCTACAAACCTGAGCAGTTTATTATGTATCAACATCCAACGAAGTGCTGAATTGAATCGTGTGCTGTAGTGTGTGTACAGAACTGAAGAGTGAATGCATGCGTGTGAAAGCTGGAGGCACCCATTTTTTTTACTTTCAATCCAAACAATTATTTCAAGGGAAAAAGAAATACAAGTGTATTCTTGTGCACTATAAATTACACCGGTAAACCAATTACAAGTCATTAAAAATACCATTCTGCCAAACAGGGCCTGTGACTCGGTTGTGATGTGTTGCCGTAGAGCCAGTAACAAGTCATTGTAATAG
Source organism: Hyparrhenia diplandra (assembly GCA_015847255.1). Classification (NCBI taxonomy): domain Eukaryota; kingdom Viridiplantae; phylum Streptophyta; class Magnoliopsida; order Poales; family Poaceae; genus Hyparrhenia; species Hyparrhenia diplandra. The sequence continues at coordinate 489,897 of JADLZK010005142.1, read as the reverse complement.
TTTATTAAACCATTTACGAATGCACTTGCAATTACTTTTTAGTTATATTAATACTTTATTATTGATAAATTTATAAGTTATTACTTTAGTTAAGTTTATACATTTTTATGTTAATAGTACTAGCATATGACATATCAGTACCAAATAACTTATTTTTTTTAGCTTTGTGTTTTTATAAAACTATAGTACTTCATAAATAATTCTTTGACATAGTGAATGAATTCAAAAACTTGAGTGTTTTTATCAAAAGATACAAGTATTATACTTAAGAAAAACATACACGTACAAGAAGAAATACAAGCACCACACTGTGGATACACAGGACACCTATGCCACCCAACATTGCAGAATGGGCCTCGAAAAATAAAATTTACATCGAGGTCCCTGTTCCCCGCCTTCCAACTCAAATATTGGAAGATCCCGCCACCGCATCGCACAAAAGCTTTAGCGAGCCACAATAGCCGCCCAACGCCAAGGCCGGGACAATTCCTTCGTTGAAGAAGCATCGACCGTGGCACGCCCTCGGCCGGAATCGCGAATCGGCGCTTCGATGGCGGTTGACGCCCGTGGGAAATCGAGGCTGATCCGCCCGCTCGGGGTCCACCAAATCCGCAGACCATTTCCGCATCCAAAAGAAAGTGCACCCCCAACTCTATTGCATGTCGGAGACAAAGGAGACACAAAGCACGAGGACTCCAAAACATACCTCGCTAACCGCACCGATGACGCCGAAGAAAAACATCACCGGGGGAGGAAGAAGTCGGGAGGAGTTATTCCATGAGGCCGTCGTCGCCTCCTCCTCGCAGACGCCGCCTAGAAAGACGCTTCGCAGAGCGACGACACCCTCCTGGCACACCCAAGCTCCACCACCAACCAATGATGAGCAGACCCTAAACCTAGGACACAAACCTAGTCTATTTACATCCACACGGCGATTCTGCAGCCGTACTCCTTCTCTAGCACCAAAGCGTGATAGGAGAAGAAGGATGCCAACGAAATCGCCGCCCGAAAGCGACATCGCCTCCTTTTCTCCCTTCTATACTATAGCAGCGAAAAGGGAGAGACAGAACGAGAGACTTCTACAAGAGAGAAAGTGTTGCTGCAAACTCATGTTATTATTATTTATGCCAGCAGGGGTGCAGGGTAATGGAGAGGTGAAAAACTGAAATGGGCTTCCCTTTGTTTGATAGGAAATTTAAAGGCCCATAGACATATTGGTCTGGGCTTCCCTCTTGTTATGATTTTACATTGAAACAAACAATTTGGCCCTCTCTTGCTGCTGGCCCACGTCATCGTTATATGCTAGTACTAGTATAGTAACTACTATCAAGTTCATCAGCTGCGCTATTCTTCTTCTACACATTAAGGGAAGAAGAAGAATAACTATTCCACACCGCAAGACAAATTGACTAGGAAAAAAATACTGAACAATATTTAACGCTCTCAGTATCAGTCAGTATTAGACCCAAATACTGAAAAACGTGACTATTACGATACTAAAATCTGTCGGTATAGTAGCACATGTCTCAAGTTCATTTCATTGCTAAAAAAAATCAAGTTTATTTCAAATTGTAATAAACCTACCCTGACACTACGGAAACGGGTCTTCGCCGACGCCTTCAGTGTTTCGCCGGCGGCCCGAAAGTCAACGCTTCGGCAAAGCGGATCTTGGCCGACAGCCTCACTTTCGCCAAAGGAAAACCGTCGGCGAAGCGGCCGCCGAGCACCAAGTGCTTCGGCAAAGGCCAACACTTGGCAAAGCACGGAACGGGGATCTCGGCAAAAGACAAACACTTTCGGCAAAGCTTGTCTTTTCGGACGGCCAACCGTCGGCGAGCAAAGCCGCGGCATAAGATGGCGCCAACGTAACTTGCGTCACTTCACGCGCGCTTACGGCGTGTTCCCGCCCGGCCGTCGGCAAGAGGAGCGCCTTCGCCCGACGGCATACCGTCCGGCTCTCGGCGAAAGTTTTTTATTAAAAACATCGACACGTTGCCGTGTCTAAAAATGTTACCGAAGCGTTGCGACTTCGCCGGCGCTCCATATGTAGCCGTCGGCAAAGACTGGCTTTGTCGAGAACTCTCCTCCCGCTCGGCAAAGATTGCCTTTGCCGAGGGCGTTGGTGCAGCTCGGCAAAGAATAAATTTTTTTTTTTGATTTAGCCATCACAACCTTTTTCTCGTAGCTTAGCTACAGTACATGGAGTTTGTTGTTGAAGTTTGCAATTTTTTCAATGTTTTTTACTATATTTTGTGAATTCTCATGTATTATTTCAATTTCTTTTGAAAACTAAAATTTGAACTGCAAGTGATTCGAATAATGGATCTAAATGATTCAAAAATGATAAATATGCTTGTGAGTCTATATTGAGTCCTCATCCATGGCCGGACACCAAAATTCGAATATCTTGTCTTGCTAAAACACGTCGACTCACTTGCGGGTCGATTGTTTTAAAAATTCTATAAAATTAAAACGGAGTTGAAAAATCATGAAATTTGACGAGTTGTCCTTATATCGCATGCGCATAATCGTGGAAAAAATTTGAGTCGATTTCGGTGGGACGGTTGTATCTCGGATGGCGATTACCAAGACATCTCACCGCATGTGATAGCAGAAATTCAAGTTGAGATACCTAGGTTTCAGCAGTCCGGGATGCAAACTTGCATGAAACCTTTTCAAAATTTTTCCACAAAGGTACACATTAATTGGGGGTGGGGGGATTATTTCGGTTTGTTACTTTCTTTGGTTATCGACTTTGCTGTTTTCGGTGACACAAAGTTTAAAAGGGATGACATTTTCCAACAAAAAAAACTATTAAGCATGTGTCACGTGGGCACCTAAAAAACTCAGCCTGTGGGGAAAGCCACTCCCACGGTTTTTCCGGACCATGTGGCACTCACAGCACGGACACACCGTGTATTCGGGTAATAAGAAGACCTATTGGTCCCAACCGAAAAATTCGAACCACTGGCCTGCCATGACACGAGGCTTCATGTTGTAGGTGTCGGAGGGCACTCCGTGCTATAGTCGCACTCCTCACACGGTGGCAGCTGGCGTCCGGGCTGCAGCCGGCGTTGCTTGGCCGCCACCCGCACCCAAACGGCGACAACGCTCCTTCCCGGCTCTGGGCCGGCGCCGAGAGCCCACGGGGTGCCAACATCAAGCGGATGAAGGGGAGCGGGGGAGGGCGAGGTCACAGCGGCCTCGGGACGGCGGCCGGTGCCGCCGATGGTGGCGCCATCGGTCCCCTCGGCGTGAGGTCACCATGGCCGCCCGGGGAGGTGAAGCGGGAGGAGTGGACGGGCGGCGTAGAGCGTGAACGGCGATGGAGGGCCCACCGTGGTGCCGCCCTACGGTTAGGGCGCCCACCGGGCGGCGTCTTGGACCTAGGGGGTCCGCCCGATCATGGCGGGGAGAAGGGAGGGGGTGGGGGCGTGGGGCGACGGCGGGGCGGCGGCGGGGGTGGGGGGGGGGGGGGGCGCTCGCGCTGGCAAAGCCGACGTTTAACCTATCCGAAAATAGTAAAAGTCACCCTTTCAAATATTTTGGAATTAGTTAATTTGACAATTGATTAATTTGCCTAAAACATCGTATATTTATTTAGAATGGAGGGCTTATCTCCATTACTCGTATTCATTCTCACCACAAGAAATCCTCGTATGCATTGTTCTTAAGCCCAAATGTCTGGCCTCCATTGACCAATAGGGCCTTAGTTCCTCCCTGAGATTTGTCATGAAACCTTGGTCCCATCCGAACTTAGTTCTAGTCGGTCACCGACCACGTTCCACCTCAAGCAAGCTTGCACATCAATATCAAACCAAGTACGAGCACAAGTCGACGACATGAATCCAAGATTAATCCATGCAACACCACTCTCATGAGTATGTTACATCAATCTCAAAACGATATAATCCAAACACTTGCATATAAACACTTTCCAACAACAATTATTTTGTAACACCAGTATCATTGCAAACCAAATTTTTCATCAAACATGATCTCACACTTAGACAAATACAATGAGTCTTCAACTGAATCCTATGGGTATTGGCTACTGCAGGCCATAACTTATTACACACAAACACACATACGAAAGCAAAGAAATGGTTCGTTGAGTAAACAGAATATGCCGATCAGGAAACGGAATAAATTAAACAGTCTTCATATCACACTGTTGCACACAAGAGAAGATGAAACTGAACGTCTGGGATCAGCGACTCCACAGAAGCTTGACGGCCGGGGCTCCACGCATCATCTTCCAATCATTATTTGACCTGACCAAATAAAAACGAGGTTTTATATGACCAAAATATAAAACAGAGAACCTGGATGCATCCTGTCTTGAAGACAGGAAGAATAATAAAGAAAAAAGAAACTTACATGCAAATTGCTCTACGCAGCCAGTTGCAAAAGGCAAGAGTGTCACCATATTTTAATTTTGATTTTGATCCGGCCAATAGCTTGCACATCCGGGTAGCTGTCCACGAGATATTGCTCGCACTCGAGTTCCACGAGGGATGGAGGCAATTCCGTAGTGTCTTGATATTTGGGCAACCTGCTATTTGAAGTTTCTCGAGGGATGATGGTAATCCTGGTGGTGACTTGATATTTTCGCAACCATAGATAATCAATTCTTTGAGCGATGCCAGCTGCTTGATGTTATCTGGCAAAGCGTTCCAACTGCACCATGACATCTCAAGTTTGTGCAGCCAAAGGAGGGTTTTGCCAAACTTAAGCTGAGAACCAGACCCCTCGCAACGTCCGAAGAAGAGACGTTTCAGGTGCTCTAACTTACCATCTTCTCCTGACAACCAACTTGGGAACGTCGATCCGCTGTAGCTCTCAATGGCGAAGTTCTTCTAATAGGGCTGGAGGGCGGAGGGCCTCAAGGATCTCCTCTGGCTTTGGAGGAGTAACTACTTGTTGTTCATGGCCAGTAATCTTATGTTTCATGCTTGATGACGACCCGTCTCCTTATTCTCATTGGGTTCCCAGTCAAGATAGAGTTCTGAGACGTGTAGCTTGTTGCTTAGGTTGGCCCGAAGAGCATCCTCCTTGCTTTCAATGTTTCCAAGTCCTTGAATTGTCAGTTCGCCATGAATGTAGTTCAGGTTCTCCAGTTGCGTTATCTCATAACCCTTTTCCTTCTTCACTTTAAAGTTACCCAAAGTTTGGAGCCACGGCATCCGCCCTATGTCAGGAATGCTCACCGAGTGACAGTTGATGCGCCACAGATTCTCAAGGTCAGCCATGTGACTGCTGTCAATACAGCGCACTTCAGAAGGAACGGAGAGCTCCTGCAGATGGTATAGCTTGGTAAATGCAGGTGGCAGATCTATAATCTCTCTATCAGATAAGAAGTACCCGATAAGACCAAGGTAGCGAAGATGCTTTAATTCACCAATACATTCTGGAATCACATTTGCTCCAAATTTCTGCAGCCGTACATGCACAAACCGCAGCTTCTTCAGGCCTTTGAGCATGCGTTTGAACATTTTTGCAGTTATGGCAGAATTATTTGACATTACTAGAGTTCGCAAGGTGTCTAGTTTCACAATCTGCACCATGAGGTCTCCTAGATTATCAGAATCAATGAAAATATGCCGAACATCTTGAGGAATCTGGATGTCTACCGTATCTTTCTCAATTGTGAAACAATCACTTCCAGCAACTCTTCCTGCTAAGTCATGCAATAGATCAGGAACTGTATAGTACTCTTCACCAACCAACTTATGTTTTAGTTGGATGAATGAGGCTGACAACAATACTTCAAAGCATTCGCGAGCAGCAACTTCCATGTCTGAGTTTTTACTGGTATCCACAAACCCTTGTGCCATCCACATTTGAACTAGCTCGTCTCGCCTCAACTCATATTTTCTAGGAAACATACTACAATATGCAAAACATTGCCGGACATGCTCCTCAAGCTGCTGGTAGCTCCACCATAGAGCTCCCATAATATCATTCAGCAGATCATGCTTCCGATACAAGGTGTCTATCCAGAAACCAATATCCTCGGCTCGACGAGTTCTTATCCTCAGCTGTCCTGCGACTATTCTCGCGGCCAGGGGTGACTTATGTAGTAGCAGGGAAATTTCTCTACCAATTGTTTCAAATTTTCCTCTCTCTTGGTCTCTAACCAGTGACTTATCAAGTGCATAATGCATGAACATTTTGAAGAACTCTTCTTCATCGATATCAGAAATTGGCATAAGGTTCTCGAGCACCAAGAAGTTTTGCTGCATCTGCAGTCCGAGTGGTCACTAGGACTCTGCTTCCCTTGTCAGCCTCCTTCAATGGATAGAGTAGTTTCATCAGATCATTCTGTTCATCGACACTTTTTGGGTACCATACATCATCCAGTACCAATAAGAACCTTTTACCTTTCAGACTTTTCTTCAAGTTACTTTTCAGCATATCTAGGTTGCTGAGCCTATCCACTTTTTTACCCGACGCCATCTCTAACATATCATTGTAGACCGTATGCACACTGAACTTTCTAGCAACATGAATCCACATGATTAGCTCGAAATAAGGGACTCCATCTGTTCTTCTCACACTCACAAACATGCTTGTGTGAGGGTGGTTTTCCCCTGACCCTGAAATGCCATAAATTCCAATTACAGAATCATCAGCTGGTGTATCATGGAGCAATGTTATTATCATTTTAGTATCCTCATCTCTGCCAAAACCTTTTTGTGGTTCTGAAGTAGTCTGGGAACTTTTTGGAGAGCGATCCAATAGTCCGGTTTGGTGAACTCTTGATATTTTCACCACTGGTGGTGAAATGGAGCCACAGTAGAAGCTTTTGTCCGTCGATTATTAGCACTTGTATCTTTTTTTTATGGTTTTCCTCAGCTCTATTTTTTAACCCAATAGGAACAATGAAATCTTTCTTCGTATAGTTTTCTGCAGAGAGTTTCAAAATTGTTAGAATAAATTTATGCTAGTGCCAACAAGTAGTCATGCGTTCAATAAGTGGTAGTCACTATTGTGTATGTGGTTCATCTCTTTTGGTGTACCATATAGCAGCATTGCCCTGAACAAATAAGAAGGAAAATTCTATAGGTGAATACTCGTGAGTGTAACTGATCATTATTATCTAACTCGCAAGCTTCTATCCACTGTGGCTGTGAGATAATAAGGTTGAGACATGCCCTTGTCATTAGGATGAGGCTCTTAGTTTGTGTATGTTCAGATGTTAGAGAGACATGGTGGTTGACGATAATGGTGAAGACCAAACAGAGGTTTGTGCCGATAGGACCATGATCCACACCAATCATACCGTTGGAGATAAGTTTACAGGTGTGGACATCAAAATAGTCCAATGGCTCATGGAAACATCTCTAAGTTAGCGTCAACACTAAGCAAACAGGTAAAGGAATTGTGGCCGTTGGATGTGTATATTATTATTAGGTCATTCTTATTGCTATTTGGACCATATTTTCCTTGGTTGGGTAACTGGCTAGGCTGGAGAGTAGAGGCATTCTTGTGTACATGATCACGTAGACAGACGCCAGCATCCCACGATAGGCATCGTCGTCAGCTCTGTATTGCTTTATTTTTGCTTCCCTAAATAAACCCTAATCTTGTTCCACTAATTTAAGACATGAGATTGATTCTTCTCAACAACCAGCTAGTCACTGCTACCTAAAATATTTTATGAGAGAGTGCTCAAGTATAAACGGAGACAGGAACGCGTACTACAGTGTCGCCTCCATTGATGTTCAGCGGAGGCAGAAGACTTAGGGGTGTTCGGATTCTTAGTCACATGACTAAACTTTATTCACCTGACTAAAATATAATAGTTGGGGGTACCCTAACTTCTTAATTTTAGTTACCTCTTGGATTTTAGTCATCTCTGTTTGGAAGTGAAGTGACTAAAAACAGGGGTGACTAAAGTTTTAGTCACCCAATCGAAACAGGCCCTTTAGCCGACCGTCTCTTTTGATGGTCTATAACTAAGGCGTCTAGCTAGACACGCGGACATCGTGTCCGCTATGTTCACCTAAAACGGTAGCCAACAATAATCAGTACAGTAGTAATGAGTTATGTGGACTATCCAAAGGGAATTATGGATTTTACGGTCATAAAGTTTGTTGCATCCAAACACTTTGTGACACTATAATCGAGAAATATTTAACAAAACCACAGAGTTTGTCAGCATCACCAAAAAGATTAAGATTGTAAGGATTTTGTGACTTATGAATGATATAGTATGGTTTTAGTGATTTATTAGATAATAACACAAGTACTAGGACTAACATGTTTTTATTACTCCCTACAAACCAAAAAATATGTTTACGACATGATTGTGGTAACCAAAGAGTGATTAATTAGGGGTATCTTTCCATCCTTGCCTCTATTAAATATACGTGCGCTGCGCTGCTATCTGAACATCAAAGTTTAGTAGCTCGCTTGGCAAACACACCGCGGCGCGAGGTGGACCTCCGCGTTCGACCTCTCAGAGCTGCATAATTTTTTTGAAGCGGTCGCGGGCGGCGGGCGGCTTACCTAGGGTAATTGCGCTCATTAAGCTGAGCTGCGCGGCGACAACGCCATGTTTTACGAAATAGGAGCGCTAACCCCGTCCGCCGAAACCCTAATTCCGCTGCCGCCACTGCCCCCGCCTGCTTGGGCATGGGCTGCGAGAAGCAGTGGGAGGGGTGGTTGGATGGATCACCGAGTCCGACTGGTCGGAGTCGATGATTTCAGGGAACAGTGCCCCCACCCCAAGTGGTCAGGTGAGGCGGTACGTGTCACGGCATGCCCACACATATTGCATACTTTGTGTTGCCTAATTATCACGGGACAATTAGCTCTATGACCCTCAAAAACAACTTGTATCTCTGGCCTTTTTTTTTTTCAAAGTTAGCTCTATGACCCTGGAAAAATTTCTTGTAAGCTCTATGTTCTTCCGTTAGCTTTTGGCACTTGACAAAGGTTAAGTGATGGGTGAAAAGACCATTGTACCCCTGACAAAAAAATCCGCATAGCTCAATATTCTAACTGACACAATCTGAATTTTTGATTGCACATTCGATACTGAACTACTACACCCATGTGCCTGATTCCATGCGTGCGTCAGTACGTGTGCGGGATCGGAATCTTGGCACAGACAACACGGTCGCCCGGAGCACTAGGTGGGGAAGTCCTGCACCAGCGCCAACATGAACGCCGGGATGTCGTGCGCCTCGTCACCTGTGGACGTCGACACACAAGGAAGGCCACGTTGGGGTCATCGGTGTAGTCCGCGAGATGGTGCACGTACGCACCCCACCGCATCTGGATGGAGCGCTGCTCGCCGTGCGCGTGTGGACGGGGCCACCAGCCGCGCCAACCGTGGAAGAGACCCACGCCCTCGAGGAACGCCGCCACCGCGAGGTGGGGAGGACTCGACGCTGCATGTGAGGAGAGAGAGAAGTTGGAAAATGAGAGAGAGGTCGCACCGCAGCTAGCGGAGGCCGCTCGCCTGGCTGTTCTGTTAGCCGGTGGTGCAAGGAAGGCAAAAATCTAGGAAATAAAATAAATCAATTAGTGTTGCATGCATTGGTTTGTTCGGGACCACGAGTCAAATCCGTTTTCCAGCAACCAAGCCAAAAGCCACGTACGTGAGCCATGGTGGGTCGGACACGCAGTTTTGTCCGGCGAATCAGATATTCTGGAGCTAGCCACTGACTAATAGTTCTATATGTGTGCAATATATATATGTTCAAATATACAAAGAAAGAAACAAAACCTTGCATAATTTTTTTTCATCCAAGGGTACAATGGTCTTTTTCACCCATCACTTAACACCATCAAGTGTCAAAAGCTAACGAAAGGCCTTGGAGGCTATCAGAAATTTTTCCTGGGTCATAGAGCTAAATTTGAAAAAAAAGGTAAGAGAGATCAAGCTATTTTTATGAGGGCCATAAAGATAATTGTCTTATCACATCCATATCGCACGCCATGCTAGCTGAGAAGGAGGAGGTGAGCTATAGCTTGTCCGGTATAGTTGAGCAGAAAGCCTGAAGCACGATGGCCCGACCCGATACACGCGATTTTTGGCACGACCCAAAACACGCCCGGCCCGGTCCAAACCGAGGCTCAGGCCGGCCCGATGCCCGCAGCGAGGCCAGGCTTGGGCTGACCGCCAAGCGCGCGGCCAAGACGGCCCGGCACGTTTTGGGCCTTGGCACGTTAGAGGCCCCGGTCTAAGGGGCGAGGGACGGCGTCGCGTCCAATATAAGCCGCCCCCCCGCCAGCCTCAACCCTAATCCACTCCCCTCTCCTCTCGCATCCACTCGCACCCGGCCGCGCCCACCTGCGCCTCAACCCTAATCCGCTCCTTCCGCGCGCCCGCCGCCGCCGCCGCCGACCGGGTCTACGCATCTTCGTCCTCTCGGCGACACCTCGACACCCTCGGCGGCCGGATCTTCACCCTCTTCTCCCCTCCCCTCCTCTCGGATCTGGATCTGTTCCGCGACCACCATGCCTCGTGTCCACCCGTTCCTCTCCGGCCGGGCTCGGCTAAGCGGTCGACACCGATGTCCACCCCCCCCTCTTCCCCTCTACTCCACGTTTCTTTCATCTTGTTCTTTTATGTGATTCCTAACCCTAGCTCTTCTCACTGCTATTTTTTGCAGGTCTCCGGCGAAGTTGCGCCACTGGTGCCGCTCTAGCTGTTGAGGAATGGTGCCGGGTGACGAGGACAAAGAGGTGCCGTCAAGGGTGAGGGTCGAAGACGCGGACATGGCGGGCTCCAATGATGATCCGTGATGTGTCCATGACGAGCTCCGAAGGCCGGGCCGATCCCCGACGATGAGGATGACATGGGAGATGCCGCCGCTTCCCCTCTGCTCGGGCCGAGGGATGGCCTAGCTCGTCCCTCGGTACACCGCTTCTTCCCCATCCGCCCCATCTACTCCAACCGATACCCCATCCGCGCCACCATCTTATCTTTTCTCCCCAACAACTACTAGCCCTAGCGAGACGACCACCGGCCAGTGTCTTCCATGCCGTAAGCGCCGAAGTTGTTGTGTGGGCTTTGATGAAGTCATAGAAACTAAGAAAGGTGAGACAAAGTGTGTTGCTGCTTTTTGCAAGGAATGTAGGTCTCGCTTGTCCGGTAATTCTCGCTCATGGCACCGACATTTGATTAGGCATCACAAATCTTGTAGTGCTAAGGTTGAACATAATAACATGGTTCAAACTAGGCTAGCTATGAACCCCGATGGATCATATAAGAACCGGGAATACAAACCCGATGTTGCTAGAGAGGAACTTTGTCGATTGATTGCTAGATTAGATTTTCCTTTGTCTGTTACTGATAATGTTGCATGGGATGATTACATTCAGCGTGCTCATAACCCTAGATACAAGAGGATGTTAAGATATACAAATTCTAGAGAGCTAACTAAGCTTTTCCATGAAAAAATTATGCCTGTTAAAGAGATTCTTTCTGGAGTGTCTTCTGTTTGTTTGACATCCGACATATGGGTTGGTAATGCAAAGGAGGATTACATCACTGTTGTGGCTCACTATGTGTCTTCCGAAAGGGAACTTAGAAAAATGTGATTGGTTTTAAAACCAATTGAGGTTACTCATAGTGGTATTAATATTGGTGGCATGAGCATAAACTAACCTATCCAATTCTTTCTATGATGGCTAAAGATGTTATGGGTCGTTCCAGCTTTCTACTACCTCTTCGGAGTCTACATTTAGTCTTACTTGTAGGATAATTGAGGAACGTCGACGGGCATTGAACTCAGAGACGATAGAGAAGCTGGTGTTGATCAAGGACGGGGAGCAGGGGCAAGAGAAGGCACAACATTGTGTGGAGAACAATGATATGGAAGAGTTTTACAAGAATGAACATTGGCTTGATGGAGATGGTGCTTCCAATGGAGATGATACTACGCGGGTTGGTTCTACTTGAGGAGTTGAGGTGACTGATAGTCTATGATGATAGTGAGACTGAATCTTTGAGAGTTGAGACTTGAGAGTGAGACTTGATAGTGTTGTGGTAGTGAGTGAGTTGAGATCTTGAGCGACACTTGAGAGTTGAGACTGATCTATAATGAACTCGTTAATGATGAAATTATGATGGAATTTGAGTTGTGAGTCGTACTCTTTTCCTATCTAGTGTTTTATCTCACGAGATGTTTTACCTAGATAGGTTTTTAATGAGGCGGCATTAATTGCACTCACAGCTCAAATTCCTTTTATCTGAAATCTTGTTTCATTCTCGTGATGCTTAAGTTATGTTTGAATGATGATCTACTCTAATGAATACTTGATGAAATCTATGTTTCAAACTGTGACTTTAGACATGTTTTTTATTAAAACGTGCTTTGGGCCAGCCTGGTCCGGATTTGGGCCCATGCCTCGATCGGCACGATCGGCCCAAAAACAGGCCCATGGGCCATGCTTGGGCCAACCCCTGTGACACAAAGAACCGCTTTAGGCCCGACACGGTGGCACGCTGGGCTAACCGGGCCGTGCTTGGCACGGGCCTGGGTCGGGTCGGGCCAGGCCGGCCCGTAGCACATCTATATTGACCGAGGTGTCATCAACCCTACTCATCTAGGTTGGGTTTATGGCCTCGAGGCCCTTGGACGCTATGGAAGTGTCTTACTTGTACACTAGGCTAAATCAATGCTTGGGGAGCCATTAACCCCTAAGTGACATGTGCGCGCGCGTGTGTGTAGGGTGGGGAGACTTTTGGCTATATGACAAATGGCTTAGTTGGAGAGACCATGGGCTAGTTGGCCTAGTTAGGAAGGGGAAATGTAAATAGAGCGGAGGGGGAGGATGCGACGACCTCTGCCGCTCGTTGCCGTCGCTTGCTGCCGTTGGAGATGAAGTGGAAGGCAGAGAGGAATGATCAATCCCATGTCACCGTGGTAGGCATCCTATAAGGACCACCAAAGTAAAAGGTCGAAGCCCAAATAGCCCTGTGGTGGCCAGATAGCAGTCTTCATATAAATTGAGGACTTACGGTTACTATCCCCTCATACTCGCCACCCAACTCTCTCCCTCACTCCCCACCTAACGGTGCTGCCCCCCACCCGACAGCGCCGCCCTCCACTCGGCCCACATGACTATGCCGCCCTCACTCAGCCACCGCACCCTTCTCTCTCTCCGTCTGACGCAAGTTCCATCACCTCCATGTCACCCTCTCCCACTTCTGTTTGATGCGGACATGGCGCACGAGGCCTAGGGTGGTACGAGACCGAGAGTGGCGCCCCCTCCCTCCCTCCCCGATGACAAAGAATGCCGAGGCCCCCTCCTCCTCCTGGCGTGGGTCGGGAGGCCGATCCGGGCGTAGGGAGGCCTTCTCCTCCCACTCCCGTGGCAGGTATGCCCCTCGCCCTCTATCCTCTCTCAGATTTAGGGTGGATATGTATCTCACCCTCCCTCTGCTTGTAGGTCAGCTCATCGGCGGGGCGCACATGGATGCAGTGGTGCTTGTGTCGAAGTTGCTCCACCGGCGACTGTGGTGGTGGGTCTACAGTGGATCCGGTGGTTCCGGTGGCGGATCAACGGTGGCAGATCGTCCTCCAAAGCTAGAGCTGCAACGGATCGAGGCTACGATAGTGGATCTATGGTGGCGACGCGATCCAGATCCACTGCAACCCATATCCATGGGCGTATTCCCATTTTGATTTTTTAAACGATTAACCGTGATGGGCGAGGGCAACCGCCACTTTAATCACGGTGACCTTGCTACCGTGACGGGCGCCTTTGTCCCCCACGGTAAATCTAAAACGCCCGCCACACAAAAGATTTGTGTAGTAGTGGTTGGATCCTTCCAGGAATCCTAATCATACAAATACCCATATATCTAGGTTTGTGTGATCAAGATTATTGTACCCATATGCTCCCTAGTCCCTAGATAGCTTTCATACCAAATAATAGAAGATATTTGTGGATTGGATATTACGTATTGTTTTCATAGTAGTAAATATGCCCGCGTGCTCTCGCGCCGCCGCCCGCTGCTGCCGCTCACGCATGCGCATCGCCTCGTGGCTGTGAGTGATCGAGAGGATAGAGAGAATATTGAGGGAAGAAAGGATAAGGCACTACTGGATTTATGCGCTTTTCCGTGAGGCGATCGCCACGGGAAAGGCCCTTTACCCCCTCGGGAAAGCCTTTCCCGGGTTAAATCACGGGATATCGCTTGTCGGGAAAAAAAAGGCCGGAAATCAGCCTTTCCCCGTGAACACGCATGATGTTCACGGGATAGACTTTCCCGTGAACGCGTTTAGCTCACGGGATGGAGTTAACGGAGGGGCCCCGTCATCAACGGTGGAGGTGTGGAACCCGTTATGGCTTACGTGGGTCTCGTGGCCTGAAACGGCGCGGCTTTGCCTTCTTTCCCATGATGGAGCGGGCGGGGCTCACGGGCGTTCCTTTCCGCGTGAGCCCCGCCTCACGGGAAAGGGGTGGGATTTCCCGTGAGCTGTACCTCACGGAAAGGAGGAATCTCGATTATTTTCTTTCCCGTGAGACTTTTCCTCTGCTCATGGGAAAGTGGACCGCTTCCGCGAACGGCCGACGGAAACAACTTCCTCACGGAAAGCGCAGAACCGCAGTGAGGAGAGAGACGGAAAAAGCTAATGGTTAGATAGATACATAGATACTCTCCGTGTCACAATTAGAAAACATTTAGAACCTCAACACAGTCTCTAAATCATAACTTTGACTTCCCTTTAAAATAAAAGTATTTATTAGAAAGTTATATATGTATTTTTATAAAATTAATTTTCAAGACATATTCATTGATATAATTTTCACATTTCCAAACTCAAAGACTTAATTCATGATTTATATTTCCAATGTTTAACCAAAACCTTGTCGAAAAACATCATCTAAATGCGATACGGAGGGAGTGGATAGATAGATAGAACTGAACAACATACCTGCGGCTCTGTTGTGTTGACAGATTGACGACGAAACATGGCTTTGCATTGGAGACGGTGATAATCAATTGCATCCAGGATGTCTTCAGCATTGTAGAAAGCAGACTTGAGTTCCTTCACCCATCGTTCCAACTTCTCATCACCAGGACTGGCCTGAGCATTCTCAAGCATCAGCTTCAGATGTACGATGTTGTTCTCCAGATTCTGAGATTATTATCCGACGAGCCAGAGACGTCGTCGAGGTAGGACAAGCCTTTGTTGACGAGCTTGGAGCTGATTGGCGAGATGACCCAAGCTAGTATCGAGATGCCCCACCCTACGGTGTTGACAAGCGTCAACGGTTCCGGCATTATGCTGGAAGCTCCCTCAGATGTGGAGTGAGAAGAGTGTGAGACGGGAAGAACACCTTGCAAACCCGTCTTTATTACTACCTTTTGCTGCAAAAAGGGAAAACACCATAAATTGCAAAGTCATGCGCGCAAATAAAAAGCGGAGAGCGGGAGAAGCTGCAAAGACAATGGATCAGCAAGAAAAGAGTTTGGAAATTGAGTCACCTCGGTTTACTAGGTCAGGTTAGAATTCAGTAAGACTGCCAAGAAGATCTCCTCAAGGATATGGAAAACGGAAACTACTTATCCGGATAATTACACTAATCTAATTAAAAAATTGAATCATCAACCCAATGAATTAAACTGGTGCCACAAATTCATCCTACACTAAAGATACAAATAAATCGGGTGTACATGCTGTAAGAAAGATTAGAGGAACCACCGCGTTACATATAGAGTTGCTAACAACATGTAAGCCACACATGGCTAGGAATAACACGACATGCAGGCCACACATAAACTGGTTGTATCCAATGACACTCCTATATCAGCACTGTAGGTGTATTCCAAAATAATAAGCATACATCGACTTTTCTTTGTTAGTACAGATTGGATGCTTGTATCATAGACATGTGTTTGACCACTGGACGCACTTATTGGTGCATATTTACTGCTTACAGACCATGTTCATGTGCGCTTTTTAGACATAATGGAGGAAATCTCTCCCCTCTGTACCAACTAGGGTTTTCAATTTTGGGCACTAACACTTGTGTGAGTGGAGACGTGAAGTAGGAATTTTACCATGACATCCAACGTGATTTCACACGAACATCATGTGCCCACAATATTCAATGAGCAAATCATGTGCATTGTCTCACTATGAGTGGAGTTTTTTTCCGTACTAACTACTTTAGGATTTATGTTTTCTTTTGAAATAACTTTCTTCCGTAGGAAGGAGCTCTAAGCTTTAAGAGAGATACCAAAATTACCTTAATGATACATTCGTGGTCGTACAACCACTTTATTTGAACGAACTCACCCCATCAGTCCATTTGATTATTTTCTGGTGATGATTTAAGGTGTCCTTTCTCAATGCAGGCGATGGTGTTATTAGTGATGCTTCTGACTCCTCCAGTGACCTTCGGAACTTTAACTTGTCGGGACAGTTCAAAAGTATATATGTGAAAATCCTCACTGGGTGGGAGATGGAAGGTGATGAGGACATCACCCTGTTGGATACAACCAACAACCCTCCGCTTGTCATGCAAGCTCCAATCACTAGAGCTCGAGCGCGATAATTAAATCTAGAGGTGAGCTCGTTCCTAATCACCTCATTGTATGATTATGAGAATAGATTGCTACCTAATGATTATATTGTGATTAGGAACCATGGAGAAGGTCAAGGAATGTTTGGAGATGAGCTTGGAGTTGTGGAGGACCAGCAAGGACAAGCAAGTCAAGAGGGCGGCTCAAACCATGTTGGCCTCGGGTCTGTTTCGAGGTCAAGAGCAGTCTGCACTAAAAACGGCCGCCAAAGTCACATACTGACTCAGAGTTGGTCATTCTTTATATGGATGGAAAGCTAACAAAATGAACCTTTCAAATGGCACCGGTCTTGGGCC
Organism: Hyparrhenia diplandra; assembly: GCA_015847255.1. Taxonomy (NCBI): domain Eukaryota; kingdom Viridiplantae; phylum Streptophyta; class Magnoliopsida; order Poales; family Poaceae; genus Hyparrhenia; species Hyparrhenia diplandra. Next base: position 473,040 of record JADLZK010005142.1, on the reverse strand, counting down.
CAAATTCATCCAGAGTCGACGGGAATCGTCCAAACAAGAGGGCTTCCAGAATCTGTTTCAGTGCTGCATCATCTTTTTTTTTTTTTTTTATTGGACCATGTATCTTGTAAGGCCCATTAAGGTTGCGCCCAAGGGTCTTGGCGGCCCCCAGGACTACTTAGCCAGGCATCACTCCCTCCTCTAGGGTTTGGGGTTTTGCTTATGTCTAGAACAGCCGCCGTTCATCGGTTTGTAAGACCCCAATCATGAGTTAAATCGAATTCGTTTGCAATTTGGTTGTTTCTCCGTGCACTTGCTTGTGTTCTTCGTTTTCGCAGGCAAGAGTAAGCCTTCTTAGCGAGGTCAATCGAGCAGCTGCTTGGTTGATAACCAGAGCATTCATGGTGCTAAGCTTGTGGGTTCAGTTCTTTGGATCTGAAGCCGGATCGGTGTGATGAATCCGCCCAAAAACGATAGTTATCTCGAACCTTTCTAAGATCGGGAACCCTAGTCCATATCAAGTCCATTGAATCATCGATGTCTATTGGCCTAGCCCGAGCTTGGCACAAAGTACTAGTACTCCATGTCCCATGGCAGCTCATCTAGATCCGCCATCCACACCTAACAAAGCGAGGAACTCAAAGGACTCACACAACACGGTGCAACTATCAAGACTATCGAGAATTCACGAGTCGCCCAGGATGAGCTTGACCCCATCTTCATTCCACGACGACTCTAGTGGAACATTCTCCATCGTTACCTTGTGTCACCTGCCTAACATGGGTTGCTCTCCATGATGGAGTAAATGGGCCAACAAGGGCCCAAGGAGGAGGAAGCGCCGCTGTTGCCGCCACACCAGGTGGGCCTTGCGGCATGTCATAGGGTGTGCGCCAAGTGGAGGCAGGGGCACCGCGGCCACCCTTGCCGCCTTCCACCGTCATTGTCATAAACTACCATATCAAGTCCATGTTGGTTTAGGAAACAGTTTTAAGACATGGAGTTATGTTTGTTTAGATGGAAAGGAGAATCCAGGTTCTATAAGGATCTAATAGTTTTCTTAGGAGGTCTCGCTGGGACTATAACTCCACAGATGACAACACCGACATTCGACACAACTCTACATATCCAATATTGTGGATCTTGAGGATGCAACTCCTCATTCCAGTTGCAGGATACATCACTAGATGATCAGGTTCGGTATGTAGCTTTTCGCTAACCGATACAACCCACCATTGGTATGCAAAGATGATGCAAGAGATGCCACTAGCAGATTGGGGGCGGCACTCGGACTTCGGCCACCTAGCCGACAAGCATGCTTCGAACGACGTGGCTCCACCAAAACAAGGCGACGTGACTAGACGACTACATCAATGCCTTTCTCGCTTATGTGACATGAGTTAGCATCACCGTGAACCGCACCAAATCAATATCTTCAGCAAATGGACCCAACTGCCCTTACCGGGAATGCCCTATACGCCATCCACATCTACAACATCCTCGTTCAGCTCCGCGTGGCTAATGGGGACAAACGTGACCTCTAGATTTTCTATGACACCATTGCAGTTCAAGCTGCAGGTCCAGCCTAGACAGTAACTGCCTCTATGTCCCAGCCACCTCAACGCTCCTTTAGGATGCCCTCGACCAACTAGGTACGACACCTACATATCTCTCTAGCAATTGGCTTCCATACAACAGACTTCGAACCAAAGACAACAAGTGTTTTGGGCGAGGCTCCTCCCCGAAACCCCGGCCGACACACCCCCCTTGATGAGTCCAGCCCGGGGGGGTTGGATGAAAAGCCCGACACACCGATCCCCGAATTCCGCAATCGACGCTTTCGACACCGAAATTCGACGCGACCGATCCGGCCACAACGCCACTAGGGCCTCTTGTTGTGCCTCGGCAATCTTAGCTCCGCACTCGCAAGACCCACTCAGAAAAAAAGGCCCAATCGTCCTAAAAGACTAGTCCGATAGGGGAATGGTGGCTCTCCCTTTTAAGGTGGCTTCCTCATCCCAAGCTAAGCAAGGTGGGATTATCAGAGGCTCACACGGTCGCCGCCGCCCAACTACAACTGGACCACTTGGCCCATTTTTGTGTTGCGTCTTTGCCAATGGGTAATAGTGGAGGATGTCCTCATCACCCCTACTGTTAGCAATAGTTGTATTCTTTGACAAAAAAAGGTTAACAATTCATGCCCATCAGGGAAGTCAACCTCGCCATACACTAGGAAAGTGGCCACCCACTCATATCTCTAGCATATGACACTACCAGGGCACACTCTTTGGTACCATGCGACACTTCAACACGACTCTGATCTCCCAAGCACCGCATACACTGTGTAGACTCTTCCAACGAACCACTAACATGGGATAGGTAAACTCGTTCCCATGACCTCCATGGATCTTGAGAACGCTTCACTGCGCAGGAACACTACCTCGTGTTGCCTTAGCGGACACGCTACAACAACGACCCTCGATGACACACAGACACAACATATGACACTACAACATCCCGGGCTACTTCGGCTCCTGCCATTACTACATTATGTTCACCACTGACGACAACGACAATGGGTAGGATTACAGAGCACTTAGACACGTCATTGTGCAAATCATGGAGATTCCATAGGGAACCAGACGACCAACGAAAAACTACAACGCTTGGTGGATGTTTTAGCGCAAGGACGCGCTAATCGGAGATGGGAGAGTATTGTCACATGCCTAGCGCGGGTTGCTCCCCATGAAAAAATAATTGGGACAACAAGGACCCAAGGTGGAGGTGCCGCTGCCACTGCCACCACAACAGGTGGGCCTCGCGGCGTGCCCTAGGGCGTGTGCCAGGAGGAGACGAGGGGGCGCCGTGGCCACCGCCGTTGCCAATTCCACCGTCATCTTCATTAACTACTATAACGAGTTCAAGTTGGTTTAGGAAAGAGTTGGTTAAATTTATTTGTTTAGATGAAAAGGAGAATCTGGGTTCTATAAGGATCTCCTAGTTTGCTTAGGAGACAAGTCTCGTTAAGACTATAAATACTAGCGGCGTGTAATCATTAAGGTCAAGAATTGAATTGCTGAAAGGTTCTAATCCCTTTCTCCTTCTAAGCATCAGTCTTCTCTCCTTCTCTCTATGCGCCTCCCCCTCCTCTCCTAGTGTCTCCGCTGTGCCCAAACCCTAGCCGCCATCCTCAACATCGCCCCCGCCTTCTCCTTTTTCCCTAAAGCCGTCCCTCCTCCATAGCCGCCACCAAGGGCTACCGCTGGGCCACGACCTCGACACCTTGACGTGGTACACCACCACGCACTCTCGGTGGTATCCCCCACTACTACAAAAGGTTACTAAGAGAACGCCACCGCTTTACATTAGGGGCGGTTCATTTTTCGAGCCGTCCCTATAGTGAGACACCATACGAGCCGCCCTATAGTGACCACATTAGGGGCGGCTGATGTTACGAGCCGCCCCCACTGTTATTAGGGGCGGTTCAATCACCAGCCGCCCCTAATGCGGTCCACGATAGGGGCGGCTCTATATTGAGGCGCACCTACGGTGGGATCCCGAATTTTGAAATGAGACACTAAAAATTAAAAAATTCGTGAACGGCCTCGGATGGAAAAAACTTCCTACATATGAAATGTAGATCTCGAAAAGTTATGAAATTTTGTAGTTGACCACTTTTTAATTTGAAATCATCCAGTCATGCAAAAGTTGTGTTCAAATGTCTCAAATTTGAAATTCAAATTTCGTAAACGACCTCGGATGAAAAAAATTCCTACATATGAAATGTAGATCTCGAAAAGTTATGAAATTTTGTAGTTGACCACTTTTTAATTTGAAATCACCTAGTCATGCAAAAGTTGTGTTCAAATGTCTCAAATTTGAAATTCAAATTTCGAAAACGACCTCGGATGAAAAAATTCCTACATATGAAATGTAGATCTCGAAAAGTTATGAAACTTTGTAGTTGACCACTTTTTAATTTGAAATCATCTAGTCATGCAAAAGTTGTGTTCAAATGTCTCAAATTTGAAATTCAAATTTAAGTAAACGACCTCGGATGAAAAAATTCCTACATATGAAATGTAGATCTCGAAAAGTTATGAAACTTTGTAGTTGACCACTTTTTACTTTGAATCTATTTAGGTACTCAAATAGTCAATTTACACTCGGATTTGTATAATATGTGGGGATCCCGAATGGAATTTAGACACAAAGACATGTGTAGCGCTAGTGGTGGGGACTCTCCGCGTCTTGCGAAGAGAGGTCTTGGGTTCGAAACCCATAACTGTAGCAATTCTTGAAACAATTGCGAAAAACTCAAAAAAGATGCCGACATGGGATGATGTGTGGCTGACCGGTGGGGCCTCCCCCGATTAAATAAAAATGTTTTAGTATTTTTTTTTGAATTTTGAAAACACGATTTTTTGAAATTTACTGTAGGGGCGGCTCATAATCAGTTTGTAGGAACGGGAGATTAGGGGCGGCTGGCAAAACCGCCTCTGAGGAGGCAAACCAGCCGCCCTATAGAACCCATGTGTAGTAGTGCCCATCATGCGCCATGGAGGGATGCTGGAGCCCACAATCTTGATGGAGGCCCTGTAGAGGCGGTAATGTCACACTTTGGTGCCAGTTTGAAGTCGGTAATGAAAGCATCTAGATTGTGGTGTCACTTGGATGTCATTGTAGTAGCGGGGAATGTGCGGCTGCACGCTCACTGTGTAGGTCACCTCCAGCTTGCTTGGGTTGTAGCTGTCCGGAGGCAACAAACCTGGGCTAAACAGATGGGTTGCCTCCTAATCCATGGTCATAGTGGCGGGGATGGCAACTTGGCCAAAGGGCAGGGCGGTGCTACTCCAGGCCGGGAATGTACTCCATTTTAGGTCGCAGTGGCGAGTTGGAACAGTGGGAAGGCAATTCTGTATGGATGCTTTCGTGTGGGAAAGGGAGTCTGGAACGAAGGCTTTACAACTAGAATTTTAGACTTCTTCTAATGATGTGGGATTTTCCTAGTGTTTTAGCATCCAAAAATTAGTACAAACTTTTCTTACCAAATGCCTCCTAGTGAGGATCCCTATATGCTATGTTTAGTGCGAGTGTTTTACTAGTAATTAATTGCTCTAAGAGAATTCCACCATTTTGGTTTGCTTAAATTGGCTGCCAGCACGAGCTCGGTGGCCAACGTGTCTGACCCTTAGACAGCAGAGTGGATCATCCCAGCACTGGGCAACTTGGTGATCTGAGCTGAGACGCCGGCAACAATGTCCGGTGAGCCTCCTTTTCAAGGCATCGGATCCCGATCTATCGGAGCAGATCCTGGAGTGCCGTCTCTCACCTGTTGTCGTCTTCCCTAGATTAAGCCATATGCGCAGCTACATCCTTGCGCACCGGTCATTTTCTTTGCCTTTTTCCATTTTGGTGAAAGCTAGTGTAATCCTGGCTCGCTATTGTAAGTGCAATCAAGCTCTAAGTGGGTTTTGGCGTTGATGACCACCGAATTAGGGGACTAATGAGATTTCTGAAGATGACATGCAGGAAATAGAATAAGGAGTTGATGTACAGGTCCAAAGGAATCTCATAAGCTAAATGGTGGTGTTTTCGGATCAAGGCGTTTAAATTATTTCGTATTTTGAATCTTGAGTTTAGGAAATGCCGTACTATTAAGAGGGATCCTAGGACTCTTAGGCTACATGTGGACTAAATGCTCTAAACTCCAATCCAGCCACAAAAAAAAGAACTCCTAGCCCGATCAGCCGAGAAAATATCTTGTATCACTCTTACTCGCATGTCATTTCGGCCTTGGCGATGCAGCGCATTGGTGCAAGCGTGCAGCGTGTAAATCTTGGCGCGGTGCCACACTTACTTTCGACCGTTGGGTCCGTGGGGGTATAAATACCTATTCTACCCCTCCCACAACGGTCACCGTTCACTTCTTCCACCTCGAGTAGATAGCCAGGAACTCACCTCTTGCTCTCTCTCTCACCTCCATTGAAGCACCTTGAGCTCCCCACTCAATCTCTCATTTCCCACTAGGGATTTTTGAGGGAAAAGGTAGCAAACTTCGATTGGAGGCCGGATCTACTACTTCCCCCCACTCAAAAGAGCATTTGGTTCACGCTTGGCGGAACCCTAGGGTTCTTTACTCTTGGAGCTTGCTCCTAGACGGCTAAGCGTCGCCCTTGAGCTTGCCCCCTTCCGTGTGGTAGCCTTGGGAGGTTTGTAACCTCACACAAACATCAATACATTACCCCACATCTCTAGGGTTAACTCCTAGACTTGTGAACGAGGGAAAAAGCAAGCCGGTGGGCAAGCGAAGCCTTGTGTGGCAACCTCAACAACGTGGATGTAACCCAGCACTGTGGCGGCGGGCCCGAACCACGGGTCAAATCCTTGTGTCACTTGTGTTCTTTACATTCTTGCATATTTCATCTTGTGAGCTAGGGTTTCGTCCCGATCTACCTTGTTGCAGCGTTTCTGTCATATTTGGTTAGTTCTCTGTGAAGTATTTGTGTGCAGGAACAAGTGTGAATCATGAGCACCAAGTTCACAGCTCTCAGACTCACCTCGAAGTCATTTACGTGAAAGTGACCCGCAGCAGATGCAGCGTGCCCGCCACTCGACAAGCGGTTCTCTGTCTGCCCGCATCGCATCGGTTACTTTCCGCGGCGGCAGCGTGCCTATCGCTGCAGTGCCGCGCCTCTGTCACCGACGGTGCAATTAAGTTTTGACAGTCGATTTTTGGGGGTCACCTATTCACCCCCTCTAGGCTTCCATCGTGATCCTACAAGTGGTATCGGAGCGGGTTACTTAGATACGCTTCACCGCGTGAAGTATGGACGCACCGTAGGGATCGAAGAAAAAGGAGGCAAGACCACCGTCCCCTCGTGGAGGAGGTGGAGGCCAGCAAATAATGAGCTCTCTCGATACATTAGCGAGAGCACCATCAAGGGTGATGGCACCGACCCCGAGAGAAGAGCGGCAAGACAAGCAAGACGAATCGCAAGAAGACAAGAAAGAGAAAAGAAGAAGCTTGAAGAGCAAGCTAGCATCAAGCTTGCCGAGAAGCTTCCAAAGAAAAGATCAAAGAAGATTGGTTCGTGAAGCAAGAGTCGCTAGAAGGGCAGCAAGAGAAAAGCAAAGGCAAGAAGAAGAAGCTGAGTCAAGTGAGCTATCAAGTAGTCCGACGATGGAGATGATGACATCTCCTTCAACAACAAGAAGAAGAAGAAAGAAAAGAAGAAGGATGAGGGCAGCGTCAACAACAACAAGTTCGCCGCCATATCCTTTAACTACTCTTCTTATTTGACTAACCGCGATAAGAAGTCTTTCATCAATGTGCCCGCGGGGAAAGTTGCCTCGTTTGATGGGACCAACTATGCCAAGTGAAAGCACTTGATGAGAGCCTATCTTAGCGCTCTTCACCCCTGTCTTTGGGAGGTTGTGTGCAGTGGATTTCAGCCACCGATGAACCCCAAGGAGCCAACAAATGAAGAGCTAGCCACTTTGCCCACATCAACGGTCAAGCCACAAGCATCCTCCTAAGTGCTCTAGAAGGAAATGAGTAGAATAGGGTGATGAATGTTAATGAAGCCAAGAAGATTTGGGACACTTTGGTACTTGCACATGAAGGTGTAGACAAAGTGAGAAAAGCCAAAATTGACTTGTTGAAGGCCAAGCTCAACCGGTTTGTGATCCTTGATGGAGAAGGGGCGAAGAGATGTTTGATCGGTTGATGGTGCTAGTTGGCAAGATTAGAGGATTAGGAGATGAGGATCTAGATGACCACACCGTTGTCAAGATCATGCTTGAGGCATATACACCAAGAAATGACATAGTGGTCACCTTGATCCGTGACAAGAAGTTTGAGCAATTCACTCCAAATGATGTGCTTGGTAGGCTGCTCACCTATGACATGCAAAGAGAGGAAGCAAATGAGAGAAGAAAGCTTGGAGAGTTGCAAGCAAAGCTTGAAGGCATCAAGATCAAGGATGTAGCTCTCAAGGCAACCAAGGTAAGCAAGCCAAGCTCCTCCAACAAGGTCAAGGGTAGCAAGCAAGCATCTTCAAGTCAAGACAAAGAAATGAAGAAGATGCAAGAAAACATAGATGCAACCTCTTCCTCAAGTGATGATGAAGATGATGGGGCTGATTACAAGAAGATCAATGACATGGCCCTATTCTTGAAGAAGTATGGGAAGGGGATGAAGGCAAATGGCTACAAAATGGTGCAAAGAAGGTTCTCAAATAAGAAAAAGAGAACATGCTTCAACTGTGGTAGCACCGAACACTTTATTGCCGATTGTCCACATGAGAACAAGAACAACAAGTATAAGAAGGACAATGGCAAAGACAAGAAGCAAGACTATAAGAGAAAGGGAAGGAACATGGGTGAAGCTCACATCGGCCATGAGTGGGACTCAACAAAAAGAGACAAGTGAAGAGGAAGTCAACATTGCTACATTTGCTATGCAAGAGACCTCTACACCTAAGCTCTTCAACAATATGACCGATGATGATGAGGATGACAATGACTCCACTCATGTTTGTCTTATGGCCAAACATGAGAAGGTAAAAACCACATCCAAACCTTCTCCTTCTCTTAGTGATGAATCTAGTGATCTTAGTGAAAGCTCTAGTGATGATAATGAGTCTAGTGATGATGAAGAATATGTTAGACTCACCAAGAACCTAGATCCCAAAACTAGAGACTTTCTTGCTCAACTAATGGCGGATTTAGAGAGTACCCAAGCGGAGTTAGCAACTAGAGATGGTCAACTTGATAGACTTGAAAAGCTCTATGTTGATAACAAGGATGCTCTTGTAGTTGAAAGAAGTGAGGTGGCTTCCTTGCAAAAGAGCCTAGCTAATGAGCAAGGAGACCATGCTCTCACAAAGAAGGCTACGGTTGCCCTTAATGGAAAATATTGTGACTTGCAAGACAAGCACAAAGAGCTTGAGACCAAACATAGCATTCTTTGGGAGAGCAACTCACATCTCTTAGCCACAAAGGATACCTCTACTCCCTCCACTAGTCAAGGTTGTGGTCAATGCTATAATGTTGATATGAATGCTTATGCCACTAACCCTTGCCAATATGAAAGCAATGGAGAAAGAGATCACTAGGCTCACCACCTTGGTAAGAAAGGAAAGTGAAATCACAAAGCCAGCTGTGAGCAACAAGGTTGAGGCTCCAAAAGAAGCCCAACTACATTGATGGGAGAAATCCAAGAATCAAGGATGGACTTGGACACAAGAAGGGAAACAAAGCCAATGTTCATCTGCACTTGCAGACGGCGATTACTGTCATGAGGAGGATCGCGGCGGCAGTGCAGCCCCCAAGAAAAGGGAAGGTCACCTAGTCTCGCTCTAGCTCAAAATAGACCCAAGAAGATGGTCCAAAAGGCTGTGAAGAAGGTCCGAAGTCGAGAATCTTGTGCGGCAGTTCCAAAGGTCCACTCCTATCAATCAAAGGCAAAATCAAGCAAGTTGGACTCAAATCCTTGCTTTGAAGTGAAGGCAAATAGCAAGGGGAGGTGTTTGCAAAGTACTTAGGCAAAGGAGAAAAACTTTACCGCAACACCTCTATATGGGTTCCCAAAGTTCTTGTGATTAATGCTAAAGGTCCCAAGAATCTTAGGGGACCTAAACTTGTGAACTAAACTTGTTTTGCAGGCATGCTCCTCCTGGTGGGTCAAGTTGGGTGCTTGACGGCCAATTTGTACACATCGTATGACCGAGAAAAGGAGTATGTTCATGTCATACTCCCCAACTACAAATTACCATGAGAACATTCTGTTTGGTGATAACTCTAAAGGGGGTGTGATCCGGACTTGGTAACTTTGCTATAACTCTTGATCACACTATTGCTGATGTTATGCATGTTGATTCTTTGAGTTATAATCTGCTATCTCTGTGTCTCCGCTTGTGTGAAAAGGGTTCAACCGCCTTTTCACCGACGTTCTTTATGGAAGTCTTTTCGCAGGGAGGATTCCTCTGTTGTCTTTACAGAAAGCTTAAGAATAAGCTATAACTTGTTGACTTCAACAAGGGAACCAAAGTTGAAACCTGTTTAGTGGCAAAATCTAGCATGGGCTGGTTATGGCATCGCCGTCTAGCTCATGTTGGCATGAGGAACTTGGCCAAACTGCAGAAAGACAACCACATCATTGGACTAACAAATGTTGATTTTGATAAAGACAGGATATGTGGACCCTGCCAAGCCGTAAAAAGCAAGTAGGTGCACCTCACCCACCAAAGAGTGTGATGACCACTACTCAACCATTGGAGTTGATACACATGGATCTCTTTGGACCGGTGGCCTACCTTAGCATCGGGGGTAACAAATATGGACTTGTTATTGTTGGTGACTACTCCCGCTTCACTTGGGTTTTCTTTGTTTTTGATAAGTGTCAGGTACAAGAGAAGGTGAAAAACTTCATTAAGAGGGTACAAAGAGAATTTGGTCTACTTGTCAAGAAAGTAAGAAGTGACAATGGGTCCGAATTCAAGAACACCCAAGTTGAAGAGTTTCTTGATGAAGAGGGCATCAAGCATGAGTTTTTAGCTGCATATACCCCTCAACAAAATGGTATAGTAGAGAGTAAGAACCGTACACTCATAGAGATGGCAAGGACAATACTTGATGAGTACAAGACTTTGGACATCTTTTGGTGTGAAGCCATCAACACCGCATGTCATGCCATCAACCGCCTCTACTTACACAAGAAACTCAAGAAGACTTCATATGAGCTCTTAACCCGTAACAAGCCTAAGGTGTCATACTTTAGGGGGTGTTTGGGTGCAAGTGTTTCATACATAACAAGAAGCCCCGAACCTCTAAGTTTGCACCTAAGGTTGATGAAGGACTTCTTCTTGGTTATGGATCAAATGAGCATGCCTATCGTGTCTTCAACAAAACCTCTGGTAGGGTTGAAGTCACTATAGATGTGACATTTGATGAATCTAATGGCTCTCAAGTAGAGCAAGTTGATCAAAGTGTTGTAGGAAAGGAGGATCCACCTTGTGAGGCAATCAAGCAATTAGCTATAGGTGACATAAGACCTCAAGAAGATCAAGCTAATGGAGAGGAGGATCCACCCGGTTGTTGCTTTGCACAAGATTCCGGACGACGTACTTTCGATGACCAAGTCGCGCACGCCTGCGCTTCTTTGTCCAGTGTCGGTAGCAGCGGTCTTTACAAACGCTAGCGACAATGCCGCGCCATCTACCTCAAAGAAGAATCGATCCACCCGCATCACCTGCTTCAACCACTTGATCTCGCTCCAATTCTTGAAGCCGATGATGAATATGATGAAGATCAAGAAGAACATGCTTTGGCGTTGATCACCCACGACTCACGACAAATGGTTCAACGGGATCACCCCATTGACAACATCCTTGGGAGTCTTCGAAGGGGAGTAACCACTTTCGATCACATCTAGCCGCTTTTGTCAACATTACTCGTTTGTTTCATCTTTGGAACCGTAGAAGGTAGATGATGCTCTCAAGGATCCCGATTGGGTGCTAGCCATGCAAGAAGAGCTCAACAACTTCAAAAGAAATCAAGTATGGGACTTGGTGGAAAGACCCAAGACTAACATCATTGGCACCAAGTGGGTCTTTCACAACAAGCAAGATGAAGATGGGTTGGTGACAAGAAACAAGGCAAGATTGGTTGCTCAAGGCTTCACTCAAGTAGAGGGCTTGGACTTTGATGAGACCTATGCACGGTGGCAAGACTAGAAGCAATTTGCATTCTTCTAGCCTTTGCTGCACATCATGATTTCAAGCTGTTCCAAATGGATGTCAAGAGTGCATTCCTCAATGGTCCTCTACAAGAGCAGATGTATGTTGAGCAGCCACCCGGTTTTGAAGACCCCAAGTTTCCCAACCACGTCTACAAACTCCGAAAGGCGCTATGGGCTTAAGCAAGCACCAAGAGCATGGTATGAATCGTTAAGGAATTCTTACTCAAACAAGGCTTTAAAATAGGCAAAGCTGATCCTACTCTCCTCACTCATAAAGTTAGCAATGATATATTTGTATGCCAAATATATATCGATGACATAATATTTGGTAGCACTAACAATATGTATGTTGAGCAATTTAGTAGGACAATGACCAAGAGATTTGAGATGTCCATGATGGGTGAGCTCAAGTACTTCCTCGGGTTTCAAGTCAAGCAAATGGAGGAAGGGACATTCATTTACCAAACAAAGTACACCCATGACATGCTAAAAGAAGTTTGATATGGCTAAGGCAAAAAGCCAATCAAAACTCCAATGCCAAGCAATGGATATCTTGATCTTGATGAGGAGGGTCCAGCCGCGGACATGAAGGTATATCGCTCCATGATTGGATCTTTGCTTTACCTTTTGTGCATCTAGGCCGGACATAATGCTTAGTGTGTGTATGTGTGCTCATTTTCAAGTCAATCCTAAGGAATGTCACAATGTGGTCTGTTAAGAGAATCTTGAGATACTTAGTCCTCACTTCTAACCTTGGCTTGTGGTATCCCAAGGGTTCCAAGTTCAATCTACTTGGCTATTCGATTCGACTATGCTTAGGTTGCAAAGTAGATCGAAAAAGCACTTCGGGGACATGTCAATTCCTTGGGCGGTCCTTAGTGTCTTGGAGCTCTAAGAAGCAAAATTGTGTAGCCCTCTCCACCGCCGAGGCGGTATGTTGCAACCCGGTGCATGTTGTGCTCAACTACTTTGGATGAAGCGGACCTTAAAGGATTACGGATGTCATTTCACAAAGATACCTCTTCTTTGTGACAACGAGAGTGCCATCAAACTCGCAAATAACCCTCGTAGCACACTCTAGAATAAAACACATAGACATCCATCATCACTTCTTGAGAGACCACGAACTCAAAGGAGATATCGCAATTAAGCCATGTGAGCACCCGAAAAAGCAACTAGCCGATATCTTCACTAAGCCTCTCGATGAGTCAAGGTTTTGTGCTTTGCGTAGTGAGCTAAACATTCTCGATTCTCGTAACTTGGTTTTGAATTCTAGCACACATGCAATTTGATTGAGACACTAGATCGACATAGGAAAAGTTTGTGAAAACTTTTATATTGTGTTTCAAATGGTTTTCAAATTCTAATCCAAGGTTCAATGCCATTGTTCTGCATTGATGGTATGTCCCCGCAATGAATCTCGGTGTCTCATTTATCAAATGTGAGAAAGAATGAGTCTAAGTGGCAATATATATGCGGGGACAAAGCCGGTAATTTGGAGCGGCTATCTTTGCGTGCCCCGCGCGGCGATCTTTGCATAAACACGGCGATGCAGCGTCCTCGCTTGTGGCGGTGCGGCGCCTAGGTGTCCAGACCTGTTACGTCCGAACCGTTTTTGGGCCAAACTTTCTTCTTTCCTTTTCTACCCCGGCCCAATCGGTTTCTTTCTCCTCCCGGACTTCGATGCTGCGCCGCGCACCCTCTCTTTTCTCTCTTGCGGCGTGAGGCCGGCGCCGCCCGTCGTCTCTCTACAGCGCGTGGTGCCGCCCGCCCGGTCTCCCCGCTCGTCCACGGGCCGGCCCCTGCTCCCTTCTCCCGGCGGCGTCTTCTCTTCTCTCCTCAATCCATGAAGGTAACCAAACCCTAGCCTCCATGACTAAGTTCTTGCCCGATCTATGCAATGTACAATTATTGTTCATGGATTTACGTTCCTAAGAGATGTATGAACCTTAGGAAGTAGTTTTGATGATTGGAATCGATGGATTTCACGCTTCCATGACTAAGTGATATAGGGGAGGGGCGCGCATTGCCGCCCCAAATAGAACAGCGACAGTTTTCAGTTGCTTCAAGCGAAGAAATATCCCTCAATTCACTTACTTAATTGAACCATGAAATCGATTGACTCCAAACTTAGAAGAAATTTCATTTAGGTTCATATTCTATTTAAATCCATGAACTATCTGTACATATTCTCTCGAATTGGTCTCTAAAATTGTGATGGATATGTAGATTGTGTCGAATAGATGTATTAGAAGGTTTTGGTGATGAAATTTGATGTTTTGAGCAAGGGGGAGCGGTAGTGCAGCGTGCATGACACGGCAAAGTTGCCGTGCCTCCTGCTACTGCAAAAGGCCGTGCAGCCAGTTCTCACCACGGACAACTTGCTCAGTACATCAAGTTTCATTTTCCTAATCTTTCTCCTACATATGTTTGGCCACTATACATTCTATCTCATGCGGTTTCTTATCAAACTCTATCTTTTGCATAGATGGATCCGGTGGTGATCCCTATGGCAAGAGGAAGATGAGGGTCAAGGTTGTGGAGAAGAGAGGTCGTGGTAGAAAGAATCTGAATAGGGGAGCGGCCGGCGGCGAATGGGTCAGTTGGACTCACCGAGGAGGAAGCGGCGGCGGGAAGGATACACCATTGTCCCAGATGGTGATCAAGGCACTCCAGATCACATTTCTGTCTTTGACAATAGCTACATGGTGCCTGTTGAGGGTGTCTTTGAGAAGGCTGCTCTTGACAACACTCAGCCCATTCCTGTGATGAGCTACCTTAGGAAACAGAGAGAGGTGGCAGAAGCTAGAGAGTATAATGTCTATGCAGATGAGAGGGGCCGGATGGTATAGATGAGAGGTTTTGGGTGGCTTTTCACTCAAACTTCTATCTCACGATCCTTTTCACTCTACCAAGAGCAAGATCACCACGATGCATTACATTGATTTTGAGAGAATGGCTGAGAAGGAAGAGGATGCTTTCAATGAGGCAATTGAAGCTTACAACAAGTTTGAGCTGACAGATATCATGGCTTTCAGGCATGATTGGAATGAGGAGATTCTGAGTCAGTTCCATGCTACCTATCACTGGGACAAGCAAGCTAACACCATCCACTGGATGACGCACGGAGGCACTACAAGCTGGACTTTGTTACTTTTCGTCGATCCTTGGATTTGGGGCTTGAAACCTGGGGAATACACTGACATATATGAGATTGATCCTGTTGAGATCAGAGTGATCAGAGATTGTTGGGCAAAGCCCAGAGCAGCTGATGGCAAGAGGAGAGGTTTGAAGGACTTCTTTTATGTGATGAACAATCTCTGCAGGTGCACTATTGATCCCAAGGATGGAGCTGCCTCTGACATCAATGGATATGCTAGGAATCTCTTAGCCCACTTCAGGAATGATGAGACATTCAATGTTGGGAGGTTTATTTGGAGGCAGCTGGCAAATGCCTTGGATGATGCTAGGAGGAATCGCCATATGCTCCCTACCTTATGTTCATCATTGAGAGGGTCACAGGGAACATCTATCCCAAGGACTTTGTTTTCACCACGACTTACAACATTGAGAAGACCCATGGCTTGGATGGAGGGAAGACCGATGGCGGACCAGTCTTTGGAGGCACTTCAGCTGATAGAGAGGACTTAGAGGAGCCCTCTAGCTCTAGGCCTAGGAGGCACAGTGGCTCTAGATCCAAGGTGAAGAAGTGGATCAAGGCCATCTTTGGGCATTATGCATACTCAGCTCAGCAGACCTATGAGATGCGCAGGGAGGTGAGACAGGCCTTCAAGAGTGTTAGGGAGAAGCAAGGACTTCCAGTTCCTCCTTCCATCCCTAGACCACCCGCAGATGCGACCTTCCAGAGCTTTGGGGGCGGCGAGCTCGGACCGGGGACCTGTCGGACTTGCTTGGCTCTATCTCTCCACCAGATTCGGCTTGGCGTTCCACTTTCGTTAAGCTCCACACGCACTAGTGCGGCTATTTCGAGAGGAGGAGGACGAGGACACTGCTTCTAGTCATCAGGATGAATCTGGTGAGGAGTGACTCCGCTCCTTTTCTTCTCTTTTCTACGATCTTTTTGGTGTTTGACGCCAAAGGGGGAGAAAATTAGAAGAAATAAGGAATTAGAAGAAATGAGGGGGTCAAACTTTTTCGACGCCACGGAGATGGTTCGAGGATGATGCAGTAGCTGTGCTTCAGAGTTTAGATCCTTTGAGAGTAGTTGATTAGGTGTGACTTTGAGAGAAACTCTATTTTATGTAATAATGCCACCTATGACTTGTTATTTCTCGGATTTGGTCTTTTGATGCTTAAACTCTGTTTTATATTAAGCTGCTGCAAGTTTATTTCCGTATATCATGTCTTGTATGCTGTGGATTTAATTATGTCTATCTATCTGTGTTGATAAGCGCGGTAGTGCCGCACCTGGCGGGCGATTACAAGACACCCGATCTGAACAAACATCCTTACGTGCTCGATCGGTTATATTTGTCATATGCATCACGGTTATATATTTGTGACACTATTGAGCACCCCACAACAATCATGGATGTAGGGGAAGTCCTACACACCGCCTAAATGTGAGACTTGACTTTCATGACAATTTGAGAATTCAAATCTCACTCACACATTTAGGGGGAGGCCTCACCACACCTAAATATGTGAAATTGACCCCTGATGCCAATAATGAGAATTCGAAACTCACTCACATATTTAGGGGAGGCTCCTACATCCTTGGTTCTCGAAAATCTCGGTTTGACTTTACATCTTATGTAAGCTCTAATTTGGTTGTCATCAATCACCAAAAAGGGGGAGATTGTAAGTGCAATCAAGCTCTTAGTGGGTTTTGGCGTTGATGACCACCGAATTAGGGGACTAATGAGATTTACTGAAGATGACATGCGAGGAAATAGAATAAGGAGTTGATGTACGGGTCCAAAGGAATCTCATAAGCTAAATGGTGGTGTTTTAGGATCAAGGCGTTTAAATTATTTCGTATTTTGAATCTTGAGTTTAGGAAATGTCGTACTATTAAGAGGATCCTAGGACTCTTAGGCTACATGTGGACTAAATGCTCTAAACTCCAATCCAGCCACAAAACACAACTCCTAGCCTGATCAGCCAGGCAAAATATCTTGTTTCGCTCTTACGCTGCTCAGTGGCATGGCATGATGCAGCGCATTGGTGCGGCGGTGCAGCCGCGCCTACGCGGCGTGCAGCGTGTAAGTGCGGCGAAAGCCACACTTACTTTCGGCCGTTGGTTATAAATACCTATTCTACCCCTCCCACAACGGTCACCTGGTTCACTTCTTCTTCCACCTCGAAAGCGCATGGCCGGGAACTCACCTCTTGCTCTCTCTCTCACCTCCATTGAAGCACCTTGAGCTCCCCACTCAATCTCTCACTTCTCACTAGGGATTTTTGAGGGAAAAGGCAGCAAACTTTGATTAGAGGCTGGATCTACTACTTCCCCACTCAAAAGAGCATTTGGTTCACGTTTGGCCGAACCCTAGGGTTCTTTACTCTTGGAGCTTGCTCCTAGACGGCTAGGCGTCGCCCTTGAGCTTGCCCCCTTCATGTGGCAGCCTTGGGAGGTTTGTAACCTCACACAAACATCAATACATTACCCCACATCTCTAGGGTTAACTCCCTAGACTTGTGAACGAGGGAAAAAGCAAGCCGGGTGGGCAAGCTAAGCCTTGTGTGGCAACCTCAACAACGTGGGCGTAACCCAGCCTGTGGCGGCGGAACCGGGGTCAAATCCTTGTGTCACTTGTGTTCTTTACATTCTTGCATATTTCATCTTGTGAGCTAGGGTTTTTCCCCGATCTACCTTGTTCTTGGCGTTTACGTCATATTTTGGTTAGTTCTCTGAAGTATTTGTGTGCGGGGAACAAGTGTGAATCCACGAGCACCAAGTTCCACAGCTCTCGGACTCACCTCGAAGTCACGTGAAGTGACTCGCGGCGATGCAGCGCGTCGGCCACTTTCGACAAGCTTGGTTCTCTGTCTCTATCTATCGGGTTACTTGCGGCGATTGTCGTTGCCTATACGCGGCGGTGTCGCGCCCTCTATCTTGACAGGTGTGATTAAGTTTTGGCAGGTCGATTTTTTGGGGTCAGCCTATTCACCCCCCTCTAGGCTTCCATCGGATCCTCGACCGAGAAGTGTTGAGTTTAATCCTCCTCTCCCTAGCGGCCGGACGGCGGTTTTTGCTAGTAATCCTTGCTTTCGCCATAAGTCATCTCTATGGTGGACATGTACAACGGCACCTTTGGGATGGCGCTGCGGTGGGGGTTGGGTGGGCGCTTGTTGGAATGTAATTTGGCATGTGGGCCAGCTATGCTCCCCACATCGCCTATATATGTAAACCCGGTCCTTCCGCGGTAATGCATTGAGTATTCCCCAATTACACTCTTTCATGGTATCATGAGGCGGTTCGTTTCCGCGACATCCGCTTCATACCACCTAACCCTACCCGCGCCGTCGGTCATCCTGATCACGCCGCCGCCGCTACCACCGTCATTTGGGTGACCTCCACTCGCCGGCCCACTACCTACCCCCACCTGCGCCCCACGTGCCCGCATACCCGCCCGATCACGGTGGCCGCCGAGGACATCTCGCTGATCAATCGTCCCGCTCGTTCCTTCATCGCTCGCCTACCTCGATGGCGGAAACCGGCGGCGCCCAGCCCGTGTTACTGCGAGGACCGCGAGCATGGCCGAGAAGCCCGCCGCCTGACGCGTCACCGAAGCCAATCACGCTTGTCGTCCCACGCCGCCGCCATCGCCGTCCTCAACATCTAGGTTCTTGTGCCCTTGGTCCTAGACCGCGCCAACGACAACTACAATCGCTGGCACTCCATGTTCCTCGTCGTCGGGGGCGCTATGCCCTAACGGATCATGTCCTCTCCGACGTCGTCAATGGCGATCATCCGGCTGGTGCGGATGGATCGCATGGTGCTCACCGGCTCTCTTGCACCATCCACGCCGATCTCCAGCGATCGATGATGACCCGCAAGCTCAGCGGCGCGCCGCGGCGCCTAGCTCTACCTCGAGAATGAGTTTCTCGGTCGGCGAATCCCATGCCCCTCCTCCTCGGCGAGTTCGCATGGCGGCGGGATCTTCCATGATCAGATCACTTACTCGTCAAACTTCGAGCGATGGCAGCCATCCTCGGTGACTACGGCGATCCGTCGGGGATGAACCACAGTCCCTCACCCTCCTCCGCGGGCTCAATGGCAAGTTCCGACCCATGTGTCCAACCTCAAGATGCGGCAGCCCTTCCCCACCTTCAAAGAGGCCCGTACTCTTCTTACGCTCGAGGAGATCGACATCGACGACGTGGCTGCCACCGAGTCGGCCGCCACCGACACGTCGATCTGCCGGTGTCCACGCCCGACGGCCCTCTTCACCAACCCGCATCCTCCCTCCGGCGTCCCACACGGTGGGTGGCAACCCGTAGTCACCGGCCGGGGCGGGCAAAGCGCACAAGGCGATTCACGGGCGGACCGGCCAACCCTCCGGCCAAGGCCAGCGCTCGTCATCGCCCGGCGGCGGGTGGTCGCCCGGAAATAGAGCCTTCGCCAAGCGGCCGGGCGGTCTCGCTTCGCGCCGTTCTACAACCCTTGGGCGACACTTTCAATCGTGGCGCCCGGTCCCGGTGGCGATGTAAAGCTGCCCGCCTCGCCGCCTTCACCGCCGTCCCTCACCGCAGCAAACATGCGCCCATGGTCCACCACTGGGTTCGAGCGGCGAGGCGGCGGCCGGCTTGGGCGGGTAGCGGCGGCGATCCTAAGGCCCGCGGCAGCAGAGCATCGGCGATCGCCCTAGACTCCCATACACGGTGCATCGTGGGATCCATCGGCTCGTCAATAGCTTCAACACTATGACACCGACGCCCCGTAGTCGGGTGAGTGGTATCGCGGACTCGGCGACAACACCGTATTCTTTCTTCCGTTCACCCTCTTTTCGGCATCTAGTCCTTCATCTATCATTGTTGGTAATGGGGCATCACTTCCGTTACATCCATTGGGTCACATTCATTTTCTAGTGCCGCGGCGTCCTCTTGTTCTTTCTAATGTCCTCGTTTCACCACACATTATTAAGAACTTGATTTCGCTTCGTCGCTTTACCACCGATAACAATTGCTCTATTGAATTTGACCTATTTGGCCTTTTTTATGAAGGACCTTCGGACACGGAGCGTGATCGCCGGGTGCAATAGCACGGGTGATTTATACCCGTTCTTACCCGCCACCAGCAGCAGCACCACCGCCCTCGCCGCCACTGCCTCCGATGCTTCTCTCTGGCACCGTCGCCTAGGTCACTTTGGGCACACCGCTTTATCCCAGCTTGTTAGCTCCCATGCTATTTCTTGTAATAAGCAGCACATTGATCATGTTTGTCATGCCTACCTGCTAGGCCGCCATGTGCGTTTACCATTTAATTTGTCAAACTCGGTGTTGTTCGTCCCTTTTGATCTAATACATTGTGATCTTTGGACCTCCCCAGTGGTTAGTGTGTCGGACTACAAATATTACTTAGTCATTTTTGATGATTGCACTCATTACGCCTGGACTTTTCCATTGCATCTTAAGTCTGACACATTCCCCACCTCACAAATTTCTTTGCCTATGCACGCACGTAGTTCGACGGCACCATCAAGGCAGTCCAGTGCGACAACGGCCGTGAGTTTGATCACTCTTCGGCCTGCACGTTCTTCCTTGCTCATGGCACTATCCTCCGGATGTCGTGCCCCTACACATCCCAACAGAACGGCCGTGCCGAGCGCACCCTCCGCACCATCAATAACATCGTGCGGTCCCTTCTATTTCAGGCTAGTCTACCTCCTGTTTATTGGACTGACTCTCTCCACACTACCACATATCTCCTCAATCGTCACCCCACTAAAATCTAGACAACCAAACACCCTACTTCGCCCTACATGGCTCACAGCCCTCATACTCTCATCTTCGAGTCTTCGGCTGTGCATGTTACCCCAACCTATCCTCTACTACTCCACATAAATTATCACCTCATTCCACCATGTGTGTCTTCCATGGCTACTCCTCTAACCATAAAAGATATCGGTGTCTTGACCTCCACTCGAATCGGATCATTGTCTCTCGTCATGTCATCTTCGATGAGACTTTGTTTCCATTCTCCGCAGTGTCGACCACCCCCTAGGATCCGGGCACACTGTCCTTCTTGGACGTTGCTGATGATTTCTCCATGCCTGTTGCGCAAAGAGTTGTGGATGCAGGTACTCGACTTCCCAGCGGCATTGATGCTGCCCCTGGTGCCCTTGGCGGCATGGATTCCGCACTGGGTGCCTCGGACACTCTGACCGGGGCCTCTGCCGCTGCTGATCCCGCCCACTCTCCGCCTGGCGCTGCTGCCCCTGAGAATCCCACCTCCTAGGTTGTTGCCCCGGCGCCGGCGGTGACACTTGGCCGGACCACCACGACGGCGCCCGGTAACGCCGCCCCTATTGTCAACGCGCATGGCATGCGCACCAGCGGCAAGGATGGTTTTTGGTAGCCCGTGGATCGACTGAACCTCCACGTGCACTACTACAGAATTGATTTTACGAGGCACCGGAAAAAGATTTTCCGTGGCGGGCATTTAAAAAACCGTCACGGTTAATGCCTTGATTTACCGTGGCGGGCATTTTTAATTAACCGTGGCCGGGCAAAATGTCCGCCACGGTAAATCGATTAACCATGGCGGTTTTTTTAAATTGACCGCCATGGTAAATAAACCCAGGACGACAAAACTTGGGCCAACAAAATCCATCTCGGCCCAATAAAAAGTCCCAATATATATCACTCCTCACTCCCAAACCCTAACTCACCCACTCTCTTCTCCCGGCCTCCCTCTCTTCCCTCGCTCCCGTGACCCGGCGCATCCCTTCCTCCCCGGCGCCCATCCCTTCTCCCCGCGCATCCCTTCTCCCCGGTGCCCATCCCTTCCTCCCCGGCGGCATGACGCTACGGACGCCGAGCTCCGGCGCGAAGCGCGGACGACGCGCGGCGCGGACGCGGGACGACGCTACAGCAGCGCTGACGCCGAGCCCGGGCGGCGACGGCCTCCCGACGCGGTCCGGCGAGGCGGCCTCCCAGCGGCGGCTTCCGGCGAGGTTGGCTCCCGACGCGATCCGCGCGGGCGGCCTCCCCGGGCGATCCAGCGAGTTAGCCTCCCCCCGCGATCCGGGCGCGACGGCCTCCCGGCGGGATCCGGGCGAGGTTAGCCTCCCCGACGCGATCCGCGAGGACGGCCTCCCCCGGCGGTGGATCCGGCGAGGTTGGCCTCCTCGACGCTGATCGGGCGGCGGCCTTCGCCGCCGGCGGCGGATCGGGCGGCGGCGGATGGGCTCGTGACGGGCCTGGGATGGGCTCCCCAGCCGGCTCGCTTTTTTTATTTTTTTATTTTATTAACCGTGGCGGGCAAAATAACCGCCACGGAAGTTCCTCTATTTTTACGTGACCTTCGTTCATGGCGGGCAAAAAACCGCCATGCAAAATAAATTTTGCCCGCCATGCAAGTTTGTTTATGTAGTAGTGGTGGCCGCCGCGACCTCGACCTCCCGGTTCCATCCTCCGTCGTCTTTGCTACGGGCGGATCCCGCTGGCGGCTTGCTATGTAGGCCGAGTTCGATGCTCAAGGACAATGACACTGGACGCTTTGCGCCTCGTCCTCCGGTGTCAACCTCGTGGTAGCAAGTGGGCTTTCCGCCATAAGTTCAAGACCGATGGCTCTCTTGATCGCTATAAGGCAAGATGGGTCCTCCTTGGTTTCACACGGCGTCGGCATCGACCATGATGAGACCTTCAGCCTGGTCGTCAAGCCAGCTAGCATCCGTGTCGTGCTGACCTTGGCATTGTCTCGTTCTTGGCCGATCCATAAGCTTAATGCCAAGAATGCTTTCCTCCATGGCACCCTCGATGAGACGGTCTATTGTGTTCAGCCAGCTGATTTTGTGGATTCCTCAAAGCCCAACCACGTCTGTCTCCTGAACAAGTCGCTCTATGGGTTGAAGCAAGCTCCTCGGGCCTGGCGCAATCGCTTTGCCTCCTACATCACATCTCTTGGATTTGTGGAGGCCAAATCTGATGCATCATTGTTCATATATTGCCAGGGAGCTGACATGGCGTTTCTTCTGCTGTACATTGATGATATTGTGCTTAGTGCTTCCTCGCCGCCTCTTCTTCACCGGATCATCACTGCTCTCCATTGTGAGTTCTCCTTGACCGATATGGGGTTGTTGCATCATTTTCTGGGTGTCAGTGTCAAGCGCCAGGGTAACAGCCTGTTTCTCTCTCAAAAGCAGTATATGTTGGATATTCTAGACCGTGCTGGTATGAGTAACTGCAAGCCTAACAGCACTCCTATGGATACGCACTCCAAGCTTCCTGCTGATGGTACTCCTGTCGCTGATCCCAGTCACTATCGCAGTATTGTTGGAGCTCTACGAAGACCTCACCTTCACTCGTCCGGACATTGCATATGCTGTCCAGCAGGTGTGCTTGTTTATGCATGACCCACGAGAGCCTCACTTGGGTGCTATGAAGCGTATTCTCCGGTATATTCAAGGTACACTAGATCTTGGCTCCCACCTTTACCAGACCTCTCCAAATGCTATCTACACCGATGCCGATTGGGCGGGATGTCTTGATACACGCAAATCTACATCGGGTTATCTTTGTGTTCCTCGGGGACAATCTCATCTCATGGTCGTCCAAGCGTCGGGCTTACGGTATCCAGATCCAGCCGGTGAGGCTGAATATCGGCGAGCTTGCTAACGGACGGAGCTGAAGCTTGCTGGTTGCGCCGGCTTCGCAAGAACGGTGTCCTCTTCGTCGGGTGCTCTGGTGGTCTCATTGTGATAACATCAGCGCCCGTCTACCTCTCCACCAATCCTGTCCAAAGATCGGCCGAACCAAGCATATTGAGATCGATCTGCACTTTGTTCGAGAACGAGTCGCCCTCGGTGAAGTCCGCGTCCTGCATGTTCCCACTACATCTCAGTACGCCGACATTTTCACTAAAGATTTGTTGATGTCTGTATTCACAGAGTTTAGTTCTAGTCTCAATGTTCGTAGTGCTCCCGTTTAGACTGCGGGAGAGTGTTGGAATGTAATCTGGCATGTGGGCCTGCTATGCTCCGCACATCGGCTATATATGTAAACGCTGGTCCTTCACAATAATGCATTGAGTATTCCCTAATTACACTCTTTCAGCGCTCACCACTCATCTCTATTTTCTTCTACTTTAAGGCATAAGTCGACTATACGCTTAGATCCTATTTGGTTTCAGGGAGGTTTTAGAGTTGAGACTAAAAAATATCACTTTTAGTTCCTACTAGGAAACCAAATAGGAGACTTTTTCCATTGAAGTCCCTAAAAATACCTCATGGAGGGACTTTTTTCCAAAAGTCATAAGACTAAAAAAGAGTCCTAGGACTAATTAAGAAAACAGGGCTAGTCTACCAACTTTTTATCCCCATAGAGATGACAATTTCTCCTCCTACACACGATTTTGCACCCAGAAAAACCTCCGCATGAAAACCTACTGACTCAGATATAGTATGGGAAGGCTTCACCACGATCAATGCGCTCCAAGGCGCTTCAACGCGCTTATATCCTTGATCCCTCCATTGTAGCACACAAAACCAGTGCCCCTTCCAATAGCCATATGCAAATTCACTGCAAATCACCGCCCTCCCAAATTTGCCACACACAAAAATCACTCCCAAATTGGTGGCACCCTTTCAAATCACATATGGTCGCCGTGGAGCGCAACAACACGAACCTGGTCCCTGGCTGATCAACAACGGTCTCACCAACAACATGTTTTCTCCACCATCGCAGCCGGGGCACCACCCTGACCATGTTCTCAATAACTCCCGCACTTACACACTCCAACTTCTACAAATTTGTGGAACTTCCAGAGATTTGTGATAAACTTGCTCATTTCTAGACTCTCATGTGCTATGTTTGGCTCATTTCAAAAAGCTAATTTCATAGAGGAATATGAGAATTGTTTGTAAAACTAAGACTTCTTTTTGCCAATATTTCTTGGAAAAATTTTACCATGGATAAAGAAAGGGGTTTTGAAAATTTCATGATTTTTGGTGCCCGTATGATTGATTTTTTGAACTTTTTTCTCTGGGTTGATGAGCTTAAATTTTGGCAGTGTGGAACTTCGCACATTAGCGCAAGCAATACTACAGTAGCTTGCTTCTTAAATTTACCTCGAGTGTACCCCTGCTTTGTACTGACGACGTAGCAATAACAGATTTCTTCTCATCAGCCTTGGTGGTTATTATTTGCTCCCGTGGTTGAGTTAGTCGTGCGATCTGCAATGGATTAGTAGTATGTAGTAGTAATAAACAGTCAGTAGACAAATAGGATTATTACTATTCGTTAAACTAATATGAAATTGATAAAAAAGTGTCTCCAATATAATGTTTACCTCCGGGTACCAGGTGACTTCCACTTCAACTTCGTTGCCATCGTTAGTTTGAGTCGAGCAAATTCCATTACTGAAGCTGAGGCGAACTTCCGATAAATCAACTTCCTTGCCATCATCGTCAGTTTCAATCCGGAGCTTCATCACTATATGTAGCATCGTACGGCATGGCACAGCGACCACATTCCTCGGCAGCTCAAGAGGGAACCATGAGTTGTGGCTGGTGGTAGAGAAACGCTGACCCTTTCCATTTCCACGCATGAAGAGGACGCTCCTGTATTCGTCTTTGAACTCATCATTGAACACAGAGATTTCACCACTGATGCGACCATGGCTGGGCCCATCTTTGAGTCGCAGCTTGACCTGCTTCACTGTGGCCTCGCGGGCGTTGGACATTACCGCGTAGGTCACCTCTGCCACCTTGCTACCGTCTTGAGCTTTGATTTCGCGTTTCGCAGGTGGTCCATCGACTTCTTTGGCGCAGTCCGGGTCATAGCAGTCCCATTCCCATTGGATGGAACCACCGGCATCACCACTGCTGCTACCTGCAGCAGTGTCGCCTGGAACAATGTCAATTACAATGGCGAAGCAACCATACGCCGAGATGCCTTTGTACGGCCCAGTCAGCACCAAATCGACCATTTCTCTTTCTCCCTGCATGCATGCATGGATTGAGTAATTAATATTGGTTGGATGTGTGATGAGATTCATAAGGATTGATACCAGACATGAGATACGTATAACGAACCTGTTCTCCTTGTTCGTCATTGGTGTAGATTATCTGGCCTCGTTTCCCATCAAAGACGGTGATGTTTTTGCCAATGGCTCCAAGGTTTGCACGCATGGACAACAACTCCACCCGAGGGCGACCACAGCACTTAGTGTCCTCATGCTGGCCTCTGCTGTTGCCTCCGCTAGAGGTTGAGTCGTCACTAGGTCCACTGAACTCCGCGGATTGGCTATCAGCGCTGTCTGTGCTGTCGACATCGCTAGACTCCTCTGATTTGCCATCACGGCCACCACCACTGCCAGCCTCGGTAGTCACCTCGGATTTGCATGTAGGGCCGCCACTGCTGCTGTCATTGTAGGCCTTCTTGCGTTGGGGGCTCTTCGGGCCGCCACTGCTGCCGTCGTTGAAGGCCGCCCTCTTGCGCTTGGCTCCCCACCTCTGCCCGCAATGCTGCTACCACCTCTGCGGTGGCCTCCACCGCGGCCAGTGTTGCCGGGCTTCCAACCTTGGTGGTGTTGATCTGTTTTCTCAAACCTGACCCTCATGGTGTTGAGGACGAGGAAAACGGCTTCTAGCTCCTTAATGGGGTGCGATTTGGCATAGCATCCACTTTTCCATTTCATCAGCTGCGACGACATGTCCCCATATTTTGACACGTAACGATCCATCAACTTCTCTGTGAATCTCGTGCCGCCACTCCACCCTCGCACAAAGAAGTTGAGGAGAGGATTCATCCTTGCGGACTCACAGACCATGAGGATCAAACCTGACAGTGCCAGCCTGGCGCTCATCATACCCGGGGCTTCCTTGCCATCTCTGTGGAGATGGCTCGACAGCCTTCGGACGGCCTTCCGGGCGAAGTTGAGCCCCAGACGGGCACCCGCCAGTATGCCCACGGCATCATGACTCGTTTTAGTTCCAAGTATAGATCTGTAACTGATGCCCCAGTATAGCTGAATAATCGGACTGTAAGTACTTGGGAATATATTGGTCCGTGCATTCTGCTGGCCGTCGCACAGCTGGTAACAAACACCATGCTTGTTGATGAAGCCATGGACGTACAAGTTGTCATCACGCATTAGTAGGGTTGTCCATGATGTTTTCTTGCCATTCACCACTTGCAGCTTGATGTGTAGCCACCTCTCAGGTTGTACAGGACGCTGCTTGGCAAGCACTGGGTGTTCTTTGCTGGAGGAGAGATTTAACAATCCATGGCCATCCAAGATATCCTCTTGGTCTTGGTGCTCGGCGAGTTTGCGACGTAGATCCATTATGAATGAATAGAACGACAATTCATCTCCAATGGTGTAGACTACGGTTACATATTTGACCTGCGTGTAGTAACGGAGTTTAGTAAAAAGAAGATGGAGTTCAGTAAAACGAGGACTCGACAGAGCTCTATGCTAATTCTTACTTGATGCACTAAAAAATACTAGAAATTCTAACATTAATTAGAAGTATTGGACCATGAAATCAATAACTCCAACCATCCGTAACCATTGGATTTATTTTTGTTTTCCAGAAAATTACATACCCAACTATGCCTCTACAAATTTAAAATAAACTTTTACAAAGGAAAAAAAGTTAACCGATTGGTGACAATCTTGATTGGTCATACCTGAGAACTAACGATAGTTATTTAGTTAGTAAAAGATAAGATTCGTCATATTAATCACGTCACATGGTTCACAATATGTGTACTACCAGGTTCACAATTAGTTAACAGAATATCTGTATTAATAAAACAAAATATCAGTGTCATTAAAATATCATTTTATAGACCTTTACAATTATAATTAAAATAAAATTACATGAATCTTACTAATCAGATTCACTTGGTAACGTATCAATAAAATATAATATCTATAGTACCCATCATGTCTCGGTTAATTAATCTATTAATAAAAATTGATTGAATGTTAATATGTCGATAAATAAATCAAAAGCAATTTATCCACGCCAACAAACAAGATATATGTGTGCTGACAGAATACTTAATTATAAATAAATAAATAAATAAAGAGGATTTAATTTTCATAGCCATGTGCAGCTGAAATTAACTCTGTAAGTTTACATCTAAATTATGCACATCTGCCATTTATGAACTTTTAATTCAAAATAGCCCATAAATTTGTATTTAAATTATCTACATTCACCGATATGACAGATAATGCAAAGTATCTCCTTTGTTTATATCCAAATTACCCACATATTCACTAAAAAAAAGATAATAAAGTAAAACTTTTCATTATGCAAATTGTCAACCTTCGTTATTCTAAAAATTAAATGAATATGCGAATGAAGACTCCACATTTCTTGCCGGATGCGTTGGGAAAAAAAGATAAATACTACGAATTATAACACATAAATCAGAAATAGTTGGCGATCAAATAAAAGACTCTAGCTATCTATAACCATTAGATTTATTTTATTTTCCACAAAATTACCCACATCTGCCATTATATATATATAAAAAAAATAGCCTTCATTAATTTTAATGGTTCAGGCAAAGAAAGAAACTTGCATAACAACTTGGGTGGTACGGACAAACTACATGAACGCTAATGAGACGTTTGGTTGGTTAATAAAATATTTTCTGCCAAGTGTTGCTTCATAAAATATTATTAGTCCTGTTTAGTTATTAGTGTATATATTAATTAATAAAATATATCATCGGCAGTACCCAACGCTTAGTTAATATATATTAAGGAGAGTGGATTAATGTTGTCCAATAAATAATACACTTGAGTGTTTTTCTAAACTAGTAGTTATACAACGACCTATTTAGTAACCCATAAACGTTATTAACATTTAACAATGGTAGTTATTTTTTTATTCTATTTATCCAACTCTTTGGTTACGGAAATAGTCTAAAGTAACCTCTAAATTTTGATACAAATTATTCACCACTACCATTATGTAAAAGGAACCTAAAGCCGACCCCTAATATTCTTCTGAATTACCGCATAAGCCAATATGAAGAAATACATAAAGTAACTCATGAATTTGCATCTGAATTACCCACCCGCACTATATTATTAACAAAAATGTAAAGTATCCTTAAATTAAAAGTATCTATGTCTATCATTATGAGAAAAGTTTTCAAACTACATTTATAATCTTAGAGCGTCTCCAAGAGTCTTTTTAAAACTCACTATATCAATCATCATTTGGAATCATTTGCATAAAAAACCATTTTTGCATGTTTCCTCTCAACAACTTTTTGTATTTTGCGTGCACTCTAGAGAGCCATTCTCACTACCTAGGTATCGATAAATCAAGAGTATGGGATAACTATATTTGGACAATCAATTAGAGAAGCTGTTGGAGGGTATTTTTTTTTTTCTCTAAAATCTCTATTGTTAATGATTACAAGGGATATAGAGAGTCTGTTGGAGTTGTTCTTCTTATTAGTAATTAGTGGCCCCAGCAAAGACACTACACTAGCTCTCTCTAGACATGCTAGAAAAAGATAAATCCTAAAACTTCTAACAACAATTAGAAACATCTCGTATTCATCTGAATTACCACATAAGCATTATGAAAAATAGATGAAGTAACCCATAAATTTGTATCTGAATTACCCACCCACACTATAAAAAACTTGATCCGCGGTGGCTAGACAGCCACCGGGTATTTGGCATTAAGAAGAAGATCTTCTCACGCAGATCAAGAAAACCCCCGAACCCTTGCCCCACCCCATACACAGCGCACCACAGCTCCGTGAGATAAGCCGCCACAAACCCACGTGCTTTCGACATGGGACGTATAAGGGGAGTTTATTTTACCTCGCTTAACAAATGTAAAGTATCCTTAAATTGAAACTATCTACGTCTATCATTATGAGAAAAGATTTCAAAAATATTTATATAATCTAACTTTTACAAAGTAGAGGTCCTAACAAAGGCACTACATTAATTCTCACTAGACGCGTGCTCGAAAAAAAGATAAATCAAATAAATTCTCATAGTAATCAGAAAATCTGGTCTTTAATTTATTAGACTCTAATCTTCATGCCAAAGACAGCCATTGATCGTATTTTAATTTAAACAAAAATACCCACCTCTACCATTAGAAAAAAAATACATAAAGTATCCCCTTAATTTTAATTGAAACATTGTGTCATATTGATATTGTTAATTTAATTTCACACACTTGAGATATATAAAACAATACTACACACATAACCCCGTGATATAGCAAATTTAACGAGTTTATGTTAGGGTCCAATGCAAGCTTGAAGTTAATTAGAATGTGGAAAACCGTACCATTAGGACCTAAACTTTGTAATAATTGTTTTTGAAGAATAATAAAATATAAAAGCACTAGAATTTCTACTCAACATGTGAAGAGAATTAATTCCACTAGTTGATTAAAAATCAAAAGGTAAACTATGAATCATGAAGTCATAGAAAAGGAATACAAGAAGTGTTTATACATATCTTATGATTAGATTTCAATGAAATACATATCATGGTAGAAAAAAATATATTAGAAATTCTAACTACAGGTCCCTAATGAAGTCGCCACATTTAATCCTCATGAGACAACATAAGAAACCAAAAGATGGATTCTAGAAATTCTCGCAGCATTCTGAAACATTTGACTATCAATTCGGGTATATCCTAATAATCATTAATGATAATAATATCTATTGGATCTATTCCATTTTGTAAATAATTGTCCTTCTCTGCTATTGTGTAAAACAACATAAAGTAACCCATGACCTTATCTTTAAACAACCCTCATGTGCCATTAAGAAATAATACTATCTAAAACAGACCTAAATTTGCATCTAATTACCCACATACTCCTATTATGATAAAACAGTTTATGCAACCTAATTTTCATCTCATTATTAGAAAATTTAAACATCATCTTAAATCTACATTTAAAAATTAGCAATGTCTTCTATAAAAAGAATTATGTAAATAACCATAGTGCATTTATATGTTTCTACATTACCCACTTCTATCAATATTAATATATTAAGATTTGATTGAAGTAAGCATACACTTCGTGCCAGCATGCATAAGCAATAAATATATATGTTATGTTTCATCACAACATGAATATTTTCTTAGCAACTCTTATACTATTGATACTAGCAAATTGTTTACATTGATATTAGTAACTGTGACATATAATTTATTTTGGTTGTTACTTTAGATATATTTGAATAGTTGATACATCTATATCGATAGTATAATCATAACACCATAAATAAATCCTTGATAGGAAAATTGTTTTATCTCTTGAGAACCGTGGGAGACCACTAGTGGCTATATTTTTCTGACCCTTTAAGATAAGTATAGAATAAAAATCAATCATTAAAATAACTAAGTATTAAAATTACTTTGAGATTAGCACTACTACCCCAATCTGAAATCTCGCTTCAAGCTCTATCACTGATCTTAAGTAACTTGGTGTAGGATTAAAATGATTGCTTATGCTATTGTAATATCTAAGATTGTACTCTGCGACCTTAAATTCATATTTTGAATAAGTGCAAAAAGGAAAGTTAATAAAACATTTAAAAAAGAACAAAATTTAAATTTGAGGAACAAAAATTCAGTAACGGTCAATAAGAAAAAAAAAATGAAAAATCAAAATTAGATCCAAAACCTCATACGATATATGATGCAACTAGGACCACTATAGTTAAACGCAAGGCAGCAAAAAAAATTATATTCAAGATACACAGAGGTATCATGTAAAGTAAAAATATGAATATAGATGAGAAACATATAAAACAGTCATTTACTATAAAAATAATTATTTATTTTATAATAATTTGATATAGATTACAAGGTATCTATTGTGTCAAAGACAAATAGCATACAATTTAGTATAAAAAGTTCATTAAAGATATTTTAAGTAGTATATCTCTTAGGCCAGCCTTAATGCTGTATTTTACCTCACAGTTTCAAGATACCAAATTTCACATGAAACGGGTTTCCTTCTCAATGCAAAGTTTCATTGTAAACTTTCATAGGCCTTCTTGGGTCCCACGATCTCTCTCTCTCTCTCTTCCCTCTCTCTCCCACACACGGAGGCGTCAAGGAGTCTCCACGTCTACCTCCGCCGTGAGGGGCGTGCCCCTAGGCTCGCCAACTCCACACCGCCTCACTACTCTCCTCTAGCTTCGCCGCGCTCTCCTAGCATGCCGCCAACGCACGCCTCCTCACCGTGCTGCCGCCTACCCCCACCTCCTCCTCCACCAAGCGTAGCTGCATCCGGTTCCGCCGCGGACAACGCTCTCTCCTCCTGCCTTCGGATGGGGTCCACGGCCTCCCTCCGCCACGCTAGAGGAGTTGGTGAGTGCTACGCCGCGCCCTCCCGGCGCGCTTCGTGGGCGCAGTTGGGAGCTTGTGCATGGCGCTGCGTCGGGCGCCCGGTGGAGCTCGCCCCACAAAGCCCACACGCCGACGGAGCCCCATCTTCCCTCTGGCTTTCCGTCGTGAGTGTCCCCAGCAGGGCGTAAGAAGTTGCCGTCGCGATGAAACGAATCGAGGCTCAGGGCAAGTTTCATCCGGTTTCCAACGCCTTGGAAACGATGATGCCAATATGTTTTGTGGGGATGGAACGTTTTCTTCACTCTCCTCGTTTCAAGCAAAAACTCCAAATCTGCTGATGTGGCACCCTATTTAATATGTATGAAACCCTACATGAAACCCGATTGAGACTGGCCTTAGAATCCTAGCCAGCGCAAGAGCATGGGTTGATGGAGTAGTGTGTTTAATGAACGAGCCTTCAGTTGTTGGCGCAAGCAATGGTAGATTAGCTAGTGCTGCTTACCTCCGGTGGACCACTTTTTCTGACGGAGCAGCAATAAATTTCTGGTCATCGGTCTCTTTTATGGTTATTTGATCCGGTGGGTGACTTGGTCGCGCGATCTGTAATTAGTAGTACATCATAATCAGTCAGTAGACAACAAGATTATTACTATTCGTTACAAGAATAAGAAAGTGATAAAAAAATGTCTTCAATGTTCGGCGCAGCAGCAGCAAGTGCTCGCAAATTAATCTCTTCAATGCAAATGCTTACCTCTGGGTACCAGGTGACCTCCAATTTGACTTCAATGCCGTCGTCAGTTTTAATTTTACTGGAACAAATTCCATTGTCGAAGCTGATGAGAGGAACTTTCACTTCAACTCCATTACCCTCTTTAGTTACAATCTGCAGGTGCTCCACCTCTATGCGAAGCGCACTACCGCATGGAACTGCAACCAAATTCCTCGCCAACTGAAGAAGGAACCACGAGTCACCGTCTTCGTCGTCGTCAGTAGGGGACAAGCATTGACCCGTCCCCTGTGCATGCTTGAACAGGACACTCCTGGCCTCGAAGCCATCGATGAGGGCAGTGATTTTACCACCGCTGACGCAACTGGGGTTGTGCCCATCTTTGAGCCGCAGCTTGACCTGCACAGTGGCCTCCCGGGCATTGGGCATCACGGCATAGGTGACCTTTGCTACATCGTCGATGTATTCTGTTATATCTAATTTGTCAACTTGGGCAGCGTGCTTCGGGCTGTAGCAATCCCATTCCCATCTGATCGGATCGGCTAATTCTGGGGTTTCAATCCTGATGACAAAGCAACCGTATGCAGAGATGCCTACATCGGGTCCAGTCAGCACCAAATCCACCCATCCTCCCTACATGCATACATGACTTCCTTGATTAATTTTGAATGAGCTGTGAAAGGATTCATATGGATCGAGATACTAAACATTACTCATCGTTTACATACCTGATCTCCATGCTCGTCTTTATTAGGTTGTCCTTGCTCCTCCTCGTAGATGAACTGGCCTCGTTTCCCATCGAAGACGACGATGGTCATGCCGACGACACAAAGGTGGGAACGCACGGCCAAGGTCAACAGCTCCACCCGGGGTCGACCGTTGTACTGAGCGCCATCAGCCTCCCTGGGTTGGCTACCGCTATTGCCTCCGCCGCTAGGGTCAGAACCACCACCGCTGCCTCCGCTAGGATCAGAACCACTACCGCTGCCACCGCTGGGTTGGCTAGCAAAACCACCACCACCGCTAGGGTTTTGGCTGGGTTGGCTAGCAGCAGAATCACCATCGCTGACGGCATCATCCGCTTTCTCTGGCTGGCTCCGAGGGCCACCACCAGTGCCGGCGTCACCGGCCTCCCCATCCCCAGGATAGCTAGCAGGGGCACCACCACTACTGGCGGCGTTGCTGGCTTTCTTTTGTTGTTGGCTTTGCGGGGCAACACTGCAGTCATCATTGCGAGCCTTCTTGGTGTATCTGCCATCCCTGCCGTCGTCGTTGCCATGCCTGCCAACTCTGCCAGTATCATTGGGTTGTTGGCTAGATGGACAGCTAAATCTTCTGTCCTCGTAGCTGGAATCCCGCCCCCTTTTAGGAGCCTTATCTTCGGGGTCATCATCAGGCTTCAGGTGGCGATTCTTGTCATTTTCTTCCTTCTCAGCATGGCGTTCAACGGTGTTGTTGAGCACGAGGTAAATGGCTTCTAGCTCCTTAATGGGGTAGTGCGGTAGGAGCAGCGGCTCGGCGTACTGTCTACTCTTCCATCCCCGCAGCTTGCGTGACTTGATCCCGTAGCCCCAAACGTAATCACGCATCAGTTGCTCGGTGAATCCATTGTTGCTGTTCCACTCACATGCTAAGGACTTGAAGATAGGATTCATCCTTGCAGACTCGGGGATCATGAAGATCAGGCCCGCCAGTGCCAGCCTGCAGGCGGCGTCCTTTTCAGCATCCGCCGAAGAATTGTCATCGTAGCTCGAAAGCATACGCACGGCATTCTCCGCGAAGACACGTCCCAGCCCTGCTTCCTTCAGTTTGCAGATGGCTTCATCGCTTGTTTTGAGGTTCAGTATGGTTCTATATTTGAGGTCCCAGTATAGAGGTTTGGGACTGTATTCTTCAGCTGCTGGGAGCATATGGAGGTCGCGCCAGTTGGGCCGGTTAGGAGGAGGTCTGCGGAGAAGCTCGTACACATCGCCTTTGTGGTTCCTGAAACCATGAACATAGACGTTGTCCGCCTTCATGAAAAGGGTTGTCGACGACGAAGTTCTGTTGCCGCCCACCACTTGCAGCTTCACTTCAATCCATCGTTGCGGTACCTCAGCACACTGCTTGGCGAGCAAAGGGTGTTCTCGGGTGGAGGAGAGATTTAACAATCTGTGGCCGTCCAAGATATCCTCATGGTCTCGGTGGTCGGCGAGAATGCGACGCAGAGCCATTATGAATTCAATGAAGGACAGTTCATCTCCAATGGTGTACACTATAGTTGGATGCCTAGACGCCATTCCGAAGACCTGCAGCATGATATGAGAATTAATTAATTCCATTCAAATTGCAGCTCCTTTGCTATATTATGTGCGTGTGAAAAAGTGTCAATATTTACCTGCACTGGTGGACTTAGTTGCTTGTCAATATCATCTCTGTGCAGCTCCGGACCCCAGGTGACCGTCACATGAACTTTATCGGAATTATTATCGCCTTCGACAGTGCGCTCTATCATCCGTTGAGTAGTATTACTGTTGAAGTTGACAGTACCTTTCAGATTGGTGGCCATGCCGTTGTTGCCAGTTTTAACATGCAGGTCCACATCTATGCAAAGTACCCAACCAGACGGAACCACAACAACAGATCTCTCCAGCGGAACATTAACAACATTGTAGGGAAATATCAGCTCATTCGCCCCCTCTGTACATGCCAAGAGCATGCTCCCAACTCGGAAGTTAATGCTGGTACTGTAGTTGATGTGCGCAGCGATTTTACCATAGACTGTCGAATTACGATTTCGGAGATGCAGTCTTACTTTCACAGTGGCCTGCTTGTACCTCGGTTCCTTGAACGTCGTCGGGAAAATCCTCTTAACCATCTCCGGGTAAGCGATTGACAGTGAATCTCCCATGGTGTATTCCTATGCAGGACACATATTTAATTAATTAGTCCTAGCAATTCTTAACATGGTGACAAGAATTTAGGGCATACGACTTATGCCTTGGGTCGGTAAAAGGTTATATTGACGGATGCTTATAAGTTCTAGCGGCTTATAACGATACTTATTATGGAGTCGTCTCCGTATTAGATGTGAGGTATAGTGGATGGCGCAACAGAAACATCGCTGTAATGAACGGGTTGGACAAGAAAATAGACAACGCACATAAAACCAGTCGGGCAGGACACACTGAGGGAGACCAGTAGGACACGATGGTGCAAGTAGGAGCACACGTGTTGGTAACCCGACCCCATCGGTTATATAAGGTGGAGTGGAGAACCCCCACAGAAGACAAGCACAACTCTATGCATTCACAACTCCGGTAACACTCACACTACCCCAGCTCAAATTTTGAGCACTTGGGACGTAGCACCAATACCACCAGACAACCAGAAGGAAGACGCCTCCTCTGAACCAGTCTATACCTTTCTGTCTAAAGTGCTACCCATCACAACCCTAGTCCCTACACATGACACTATTTTAGTCGACGGTACGAAACATTGACGATTGACGCGCCATGTAGAAGCTGGTTGCTCACTGTCTCTGATGGATCTTTCCTTCATTGGTGTCAGCAACCTCGTTTGAAGTAATCACACACACTACTACAAAAATCTTTTTCGCGGGCGTTTTCAAATTGGCCTCCGGGTGGTTGGGCTGATTCCTTGGTTATTCGTGGCCAGGCAGCCGGCCCAACAAACCACCTCGGTAAATCATTAACCGAGGCGGGCAACCTAACAGCCCACCTCGATTAATATATATTAACCGTGGCGGGCATCCTAATGGAAACGCCTTGGTAAATCATTAACCGAGGCGGGCATTATACTTTAACCGCCTCAGTGAACTAGGCCCAGTCCGCGAGCTCACACCAGCCCACTACCATATCCAATATATAAACACGGGGTTAGGGTTTCATTCCCGGCCGTTCCTCTCTCCTAGGGTCACGCTCTCCCTTGTGGCGCCCGCTCTCCCTCACGGCACTCACGCTTCGCAAGAGACGCCGTGCCCCTCCCACCTCCCCATCCCGCGGCCCCTCACTCCACTCTCTCCTTACTGCCGGATATATGGGCCGGGGTACCATCACCGCCTGTAGACATGTCTGTGCTATCAGCCCAAAAGTCATAGAGGTGAACGTCGATGAGCGCTATGGCAGGTGACCAACGCGGTGAGCAAGGCACACCACCATGGCTCCAACACCGGTGTATTTGGACGTTAGCTAGGATCAATTCGGTTGCACGATAAGTGGAATAAAATAGGCTACCCACCAACAAACCTGGTCACCCTATTTGTAACCCTGCCACCCCACCCCCTCCGCCTATATAAACGAGAGCAGAAGCCTTGGGCTTGGGATCCATCTTCCACCATATTCATCCCACTACCACGTAGCTAGGAGCAACAGCCCCTGTAAGTGAGTACACAAACATCAAGATCAACAATGCCACTGTACTAGGGTTTAGCACACGCCGTGCTCCGAATTAGTATAAAATCCTTGTGCCTCGTGTGCTACCATCTGATTCGATCTTCATGACTACATTGTCGTAATATTACCAGGGCAAATAATTCTGATAGTTGGCATGCCAGGTGGGGGCCTTCCGCGTCTGATTTAACTTGTGTTTCAGATCGCGAGCCTTCTTTAACCGGCGATGGGCGGTGAGGAGTCCAGCCGGGCAAGAAGGTCGCCATCGGCAAGCTCAACTTCATTGCCGATTGGTTTGGGGATCTATGTTTGCGAGGAATCCAACCCGACCCTAAGAGGGAGAGCAAATCTTCCCCAGGATCCATGCTTTCACCACCGGATTGGAGGAGGTCTGTGAACATAGGAGGATCCCACGTCACCCGACCACATCAAACACTATGCTCACCTCTTTGCCGAACCCGGTCAAGAGTACGAGCATGGGCACATTGCCACTTTTCATATTCTCTAGGTTGCGGATTTTGTTTCTCATGTAGATCCTACACCTCGCTCATCTCCACCTCAATCTATGAGGCATGTAGAACCAGCAATGGACACCCATCGTGATCAGATTACGGTGAAATCCATGACACCTCCCACAAAGGAATAGAAAATCATGGACTCAACAATTCATGACAATGTGGACTCTCCCTCCTCGATCACCACGATTGGTGGGACAATCCCGACGTATCCGGTCTCATTGACCTAGAAGCTTTTCGTCACTTTCTTTATGATTGTGATCATCTACTTGAGAGAACAAGTTTTGATGATGACTATGATGCTGCATCACATGAGGCAAGTCACGAGCTCGAGGCAGCTTGCAAGGTGAACAACCAAAACTCTAGCCAACCCTAAAGGGTGCCCCATCAAATCCCCTGAAGAAGTGACCACCCAATCACTCCCGGATGCATCGGGCAAACACAAACATGCGAGACTTCGCGACTCCCGACACCGTGGAAGAGGCACCTTATCCATAGGTGACTCGTGGATAGAAAAAGCCAAAACATGACATACACACCAACCTACAACTTTAGAGCACCGGAAGGCCGACACCATTAACGAGAGGATAATGTAACATCCAGGAGTTTTTTGGGCAAACCAAAAATTCAAGCTTTTAAAAATTTTAAGCATGTAGTCACTAGGTTAAAACCTAAGTAAACCCATTAATAAATTGTTGCATTCATATAGAATTGTTTGTAAAGGTGTGCCCTTGTTCTTGTGTCGGTTTTGGGTTTTGTGTCGGAGTGTAAAATCGGAGGAACTTTATCATGTTATGAAAGGAAATGAGCCTTACCTTTATTTCCCCTCAATCTAATTTCGGATTCCATCGCGATCTCCTTCTTGAATCCCTCTCAAATCTCCTTCTGAATCTTTCTCAATTGCCATGATCCAAATACATAAAATGATAACCTCCAACCCTTTTTGAACTCCTCCCAATTCCCTTTTGAAATCATTTCAAAATTCTTTTGGTTCAATAAAAGGAAAAATCCTTTTCCTGTCTCTACTCAACCAGCCCAACCATCCCACCCACAACCCTCTCTTGAATTCTTACCAAACTCCTTGAATCACAAAAGGAAAATCCTTTTTTCCTTTTTCCCCTCAATTCCTTTTGATCCCTCTCAAATTCCTTTGAAATCCTTTCAATTATCTTTTTAATTCCATCTCAAGTTCCTAACAAATTCATAAAAGGGAAAATCCCTTTTCCTTTTTCCCTCTCTCAACTCATCATAGAAAATGGAGAAATCCTTTTCATCTCAATCTCTATTTGAATTGCCTTCAAATCCCTTTGAACCCTCTCTATTTCTCTAAATCATAAAAGGAAAAATGTTGTCCTTTTCTTCTCCAATCCAGCCGACTCCTCTCCCTTTTCTCCCCGCCCGGCCCAACCAGCCTCCCTCCACCGATCACCGGCTCACTCGTGCCCCGGGCGCACCCCGTTCCCCTCTTTCGGCCCAAGGCGGCGCCCAGCCCTAGCCCCTCCTCTCCACCCCGCTCGGCCCACGAGCAGCACTAGCGACCGGCCTGTTTGTGCCCCCTTCCCACCTACCCTTTGCCTAGCTTGCACTCGGCCTCATGCCGGCATAAGCCACGACCCAACTAGCCCATGACCGCACGCGCCTCGCCTACCCTAGAAGCAGAAGCGCTCCCAGGCGCCTCCTGACTGCCACTACCGATGCCACTCGGAGTTGCTGAGCCACACCCCCACGCCCTCCGCCCTTTGATGCTCTCCATGCATCCCTTTGACGCCCCGGCGCTATGCCAAGCCCTAGTCCTCATGCTATAAAGCCACAATCGCCACCCTGCTCCTTCCTCTTCCCAGTAGTCGCTGCCAACTAACCTCACCAGCTACCACCTCCTGTCATCACCGTGATGTCCTCACCGCCCTTCCCCGTCATCGTGCTCCACCGCGACACCCTTGGCCGCGCCACCACCAGAACCACGCCATTGTTGCCCATGCCACGCTCCTGTTCACGCGACCACGTTGAGGCCGTGCTCATGACATTGCCACCATGCCACGACATTTCCCATGCACTGTGCCACCACCTCCATGCCAACCTTCCCTACCCCGAGAAGCTGCTACCTCCCCGCCTCGTCCAAGCCCGCACCAGCCCCTTGGTGCCTGGTCCCACCTCAACATCACCGTGAACGTCGGCTAAGTGCAGCCATCTGTGCGGCCGTGGCCGACCGCGTCATCCTTGACGTCGCGTTCTGCCCATGACGCCGAGCCCCTTGTCGCCCTAGCTTCATCCTCACTGGCCTCCTCCCGACCACCTATCTCGTGCTCAGGGGATCCTAGACCAAGCTCGTCACCGGACCACACCAAGATGGAGCCTCATCACCATGCGATGCCAGCTGTCGAGCTCGGCCAATTGAGCTTTTGCTCCTACAAGCCGGCGATCTTTGCGCCTTTGTCACCGCCTAACGCGACCTGCTCCATCTCGCCGCCGACCAATCTTTTCCAACCCGAGTGAGCCTCTAGCCAAGCCCCTTTCCTGGAAGCTGACCGTTGTTCCTCCTATCCCTAACTGCTCTCTGCCGTGAGCTCAAGCCGCGGCCTTGGAGCTCTTTATGCCGCCGAAGGCAACAACTTCATCATCACCCTCTGATGCATAGTAGTAGCACCACTGCGCCCAAGTTCCTACTTTTCGGAACCTGGACTGCTTCTTCCACCCTCCCCACTATGACCCCAAGCCCCTGCCTTCACTGCACCTCATCGGGGGATAGTGAAACCACCTCGCCAAAGCCCCCACCAAGACTTCACTTGTGCCCTTGACTCTGGACCGAACCCCCAAAGCCGCCAATCTTGAGCAGTACGAGCACCCTGCCGCATCACCTCGGTAGCATAGCACCTCACCGATGTCCTACCAGTGAGCTTGCAACGCCAAAGCCTCTATCTTTCTCCCTTCCTGTTGCTATCCATGCATGATACCGGCCTTCATGTCGTTGTCTTTCACTGCAGTAGGGAAGCAGCTGGCCTTACAGCTCTCTCCATTGACTCTGGCCTCCCACAGCAGCAGCCAACTCCCAGGTGCCCCCCGGCAACCCACAGCCAGCCACCGGCCAACCACAACCACACTAGAAAGGCTAGCAGCTGGCCAGCAACAAGGCACAACCGACCATGGGTGGTCAGAGCTAGCCCACAAATGGTCGGGGAGTTGCCACAGCTGGCCGTTGCCCAACTGGTACCTCCGACGCCACTCCGTTGAAGCCCTGACTATTTCACCGCCCCAAGGTCTAACCACTGGAACCCTCCTCGATGTTAACACAACTTTCTTTTCATTTCATTGATACTTGTTATCTATACTTGTTCGCATACATGATCTATCTTTATCTATCTATATATGCCTGTGTCATGCCTTCGTGCCAGTCTATCTAGCTCCCTATCGCTATGGATATGTGCTACTCCATGTTGTGGTCGAGTTAGTTAGTCTTTGTGTTTGTGTTGTGGTCTTTGTGTTGTGTTGTTGCCTGTGGACCATGCCTTCGAGCTGGTCGAGGGATTGTACCTCATTTGGATGTTCAATCGTGGGTTCGTCCGCCATGACCGTGACACCGAGTGTAACTCATTCCTCGCTTTTTAGTTGGCTTTGTAGTACCACGATCATTAGCTCGTATCCACGTCCTTAGGACATGGCCATTGCAGACTCGATGTTGATATCGACATGGCTCTTACTCGCACGTTCCGAGCCCTCAGTGACCTAGTCTAGTGGGATAACAATTAGGAGACAACTTTGGTGGAACTGACAGATGCCAACTCACTTAGGTAAAGCTCATGGCCGTGAGTCACCTCTCCTTGATCATCGGGCTCGACCCCTTTTTCTCTCGTGTTATCCTAGCCACCTCATATGATTGTGCCATCTAGACTATAGCATTCCTTTGGGTCTAGCGGTGACAACCGCATCGCTATGAGACATAGGAATAGCCTTGTGCCCTTTA
Organism: Hyparrhenia diplandra; assembly: GCA_015847255.1. Taxonomy (NCBI): domain Eukaryota; kingdom Viridiplantae; phylum Streptophyta; class Magnoliopsida; order Poales; family Poaceae; genus Hyparrhenia; species Hyparrhenia diplandra. The sequence continues at coordinate 431,230 of JADLZK010005142.1, read as the reverse complement.
GTTGCACGGTAATGTGGTGCCCCACGAGTGGGTTTGGATCATGCGACCATGTCGCTTTCTTTCAAGCTTTGACTATTCCATGACGAGTTAGACGAAAGAGTGCAGATTCCATTCCTCTCTCCTCCCTTGTTCTCAATCCTCGTTGATCTAGCAAGATGTGGAATGAGCCCTTCGCTTGTTTGGTGTTTTTTTCTCTCTCGATTCCATTCCTTTGACTCCCATTGTTGCTATGGCAAGTGGATCAAAGGAAGGTGAATCCCATGTTCCTCTTTCTTGGTTCTTTCATGCTTAAGCCCTTGTATGCTCATACCTATTTATAGGTCGTAGCATTTCTTTGATTCTCGCAGTGAAAACCACACCGTTAAGAACCCTAGGGATGTCTTAGTGCATTTAGTGCACCTAGGTCTTGGTACCCTACAAGTAGATTGGGCACTCATGTTCTCTTGTGTGTTTCTCCTTTCTGATGCCTCAAATTTTCCATGGCATGAGTATTGGAAGGAGTTACCGTTGCCCCTTCTCATCTCTCCCCATTCCACCGTCTCGTCGATTCTCATCGATTACAATGGTGTACGGATTGAGAGAGACTGGAACCGCTTTAGCCTGCTTCTTTCGATCGGCCTGGGAAGTATTGGCTAGGCTATGACTTAAACTTGTGCTTAAGCAAACAACCACTCTATTTTCTTTGGCCTAGGGATCGGACATCCACCAAGAGGGCCAAGTCGTTCCCCTTTTTGTTTCTTCGGTGTTGTTGGTTCCTTTCTATGTCTTGTTGCCTTTTAAGAGTATCGATTGTTCTCTTGCCTTGTATGTCGTCTCGTGAGGTAGTTACATCGATCGAGGATAGCATTGGTCAAGTTGGAACCCATTGGAGGAAGAGAACATGATCGACAGTAGGACATGGAGGAAGATAACTACAAGTATATGATAGATCTCAGAAATGGAAAGTGAACAGGTGCCACGTCCCACCCAACCTCGTAGAATCCTATGAGACATGCAATAACGTAGTTGCTAGTACTTTACTTTATGCAATTGAACTATGATAGGTTGCATTTTAGAATTGTTTGGTAGCTATTACCTTGTTTCAACCTTTACCCCTGCACACCCACTGATAGGCTTGACAAGCTCGCTTACTACTTACTACTTACTTCTACTATGCATTATATTTGTGATGTGATGCTTAGTGGAGGATTGTTTGTGAGTGGATATGGCACATGGTGCCGATACTATGGTAATAATATGGTAACACCTGGGAAGAGATCTTGGCATTTGTCTTGGGTGTGTGCTGAGGGTTGAGTCGACCAGACAGGATGCTACGACGAGTCTTTGGACAAGTCTTGCCATGGGGGTGCGACCTAGGCATTCTCAATGAGAGGTACCTATGGCAGATACATGTTCTATGAGGAGATCATGGGGTGGAATTCTATCATGGGACGAAGCCCCGGGAAGGAGGTGTCATTAAGGCATGGGGTGTTGGTGAACCCGTAAGAGAAGATATCTTGTCTGGTCCTACCTAAGGACTTATGTATCGGGAGAACCGGAATCCTAGGACCCTTCATGCGCACCATTTGTCCCCGCCGGGCAGGGGACGAATACACTTTTTGCTAGGGCGGTGCCACTACGGTTAGTTTGTTAGCAGATAGTGTAGGGAGATGTGGGCACCAAGGCCCGCACCCTCCTAAGACACCGTAGTGACCTTCCCGGGGCCTAGTACTATGTCTCACAGTCTCAGTGTGTGTTGACACCTGTTATAGCATAATATTATAAGTTAAATAACATGAAATAAGGGCTCAAGTTAAAGACCAACATAAGTCTAGGGGTCTAACTAACATAATTCCACGAGTTTTGGTATTCTGTGACTTTCCAGGGACTTGATAGATAAATGTAGAAAAGAATGGAGAAAGTTTCGGAATATACAAGACATATGATGACAAGACTTGACCGTGAAGTAACTCAACCCGAAAAGTGGACTAAAACATTCTAGAAGATAACAGAGGACACCAGAACAAATGGGAAGCCAAGGTGGCATGACACCCTGGCGGCCGCCAGTGCCAACTAGGCCAGCCGCCAGGTGGGTCCCACCTGTCAGCTCTCCTTTCTAGGTCGGTTTACTACCGGCATTGAGGTTGCATCTACACCGTTATTGAAGGTCGGTTTGATCCAAGGGTTCACGTTCATCGCCAAGTCCTATATAAGAATACCAGGTGACCCGGGGCTAAACCCTAACTCATATCATATTCATTATCAACTCATACTCATCAAGTTCAACCAAGTCTAGACCTAAGCCCTAGTTCATACTAGAAGTAGTTAGCTATCTAGCTAGTTCTAGTTGAAGATCAAGTTCATCTTGAGTTCCCGATAGTCAAGAAGTAGCAAGGATCATCGTTCTTGAGACTTCTCTCTTGTATTTGATCTATAAGTACTATTATATTCAGAATACAATTGTTATGGCTTTGATCTATATAATTATTATATTCTTATTGATATGTGTTTATGCTTGCTATGATTATATGTTTAGTTTAGTGAGTTTGTCTTATATCTTATGCATGGAATTGTATAGCATCCATATAGATGATCACTATGTGGGTGATAAGCAATGTGTAAACGTGGTGTTTATACAACGTTTATCTGCAATTGCACCCTACATTCCGGCCGTGTGGTAGATCGCGGGATTGACAAATCTGTTGAGTCCTTTGGAATCCACCCTCAGAATGTAGGACTAGTCGAGCTTATAATTATGGTAATGATCAAGTTTCATCCTTGGTTGTTATTGGTAATGCTTGCCATGTGTAGATGTAATCCAACCTTGCGATGATAGCTAGATGTATTGCACTAATTGTAGTATTCATTTAAGATATATGATTAGGAGTATCTTAGGAATATTCATTCTATTCTTTTCTATAACATGTTAATAGCTCGTATGAAACTAGTGGCATATGATGATATTAGACTTGGGTAGTTATCATTTATATATTTATCTTTATCCTATGACTTATCCCATGTTGAGTAATGTTAGATGCATATGGCTACTCTGCATTATACTACGTAAGTGGATCTCATAAGTAAATCACAATATAAATCATTAGATATCCTTTTCTCTCTACTTTCCATAGACTTACCTTCCCTATGGTAAAATATAAATACGATACCGGATTACTCCCAGTGAAGTGCTACGATGGTATTTCTATATCTGTGCGCTTGCAAATATCATGTTCATTCTTTTATCAAGGCCTATCAACAAATACCATACCCGCATTTCTTTGAGTGTTATTGCTAGGGTGACGGACTAGTGTATAGGTAATGCCTAGAAATGAGTGGTATACCTTGAGTACATATCCCGGTGAGATTAACTCTACTATGGATAATGATGCTAAGTTTACACCCCACTACTAACACCGCCTAACTCCGCTTTGTTGGATCATGAGGTTAATCCCATATCCAAGCTAACATGATTAGATAGATTTCCCATATATATTTCTTTTCGCCTTCCTAATTGGGATTGTGTAAGAAATATCAACGATGTCTTGGGTGGACTCCGGGGTGGCCTTGTGCTAAGTTGTAGGGTGGCATCGCACTAGTTGGAAGGTTTTCAAAATCATCCTAGGTGATGATCAGTGCCAATGATGGTGATCTTGTGGTTATGGGTGTACAAACTCTGCAAAGTTGATTGATCTATACCTATAGCTATGTCCTCAGAGATGGACATTCCCTTGACCTACGCTTCACTCGAGTAGAGAGAAGAGTCCTTTCTTTTCTCCCCCTGAGTTGTGTTGGATCCCAGCTTGGGCCGATGAGGGAAGGACGAGAGGGAGTTGTCCTTGTCGCCTAGAGAGTGAGAGTGTGGTGAGATGTGTATGGTGGTGGGATGGGAAGAATGTGTAGATTATGGATTAAAACTTGATGAAATATTATTATTATAAATGTTGATGAACTTGCTTAGGAAACCTATAGCCATATATAGGCCTTTTGATCTACCCTTGCATTCCACTTACCACAAAGCAAACACAAAAGCATAGGGTGGGAGCCAGTGGCCAGTACAAATCATACTGATAATTGTTCAGCGGGTTTTGGATGAGATCTCGATGATGATTGAGACAAGAAGGATTAGGTGGTCTCGTTCCTATGCTCAAGTTTGGTTCAGGAGATGAAGTTTATGCGTGCTAACACTCTACGTCGACTTTGATGATGTTCGTGAAGGAGGAGCCTTCACCCACCGATGTCCTACATCTACTCGATGTTATTCTAGATACTCTTTCGCTAGATTGACAATGTAATAGGTGTGTTCTTAAGTGTTGTGATATCTTGTAAGCTTGTAATCTTATGATGTATGACTATGATATCAGTTGTTATATGGTAATGTGATGGAGTGATCTTCTGGGACTATCACATAATATTTTGAATCTGTGGATTTTCCCTTCATGGAAAATCGGGATCATTACATGCTATCGTTCGACTCATCACTGATGCGTTACGGAAACTTCAGATCTCAATCCACGAGCACAGACTATAGGTCGCACCGAACGCTTCGGCAAGCCAGAGTTCTTCATCTGCCTCGGACGACGATGACCCGAGCTGTGACTAAGGTCCAACACTCCTAGGAGCAAGCCATGACGCTAATGTCCTTTGCAAGTACACACCCGATCCATCTCACGATTAGAACGCAAATCACTAGGGACCATCGTACCTCGGTCCCCAAAAATCGTGGACAACTATTGTCCCATGATAGAGATGATATGCGAGAAACTCGCACAAAGAAGGTGGACACTTGACATCGACGCTAGTAAGCGACATCAAGTGGATCTAGGGAGGCACACATGTCACGACGATCACTGCTACACCTATAGTCCATGGCTTCAGGAGCCCAAAGGTCCAACTCTGTCATATATCGAAATAATACTCTGCATAAGTTGCGATCATTTATTATACATGCTCATATATGCAATTACTCTTTTCATGTGGCACATCTTGCTCCCTTCGAGGAGTCCATCGGATCTTGAAGGTAGACTTGGGGGCCGGCACACATTGTCAATCCTTTCCATTGTCTCACTCGAGCAATACCGCATTTATTCCCAACTTCGCAAACATGCTTGGGGGCTGGAGCTACGACATTCGATGTCGCACGCCTATTTTTCCTTTTTACGTTCATTACGAGTCTCGAGAGAGCTTGGATTGGTTGCTGTTGATGGTAGATAACATCTAAATTTATTTCTTAAATATGCTATCAATCAAGGGACCAATGATACTAAAATATATTGCTCAAAAAAATGATACTAAAATATTATTATTTCTAATGATTTCCACGAGTTTTTGTTGGATACTCGGTTTTGTAGGAGAAATCGAGAAAAGAGTAGAAAAGAGGAGAAATAGAGAAATAGGAGAAAAGACCAAAAGCGAGAAGGATTTGTAGAAATTTCAAGGACCTAAAAGGCAAAAGAAGACACCTTGCACAAGTTGGGGCCCACATGTTAGGAAGTGGGGCGGGTGGCCTACCAGTGGGGGCTAGGTGGCCCGGCCATGTGGAGCCACATGTCCCGCTTCGGAACCTTCTCACAACCGACCTTCAGGATCACATCTAAGTCGTCCAATCAAGTCGATTTGATCCAAGGACTGAGATTCATTCTAGGAGGCTATATAAGCAATGGCAAACCTCACCATTGAAACCCTAATTCATTAATAGAATTCATTTTCAGAATTCATTCTAAGAATTCTAGGTTTAGAGAAGTCAAGATCTCCATGATTAGAGCTATAACAATTCTAGATTAGCTACTACGGATCTTGATTACCAACCAAGTTTATCGAAATAGAGGGATTAGTAAAGAGTATTGAGGAGGATTTACGGCTGTCGGATCTTCTCTTACGTGATACGTGGGATCATTCTCTTTGCAAGTGGAGCTTGTATTATGAGATTATCTGATGTTAAACTTCATAATTAAAGTAAGTTTTGGTTTATTTTATTCTTTAAGTTTGCAACTATTGTTTGAGTACTTTAATCTTGGTTGCTCTAGATTAGAGGAGTAATTCTTAATTTAATCGTGGTGCTTAGATTACGTTTACTTGTGAATGCCCCCTTTTGGCTTGGAATCGGTGGTAGTATCATAAAGGTGACTTTATAGCTTTATTGAATATTATGTAGTCCACTTCCGCCAATAGGTGAGCGGTAGACTTTTAAATATTCTTAGTAAAGTAATTTTGTCTTACTTTATTAAGATCTAGTGTCCATGATAGAATAAATAAAACAAGGTTTATAGAGATTAGAATTAGAAAGCCTGAAGTTATCTCCTAATCTAGCTAGTTTCTTAAGTGTTGTGATTGTGATGTGGATTGGGTAAACACTAGTTATATTCACCAACTGTTCCTTTGGGTTCAATATTTAAAACCGGAGTTCGTCGTTTTTGGGGAAGTGCTACAATGGTATTTCTATATGTGCGCTTGCGGATATCTTTATCTTTATTGTGTGCATATAATTTATACCAACAGTTGCCAAAACCAATTGGCCTTGCTCGGATAAAAAATGTCATCGTCTTCCACGCGCGGAGCCCGCGTGCTTGACCCTCCCCCATGGTCGCATTTGCCTCCACGGCTATCAACGAGGCCCCATGGCGGGTTCGCTTGTCAACGAGGGGAAAGGAGCGTCCCCCACCGGTCGGTGTTACGAGGGCAGAAGTGTCCACGAAGGTTAGGGTTGTCGAGGAAATCACACGGGATTGAGGAGGGGCGAGACGATTTTAGAGTTTTTGGGCAACTATGGGCCCTCGACTCCCCAAAGCCGATGTCATCGCCGCCCCACTCCAATAGGGTTCCGGTCATCGATATTTCCAACTCCACCACCCAATTGTTCTAGATCCGGAAGGAACTGCTGAGTGAGAAGAAGTTCTCGGCCGAGGATCTATTTCTAGTAAGCCAATTTGATTGCTTTGATAGGCTGCCGGTGTCGGTGAGTTTTACCGATGCATGGAGGAAGGAAGAGGGGTGACGCACCTATGTCCACATCCTCAAGAGGTCGATAGTGGAAGGAGGGAGATGGATCTAGCGGCCTAAGTGGTCAGCGCGTCCACAGCGGCCGCCGACTCAGGCGAGACCTCCCAACCAGGTGGGTTGGCAGGGTCAGGTGAGGACCAACTAGGCGGGGTGGCAGGAATAATGCCAGGGTTAGGGGTCCCCCCTCCACTTTGCGGCAACAAGCTCCTCCTCCTCCGCCACCTCGTCAATAGACGCCTCCCCTCACAATCAAAGTGCAACCACCGTGTCAACCTCCAGCCCCAGTGCCTCCACGCAAACAACCAAGGAGGGGTGCTCAACGAGAGAAGGATTCAAGGTACAGATACTGAGATCCCACCCTTCATGATTGATCTGTGCTGTAGGCACTTGATCTGCTACAATTGTGGAGATCCTGGACATTTTGTGGGGATTGTACCCAGCCAAAGGTTTGCTTCATCTGTATAGTACCTGGCGTCATATGAGTGACTGTCTAGAGTGGCTTGCTGATCACCCAAATGCAGCTTACCTTGGTAGTGCTAGTCAAGGTCTAGGATTCTATCACCTAGAAGTTCCTAATGCTAAAGCTACAAAATGGTTGAATACGGATAATTGTGGTACTGCGAGAGTCAAAACTGGTGTCATATCCAAGGCTGATTTAGTGAAGGAGCTGGATGATATTTACAGTAAGGATTGGCCTTGACAGATCAGAGAGATGGAGGCTGATATGTTCTTAGTGATGTTTCCACCAAACAAGAAGGTCTCTGACATAAAAAACTACCCATCTTTCAATCTAAGAAAGGAGGGTGTGCAAGTTGAAGTTCCAGAATGGAAGGGAGAACTGAAACCTTAAAGTGTTCTACAAGAGGTGGATACAAATGATTTGGAATCCCACCAAAATTCTTTCCTTTGGAAGACTTTTGCTGAAATTGCCTCAAGCTTTGGTCTAATGATTGATGTGGACTAGCCATCAGTGTTTAAGTCTTTCTATGAGTAGGTGAGGGTCAAGATCTCCTACAAGGATGCCATGAAGATACCTACTAACAGGCTCTTTGAAATGAATAAAGAAATCTAAGTGGTCTCTATTCTAGTTGAGGGGAGAGAAGGTGATATGGTTAATTGAGGTGATGATGACAATGGTAATGATGGTGGGGGAAATGATGGAATGGGGAATGATGATGAGGCAAATGACCTAGATGATGATGATGGTGTTGAAAAGCCTCTGACCTCAGACTTTCATACTAGAAGTACCAATATGAAGACCCCATGCACCAAAACTAGTGGAAAAGTTGGTTCAATGTCAGTCTCAGTTTCTAGGGATATAGATTAGGATAACTTGATGATATCCATTATGAGGTCTCATGACAACAGGCTATTAACAGCCGAGACTACTGAAGGAGAAAAGGTTGATCTTGGTATTAGTGCTGATTCAATAGTCATGTTTCAGGTAGAGAAGGGCTCTAATGCTGGTCTACTAAAGGGAAGTAAGGATACTATTACTATGGTGAGTAAAGGGGTGAATCATGAGGGTGCTGGAAAATGGGAGGTAACTCCAGAGAAGAGAGGAGGTAAAGACCATGATATGAGAGTTGCTATAAAGGAGCCTGATTCTAGAAGTTTGAACCACAAGAACAAAGATGAGAATACAAGTAAGAAGAACAAGGAGGGCAGGGAATTGGAGCCCATCTTCACCACCCCTGAAGTCACAACAGTCGATGACACTGATTGTAAGCTAGTAGGAAACAAATTGCTCAGCTTAATCAACGATGAATCTCAACACCCCAAGTGGGAGGAGTTCAGAAGAATGCCCAACAAAGGTGTTTCTGAGGAATGCTCATAGCTCTTGAAGAGAATGTAATTGGAAGATTCTGATGATCAATATGATTTGCTTGATGAAGAGGAAGAGAAGGAAGAGGTGCTAGAGGAAACTTGGTCTCTGGCAGAGCTAGGTTTAGTACAAGAGAGGGAGGAGGTTATGCAGATAATGTAGACAAGGCTATCAACAAGAATCTACAGAAAAGGAAGAAGAAATGACGACCAGTGGAGAGGTTGTCTCGCCCAAGAAGGGGACAAGAAGATGGGAAAACAATTATGATGAAAGCTTAGTAGATGGCTAAAGTTAGGAATCTGGAAAAAGGTAAACATCAAAAATCTGTTGCTTCTGAAAGCAATTCTTCTTTACTTATGAAAGCACAAGGTATGAATATTAATCTTGGTACTGATGATAGTCATTGATATGGTTATCAATAACTTGAAAGAAAATGAAATAATTAGTAGAGACAAGTTTCTAAAGGATAATCCTGAGATGAACCTTCCTAATAATAGTGAGTTTGAGGAAACCATGATTGAGTTCCCTCCTTTGAATGGTAGTGGAATATCATCTAGTAACAGATTTGAGATGCTAGTCGACCAGTCTTGGGCCCAAGATGTCTCTGAAGACAAACCCACTAGTTCAATTCAAAAGTTAATAATGCTAGGAGCCTTTTGGAACATTAGAGGCCCCGAACAAGGCTTTGGCGGGTTACAATGCATTACAGATTTTGTTAGAGATAATAAGTTAGACTTTGTTGGTTTCTAGGAAACTAAGAAACAATCCTTCGATGATTCCTTTCGAAATACATTCATAGAGATTTTCTTTGGAACTTTCTCCCTACCACTTGGTACTGCTGGAGGTATCTTGGTAGGTATCAATGAAAACAAGTACTAAAGTTTAGCTTGGAAGATTGCTAGATACTGTGTAGCTGGTATGCTGAAAATTATTCATGATAAGCTAGTTTGGAGACTAGTTGTGGTGTATGGGTCTCCTTATGAAGAAGGTAAAGCTGATTTTATCCTTGAACTTGATGACCTGTTAGCTAATTGGGAGGGCCCTATAGGGTTAGGTGGTGATTTTAATATCACCCTTAATTCTGAGGAGAAAAATAATGGGCAGATTAATCAAAGATGGGCTGATGCCTTAAAAGACTTGATTAATAAATGGGGCTTAATTGAACTGAAAAATTATTCTAGATCCTACACTTGGACCAATAACCAAGATGACCCCACTTTGGCTGCTTTAGACAAGATTTTCTGTACTATAAATTTTGAGCTGAAGTTCTCTCTAGCCTTTGTGACTACCAAAGCTAGAGGGGTTAGTGACCATGTCCCACCGATTTTAAATTTGGGAGATAGGATTCCTAAGAAACCAGCTCTCTTTAGATTTGAGAAGTGGTGGCTAGAACAGCCTGATTTTAAGGAATTGGTTAAAAACATCTGGAATACCCCTGTGCCTTTGATGATCCTTTAGATATCCGGCGCTTTAATGACAGGTTACTAAGGAAAAAAAAAAAAAGGTTGGTCTATTAATATACATGCTAGTACAAAGAAACAGAAGCAAGAGCTCCTTGTTGATGGTGGATAACGTCAACTTTTACTATAAATAAAGTATGAAATATGATCTCACTAAAACCAAGAACAATAATAAAAATTTGTTATACTAATGATTTCCACGAGTTGTGTGAAATTTTCGTCTCTACAGAATTTACAGGAAATAACAAAGAAATTTAATGAATAAATCAATATTTTGAATCACGATTCTCGGGACAGAAAAGAAGGATCTAGAAGACACCGGAGGGCACCACACCGAAGCGGGGCCCACAAGTCGGAGATTGGCGGCTGATCGATTTGGGCCCACATGGCCGATCGGCCGTGCCACGTCACCATCTAACGTCATCTTCTGGAAGCTTCTCTCCACCGCCTTTGAGATCAAGTCTAATCCATCCATGAAAGTTGGTTTGATCTGAGGGCTGAGATTCATCCTAGAGGGCTATATAAGCAAGGGCAGAGGGACCCCCTAAGACCCTAATTCAGTACTGAGATTCATAGATCATCATCTGAGTTCTAGAGATCAAGTCATCCAGAGCAACAAACATATTTAGTTCTTAGAATAGTTCTAGATCTAGAGAGATTAGCTATTAGTAATAGATTAGAAGGAGATCAAGTCTAGGAAGGCTTGGACTTCAGATCATTAAGAATGATTTGATGAATTTGGTGAATTGTTTTGGTTGAGGACATCTTAGCCTAGAAAGATTACACTATGGTATGATTACCCTTATTCCTAAAGAACCTGATGCCAAGGTCCTTAAGAAATATAGACCCATTAGCCTTCTTAATCGTAGTTTCAAATTTTTTGCTAAAATGCTTAATAATAGACTGGTGGCCATAGCTGATAGGCTTATTGCTCCTAACCAAACTGCCTTCATTTGAGGCAGATACATTCTTGAGAGTGTGGTAGCTACCCATAAAATTATTCATGAGGTGCATAGAAACAAAGATAAAGAGGTGTCATGCTTAAGCTTGACTATGAGAAAGCTTATGACAGAGTAAGCTTGGGACTTCCTTGAGGAAATGCTTTCAGATCTAGGGGCTTTGGAGATAAGTGGATTTGTTGGATCACCAAGGTGGTTAGAGGTGGTTCTCTTTGTATTAGGATGAATGATAAAAACAATAGTTATTTTAAACCTGGTAAAGGCCTAAGACAAGGGGATCCTCTGTCCCCAATTTTATATAACTTAGTGGCTGATGTGTTTACCAGGATGCTTATGAAAGCTGCCAACCTAAATATGATTTCTAGATTAATCCCTCAAGTTAGAGAGGGGGGTATTATCAGCTTACAATATGCTGATGACACCCTTCTTTCCTTAGATGCTAATCTTGACAAAGCCAGTAATTTGAAGTGGCTCTTAGTTTGCTTTGAGCAAATGTCTGGCATGAAAATTAATTATAATAAGAGTGATCTTCTAACAATTGGGCTATAAGAGGACGAGGCAAATGAGTTTGCCAAAATCTTCTACCGCAAAAAGAGTGAATTCCCTATCAAGTATTTAGGGGTCCCTCTGCACTACACTAAATTGAGAAGACAGGACTTGCAACTTGTCATTGACAAAATTATCAAGAGAATAGCTGGATGGAAGGGTAGGCTCCTCTCCTATGTAGGAAGGCTTACCGTCCTCAAAGCCTGTTTATCAAGTATTCCTATATACTTGTTATCAGTTATTGAGTTTCCTAGTTGGGAAATTGACATGATTAACTCACATATGGATCACTTTTTCTGGGATGATACACCTAAACATCATAAGTATCACCTAGCTAACTAGCAGTTAGTGTCCCAAAAGAAGGAGGTAGGAGGGCTTGGTGTCCTTCACATGAGGAGTTTGAATTTCTCTCTGTTGGGTGCCTGGATTTTTAGATATCAACTTAGCAATGATGGTATCTAGAAAGATCTTATTGATTACAAATACAAGACTAATAAGCCTAATGTCCTATGTTGCCCTGATGGGAATGCATCCCCTTTCTGGAAAGGGGTTATTTGGGCCATTAAGGCTGCCTTAATAGGAATCAGATGGGTCCTTGGGAATGGCAAGAAAATTAGGTTTTGGGAGGATGTTTGGATAGGAAATTTAAGCCTTGCCACTTTGTTTTGGCCTTTGTATGTTATTAATGAACAACAAGGCAAAACTGTTGAGGAAGTTTGGGATGGAGAAAATCTTAAGCTTACTTTTAGGACAAGAGTCTCTGCTAGACTCATGGATATGCGGTTTGAACTGCATAGTATTATAGAACTCATTTGTTTAACTGAAGAGGAAGATCACATTTTGTGGAGTTACACTTCCTCTGGTAGTCAGTTATCCAGTCCAGTCCCTGTATGCAGTGATTAATCACAGGGGTGTTACCCCCAGCTTTGTTAGTTCAGTTTGGAAACTTAATATTCCTCCTAGAGTTCAAATGTTCCTTTGGCTGCTTTCCAAGAATAGACTTCTTACCAGGGATAACCTGGCCAAGAGAAGGCCAGTGAATGATCTGACATGCTTATTCTGTTCTGAAAATGAGTCAATCTTACATTTGTTTTTTGATGGATTTGTTGCTAAGAACATCTGGAGCATTATCAATGAGATCCTTAATGTGAATATTGGTTATGATTATGAATCCATTGCCAGGTTATGGGTTTCGCATAAGCGTCATGTAATTCTGAATGCCATAACCTCGGCTGTGTTATGGGCATTATGGAAACTGAGAAGCGAATTGTGTCTTCAGGGGCTATGTTGGACAGGTATGAAGATGGTAATATGTTGCGAGCTGGTGCTCTGATCTGACGATGGCTGCCGCTTTTCAAGCTGGAGGACGTGACCAAGTTGGAGGATTTCATCCGACAGCTGGAGGCAAAAGCAAGCTTGCTGCCACAACTAACGTGGACATTGGTGACAGTCAGTTCATCATCAAGATCGGGTCCATTGGATGCTCAGCGCTCGGCTTTAGTCATTTCGAATCCTTCTAGCTCTATTCTTAGCGCCGGGAATCCTGGAATGTCATTTTGCTGTGACTTTCGGCTTTGTGCCTGGTACTTGCTTGTTTAGTGCTTCAGCACCCGTGAATTGTAACAGACTTTGATGCTTTTGGAATACAAAAGCGGGGGGAGACCCTTTTCTCTAAAAAAAAAAAAATTGGTTGCCAAAACCCAAAATGACTTGAAGCGGGAATGGTTGTGCGGCCTAAGCCAACCCCGACGGATCGGATTTCAGCCGACACCGAGGCCTAACGACACAAAAAATGACGAAAAGCATAAAACAGGGTGGCATAGGCTTTTATGGGAAACGAGCTCCACAAAACAAAAGAATTGGGCAAACTACCCGACATGCCACTGAAAGATCGACAATGACCAACCCCATCAATCAGCCAAACGACTGGAGAAATGTGCCATGCGGCAAACAAAGTGCTAGCACAGTAGCACTGGCTCGTTGGGGACATCAGAACGCCAAAACGGGATCTTGCTACGGTGCCCACGCACCCGATTCTCGTCGTTCTGCCCTCATAATCGACCAAGGACTAAGAACCTTGCGTCCTCACCAGTGAGACAAGAAAGCAACCTCGAAAACTTCGCCCAGGTTACACTAACAAGGCATTGTGGGTTGCTTACTAATAAATCAAGGAAATTTTTAGGCGTGCGGACCGCGGGATCCTCCTCAGCCATCCGATTAGCATCAACGGTTTAGATCGACTGTCGGATAAGTGGGCCTGTAGGGCAGCGTGGACCAACAAAATTGCAACGCCCAGGCCCAGGCAGCGTAAGTTGAAGCCCATAGGGAAGTTGGGCAGGCCAAAAAGCCGAATAAACTATGTTCTCCGTTCTTGTTTAGTCCCCCCCCTTTTTTTTTTTAACATCTCCCTTTTTATTTTCTTTTTTTGGTCATACGGAGTATGTCTCGCTGCCCTGTTGCGCCGGGCATCCCATGCTCCTGTGTTTCATAATTTGTTTGTCTTTTTGATATAACTCACTTTTTCGATCAAAATAAATAATAAACACCGTATTACGATAAAATATTAATAAATATGTAACAGTGTCGTTATCCATCCCGTTGTAACGTACGGGCATATTTGCTAGTAAGTCTAAAAAGGGAGAAGGGGCCCTCGGCATAGCTATGCTAACCGAACACCCCTACACCTCAAACTAAATCATGGGTGTGACGCATCCGCTTCGTGGGCAGAATCGGGACAAGAGCTCCCTTGAGCAGAATGGGTACTGGCACTTGAGAATGAACGTGATTGGACATGACCTCAACGCCTCGATAAGTTATACTAACATATCAAGCCGTTCGGGGGCTACCACTCATATATACAATCGCTTACGCATAAAGAAAGGACGGCAAAACCGACACTACATTTTCAAGTCTAAATCTAATAATAGCAGGAATTTTTCAAATTTAGGCCATGTTTAGTTTATTTCAGCTTATGCTGGCTTTTACAACTCAGAAGCAGAAAGCGGAAACAAACTAAACAAACCTTAGAAAAACCACGTGTGGTGTAAATTCAACCAGCATCATGGAGTGCCCACGTCCATAAGGTTAAGGTCCTGCAGGGGGCAGCCGGTGCGACGCCCATGGGCCTGTGACACCAGAGGGCCCATAAGTATATACGTTGTTGTATTTATGTTATACGTATTTCTTCTTCGATTCGATCAGGCCAAGGTCCAGGTCCAGTCCACGATTATCTTTGCGCGTGCCTATGCCTACCACCTGGCACAAGCGGCCCTTCGTATTCGCGACTTCGCACGATCTGCCGCCGCCGTTTTTGTCCTTGGATCGGATCTCGTATCTCCACCGGCGGCTCGCACTGCGGCGCTAATGAGTGATGAAGAACGAGGATGAACAGCCGAAACAAGATGGACGAGACAGACTGACGGTAGGCCCCTTGGAAATCTTGATTTCAGTTACGGAGCCAAACACAGTTTGAGTGGACAACTTCAATTTGAGTTTTTTCCTTTCGATCTAACCCATACCGAATCAAGAGAGAAATGATTTTGCATCTGACCCATTATATTCATCCAGTGAGGAACGGTTGGTCAAGGGGCTCATGGCTCAATGGTAAAGGCCATTGGTTAGGGGGCTCCCACCCAAAGTTCAAATCCTGGGTGCGACACTTTATCCCTGGATTTATTTTAGGATTTTCCGGCGCTATGCATTAAGTGGTAGGCGACGTCCCCCGTCGATAGCGAGGCACCAGTGGTGACTTCGGAACTTCCAAATTTGCCGGCTCAGTCCTTCGAAGGTGCTCATAGGGGTAGGGTTTGCGTACGTGTGTTCATAGGGGTGAGTGTGCGTGCGTGTTGAGCGTCTGCGTTGTCTTGTGTAATCTTAAAAAAAAAAAGAAACGGTTGAGAGCACAGGGACAACGAATTGCCGAGTGCTTAGGCTTGTACGCTGGAGGTAATTTGTTTTAAATTTCTATCATTACATGTTACTATTATAGGTTTCTAATTTTCTAAATTTTCTATCAATATATTTATCTAAACATGTTAGGTGATGCCTAAGAGATTATTGTCCTCCTCAATGTTGTTCTTGAAAATCAGTCGGCCTTCATCAAGAGGCGCAACATCCATGACCATTTCAGAGAAGTGCAGCTTTCCTCCAGAGCAATTCATGCCAGCAAACAGCCGTGTATTCTTTTGAAGATCGACATTGCCAAAGCATTCGATACAGTGGCTTGGCCTTTCCTCCTCGAGCTACTCCAGCACTTAAAGTTTCGAATTGAGATGGCGTTCAGTCGTACTATCCTCGGCCAGCACTAGAATCCTTGTCAATGGAAGGCCAGGACGATGAGTTTGCCATGCCCATGGCCTGCGTCAGGGGATCCTCTCTCTCCCATGTTGTTCGTGCCCGCCATGGAGGTGCTCAACCACCTCATGTGCTGGGCGGAACAACAAGGGTTCCTTACCCGCTGCCGGCCATCCCAGGCCACATGGTCAGTCTATACGCTGATGACATTGTGATGTTTGTCAAGCCGGATGACAACAATCTGCATACTGTTATGACAGTGCTATCCATCTTTGGGTTCGCATCCGGGCTCTTCTCCAACCTTGACAAGAGCATCGCCACGCCAATGCACTGTGAGGCCAAGCACATGAAGTGTGTCTAGCGGGTCCTGGCCTGCAAGGTGCAACACTTCCCTTGCCGCTACCTGGGGATCCCTTTGTCCGTTAGGAAGTTGAAGCACTCCAACGAGCAGTACCTCATCGACATGGTGGCTGGGCGCATACCGGGGTGGAAGGGTAACCTTCTCAATGTCGCTGGCCGGATGGCACTGGTCAAGGCGACTCTATCGGCCATCCCTATACACATGGCCATCGCCCTGTGTCTCTCGCCGTGGGCGCTGTGGGCCATTGACAGACTGCGTCGGGCCTTCATCTGGGTGGGAAGCGATGGTCGTGGGTGGAAAATGCAAGGTTGCTTGGCCGGTGGTGTGCATCCCCAAGGACCTTGGTGGCCACGGGATTTCTAATCTTTGCAAGACTGGCGTCAGTTTGCGTACCCGTTGGGTCTGGCACAACCGGCGTGCAGGGCGGCGGCCAGGTTCCACCGAGTAGAGGTCCTTGCCCTCTACCAAGCTGCTGTCCACATCACGATAGGCAATGGTAAATCGACGTTCTTCTGGACCTACAGCTGGATCGACAGAGCTTGCATCCGCTCAATCGTGTTGTCCGTGTTTACATCAGTCTCCCCACGGAGATGGGGTGTGATGGTGGCTCAAGCGTTGCTTGGAGACTCCTGGGTCCAGCACATCCGAGGAGCTATCTCATCTAGTCTGTTGTCCGAGTTCGATGTGTTGGGTAACCTACTGGAGCACGTCCAGCTTTCGGACCAGTTGGACACCTTTGCTTGGAGGTTCACGGCTGACCACTGTTAGAGTAATAGGATTAGTACCACATCATCTACCCATGTGGGGTGTTAGTCCTATGTAATCTATATAATGAGCCCATGAGGTCCATTGCAATACATCGACCACATTATACGCATCCTACCTCTCTTACATGGTATTCGAGGGTCGTGATCCTGTGACCTAACTAGGCTTCCACTGCCACCGCCGTCGCACCGCCCCCGGGGAGATCAATCTCCACCGGGGGCAGCGCCCTCGTAGGATGTGCGGCCGATCCCTCCGATCCATCGTGTGCGTCGTCATCAAGCGAGCAGCAAGTAGGGACCTCTCGCCGCGAGCACCTTCATCCTCGTCGCCCTTATCTGATCTTGTGCCCCCGACCACCACCAACTCCTCCAGCGCCGATCTTGTTGTAGCGCTTGTGCACGCACGGCTACGGAGGAGGCCCATGGGGGCGCAGGGCGCTGGTGCCATGGGGCGACATCGGATGGACGTGCATGGTCCCACCCTCAACGTCCTCCCCTCCGCGCGACCGCCTGTCAGTCGCTGGAGAGGCGGCGCCGCTCAGGCTGACCCCTTGAGATTGTACCCCGCAGGTTGATCAGCTACTACTGTGCTATTTTCCTTTTTCTGATCGAGAGATCTGTTTTGCGTCGCCCTGCCGTTCGTTGCCGTTCATCGTTGACACTCCCGAAGGATGATGGTTGTTGTAGCGCCCTCTAGGCTGCAGCAACGCATTCGTTCGAGCCACCCTTGCCGGTGTCGCTGCCTTTTCCTTTTCAGTCCGACTCTACGCATTTGATGTCCTAGCGCTGACACCGACGACGATGTTGCTAAAGGAAGACGTCGGTTGCCTCCCCTACTCTGAGTGCGACCTTGCCGCAAGAAGATGTCGGTCACCACCCCTGCTCTTAGTGTGACCTGCTGCATCCTGCGGTGTCATCCATCGCCATTCGCCCCGATCACCGTCTTGCTGCTGTCCTCGGCAAGAAGTTGCTGAGTTTGTGTACTCGGCGCCTCGATGACACTTCGGACCCACGCCTCCTCCACGGCCGACCACATCCACCTCGACCTTGGCTATTTCGGCACTAAAGGGCTATCATCTGCATGAGTCTCCAGTCAAAGCTTTCACACCGGCGTTCCGACTGCAGGGGGGTATATCTCCATTGTTCTCCAGTCTGACCATTTGTGTTGTTGCCGCTACGACTGCAGGGGGTGTTAGAGTAATAGGATCGGTACCACATCGTCTGCCCATGTGGGGTGTTAGGCCTATGTAATCTATATAATCAGCCCATGAGGCCTATTGCAATATATCGACTACATTATACGCATCCTACCTCTCTTACAACCACGTCTATTCGGCAGCCTCAGCATATGGCGCCATGTTCCTTGGTTCCTCCCCGGTCCTTGGGGTGAAGCAGCTCTGGAAGGTCGCCGCGCCTCCGAGAGTCCGCTTCTTCTTCTGGTTGGCAATGCACGGGAGATTTTGGGCGGCTGATCGTTGCCACCGGCACAGTTTGCAGGACTCTAACCTCTGCATCTTCTGTGATCTGGCACCTAAGACCTTGGACCACATTCTTCTAGGGTGCCCACTCAGCAGGGAAGTCTGGAATATCGTTTTATCCAGGCTTCACCTCCTGCGCTTTGTCATGGTTGCAGAGGAAGAGTTCATGGTCTGGTGGCCGCACGTGGAAGAATTTGCGAAGCCTCTTCGCCGTGGGTTCAACTCTCTGTTCTTCTTGGTCGGTTAGCTACTCTAGAAGGAGCGAACTCCAGGACCTTCGAGGCCAAGGCTGCCCCCGTTGCAGCTTGCGCTATCAATGAAGGAGGAGGCCGCTGCCTGGTGTGCTGCTGGCAACAGGCACCTCGCCGAGTTCATGGCCTCGGCGGATGTTTAGAGTCTAGGTTCCTTGAGTAGCAAATTCTTTCCAATGTAATACCAGATTGAGCATCCACTAGATGTTAGGTCCCGTTCCAGTAAATGTGTGGTTACCGCTGCGTCTACTTTGTTTGAACTTTATTCTGCTTAATGAAAAAACACGCAGCGGCGTGGTATAAAAAAGTAGACGCAGCGGCAACCACACATTTACTGGAACGGGACCTAAATTGTGAAATGAAAAGCCACCACACCATAAAGCTTCTATGGCCACAAAAAAGTTGGTACCAATTTCATGTTTTTATTTAAAAAAAAAAAATTATTTATGAATTGTAGTGATTACCTATAATTTTGTTATTTGTAAAAAGTACATATATATATATATATACACAAAGCCACCTTTTAAACTAGTCAAGGGCCAAAGTTGTTCGGGCTTAATAGTTGGAGGGCTGCACATGTATGGTTTTGGAGTTTGAGGGCTAAATCCTGACTTCAACTAAAATTCGAGGGCTAAAAGCAGACTTTTTTTTTTCTTATTTTAATTCTTTACGTATCTAGGCATAGTGTAAACCTAAGTGCTAACAAAAACTATGCATCTAAAAAGCTATAGCGTCTTACTATTTGAAATGGAGGGAGTATTATCTTAGAAAAATCGCACATTAGTTAGGAAGAATTAAAAAATCAACCATCCATCGATCGTAGGACCTGGTTATATATAACGTTTTAGAGGAAAAACTCTGTATCCATGATGGCTGAAATTTCAAATCTAGGATTAATCTGTTAAACCAACACTATGTATATAGGCGGACATCTCTTGGTGTTCGTTTGGAATAAAATGCAGACATAGATGTTTGCTTCCTGTTTTTACGTGAAAGAGATAAGTGGGCAAAACAGGGCATGCATATTGCACTGGTATGCTTAAGTTGCAGCGACATGTCTAAGTTGCAGCGACAACTGGGAAATTGAGTATACACAAGCGCTATTCATTCTCTAACCACAGGTAAAAATCAGCATGATTAAGGGGACAACCATTGGATCACTAAGAACCTGGAAGATGGAGAGGCTGCTGCAAAGCTGCTTCCTCCCAAAGCGGAGACGAGCTCTCGCCTTCGTCGTCAACGCCGTAGTTGACCAAGGAACAAGCTCTCTCGCTCTCTCCTGTACTCTGAGCTAAGCAGATGCCACGTGCGAATCGAGCCTAGTTGTTTTTTTTTTTCTGAAAGATCACGAGGAGCCAGAGGCTCCTACTGTAAAATTAAATTAAACAAAAAGGATACATATTACAAAGATAGCAACAAAAAACAAAACATGAAAAAAAAAAAACCGAAAGAACCTAGAGAAAGAAAGCCCAAGGAGTTAAACAGAGGAATTTATCCATGATTCTAAGGAAGAAGACAGCCTAGCCTTTATCCTTTGCAAAAGGAAAGAAGCCTCTTCAGTTACATGTCTCTTGAATTGTTGCACCGTAGGATTTGCATTTCTGAAGATAACATCATTTCTCATCATCCAAATACCCCAACAAGACATGATGAAAATATCTAGTGCAAACTCGAATGGCATCAGGGACCTCGATTCATAAAAGATTTGAGAGATAGAGAGCTGCTCGTTGGACTGAAAATTCAGAGAACCCCAACAAGCTACGGCAAAGGGGCAATGGAAAAGCAAGTGCATTACTGTTTCCTCAACTGATTGCTGGCAGAGAACACATTGATACTCTTCTATGATCATACCTCTTCTTCTAAGCATGTGTGCTTAAACGATCTCTCAGGACTAACCAGAAGAAAATTTTGTGCTTTCCTTGACAAGCCGTCTTCCAAAACTAAGACAGGAAGCCGCAACATGTCCCTAGCCCAAGCAGACAAGACATTTAATGGCATTATTGCAGTGCTGTCTTGAGTGGGAAGAAGCTAAGCACCTTGAGGCTTGAGCACCGTGAAGGAGCTGGCCGCCCTAGAACCGAGGTAGAGAAAACCTGCCTAACAGCTGGTTGATTTGAGCGATTATTGACAGGGAAAAGATTCTATCAAAAACAGATTTTCGAGGAGCAAAAGAAGAGCTTTGCCCCAAGGGAATTCGATTTGCACCTGTCTAAGGTTTGACAGGAACAACATTGGTTCCCGAGAGAGGCGGATCTTTGACAACCTCAGCGAAAGAACGATTATGTTTGGACAAAGAAGAGCTGTGCTTAACCGGAGTCCATGAATTGCTCTCCTCTTTGCAGAAGGCCTCAAATTCGGCTCTCCAGTTCGGGCCACCATTGCCCCAAAGGTGGAAGATGCTTATAAAGGTTGCATTGAACGGAGATGAGGCGCCTGATGAAGAGACCGACATCATGGGAGTGCACAAGAAAACGGAAAATGTGAGCTGAGAGCTGAGAGACTTTGAATTGAGCATACACACCGCCAATGATGGCCTGCAACAAGGACCCAACAGATTCTGGAGAGAGGCGAAACTTGCATCTCCCAAACGAAACGACCAGAGCAAAAGATCCAGAAGACGAAACAGAGGACACAGGTGAGCGAAATAATCACCAGAACTCATCCTGAATACCAAGACCCGGCGAGAAAGAAAGCCCCTGGAACTCCATAGAGCAGAACGCAACCAAGCAGCACTGGGGGTGAAGTGAACTTACAGAGCAGGACCAAGGATCATCATAAGTCCTTCTGTCAGAGCGGATTGAGGATTTTCTGGCCTTGATCGAGATTTGCGGAGACGGCGGGGGACCCAGGGCGCCGCCAGCGGGCGACCGGGCAACGCCGGCGCTCATCGCGTACTGCAGGAAGGTGAAGAAGGCACTCATTGCGTATATTGGTTTCTGTAGACTACGGATTGGATTGGGGCGGGTTTATTTTTTTGTTGAATGCTCGTATGGATTGGATTGGGTACGGGTTGGATTTGAGCCCACTAGCAGGGCGAGGTTCGTGTCTAAGTTGCAGCGACGACTGGAAAAATTGAGCATGCGCAAGCGTTATTCTCCTAACCCCAGGTAAAAATCAGCAAGATTCAGAGAAAAACCGTTTCATCACTGACGACCTGAAAGATTGAGAGAGGCTGCTGGCAAAGCTGCTTCCTCCCAAAGAGGAGATGAGCTCTCGCCCTTGGTCATCGACGACGAAGTAGTTGACCAAGGAACGAGCTCTCTCGCTCTCTCTTATACTTCGAGCTAAGCAGATGCCATGTGCCAATCGAGCCTATTGTTGAGGCGCTCATCTTACAGTATGGAAAAAGGAAGTGCTTTTGCCATGGATGGAGAGAAATCAGTGACAGAATCGATCACTAACCTGTTGGAGAACTGAGGCTTGCACGGAGGATCCGATTCCAAAGCTGCTGCCTCAGAACCTGAGAAGAACAAGGCTCACTTTCATCGTACGTTGACGCAGTCTCTATGGGATGAAAGTCGATATCCAGGGGTTAGTATATACTGCCGCAACATGAACGAATAAAAAACATGGGCCGATCTCAACCTGAAAGATTGAGAGAGGCGGCTGCAAAGCTGCTTCCTTCCAAAGAAAAGAAGGAGATAAGCTCTCGCCCTTGGTCATCAACACAGTAGTTACTAGTTTACCAAGGAACGAGCTCTCTCAATCTCTCTTGTACTTCAAGTTAAGCAGATGTGTCATGTGCCAATCGAGACTACTGTTAGCCGCTCATCTCAAAGTATGGGAAGTGCTTTTGCCATGGATGGAGAGAAATCAGTGACAGATTGATCACTAACCTGTTGGAGAACTGAGGCTTGCACGGAGGATCCAATTCCAAAGCTGCTGCCTCAGAACCTGAGAAGAACAAGGCTCACTTTCATCGTACATTGACTCGGTGGGTATGAACTGGTATGAACTGTATGCTCTATGGAGGAGCCATCCAGGGGTTAGTATAAACACATGGGCCGATCTCGACTGTTGTGTAATCTACGGAGGTGGAGGGCCCCGCGTAGTGGACCTGGAAAGCCCTTCGCAGTGGATTGATGCTCATCGCGGTAGTATAAATTTAAATTCGAACCACATGCTGCTGGTAGCTGCTGTTACTTAAATATATCACCATCCCTAGTTTACAGTTACGCCAGTCAAACTTGTGATGCTCTAGCTCCCTGTAACCAGCTTGTTCATTGCAAACCAAAACAGATACTGCCAACTCGGCTTATTAAAAACTTTGTAATAGTATTGAACTGCTCAGCGGCTGCATTGCCAATCAAGTACACAATTGCACCGAAGACTGCAACTGCTATATCTACAAGATGGAGCTGTGTAGATCAAGACAACTAGTAACCCCAATTGGCAATATATGATATGAAAATAGCGCGCAGTTCCTTGTACCGATGATTTTCACATGGTCACATGGAGGATGACAGCACACCAACTTTTGGATTATTACTTTTAGTTAATAAAGTTTCTTTTATTTTCTCTTCTTCTTTTGATGTACATAAAAATAATACAACTCATGGATATTGATGCTTGTCCTTCTAGTGCAAATGTAAGTTTGGGCCACAGGCTGCTTTTTTTGACCGAAATGGCCACAGGCTGCTTGTAGCTGCTGTCACGTAAACATCACCATCGTTCCCTAGTCTTACACTTACACCGCGTAAAAATCAAACACGAACTCCTAGCCAATCTGCTTTGTGCTCTGCACCCAACATATTCACCCACATAGCTTAACAACCATGTAAATGTTGAAAGGAAACAATTACAGCTAAAGGCAGTCCCAACGGAAGAAACTAGTAGTTTCTATAACATAGGATCCCACACCAAAAATGTACTCTTTCCCAACCCATGATTTCTACGACATTATTAACTCAAAGGTTTAATTAAATGCAACACCAAAACCCGATAGATTAATTGTGGCAACTGATTTTACAGCCCACATGTGTTTACAAATATCACCATATACAACAACCAAAATCCATCAGATCGCATGCACGTAGCCACAAATCGATCTCCAATACTAATTCAAGTTAATCTGATAAACAAGCTGAAGGACCGAAACGGCGACCGGAGGGGTGAATGGAGCCTCGACTAAATTCTTTCAAGTTAGCGACCTTGTAGCTCTCACAACCCCTCAAAGCAAATCGACCAACTCACGGAAGAATCACGACCTTGTTTGCAAGGTGGATGACCTAGAGAATGCCCTAGAGTCACAGCGGATCAACCGGAGACACCTCAAAGTGACCACTCAAACGTACGCGAGAAAACAGCAAGCAAACCTGGGAGTCCGGACTGTCCACGCTGGGAGGCCGGACTGTCCGCTGCCCAAAAACCTGAAACACAACTGACCGGAGAGCTGCTGGACTCACTGTCTCGGTTCAACTGCGGACTGTCTACACTGAACTCGCGGACTGTCCGAGAGTCATAAGTTGAAAAACGAACAGAAACTAGAGGCTGCTGGAATCGGCTGAGAAAGTGAAGTCGGACTGTCTGCCCTTGAGAGCTCGGACTGTCCGAGAGCAAGAAAATTAAAAACCAATCTTCGATCAAGGCTGCTGGACGCCTGAAGCAAGTTGCAAATTTAGAATAAAACAAATCTAGATACTAGTGCATGAAAGCGACGTCTCAAGGAATTTCCAAGATGAAACACGTTGAAGCTCACGTACACTGGACACTCGCACAACCTCAGCTAGGCACCGCTTGAACCTGAGAGTGACGGACTGTCTGGACACGGCAGTGTACAGGTGCGGACTGTCCTTCAGCGAGAAAACGAAAAACAGACTGATCGGTGATGCTGCTGGACTTGTGCTCGGGCTGTTGTCGGACTGTCCGGGCAAGTGACATGGACTGTCTGCACTTAAGTTACACGCTGAGTCAGCAACACCCACGCACGATCTCGATTCAACTTTGATGACCAGACTGTCAGCAGGCATAGGTCGGACTGTCCGCGCCTAGAAAGAAGAGACGCGAACAGCGAACCCGGTGGCGGCGATTCTTCACAAACTCGATCCAAACTCGATCAAAACAACGATTCAGGTCACAAGATTAAAGCCAGG
This sequence comes from Hyparrhenia diplandra, assembly GCA_015847255.1. Classification (NCBI taxonomy): domain Eukaryota; kingdom Viridiplantae; phylum Streptophyta; class Magnoliopsida; order Poales; family Poaceae; genus Hyparrhenia; species Hyparrhenia diplandra. The sequence goes on along the minus strand of JADLZK010005142.1, from coordinate 406,226 downwards.
TAATATAGGCATGTTGGTGACCAAATCCCCAAAGAAAATTCCAATTTGACCGAGTAAATCGAGAGAAATTTCAGATCGCATTCAACTCAACCCAAAAACGAACTCGGAACACAAAATCGCTCTAATCCATCGATTCAAGTGATCTCAGTCCAAATCCTTCGGTGAGATCCTTAGGTACTTGAACAAGAACGGATTGCAGCAACAGGAATTGAGAAAAAAAACGAACCACGGACGGCGGATCGAGAGCTAGAACGGGGAGGGGAAAAAGAGTGACGAAAAGCAATACAAGAACACAAATCACAGCTCAATAAACACTCGATCCATCGAATCAAAACGCCACCATGTGACAGGCTACTTAGGGCTAGCCCTTGCCCAACCAAATTCGATACAACATCGGTGGACCTCTCACACCGGAAGTGGAAACCCTTGCTAAGAAATGTAAAATGAGAGGCAAAGAGGATGGGAGGGATGCCCCCTCGCTATATAGTCTGAAATTCTCTTTCCCAAACTACCCCTAGATACATATGAGCGAACAGCTAACTCTAAGACTAATTTAGTCCGACTCGGGATAATTTGATACGACGGCCACCGCCTCCTCATCGGTAGCCTTGCATCCACGCAACCTCCCGATGCCGCCACGTGCCGTCCTTCCGTCCACCGAACGTCTCGGGGTTTTGAGGCCCAAACCCGCGCCCGCGTGGTTTTGAGGCCCAAACCACGAAACCGCGCCGATGGTTTTGAGGGCAAACCACCAAACCTCCTCGACACGTGTCATCGCCGTCTTGACCGCCTGAGTCGTCAAGTCATCCGAGCTCCCCGCTGCCATGCGCTTCGCCATCTTGACCCGATCGACACGGTCCCACCACGTCCTCTTGCATTCATCGATGTCCCAGATGTCGACCACGATGGCTAGCCACCAGCGATCCGGTCCCTCTGTCCAAGCCTCACGTCCGTCCTTCACCTCCGCGGTCCGTCGGGCCTGCACGTCCTCCTTGGCCCCTTCACCTCGCCGTCGGCTACCATCTCCGAGCTCCACACCGCACAACACGAACCAAGAGATATGTCTTGACACACTCCACGCGTGTCTTGGTGAACATAGCCGAAGCATAAAAATAAATGAAAATAGAAGGAAAATGTTGACTGTTGACAATCACTCAATCACAAAACTAAACACATGTGAGCTAGATCAACCATGTGTTCGCAATCTCCCCTTGATGAGTGCATTGTCAACATTCAACACAAAGACAGACAGACGGTAGAGGATAGCGCATCCCGGTGAACAAAAGCTAGACAAAAGCTAAGACAAACTCACTGGATAGCAAAAATGGAGCAAAAACTTGGTTCCCAAAGACATGGGCAAAAGGCTCGACACAACCAAGCTAAACCAACCGCTAGCCCTCAAGAAGAGGTAGAACAGGCTCAACACCACTAGCACAGCTCCAAACGAATTACTTTCACACACAAACAGCTAGACCCTCAAGATAGAGGCAAAAAGGCTCAACACATCTAGCTCAAAGTGCTACTCCCCCTGGAAACATGCAATCACTGTCTTTGTATCTTTCTCCCCCTTGTTGGCAAATGCACCGATCAAGCTATGAAATGCAATATGACACAATGCAAAGCTTCAAGATTATATTCAACCGAATGAGAGAGTGCTCAAAGTGGTACCATAGCAACAAATTACAAGTGCTAGCAAGAGCTCAAGCTAATCAGGTGATATGAAATATGGCACAAAGCATTTTGAGCAAATTTCAAAAGTATTTTGCAAAAGGACGTTCACCATTAAACATAGCACCTAACACAAGTAGATAGGAAATCAACTATGTGCTCAAACATGTAAACCGGGTGAACTACCCCAAGCAGCGTTCGAGACATCATGCTAGACATTATGGCAAAAACTTGTGATGTTCATTTTGATTCGTGAGTTGCAAATGGTTCACAAGTTACAAGAGAGCATGCGAGTGGTTATCCACATTTGCCTTGCCTTACTAATCAACCATGTCAAGCCTATGCGTGAGCAATGATTAGCTTAAGACAATGGTCTGGGTCAAACACAATAAAGTCCAAGTTCATTCAAAAGTGCAAATGAAAGCAGTCTCAAACTTCAAGGTGTGGCAAAATGGACCCACTCGATCTTTTTCATCACTTTAGCTTTAGACTTCACGTTTTAGCATGGTATTATCATGAAGATCTAAGCAAGTGAATGAATCAAGGCATGAGACATAGCTACCTAGTATACACATAAAAGCTCAAAGGATCTCAACATCCTACTCATGATAGAAGCTAGCTCAAGGGTGAACCAAGATTTAATTTCATCATTCATTAAACAAGTTCACATGTGGAAAAAGTTGCTCGACTCATAACATACATCACATGATTAAAGAGAGCTAAAGCTAGAAGCACTGTCATATTCAAACTACTAAGAGCACAACCTCATTCAATTCAATATAAAAATGAAGCTCATGATATGCAAGTATGAAACAAAAAGCAAAAACATAGCTAAAACTAAGTCTCAGACATCAACTACAAAGCTACCCCTCAAAAAGGGTAGCAAACGCCCAACTCCCCGAAGGCCGAGCAAAGCGGACTTGGTCTAGTGGTTTTGTGAAAATGTGCTCAATCTGTTGCTCGCGTGTACACATGCTTTGAACATCTATGTCCCCTTTCTCCCGGTGATCTCTCAAGAAGTGGTACCTCACCTCTATGTGTTTGGTCCGGGAGTGAAGGACAGGGTTTTTGGCAACACTCACGCCTCCCATGCTATCACACATCAAAGGTACACGGAAAAACTCAAACCAAAGTCTCTCAAAGTGGCAACCATCCACACGGTGGGAACAACAAGCGGCAAAGCCAGCTACATACTCGCCTCAACCGTCGATCGAGCGACACCAAACTCAGGTACGAGACGACCAAGACACTAGAGAGGTACCAAGAAACCGACAAGTACCAGAGGTAGACTTTCTATGCATACGATCACCAAGATAATCGAAATCAATAACCAATCGGAGAGAGGGTAGAAGAGGCCGAGTACCAAAGGCCAAACTCGAGTAAACGCAAGTACACGAAAATCGCCTTCCACGACTGAAGATGAGAGGTGCGTGGCGAAGACCGAAAAAGCGCGCGTGAGGCAAATCGCGAACTGGATGTCGGGCGTGTCGCCGTCGGTACAGCAGCGAGCCAATTATGCTTCAACTCCCTTTGGTCCACAAACTTCTCCATCCTTGTCCTCGTCCAGGGCCATTGTCGCGACATGGGCGTCGAAAGAGGCTTGGCCTCGCCATCCAAAACTTGGCGGGATGATGTCCTTCGTGTACTTGCCCCCAGGTGTATAAAGATACCGTCCCTTGGTTTGCTTGATTTGGAGTCCAAGGAAATAGGTCAACTCGCCCATCATGCTCATCTCAATTTCTCTGCTCATAATCTCTGCAAAACTAGATACCACAAAGATGTGAAGAGCCATCAAAGATGATGTCATCCAAGTAAATCTGGACAAGGAGAATGTTTTTGCCTTTCCTAAGCAGAACAAGGTCTTGTCTACTATCCCCATCACAAACCCCTTAGTTAAGAGAAAGGCTCTCAATCGCTCATACCACGCTCTGGGGGCTTGTTTCAACCCATACAAGGCTTTGTTCAAGTTGTACACATAGTCTAGGCATTTGGGATTCACAAACCCGGGAGGCTGCCTCACATACACTTCCTCCTCAATGTACCCATTTAGGAAAGCACTCTTGACATTCATTTGGAAGAGCTTAAAACCCTTTGAGGCTGCAAAAGCGAGCAAAATCCTAATAGCTTCTATGCGGGCTACAGAGCAAAGGTTTCTTCATGGTCTATTCCCTCTTTCCGACGTAACCCCCAGGCAACTAATCCGGCTTTGTTTCTCACCACCACACCATCCTCACTCTGTTTGTTCTTAAACCCACTTGGCTCCTATGGGATGACACTCAGCAGGAGGTGGAACTAAAACCCAGACTTGGTTCCTCTCAAAATTTTGCAACTCCTCATACGTGGCATTGACCCAATCCAAATCCGATAAAGCAAAGTGTCAACATCTTTGGGCTCAAGAGTGGAAACAAAAGCGAAATGAGCAAAATGACACATGGCATAGGATTTGGAACGAGTTACCCTTTGGTTGAGTCCTCCAATCATGGTCTCCTGGGGGTGGCGATGCTGAATGTGCTGAGGCGCCATGTGCGAAGATGTCGCCTCCCCCTCGACTAGAGCGGGAACCTCCTCAGGTACAGCCGTCTCGGCCTGAGGGAGCTGCTCCACTGGACCCCAGGAAGTAGTGGTAGTAGGGTCTGGTCCGTGGAGTGAGCGTCGTTCTTGAGGTCGACCGGGCAAGCGGTGGAGTCGCCGGGATCACCCCAGCCAACATCTTCCTGCTCCTCCTCCACAAAGATGCTTTGCCCCATCTCCTCCTTTCCTACACACTCAAACACAGAGGAGGAACAAGGCACAGTTTCATCAAAAGTAACCTCACAAGTCTCTACAACGCAGTTAGTCTCAAGATTTAGAACTCTGTAGGCATGTGAATGTAAAGCATATCCAAGGAAAATGCCATCAGCTGATTGAGACTCAAACTTGTCAAGATTACCTTGCTTGAGGATGAAGCACCTGCACCCAAACACACGGAAGTGGCTTACCTTAGGCAATCTCCCAAACCGCAGCTCATATGATGTCTTCTTGGTGAAAGCTCGAAGGAAGACGCGGTTGGAGACATGACACGCCGTGTTGATTGCCTCTGCCCAGTACCTCCTCGGAGTCTTGTGTTCATCGAGCATGGTCCTCGCCATCTCCACAAGCGTCCGGTTCTTTCTCTCAACAATTCCATTCTGCTGAGGCACATATGGACTAGAGAACCGGTGCTCGAGACCAAGGTTAGCACAAAAGGTTTCGAACTGAGTGTTTTTGAATTACGTGCCATTGTCATCACAGATAGCTCGAATGGCGGTCTCTGAAAACTCAGTCCGCAACCTCAAAATCAAATCTCGAGCAAAACCAAATGCTTCATCCTTACCTTCCATGAAAAAGACCCATGAGTACCTCGAAAAGTCATCCACGATCACTAAACAAGGTACCACTTCCCACCAACAGACCGGACCCGAGATGGACCAACGTGTCCATGGTAAAATCTCTCCGGGTCGTGAGGTCATGATCTGGTTAACTGGGGGGTGGGAAGCGGCTACCATTTTCCCGTGGCGACAAGGATGGCAAACCAAGTCTTTCTCAAACTTGAGCTTAGGCAATCCTCGGATGAGGTCCATTGAACTCAACCTTGCAAGAAGGTCAAAGCTCAAATGTCCCAATCTCCTATGCCACTTCCACAGTCCGAAGAAGACCCGCTACCAAGCAACAAGAGGTACCAAAAGCTCGGAAAAGTCACCGAAAAACTTGACCGAAAGGCACAATCCAGCGAGATAAGATTATCATGAGAGTCCAAAACTCTAGAACAAAATTACCTTGAAACGTACCTTAAAACCATCCGCCGTAAGGCGAGAGACGCACGACAAGTTGAAGTGGAGGTTGGAGACGAGTGCCACGTCCTTGAGTACAAAGTGCTCATTGATTCTGATTGACCCACGAGACAAGATCTTTCCTCTGTTGCTATCCCCGAAAGTGATATACTCTTTAGTCTTCATGGGGGTGAGGCTGGAGAACCAATTGGAGTTGCCGGTCATGTGTCATGAGCAACCCGAATCGATGAGCCACATGTTCTCCAACCTCCGTCCCCGCATCAATAATAGTACATGGGATGAGCAAATGGCACAACACCAAGGTTAGTAAACTTGGAAGAATACCAAGTGTTGACCATCTTGCCCAAGATAGGCATTAGGCAAAACAAACATCCCACGACCCTTCTTACCAAAGTTCTCACCACGCGCAACAAAGCGTGGTGCACTCCTCCTGTCAAACTCAAAGCTCCCAAAGCGAGGATCAACTTTAACTCGCCGAGCATGACCATCACGGGGTCTCACAAACTGTGGCCTAGCCCTCTGAGGCCTCCCACCTCCTGGCCTAACAAACTGCCTCTGAACTGACGGCACACCCCTCTCATACAAGCCAAGTGGTGGGTGATACAGGTCACGGTTCTCAAACTCAACTTGACGCCTAACATCCCTCTTCCTCCTAAAGCAAAACTCAACCAAGTGACCATCTCTCTGGCAGTACTCATAGTGATATCTCACCTCTCTCTTGGGTGGTAGCTGGTTCACTCTCTTGGGTGGATGGCTCACTTTTGGTGTGGCCTTGATTTTAGGAAGGTTTTCCTCAGGGATCTTGGGCAAAGTGTCAAGTGGGCTTCGAGGTAGTTTGGTTTAGATAGCCACACTTGTTTGGGAGGTGGAGTCTTTAGGGTCTCTTGGAGAATGCCATTTTGCACAATGGGCTTGGTAGGCTCAGGTGGGGTGATCTTGGTCAACTTGGGAGTGTTTGTGGGTTTCTCACTCGAGCTCAAACCACTACCTTGACCAACCTTACCATAGATAACTTCACCCTTCCCACCTATAGCAAAGCCTAGTCCCGTTGTGTCGGTCCCCCTCTTGAACCGACTCATCATCATGCCAAGGCGTGGCTCTCCACTAGACACCCAACTTCGGGACGAGCGAAGGTACTTGTTCTCCTCTTCGACTCTCCCCTTGTCATGCCTACAAGACATGACCTCCATCTCTAAAGCTTCACACTTAGCACACTTTAGCACAGTGCTATCCGAGCTGGCCTTCTCAAGCACAGAAGCTTGGCAACCTTCTCTGCAAACTCAGATTGCAAGCCTGGACAAGACTTGCACGCACTCAACAACATAGGCTTGGCCTTCAGCTCAACGTGCTCATCTAGCAAAGCAGAGTACTTGGATTGCAAAGACATGATGCTAGACATATGCACGGCACAAGCGTCACAATCCGTCTCATCAGACACATCCACAGGCTTCCTAAGCAACTCTATCTCCACCATAGCCATTTCCTACTTCTCCTTGTACTCCTTTCTCTCCCTAGCTTCTCGCTTGAGCAACTTCTCCTGACACACAAGCGCATCGCCCAAAGACTCAACCTCATCAGTGAGAGATTCGATTGTAGGAGATACCTCGTGAGAAGAGTCGCTGTCGTGTGGCTCGGCGCTTATCGGGTCATTGCTCCGTCGAGGGCCATGGTGCAGAAGCCCCCATGCTTGGAGTCGGCGAAGAAGCAAAGTCCATTCAGCTTGTGTTCAATCTTGCGCTCGGACTCCTCGTCGCCGAAGAGGCTTGCCCATCATCGGAGTCGTCGTCGAGGTCGCTGAGGGAGGCGAAGAAGGCATGCTTGTACTCCTTGGCACGCTTGAGGTACTTCTTCTTGATTGCCTCCTTGTCGAAGCCCTTCTTGGACTTGTACTTGCCAGCGATGTACTCATGCTTGTCCTTGCGCTTGCCGGAGTCGTGCTTGTTGGAGGAGTAGTACTTCTCGCCCAGTACTTATCCTTGTTCTTCTTGGGGCACGTGGCGACGAAGTGGTCAAATCGCCACACTCGAAGCATCCGCCCTTGGGAGCACCGCCACGCTGACGGTTCAAGCGATTGTTGTGGAACCTCGAGAATTGACTGATGACTAGAGCCAGCTCGTTGTCCCCAAGGCTCTCCATCTGCTCCTCTGTCACAGACACCAAAGAAGACAAGGCAAACGAGACCTGTGATGGATTAGCGTAAGAATTGGAACTACCCTTACCCGAGGCGAGAGCAACACTTGGCGCAGATGGGTTCTTGAGCCGCTGGGATCTGGGCCTCGATCTCGGAGGACTTCAACTTGCTTTGAGAGCTCGTTGGGTGTGAGGGTGTCATAGTTGGCGGACACCATGATCGCGGACACCTTCACATCCCACACCTTCCGATCCGGGCGTATAAGAGCCGCGATCGCTTTCTCGTGATCATCAAGCCTCTCCGAAGGCTTGTTCGCTGCTTTTGTTGCGATCGTCCGAAATCTAGCAAAGAGAGAATCAATGGACTCGCCATCAAGATGGATTAGGTTGTTGTACTCTTTCTTGTAGGTCTCATATAAAGCGGGCCTTGACTTGTGGGGTTCCCTCGTGGGTAGCTCTCATGTGTTTTCCACACCTCACGAAATGTCTAACAAGTGGCAACTCTCTCGAACTCGCGTGTCTTTGAGGCTAGAGAACAAGACACTCCCTCGCTCGGTTGTTGGCATTGTGTTGGGCTATTTGTTCCTCACCCACTCGGCGGCTAGCACTTGGTAGTTCTCATCCTCGACAATCTCCCACACTCTCCAATCCATTCCCATAAGATGTGCTTGCATCTTAATCTTCCAATAGGGATAGTTGGTGCCATCGAACTCCTGGAGGCTTCTTGCCACCATAGTGACCAAAACCGATCAAAAAAAAAACCATAGTGACCAAACCTCTCCATGTCGCCTTCTGCGGATCACGGACCGATTAAGGTGGATATGATCCTTTACCGGCTCGATACCAATTGAAGGACCGAAACGGCGACCGGAGGGGGTGAATGGGAGCCTCGACTAAATTCTTTCAAGTTAGCGACCTTGTAGCTCTCACAACCCCTCAAAGCAAATCGACCAACTCACGGAAGAATCACGACCTTGTTTGCAAGGTGGATGACCTAGAGAATGCCCTAGAGTCACAAATGGATCAACCGGAGACACCTCAAAGTGACCACTCAAACGTGTGCGAAAACAAAGAAGCAAACACAGGAGTCCGGACTGTCCACGCTGGGAGGCCGAACTGTCCGCTGCCCAAAAACACGAAACACCACCGACCGGAGAGCTGCTTTGGACTCACTGTCTCGGTTCAAGCTCAAGGGATCTGTATGCGCACTGAACTCACGAACTGTCCGAGAGTCATAATTTGAAAAACAAACGGCTGGAGGCTCAGCTGGAGCTGGGAATATGCCCTAGAGATAATCATAGAGATGATTGTATCACCTTGTATCCATGATATATTATGTGTTCATGAATATCCATTAAAGACAACTTGTATCGATTGGCAATTATGTGAATTGTTTTGTGAGACTCTTTACTTGTATGGTTATTCTATAATTGTCCCTAGTCGGAGTTCATGTGAGGACACACATGAATATTAGATCAGCACACATATTGGTTGATGACTATGTTTCACAAGTCATAGACATGGAGATGTCAAACTAATAGTGTGGGCACATGTATGACATGGGGCTGGATTGACCCGACATGAGATGTTACTATTATTGTCTCTTTACACATCATGTACGTTATGTCCTTAGATCTGAGATTGTCGTATGTACTCAAGATGTGAAATGACCTACTTAGGGACTATCAAAAACGTTACTCAGAATCGGGTAGCTATAAAGGTGGTCTTCGGGTTTGTCGGGAAGCATCTTTGTGAGGCATAGTCAATCAAGATGGAATTACCCCTCTCCATGAGAGAGAGATATCACTGGACCACTCGATTGATTGGATCAAGAAATGCATGGCCGTGCTTGGGTTAAGTGTTAACCCACGAGGTGGACCAAATATCGTGTGGCAAGGGAATATAACATGTATGTGAATTTGTGGTGGTTCGTCGATGTGATCATTGCATACACATGGGAGTTGACACGTCTTGCTAGAGGCCTCTATCGGCTATTGGTCAAGTAGGAGTACTCGGGCCATGTCTATGTGTGCGTGAGCCCATAGGGTCGCACGCTAAAGGGGAAGAAGGCCTAATTCGGATATGATCCAATTAGACGAGGTTTAGGGTTACTAATGGGCCTCCAGCTCGGGAGCCTATTAGGGACGCCTATATATATGAGGTGGGCGCGGGCTAGGTGAATCCACGCTACTTTGGCAGCCACCGCCACCCACGCCCTCCCCTCTTGCTCCTCGTGGACCTAGCAGTCCGGAGGCGCATCGCTTCCTCCCTGTACGTGTGGGATACCTCGAGGTGCTGCATCTAGAGCACAAGGACGAACCGCACATGGAGGGACGGACGTGAGCAACAAGCATGGCAATCGCTTTACGCGCACATCTTCATCGAGGGTCGACACTTCCGCTGCACTTGCGCGTCTAGTGGTAATCCCGTGATCTATAACTAGCAGTAGATCCTTGGTTTATGGGTAGAAAAATTTTGTTTTCTGGCTATCGTAGCGATCCCATATTCCATCGGTGGTATCGAGCCCCGATGTTGTGTCGTTATAGATTCGGATGTGTGCATATGGTGATATGTGTGGTTGTAGATGAGTCTCTCGATCTCGGTTCGTGATCTTGCCGCTTTCGGTCTTGTTCGATCTACTCCTACCGGTCGAATTCCGCCATCGGAGTTAAGTGATACATGTAAAACCAGTCATAGCGAGTTTGAGATCAATATGATTGATCGAATCGATCCTAGGTCATGATCGGGGCGAATGTGATGCGCCACGCGGTGGCAGATTTGATCTTCTACCGACTACCGACACGGGATGCGAGAATACGGAACCATGGGGTTCGATCTGCCGGCTATAACTTTTGATCCGTAATCGGATTAAAGGCGATTCTTGAACGAATTTTTGTAGAGCAACAAAAGTTCTTTAAAAGCTTAAAAGTCACCCCCCAAAATGGCTTGGAAAATAGGTTTTTCGGCCGCGCAAGATTAGATGTCGAAATCGCCTAATCTGTTTTTGCGATTTATGTGACCGGTATGGCCCTTATGTGTATGAGATGCATGTATGTAATTAATTCATGACTTGCACATCGTGAGGATGACAATATGGCTGAGCCACTCATATATTGTCTCATTAATGTAATGGCCTGTGTGCCAACTTGTGATGAACGCGATAATGTAATTGTTATTTTTTTTTAGGCTAGTATAGACTAGTCTTGGCGATTCATCACGGAGGATGGCATACATGGATCATGGAGACGGAGATCATCATGATGAACAGTTCATTGGAGATGGAGATCCCCAAAGTGATATAAGGCCATACCAAGTCACAACCCCATTTAATGTCGTTCTTATCGTGTTCTACTTTCACGCTGACTACTATATTTTTGTCTACATACGATAGTGAAGTAGAACGATCCCTCGGCAATGTTTAAGTTTCGATGCTCCCCAAACCTTGCAATCGTCACAAGCCTTGTACAATCGGTGGTGGGTCTATGAAATTAGGGTGCCACCGTTTTCCTTGACTAGACGGGTTCGTATCGGATACTTACTGCGGAAGGTTTGGTTACTTGAACAAGATCATCCTAATGGTTAGGGATCTTGGAGCATGGCAGTTGGCCTTAGCATAGAGATGCTATCCAACAACAAGAGTCATATGTGATATGATTTGCAAAGAGTTGCTTACCGATCTACCATGTCTTTTAGCGGTGATGCTAAAGCTCACTAGTTGACTTGTTAGTTGTGGGTCTTGAATCACTAAGTTTCAATTGAGGGATATTGATTTTAGTGGGAGTACATTCAATTAAATGTTAATATGTTTTTACTCTATCTTGGATACATTGTCATAGTATTTTGCATTATTTCTATTGTAGATAAATGGCGCCTAGCAATCAACCATTTACTTTGCGTTCAGTTCTTGAGAAAGATAAGTTGAATGGAACAAATTATGCGGATTGGATCCGCAACTCGAGAATCGTTCTCGTAGTCGAGAAAAAAGGAAGATGTTCTAGACAACCCCTTACCGTAAGAGCTTCGATAATGCACTCTTCGCCGAGAAAAAACGCTTACAAGATGCCGATCTTGAAGTGAGTTGCCTTATGCTTGCTAGTATGGATCCCGACTGCGGATGCGATTCGATAACAATCATGCGGCGCATGATATGATCGTGGCGCTTGAGGATATGTTCCAAACTCAAGCTAGAACCGAAAGGTTCAATGTCTCAAAGGCTCTTGTTGAGAGCAAGCTAGCAGAGGGCGCAGCAGTTGGACCACATGTAATCAAGATGGTTGGTTACACTCAGAGATTGGAGAAGCTAGGTTTCCCAATAGGCCAAGAGTTGGCTACTGATTTCATTCTTGCATCTCTGCCACCTAGCTATGGGAACTTCATCTCGAACTACCATATGCATGGGGCGGAGAAAGGCTTGACTGAACTATGTGGTATGCTTAAGACAATGGAGGGGGCGACATCAAGAAAGGTGCTAGCAAAGAGCCATGTGATGGCGGTCCAAAACAAGCCTAATTTTAAGAAAAGGGGCAATCCTTATTGGAAGAAAAAGAAGGAAAAGGCTAAAGGTGAGACCTCTAAGCCAAATCCATCCGAGCCCCGTGGACCAACTAGCGATCATCGAGTGCTTTCATTGTCATAAAAAGGGTCACTTTGAAAAGAAAGCGCAAGGAGTACTTAGCATCCAAGAAGGATAGCGGTGGTAAAGGTACTCCCGCCCCTTGTACACTTGTTGTTTATGTTACGAGACATATTTCTCGCTGATTCTTATATTAATTCTTGGGTATTTGATACCGGATCGGTTGCTCATATATGCAATACGATGCGTGGAATGATAAGAAGTAGAAGCGTTGGAAAGGGTGAAGTTGACTTCAAGGTGGGCAATAATGCAAGAGTTGTTGCTCTAAGCGTTGGGACGATGCAACTCCACCTCCCTTCGGGATTTATTTTGGAATTGAATAATTGTTATTTTGTTCCTAGTTTAAGTCGAAACATTGTGTCACCTTCATGTTTGATGAAGGATGGTTATTCTTTTAAGAGTGAAAACAATGGTTGTGTGATCTCTAAAGATGGCATGTTTGTGGCTTCGCATCCATTGTGAATGGGTTATTTATTTTAAATCTTGACGATGCACCTGTTTGTAATATAACCGCTAAAAGGCCTCGCCTTAATGAGTTAAGTCCTACCTATATGTGGCATTGTCGTTTGGGTCATATAAGTGAAAATCGCATGAAGAGGCTCCATTCGATGGGCTTCTAAGTTCGTTTGATTTTGAATCATACGAGACATGTGAGGCTTGCCTTCTAGGCAAAATGACCAAGGCGCCTTTCACGAGGTTTTCCCGAGAGGGCAAAGCAGACTTGTTGGAACTTGTACATACCGATGTATGCGGACCAATGAGTATGACTTGACTAGAGGCGGATTCCAATACTTCATTACTTTCACAGATGATTTTAGTAGATATGGTTATGTCTACTTAATGAAGCATAAGTCCGAGACTTTTGAAAAGTTCAAAGGGTTTTGAGAATGAAGTAGAGAATCAACGTGGCAAGAAAATCAAGGCCTTAAGCGATCCGATCGTGGAGGCGAATATTTGAGTCACGAATTTAGCAATCATCTAAAGAGTTGCGAAATTGTTCCACGACTTACTCCGCCTGGAACACCTCGTGAGAAACGGTGTGTCCGGCGACGTAATCGGACTTTGTTGGACATGGTTCGGGTCTATGATGAGCCGGTCGGACCTACCATTATCGTTTTTGGGGATATGCTCTAGAAACAAACCGCTTTCACATTAAATAGGGTGCCATCTAAGTCCGTAGTTAAGACACCATATGAGATGTGGACTAGTAAGAGTCCCAGTTTGTCTTTTCTAAAGATTTGGGGTTGTGAAGTTTATGTCAAACGACTTCAATCAGATAAACTAACACCCAAGTCAGACAAGTGTTTCTTCGTGGGATACCCGAAGGAAACTTTAGGGTATTACTTTTACAATCGATCAGAGGGCAAAGTGTTTGTTGCTCAAAACGGTGTTTTCTTAGAGAAAGAGTTTCTCAAAAGAGACAAGAGTGGTCAAAAGGTGTATCTTGAAGAAGTTCAAGATGAGCCATTGGGTCAAGACTCTACGAGTGATGCTAGTGTAGCGAGAACAAGTTGAGATACCGTGGCAAAGGTAACACCGCCACTACCACGAAGATCAGCTAGACTCAGGTGAGTTGCATGGGGATGTGTAATCGTTAGACGATGACGAACCTATGACATATGCGAAGCAATGATGGACCCAGATTCGAGAAATGGCAAAGTGCCATGAGATCCGAGATAGATTCCATGGGAAACAATCAAGTTTGGAACTTGGTTGACCCGCCGATGGGGGTTAGACCCATTGAGTGCAAGTGTATCTATAATAAGAAAAGGGATATGGACGGAAATGTTCATGTCTATAAAGCTTGACTTGTCGCAAAGGGTTTTTGGCAAGTTCAAGGAGTTGACTACTGACGAGACCTTCTCGCCGATGGCGATGCTTAAATCTATCCCGGATCATTCTAGCAATCGCTGCTCATTTTGATTATGAGATATGGCGGATGGATGTTAAAACAACCTTTCTAAATGGAAATTTGGATGAGGACGTGTATATGATACAGCCGAAGGTTTTGTTGATCCTAAGAATGCCGGAAAAATATGCAAGCTTAAGAAGTCCATTTATGGGTTAAAGCAAGCATCTCGAGTTGGAACATTCGTTTTAATGAAGAGGTCAAAGCTCTTGGCTTTCGTCGTAATGAAGAAGAACCTTGTGTATATAAGAAGGAAAGTGGGAGCGCTTTGTTGTGTTTCTAATCTTGTATGTGGATGACATATTTGTTGATTGGGAATGATATTCCAATGTTGCAATCCGTGAAGACTTCACTCGAATAATATATTTTCTATGAAGGATTTGGGAGAAGCGGCACATTTTGGGCATAAAGATCTATAGAGATAGATCGAAGAGGCTAATAGGATTAAGCCAAGATACGCATATTGACAAGGTGTTGAAACGGTTTAACATGGAACAGTCTAAGAAAGGGTTCCCCGCCTATGTCACATGGTATGCGTTTTAGCAAGAAACCGCGTCCTTCGATTGGCGATGAGCGAGAGCGCATGAGTAAGGTTCCATACGCCTCGGCAGCTTGGTTCCATCATGTACGCCATGATATGTACACGCCTAGATGTCTCATATGCTCTAAGTGTTATGAAAGCAGTACCAAGCCGATCCGGTGAGAGAGTCACTGGACACTTGTTAAAAATATTCTTAAGTACTTGAGAAGGACTAAAGATATGTTCCTAATCTATGGAGGTGAGGAGGAGCTCAAGTTGTAAATTGTTACACCGATGCTAGCTTCCAAACTAACACGATGATTCACAATCTCAATCGGGATATTTGTTCACAATAAATGGTGGTCTTTGTCGGTTGAAAAAGTTCCAAGGGAAATGGTGACCGATTCTACAGCCAGGTCGAGTACATAGCAGCTTCTAAAGTCGCGAAGGAAGGTGTTTGGATGAGGAAGTTCCTCATTGAGCTTGGTGTGTTTCCGAATGCAAGCGCCCATTGAACCTTCATTGTGACAATAGTGGCGCAATTGCACGTGCTAAGGAGCCGAGGGATCACCATAAGAACAAACATGTATCATGGAAATTTCACCTCATTCGAGAGTTCATCAAACGGAGTGAGATCAAGATATGCAAGATACATACTGATTTGAATGTTGCGATCCTTTTGACAAAGGCTCTTCCACGGCCCTAAGCATGAAGCGCACATGAGAGATATGGGTATTAGATATCTTCAAGATTAACTCTAGTGTAAGTGGGAGATTATTGGGAATATGCCCTAGAGATAATCATAGAGATGATTGCATCACCTTGTATCCATGATATATTATGTGTTCATGAATATCCATTAAAGGCAACTTGTATCGATTGGCAATTATGTGAATTGTTTTTTGAAACTCTTTTTACTTGTATGGTTATTCTATAATTGTCCCTAGTCGGAGTTCATGTGAGGACACACATGAATATTAGATCAACACATATTGGTTGATGACTATGTTTCACAAGTCATAGACATGGAGATGTCAAACTAATAGTGTGGGCACATGTATGACATGGGGCTGGATTGACCCGACATGAGATGTTACTATTATTGTCTCTTTACACATCATCATGTACGTTATGTCCTTAGACCTGAGATTGTCGTATGTACTCAAGATGTGAAATGACCTACTTAGGGACTATCAAACGTTACTCCGTAACTAGGTAGCTATAAAGGTGGTCTTCGGGTTTGTCAGGAAGCATGCTGTGAGGCATAGTCAATCAAGATGGAATTGCCCCTCTCCATGAGAGAGATATCACCGGACCACTCGATTGATTGGATCAAGAAATGCATGGCCGTACTTGGGTTAAGTGTTAACCCACGAGGTGGACCAAATATCGTGTGGCAAGGGAATAACATGGATGTGAATTTGTGGTGGTTCGTCTGCGATATGATCATTGCGTACACATGGGAGTTGACACGTCTTTGCTAGAGGCCGCTATCGCCTATTGGTCAAGTAGGAGTACTCGGGCCATGTCTATGTGTGCGTGAGCCCATAGGGTCGCACGCTTAAGGGGGAAAAAGGCCTAATTCGGATATGATCCAATTAGACGAGGTTTAGGGTTACTAATGGGCCTCCGGCTCGGGAGCCCCAAGTTAGGGACGCCTATATATATGAGGTGGGCGCGGAGCTAGGTGAATCCACGCTACTTTGGCAGCCGCCGCCGCCCACGCCTCGCCTCTTGCTACTCGCGGACCTAGCAGTCCGGAGGCGACGCTTCCTCCCCTCGTACGTGTGGGATACCTCGGAGGTGCTGCATCTGGAGCACAAGGACGAATCGCACGTGGAGGACGGACGTGAGCAACTGCACGGCACTGCTGCTACGCGCACATCTTCGTCGAGGGTCGACACTTCCGCTGCACCTGCGCGTCTAGTGGTAATCCCGTGATCTATAACTAGCAGTAGATCCTTGGTTTATAGGTAGAAAAAGTTTGTTTTCTGGCTAGCGTAGCGATCCCATATTCCATCAGCTGGAATCGGCTGAGAAAGTGAAGTCGGACTATCTGCCCTTGAGAGCTCGGACTATCCGAGAGCAAGAAAATTAAAAACCAATCTTCGATCAAGGCTGCTGGACGCCTGAAGCAAGTTGCAAATTTAGAATAAAACAAATCTAGGTACTAGTGCATGAAAGTGACGTCTCAAGGAATTTCCAAGATGAAACACGTTGAAGCTCACGTACACTGGACACTCGCACAACCTCAGCTAGGCACCGCTTGAACCTGAGAGTGACGGACTGTCTGGACACGGCAGTGTACAGGTGCGGACTGTCCGTCAGCGAGAAAACGAAAAACAGACTGATCGGTGATGCTGCTGGACTTGTGCTCGGGCTGTTGTCGGACAGTCCGGGCAAGTGACACGGACTGTCTGCACTTAAGTTACACGCTGAGTCAGCAACACCAACGCACGATCTCGATTCAACTTTGATGACCAGACTGTCCGCAGGCAGAGGTCGGACTGTCCGCGCCTAGAAAGAAGAGACGCGAACAGCGAACCCGATGGCGGCGATTCTTCACAAACTCGATCCAAACTCGATCAAAACAACCGACTCGAGGGGGTAATCTAGGCATGTTGGTGACCAAATCCTCCAAAGAAAATTCCAATTTGACCGAAAGTAAATCGAGAGAAATTTCAGATCGCGTTCAACTCAACCCAAAAACGAACTCGAACACAAAATCGCTCTAATCCATCGATTCAAGTGATCTCAGTCAAATCCTTCGGTGAGATCCTGTTGACACCCAAAAAATGGCGTTGGCTAAGTCATGGTAAAAATCCGACTTAGCCATATTTTCAAAGAGCTAACCCACCGCAAAATTCCAGACTTAGCCAAATTCTTGAGGAGGATCAAAAACGGCTTGGAATGCGACCGGACGCATGGCGTCCGGTCCAGCGTCCGTCACCGTGTCCGGTCGGCCGGGCGCTGCAGACCTCTCTCTCGCGGACGCAAAGGACCGGGCGTCCCGGCCACTTGACCCGGCGTCCGGTCGGCGTCCGGCCGTCCCGGCTCGGGCGAAGTCGGTTCTAGACCTCTCTAGAACCGACCGGACGCCGACACCGGCAAGGCCCCGGCCAGCTTGCCCCACACCGGTCAGCCCGATCTCGGGCTGATCCGAATCGTATCCAACTCGGTTTGTTTCCAAACTTGTTTGGTGCGATTTTTGGTGATTGGAAACGTCCTAGGACGCCTTCCTAAAAGGATAAGACCATCCTCCCTATATAATGAAGGGGTTCATGGCCGATTTGATCCCATCTACATCCAATCGACAAAAACACATCTACTACCGCCTTGCTTGTAGGTCATCCTCCCTTCCTTCTTCGCCGATGCCATGAACGGAAGATCGACGACAACAACGCCCTAGAGCGGTCGGGCCGGCTAGGGCAGCCCATAGCCGCCGCGACGCCCTCACGGGTCCGTCCCCGCGCCACGGGGTTTCGGTTTCAAGAGACTTCACGGCTGCGTGTCTTGCGTCAAGCCCCGACGAGGCTCCTCCGACGGCGTGTCTTGCGTGACGCGCCATCGTTGGAGGCACAAGGTCCGTGTGGATATCTCTAGGCGCTTGCCGATCCCCGATTTTCGGCTTGCCCTACGTGAGAGCGATTTAGTCTTGTTTTGGTGTGTTACCGATTTTATCGTCAACACACTTTTTGGCGACTCGGCTGGGAAGAAGATTGCTTCGGCTCTACTTTGCGGACCGAATCTCTCTACCTTAGCCATAATCTTAATTGATCTATTAATTATTTGGTGCGATCGCCATTGCATCCACCTCGGGGGTCGGTTGCAAATTTGTTCTTCCAAAGCAAATCCGACGACGAATCAGGGTCCCTCAAGACCGATTGTGTTTGTCGTGATTACAAGCTTGCGGAGTAAGCGTCAAATCGGCTTCGACTCATCCAAATTGCTAAAGCCGTATATTGCCTTCGGTTGCTACTAGGCTGGCGTGTGTTGTGCATCGGATTATTATATTCTACATATATACACAAGCATACACATTAGCTCATCACGTGGAGTTTGGAAGCTACCGCACGCTTTTGCATCCGAGGGAGAAGAAAATAAATCTACAATACCGCTTTTGCTACCCCGAGGTGAAGCGCCCGGCGGTGGGGATCAGAGTTGCACATCTCGCTCTGCACGTGAATTAATATATATCTCTGAATATACATGGAGTACGGAGATAATTCATCGCAATACTTGGTTCAATTATCCCGAGGTACAACCTCGCGAATTCATATGATAGTTTTAATAATTATTTTGCAAGTAATATTAATTCTCATGATGATGTTGCTAGTTACCATAGTACTAGATATGTTGCATCGGCCGATACTTTTATCAATGCTCCTTATTATACACATCATGATTATGAATATTATGATAAAGAGCCGATGTGTCTTTGAAAATTCTTTTTGAGTTTTAATTCTTCTAGCAACATGCAACCAAGTGCATTCATATACATCGGCTATAAGTTCACAACGTGACATGCCGATGCATAACAAAAAAGAATTAGGTCAAAAATTTCTCAATCGGACCTTGCTGAACTAAAAGATGCATTGTTAAATTTTATACGAACGGGTCAAAAGCATAATGAAGATTTCTATAGTAAATGTCTTGAGATTACAAGAAAGAAAGAAAAAGTTGCATGCTCCTCTCGAGAATCGGCTAAACCGACTTTAAAAGTCCGCCAAGCCGATTGTTGCCTTCTCGTGAAACAACTACCCGCCTTTGAATCGGTCAAGCCGACTTTTCAGTCGGCTAAGCCGATTGCCTCACGGCAATCAATCCAAATTGGTCTCTTCGGCATCCGAAACCGATAAGACCAATTTAGGAGAGGATGCACATTCTTTACCTTGCAGAAGACACCTTCGATGGCCGAAATTTCGAGAGAAAAATAATCCGGCCATTTTAATTCGACCGAGGCAAGCCGATTCCACTATTGGAAAAAATGTTATAATCGGCGAGCCTAGAGAGCCTAAGAAGAGAAAGCAAATCTCGGATCGTGAGGTGGTGTTAGAAAAATCTAGTGACAATCATGAAAAGCCTCAAGATCACCATCAAGTCTTCTAGGCTCTGGGGGCAAGCTCATGTTCCCATTCATAAGCGCGAGGGGGCAACCACTAGTGTCATCATCCAAAAGGGATTGCTAGAATCAATTTTTTAGAACTAGTGGGCAGAAAAAAATCAGCAAGACCGATTGCTCAAATCGGGTCAAGCTATTCATAAGAAAAGGGTGCAAAGACACACATAAAGGTGGAGTATTGGTTCCTCGCCATTAATGTGTCAAGATCTTCACCAAAAGAGGGTGTGTGCTAATGAAACTCGCAGTGGGCAGCAATACTTATCTCGTAGCCGATTGAGCCATGGCCAATCGTGCTTCGATAAGAAAAAGCCAACTAAGTCGGCTAGGCCAACCACCTTACTTGAGGTGGCCAAGCCGACCCCGGAGGCAGCCGAATTGGCTAAGGTTGCTGTCATTGAGCATGAATCGGCATTGACGACTTCCGAGTCGGCTAAGCCGATTCTTGTTGTTGTAGATTTTTCCACAGGTGCTTCAGAAAGTTTCGCCACTACTATGGTGGGAGTCGAGACACAAGAAGAGCCTGAGGAGGAAATTAGTGGCGTTGGAGAGAGCGCACAAACTCTTTTTTAAAGGTATTGCTAACGATGAGACCATCGAGAGCGTAACCTTGGTTGCTACATCTTTCGTCACTAAGGTACAAAATTGCATCGGCCTACATGTTGTCTTCGATTGGAAGGCCGATGACAATGTTTTGTCAAAGTTAAAGTTTTTCCCAATGCTTAATGTGAATTATACATATATGTGGATTGCTTTACTTACTTTAAATTCAATTCATACTTGGTCCCGAATGAGATATAAGTTTTGCAATTACTTTGGGTTTTATGATTCGGGACTAAGATTGAAGAATATTGCTCATGCCGATGTTTGTTCTACATTTAATTCTGGCATGAAAAATGATTGTAAAGGTGCGGCCGAATGGATTTGTGTTAAATTTAATCTCTTCGCTTGCCAAGTATTGAAGCCGATTCTACAAGAAAATCGGCTTACAAATTTAATGCACACCTTTGGTTCTATCTGTTGTGATCATGTCTTTAACATATTGCTGAAAAGTAAATTTATTGGGCATATTGATCACAATGCTTTGCCATCAATTCAGAACTTGGAAGAGCTTATATATTGCAAGTTGTGTAATTCATTTGATCATAATACTCAAAGTTGCAATGTATTTCATCATGAGATCCAATCGGATATTGATAATGACCGATTGAGATTTTTTGAGGCTCAACAAGTGGACCGATTAGATTCAATCGGACCTGATGGCAAAACGGGTTTTGAATCGGCTTGCGCTACTAGCCGATTCACTTGAAGCTCAAGGCTCTAACGCTCAAGAGAGATGGAAGATCCTCAAGCGAAGACAAAATTGTTGTCCATGAAATTAAAATTGAAGATATTTCAAAGGATAGCAATATTGCTCCAATGTTAGAGAACACTGGGGGGCAAATAAAATCTCTCCATCTCCAACAAAAAGCCGATTAATTCCATTGAGCAAGGGGTATCGGTGGAGGTCTTTCTTTGGAGCATGTCCATCAAGATGAAGGAAAGAAGGATGCTCATAAAGTTAATGGAGGCAAGGAGCATGACAAAGAAAAAGGCAATAGGAGACCGAAGCTTAGCTTCGAGGAGCTCTTAGCCAAATATACAAAGATAGGGGAAGCGAATCGATTAAAGAAAGCCCAAGCATCAAAGTTGCCTCCAAAAACATAATCCTCAAAAAACAACATTGGCAAAGGAAGGTTTATGTTCCGTCATATTTCGAGCCACAACATGTGGAGTATGCAGCTCAAAACACTTGAAAGAGTCATCATCTTACAAAGACCGATTTGATCAAAATCGGTCCGAGCTGTACCAAAAAGGGAAGGTGGTAAAGCAAGTTTACCGCGTGAAGTATGATGGACGGAAAAAGAAAAGTTCAGATCTGAATTCAACTATTGAAAAGCCGATTACTTTGTTGAAAAATCCGGCTATCAATAGCAAAGAAGTGGGGAAACCATCTATTGATGTTGTAGTTGTCAAATCTGAACAAAAGAAGGTGCAAGTGCCTAAAAATAAAAGAGAATTGCTGCTGTCCACAACAGAGACTAAACCGATATGCTCAATCGGTTTACCAAGATGGCGAGAAAAGGAATTGCGAAGCTTCAGTCGCGAGAAGCTAAAAGAAAGGGGCCTAGCATGGGTTCGAAAAGAAGCATTGAAGTTAAAAAGGGATGATGATCGGGCAAGTGGTGCATCACAAACAACTAATAGAAGGAAAAGATGCGGACACAATTGCCAAGTTGGAGGTTTGCACCAAATCATCAAAATCCTTGGTCATGGCATCATTCATTTTCTCTCCGCACAGGCATATGTGGAATTCATCTCACGGTATGCATGGTTATCCTTCATATTCTTATGTTGACCCTTGGTATGGGTCTTTATATTATGGAGGGATATCAAATTATCACGCTTATCAATGATCAAGAGCCGAAATATTTTATTTCGGTCATGCATATTCCTCGTGTGTGAATTCATATGGCCGATACTTTATTATCGCCCTTAGCATGCAATATAGCCGATGAATGTTTAGAACCATTGTGCTATATGAAAGGCCCCTAGGGAATTTTATTTCGATGACTTAAAGGCCCTGGGGGCAAGAAGAAGATCACTTGCATGTAAAATATATGCAAAGAGCAAACTTGCTGCTCAAGAGGCATCCGGTTTTGAGGTAAAAGAAAATATTTTCATTTACAACATTTGCCGATGCATGAAAATTTGCTTGTTTCAGATTCTAGTAAGAATTCGGTTCAACCAAAATTAATTGGACAAACCGATGTTACTAATGATTTGGGACAAAGAATGTAAAGTTCTTTTTAAATCGGTCTATCTACTTTTTTTTGGACAATGGTAGCACCGATTTAGAAGATTGGAGAATTCCTCTCTTGTCTTTTTTGCGGGATCCTAGTACTAAAGTTGACAAGAATATTCGGCTTGCTTTCAAGTACACATTGCACAATGGTGAGCTTTATAGGAGGACTGCCAAGACTTGTTGCTAAAGTGTCTAGGGGCCGATCAAGCACGAGTGACAATGGGAGAAGTTCATGAAGTCATTTGTGGTAATGCATCAATCGGCTCCGAAGATGAAGTGGTTGTTGAGGCGGGCTGGTTTCTATCGCCTACTATGATGGCCGATTGCTTTCGTTACTACAAAGGTTTTGAAGAGTGTCACGGTTTGAGAATATTCAGCTAGTGCTGGCTGCTATGCTTCATCCTATAATCAAACCGTGGCCTTTCCGTGGTTGGGGCTTGGACTTCATCGGTTGATTCATCCTCCATCTTCGGCGGGGCATAAGTTCGTCTTGGTTGCTACCGACTACTTCACTAAATGGTCGGAAGCGGTGCCATTGAAGAACATGACACACGCAGGGGAGGTAATTGAGTTCATCATAGAGCACATTATTCATAGATTCGGCATTCCTCAAACATTAACTACAGATCAAGGGACATCATTTATGTCTAAGGAAGTGAAGGATTTTGCCGAATCATATAAGATTAAGATGCTCAATTCATCTCCATATTATGCTCAAGCCAATGGTCAAGCGAGTCAACTAACAAAACTTTGATCAAGCTTATTAAGAAGAAAATAATAGAACATCCAAGAAGGTGGCATGAGGTCTTGTCGGAAGCTTTGTGGGCTCATCTCATATCGAGGCATGGTGCAACTAAAGTCACTCCTTATGAGTTGGTGTATGGCCAAGAGTCGGTGTTACCCGTTGAGGTAAATTTGGATGCATATAGATTTGCTAAACAAAATGATCTATCTCCTACTATGTATCATGATTTGATGATGGACAATATCGATGAGGTAACCGACAAGCGAATACAAGCTCTAAAGGAGATTGAGAAAGACAAAGCCCGTGTTGCAAGAGCCTACAACAAGAAAGTCAAAAGCAAATCGTTCCAAATCGGTGATTTAGTTTGGCAAACTATATTACCGATAGGGTCAAGAGTAATCAATTTGGCAAGTGGTCACCCAATTGGAAAGGTCCTTTCAAGGTGGTCAAAGTGATATTTGGGAACTCCTATGTGCTTGAGTCAACAAGTGATGGAAAACGCCAAGATAAGGCGATTAACGGAGGTATTTGAAAAAGTATTTCCCTAGTGTTTGGCAAGAGGCCTAGTGCTCTCGGACAATGGCCGATGCATGCATCGCCCTTAGAGCAAAAATGGCCGATACATAGTATCGCCCTTAGCCACTGGACAACCGATACGATGGGCATTCGTGTTGTTTGGTTTTTCTTGTTTTGTTTTCAGGTTCGTGCACCTCTCACCTGAAAACAGGGGGCATGTGTTGACACCCAAAAATGGCGTTAGCTAAGTCATGGTAAAAATCCGGACTTAGCCATATTTTTCGAAAGAGCTAACCCACCGCAAAAATTCCGGACTTAGCCAAATTCTTGAGGAGGATCAAAACGGCTTTCGAATGCGGCCGGACGCGATCGACCGGACGCGACGAAGTCGGCCGTCCAGCGTCCAAATCACCGCCATCGTCGGTCAGTCGGCGCCTGCAGACCTCTACGCGACGCGGAAGGATCGGAGCGCCCGATCACTTGACCAACGGCCGAAAGCCGCCCGGCCGCCCTGGGCTCGGGCGGTCGGTTCTAGACCTCTCTAGAACCGGGACCTGGACACCGGCAAGGCCCGGCCAGCGCTGTTCTCAGTCGGCCAGCCCGATCTCGGGCTGATCCGACCGTATCCAACTCGGGTTTGTTTCCAAACTTGTTTGGTGCGATTTTTGGTGATTGAAATGTCCTAGGACGCCTTCCTAAAAGGATAAGACCATCCTCCCCTATATAATGAAGGGGTTCATGGCCGATTTGATCCCATCTACATCCAATCGACAAAAACACATCTACTACCGCCTTGCTTGTAGGTCATCCTCCCTTACTTCTTCGCCCCGATGCCATGAACGGAAGATCGACGACAACAACGCCCCTAGAGCGGTCAGGGCCGGCTAGGGCAGCCCATAGCTGCCGCGCGCCCTCACGGGTCCGGCCCCGGGCGTGTGGGGTTTCGGGTTTCAAGAGACTTCGCCGGCGTGTCTTTGCGCATCGCGCTCCCGACGAGGCTCCTCCGGCGACGTGTCTTGCGTATCGCTCATCGTTGGAGGCACAAGGTCCAGGTGTGGATATCTCTAGGCGCTTTTGCCGATCCCCGATTTTTCGGCTTGCCCCACGTGAGCGATTTAGCTCTTGTTTTGGTGTGTTACCGATTTTATCGTCAACGTATCCTTAGGTACTTGAACAAGAACGGATTGCAGCAACGGAATTGAGAAAAACGAACCACGCATCGGCTGATCGAGAGCTAGAACGGGAGGGAAAAAGAGTGACGAAAAGCAATACAAGAACACAAATCACAGCTCAATAAACACTGATCCATCGAATCAAAATGCCACCATGTGACAGGCTACTTAGGGCTAGCCCTTGCCCAACCAAATTCGATACAAGATCGGGTGGACCTCTCACACCGGAAGTGGAAACCCTAGCTAAGAAATGTAAAATGAGAGGCAAAGAGGATGGGAGGGATGCCCCTCGCTATATAGTCCAAATCCTCTTTTCCAAACTACCCCTAGATACATATGAGCCGAACAAATAACCCTAAGACTAATTTAGTCCGACTTCGATAATTTGATCCGACGGCCACCGTGCCTCCTCATCGGTAGCCTTGCATCCACGCAACCTCCCCGATGCCGCCACGCGTCGCCCTTCCGGTCTACGGAACGTCTCGGGTTTTGAGGCCCAAACCCGCGAAACCGCCCGTGGTTTTGTGGCCCAAACCACGAAAACCAGCGCCCGATGGTTTTGAGGGCAAACCACCAAACCTCCTCGACACATGTCATCGCCGTCTTGACTGCCCGAGTCGCCAAGTCATCCGAAGCTCCCCGCTCTGCCTCGCTCGCGCCGTCTTGACCCGATCGACACGGTCCCGCCACGTCCTCTTGCATCCGTGATGTCCCAGATGTCAGCCCACCATGGCCAGCCACCACCGGCGATCCGGTCCCTCGGTCCAAGCCTCCGCGTCCGTCCCTTCACCTCCGGTCCGTCCGTCGGCCCCGCACGCCCTCCTTGGCCCCTTCACCTCGCCCGTCGCCTACCATCTCCGAGCTCCACACCTGCACAACACGAACCAAGAGATACGTCTTTGACACACTCCACGTGTGCCGTGAACATAGCCAAGCATAAAAATAAATGAAAATAGAAGGAAAATGTTGACTGTTGACAATCACTCAATCACAAAACTAAACACATGTGACCTAGATCAACCATGTGTTCGCACAAGCAACAAGAAAAAAAAAAAATATGCAGACCCACAGCAACAAAGCTAATTCACAACTGGTAGATCTCCCACTCGTATTTGACGAGACAGTCACAACAAAAAGGGAATCAATGGGAAAAAATAATAAAAGGGAAATGTATGTGCTCGGTGTACGCAATATAGAGCTTCTAAAGAAGCAAATTTAATTCTCCGGCACCCTGCTCATCGGCTGCCTGCTCGCGGGCACGGTCTGGACGCACCAAAGCCTGATCAGCCATCTTCCTCACAATCTCCTCGCCTGCTGCTCCGGCGCCATGGCCACTGCCCCACAGCACGTTATCGTCATCCTCACCGCCGCTAACTTACTCGGTGTACGCCTTGGCGGCGTTGCAGGTACTTGGGCCCTCGCGTGATGCCGGCGACGAGCCACTCGTCCTCGAACAGCAGGCCAGCGAGGGCGCTGGAGAGAGCTGGGCGATCGCGTGTGGGAGAGGGAAACCTAAGGCAGGAGTAGCAGGCGAAAGCGCCATCTCTACGCTGCAGCGACGGGCGGAGCACGCGATTCGATAGACAAAGATGAAACCAGTCGAGTCTCCCCCAACGGGGTTTTCGGTCGTTTTCTACCGGCCTCGTTGCGAGCGTCCAAGCTGTTCCCACGGGAAGAAATCGTTCCTTCATTTTTCCCTTTTCTCTCTTCATTAATCCTATTGCCACATCAGCAATGGTGTAATTAATAGACATAAAAACCATCATTATTATACCATTGGACTGCCCTAAGAGCAGTCCCAATGGAAAAAACTAACACGCTTTTCATAGCAAAAAAAAATTATCTATAGAAACCATTCTTCACAATGGTAGTGTCTTTGAGTAATAATTGTTTTCTCTTTCTCTCCCTAATTCCACCAATGGAGAGAGTTACATTAACCCAATAAAAACTAGAGGTTTCTCCTCAATGGCAAATTTATGGTTTTTGTGCATTCGGTCAAGAGTAGGCATAGTTTCTCCGTCAATGTGGTGGGTACAGAGGAGCCATCCTGGTGGTACTTTTGTAATGAAAAATTTATAAAGCCAACTTTTGCGTGACCCGAGTAGGCTGAATGCGACGTACGGATCAATGCTTCTATTTACGTGGCTTGCAACTGATAGGCCCGTTAGACTATCCGCACTCACGTTCCTTTATTTTCTTCCTCTATACATCCTAGTCATTAAGATTCTCTCCTTTATATACAATTCATCCGCACCCATTATCCTTTAGGTCACTCACAGTGCAGAAAATAAAGGACTGCCGCGTAGGCATTTTGATGACATGACAAGCTATTTAATGAAGAGAGAAGGAGAAAAATGAGGAAACGACGTCTATCATAGACACGGCGTCTACGAGCCAACCGAGGCCATAAGACTACCCCAAAATAGCGTTGTGGAGGCATGCATCGTTTCCATGGATCCCATACTCCCTCTCCTTCTCCCTTCTATTTTTATCTAGTCTGATGCATCTATGCCACATATTTACCTTGCCACACATGATCCATCTTTGATTGTGGCGTTTTGCAAATGCACATTAAATTTTAGTCTCTGTAGAAACTATAACAAGAAACCATGCACATATATGGATAGAGTTTAGAACACAATTAATTCATATAGAAACTAGCTATGGACTCTATGCATTGTGAGTGCCCTTATATCTCTACTTTATACCAACTACTATTTGTGGAGCCTACTTATAATTTTATCTAAATATATCCATTTAATCGAATTTAATTTTGGTTTTTAGTTGGTGAGTTATAACATTTTTAATTTTCTTAAAACCATAGGACCCGCTGGTGCATGCATGCACATCTTTGTCCTCTCTCACACCCGGGTGCGACGGGTTCCGGCAAAAGTACATACTTGCAGTGGCAGGCACCAAATATACCGTGACGAGCGCTGTCCCGGAGCCTTCCCAAGAGTGCGCTGTAGTTGAATCTCACGGTATCTCACAGTATGTTGGTACATAAAGCACTTACAGGTGCCAGTGCGGATAGTCTTACACCTTTGATGTTGGAATGACGATGATGACCAGCAATCCTGTTTATTTATTTCAAAGCGTGACTTAGGCCAGTCTCCGAGTGGAAGTTTCACCTCTCGGTTTCAAGATGTGAAACTTTGGTATGAAATAGTCATCTCCCTCAATGCACAGTTTTATTGCACAGTTTAAGTAGGCTCAAGGGTCCCACAACATCTCTCTCATTGCATGGTTTAATTGCATAGTTCCATGGTGAAACTCTATTTCTGTCTCAATAGGGGTTTCACTCCGTTTCCAACGCATGTGAAACCTTGCCCAAAGGTTTCACCATAGTGAAACTTTTTTCTTCTCTCTCCAGGAGTTTCATGCAAAAAATGAAGTTTTGCTGATGGGAGCCGCGCCACGCTGAGATCGAGATGGGAGCCACGGGCCAGCCGCCTCCTTGGAGAGAGAGAAAAAGTGAAGTTTTTTTGATGTGGCCCGCCGAGATGGGAGGGCGCGGCTCCCATCCCGTGCACCCTGCCGAGATGGGAGCCGCGCCACCCGTCGCCGCCCAGCGCCACCGCCGCGATGCTCACGCCGAGATCGGTCGTCATCGCTAAGTGAGATGGCCTTCTACGCCGCGATCAATCGGTAGCTATGCAAAAGCGGCCGAGGAAGGGAGGCAAATACAGGTAGGGAGGCACCACAGAGCGGGGTGGTAGCGCTGGGTGGTCAGGGGGGCAGGGCGGCCGGTGGAGAGGAGCCGTGGAGCGAGCCGTGGAGCCGTGGGGCAGGGAGCGAGAGTGTTGAGTGAGAGCGCCGAGCGGTGGGGGAGCAGGGGTGGTCGGTGGAGTGGATCCAAAGGGGATAGGGTTAGGGTTTGGGGGCTGGACACACTTCTTGAGCTGCTTATATATGACCTTTGTTGGGCTCGATTGCTTCGTGGGCTGAAAGGCACCGGGCCATCCACCGGGCCACCCTTCCCACCGTGCCGCGCCGTACCCGGTACCACGGGCTGGATCGTGGCCCTTGGCCCGGTACGACGATCGGGTCATGCCGCCCGTGGCCCAATCGACACCGTGCGGGACGGGCCAAAAGGCCGGGCCTCGGACCGGCTTCGGGCGGCGGCCATCTATACATATATAAGTGTTGTTTAGATGTTGTTTAGGCTAGTCTGATTGCAAAAGTAGTAAAACTTATCATGAAGTAGATCTCTCTCAATGGATAATATCACTACATAGTATCATAGGGTTATTTTTAGCTTTATGTGAGTTGCACCGGTTTCTCTCTCCCTTTTTCCTTCTCTTCCCCATAGCTAATTTAATGTGCATGAAAAAAAAGTCACACGATGAAACGAAAGAGAGCCTCTTGGTGGGGATTTCACTCGGTTTCCAAAGTTTTGGAAACATCGCTCTAAAAGTTTCATGGTATGAAACATTTCCCTTCTCTCTCCTCCTAGTTTAGTGCATAAAATCACCTATGAAACTCCATTGAGATCGGCCTTCGCTAAAGCGTGTGTCTTTGAGTGGCACATCCCGTCATCACTATAATGTATCGTTGTCGTTATGGTTTCTAAATTAGAGTTCGACTTTTATTTAGCTTAAGGAAACTCGTTCCAACCTTCTTTGCTGGAATGTCCGGTGCTTAAGAACAGGAACAAGTGCTCTAGCGTGCGTCCATGAGATGTTAAGAATAAAATGCTCTAGATCGCCAAAAGACTAGCTCAATATGATAGAGCTTTCCGACGGCACCCCTCAGGTCTTGAATTCGATTTGAATCCACATAGGAGTGAATTTCGGGCTGCGCATAATAAAAATTCCCTCGCTGGCGTAACTGCCAGGGTTTGGGGGGGTTTTTCCGCGATCAGGAAGAGTCACTTTCTTCTTAATAAAATATGGTGGGGGCCCCTCCCCCTTTGATCATGGTTTTTCTTAACATGCTCTGGAGCAATGGTCTATTTATTTGCCAGAAACAAAGATAACACTACTACAGAATTGTCCATCACTATCGGGCTCCTACCCCCCCTTCACCGCCAAAAACTGAACCGCGTAAACCATAGCGGTAGTGATGTGGGGTTTGAAACACTACCGGGTCAAAACACCGGCGGTGATGCGAGGAGAGACCGCCGGTTTTCATATCGAATCGGCGGCAAGACTGCCACCAACACCTTGTCGGGTGTTCCACGGCCCGGCAAAAGATTTTTGATCTAAGCAATGCGGGTTCGAAGTCACCGGCAGAGTTGATATTGGGAGCACCGTCGGGCTTTAACGAACCGACGAGAACTGCGGGGATAACACTATCGGGTTAGATTGAGCGACAATGTATCCAAGAGCTAACAATGGCAGCCTACTTTGGACCCGTCGGTGAACTTTACGTGAACACCGCCGGTGATTTCAACCCGAAAGCGTTATTAGAGTGAAGACTATCGGTTGATTAATGCAGCCGGCGGTGATGTTTCTGTCATAGAAGACGGTTTGTAATTCAAACCGATAGTGTTCGGTGTAGTTACACTACCGTTTGTATGTCATTCACCATCCGGGCTAAACCGGACGACAATAAGGCTAATTACTATGATTTTCTTCGAAAGCTAACCTCAAGACAATAAGGCTAATTAAACCATGGAAACACAAGAATTTTTTCTTGGACCTCCACGGTGATTTGCCTCCTAGGGCACATGAGACCCCCTCGTGGAAAAGTCTAGCGGCATTCCGGCTCTTTTTAGGTGGGTATGCTTTCGAGTTCAAACTATAATTACAAGGTGGCGTCGCCGAAATTCAAATAAACCGAAAAAGTACCAAACCAACTCAAAAAATCTCAAACTTCATGGGTGCTTCCCTATTTGCATGTGAAAGGCTCGAGAAAAAAGTTTGAGACCACTACAACACCGAGCAAACATATGAACAACATGGAGTACAAGAACTACACTATATAGTCCCGGTTCGATGGTAGGGATCATGTGCCTCTCGTGAAGGATGTGTAATCCTCCTTGGTGGAAAATGGCTTGAATTTTTTTTTTTCAAATCATGTACACCCAAAATATGACCCCACACAAGTTCTTAGGTTTTTACGATAAATATGTTAATTACTATGATTTTCTTCGAGCTAAACCGGCGACAAGAAGGCTAATTAAACCATGGAAACACAAGAATTTTTTCTTGGACCTCCACAATGATTTGCCTCCTAGGGCACATGAGACCCTGTGGAAAAGTCTAGCCGCATTCCGGCTCTTTTAGGTACGCCGCTTCAAACTATAATTATAATTACAAAGCGTCGTAGAAAATCAAAAAAAAAACGGAAAAGTACCAAACCAACTCTGAAAAATCTCAAACTTAGTGGGTGCTTCCCCATTTGCATGTGAAAGGCTCAAAAAAGTTTGAGACCACATGGGCCACAAGAACATTACAAATTAATTAGGAACCGTTAAACTACAACCTTACAAATAATTAACATAGTAAACACACTAATCATCATCATCGCCGCCGGGATCAATATTGGGTCCGATTGTGATCCATGCACACGAATATAGGATCGTGAGAAATATCCGGTAATTGATGTCACCGATTAAGTATCCACTTGAGTCAATGAAGGTCAATGCCCTTATGATTGCACTCTCTCGCCCCTCGCCAAGCCGTAAAAAATGCTCGACCATATATATATAACTCCACTGACCACCCTTTGTCTAAGTTAGTAAACATTATGCGATATTGTCGCCCTTCCGTAGTTTGCCGGCCGAGGTGTGCATAGAAGTCCCAATCGCACCGAAGTCGGTTTGTTGCTTGGTTGAGAACGGCCGCCAAGCCACATGCGGCATAAGTAAGATCGTGGAGCAAAATCTGCAAGTGGGAGAATCAAAATGAATGAGGATGATGTGAATCTAATATGTATTGCCAAAATGATGAATTTAATTTATTACCACATCATCATGGTTGTAACTCCCAACATATTCGCTATATTGCCATGGGGATATTCTAAGAAGACAAAGCAAATATCTTGAAGTCTGAAATCGGGCACAATGTAGCAAACACGCCGGCGTGCATCTAAGCACAAGGAAACGACATGGTACTCGGCGTTTTCCACGGTCGTTCTCTCGTTTCCCCTCTCGTGGATTAGGTGGTCATGTTGTGTCCGGAATCCTCGAAGGGATGTAAAAACTTATTTCACACGTATATAGTTGATGACCATGTGACGATGCTCTAGATGTCATGGTATCCACAAAACCAGAGATAGCAAAACCAGCTAAGTGCTATTTCTAGCCATTGTAATCGGGGATAAAGTCTCGTGACACATATAATGCAACAAAATGACATTAAGTTAAACTAATTGTCCATGTATTTGTTATAGTAAAATAAGAAATAAAAATGCTAGAAAAAAAAAAAAAAATACGATGACTGGATAAGGGAATGGCCTTGTGTCCACACCCGGGGGCTTAATGGCTCATCGCCAGCGTGGAAACCTGGTTGTTATGGTGGCGGCAAAGGCGGAGGACCGTTCATACCACCAAATGAACGATAAAAAGGAAAAGAAAAAGACAAATCTCATAAATCTCCAATAGTATATATATATGTATTGTTTATATGCATATATATAGGAATTCTAGACAAGAAAAAAAATTTCCTTACCAATGTAATATCCTCGAAGCCACGAACAAATCTCCTAGAAAGAGAGAGAGTGAAAGAGCTGAGTGGATTTCGTGCGAAGTGATCGGAGCTCGTGGGTGCGTGCTTGAGTATGTGTGTGGATGCGGCCGGGCGCCTTTGATTTATAGCGAGTTGATCAACAGGGTGCATCAATGCCGTATTAAGATACCCTAGTGATAACAAACATGACTACCGGTTATTTGAATGGAGCCGGCAAAGGAATATAATATCACTACCGCTTGCTTGTATGTATCCCAAAGTGAATTCACGGTGTTGTCACTTCACTTTCGGTTTGCATGCATGCATTGTTGCGTCTTCTGCCGCGATATGTACGAGTAGATGCTTCACGCAAAATCGGGATACCATACAACGTTCTATGCGGCATATTGTTTTGAATGATTTTAGTGATATTAAGGGGATATGGATGTGAATAAAATTCATTATTCGTTCTTTTTGTTACATATATAACTTTATTTCATTCACGCTTAGATTTGGATATCTAGTGTATTTTCCTCACAATATTTTACTGACGCAACCGTCTTTATTATGTTCGATCAAGGGTAAAAAAATGGGAACTCAAAGATATCGAAGAGACAATCAACATTCATAACAAAATGTAAATACAAATGTATAAGAAATTTGATTACATATATTTCCATAACAAAGACCTTACATTACATATATTTCCATAACAAAGACCTTACATAAAACTAAATATAAGGTAACAAAGACCAATTCACAGATAGGTCAATGCTACAATCAAAGTGTACAAACACATTAAAATTTAACCACCTCGGTAAGTCTCTTGTAGCACCTCTCTAGGAACGAAGAAGTGGCGAGGGCTGCTACATGCACCGACCGAGGAGGTTGGAGTATGAGATTCACCGGGAGCTTCATCTTCAGCCCAAACTTGACCATTGGACTGAGGATGAAATCACAAAGAACAGGTCCAATGAGAATTGTTTTTCCTTGGATGCACCATATGATTCGAGATACTATATTCCCATGTGCCCGGGGTTTTGGTTGGACATTTTCACCCCAAAGCACAAGGACTCCTGGACTCTTAATATGAGTCCAGAGTTCGATCTTGAATCATTGCACCCACGTAAGCCGCAAGCTCCGGTGTCTCTCTACCATCGGTAAGACTCTTCTAGCACCTTTTCTCAGTAAACCATTTTCTTAGACTAGGTATATCTCAGAGCGTGGAGGGCTTTCTCCCAAAGAAAGGCCATATGTATGTGGAACTGAAAGTACTTTGCTAGCAAAGAAGATCGAGGACGAAGAACAAGGAAAATAAGGAGAAAAAAGATTTCCTAGATCCAAAAGCCATGACACTAAAATTCAAAACTAAGCCCTCTCAGATTTTGAGGAGAGGGTAGGAACTACCGGACGAACCAAGAATGCAAGAATAGATAGGAGAAACTGGGTGCAAAACACAAATAGCCCCCTTGCCGTTTAAATAGACGAGATGCCGCGGGTTGAGTCGTCACCGTTGTAACTGGGCGTGGCAAAGCAGCATGCGCTAGCATTGGTGCAAAGGTCACCCGCTTAGAGTTGAGAACCGGTGGCGCCGTTGAATTTTGCGAAATCACTTCTTTGGGTCTAAGTTTTCACCCGGCAAAGATGTCGAATACCACCGCCGTAAACAACATCCGCACCGGCAGTGATCTACACATCACCGCCGTGTGTAAAACTACACCGCGGTGTTTTAACCGACATTGATTTAACCCGCCGACGCCGCAGGCGGTGCCACAAAGCTTTTCTCATCGATTCGGAGACACCGCCGGTTTCCTAACCGGCAGTGAATACTACCGGCAACGCTGTTCTCCAAGCGGCGGCATGCATGCAAAGCACAGCTGCACAGCCTCTGTGAACATGCTAAGTGAACGTGACAGCCTACACGCATCGCATTGTGGTCAAAAAAAAAAAAAAAAAAAAGTGATGGCTACCCGTTGGGCGGTACAAGTTTGATTCTTTAAATAGCCCGGCAATATTGTGGACGTGCTACAACTTAGTTGAGTGTCATTTGTTCGTGCTCCGGCCCGCCAGGTCTCTCGTCTCCCTCCTCCGCCTGCTCCCCTCACCCGGCGGCATCGAAGGTACATGTGGTTGATCTTGTAGCAATGGTAAAACAATGTAAAAGCATGCATTCCTTGTTTCAAAATAACAATGGTAACTCGATCATCGTTCTTGAAAAAATGGTCAAAAACGGCTTGTTGGGGATCGAACCGGGATTTCGGGATTGGATGTTGGGAAACGCCGTGCCGCCCGAGAAGCGGCCATTGGAAATGCGTGCAAACGCATAGCCGGGCAACCTTTTCGTGGGGAGACGGGCCGATCGCGGCGGCCATTGGATGAGCCGGTCGCTATTGACTGTTTTCATGGCGCCGCGTCTTGGGAATGACAATCGACTACATGCATTCCATGGCTTGTTACTATATAAGAACGCCTGATTTGGTACCATCTCCATCGCTAATTAACCTCTCTTTTCCATAAACCCCGTGCAGCTATCTTCTTCATCGGCGGCGATGGCGGCGTCTACACCAACGAGGAGCTTCAGTTCATGGTGGCGCGCCTCCATGACGCCCTCGAAGCTCACCCACGGCCGGCAATCGGCCTGCCAACGTGCCTTGGCCGTTGGTGGAGAAGGCCAACTTTCACGCCTTCAAGGTCGAGGCCATCGCCGACATCCTCGCTAGGGGATACCGGCGAGGCTAGCGGAGCTGAACGCTGGGCGGTCGAGCAGCCGGCGGTGGGAACGCGGCCGGCGGAGAGGACGAGGCCGCAGCGACGACGCGGCGGCGGCGGCGGCGGGCGACGGAGGCGATGGCGGCGGCCGCTTTTTTTTATTTTTTCTATTTTGTAAATATATTATCTACTAATATAACCCAGTCGTTTTTAATTCGTCTCCGTGTGCAATCTTCTATTTCTATCTATTGTTTTTTTTGTTCCTTCTTCATTCAACCCCGCGAGTCATCGGTTCCTTTGCATCCCCTCCAAACTCGCTTTCAGTTCTATTTCAACCCGGTTGTGTCAATCTTCAAATCGCTTTCGGTTCTAATTCAAACCCGCGAGTGATCTCAGGTCCATCAAGACCACTGGCGGGGAACTATTCAAGCCGGTGGTGATCTGAGTCTTCACCGCCGAATTGGTCAAATCCGTGGAGTTTCGAAGTTTCCCGCGCCTGAATGGTTCATCACTGCCGGGTGAGGTTCAACAGTGCCGGTGGATCAAATTCCGGCAGTGATGCCGGCGGTAGTGATGAGCAAATCTATAGTAGTGTAAGCAAACTGGTCCTCTCTAAATTGTTGACAGAGACGCTAGGGCCTAGTCTTGCTATATCTGAGTGATGATTGTACCTTATAGCGCCGCATCGTGATCGCTTTTTTGAGTTGGAACCAAGGGCACTCCGTACCATCACAGCTAATTAATATCAAGCACAACGCCAAAGGATCATCATGGTCACTTACTGTTGTTTATGCCCCCCAAACAGACAATGATAAAATCACTTTTCTGAGTTCTCCCTGAACCATTGTTGGCCTATACTTAAAACCATCCATGTGGTACACCAACTTTTGTAATGAAAATTTATAAAGCCGACTTTTGCCTAATCTACTCCTGTATGGTAGTGCGGCGCCCTGAGTCAGTATTGGGAGGACAAAACCCCTCGGAGTAGCCATAGACTGAATGCGCCGTGCATTGTCTCTATTCACGTGGCATGCCACTGATGGCCCGTTAACGTTATACCTATGAGATGGTAATGGGTTAAGGAATGAACCAAGGCAACTGGTTAAGGAATTGAACCAAGGCAACTGCTCTCTCTCTCTCTCTCTCTCTCTCTCTCTCTCTCTCTCTCTCTCTCTCTCTCTCTCTCTCTCTCTCTGTAGTGTTGAGATGGAATCCACAAGCATGCATGATGTTGTATAGCACGTACCTGCTAGTTGCGGTGGCACAGCCTGCCATCGGTAACATGTATCACTGTTTTGGTTTCTAAAGATTTTTTGTCTTTTATTTTCAAGCTTAAGAAAATACAACCTTCCTAGCTCAAATCTCAGGTGCTTAACAAGGTAACCAAGCGTTTGTTTCTGTATTCAATAAATCACAGTAGGGGCTCCTCCCTCCTGTTCTTTTTTAAAAAACAATGTAACTGTAACAACCCGGGGTTTTCCGACACTCAAATTTTGCAACTTTCAATTTTTTTTCAAAAGAACTATGCAATGATGATGTGGCATGTAGATAACCCTTACTAGTTGCACAAGTAGCACCTATGCTTATTTATTTTCCAATCATTTTGCATCATTAATCATCCTTGTGTGATTTGGGTTTTATGATTTTATGTGATGCTCAAATAAAATCAATAACACCTTTTAATTTAATTCTTGTTTTGTTGCCTACCCTTGGAATGGACAAAGCCATAACCCTAATGACCCCTAGAGGGCCCACTAAGGTGGTGTACATGATGGCAACTTGTGTACATCAACATAGGAGAAATGACCTAGCTAGAAAATAGTTGGAAGAAATAAAAGAGAAAATAGAAAAGAAAATGGGAAAAGAAGAAAGGAGAAGAGAGGGCCTTCGCCCTGGAAACCCCATGCGCCCAGCCGGCCGGGTCCGACCAGCCCAGCGTGCCAAGCCACAGCCAGCCCAGTCCGACCAGCCCGGCCGCGGCCTGCCCTTGCCCGTGGGCGGCCCAACAGCAGAAGCCGCCAGCGGAGTGTAACCAAGGGCATTTTTGCCTTTCCCACCGACCAGCTTTGTGACGAGGTGGACCCGAGGCCCCACCTGTCATCTTTATCACCCTCACACTCCCCTGCTTTTCCCGAGCGAGGCCGCCGCGGCTGCACCCACCTCGCTCGCGCTTCGCGTTGCGCCCACGCCGGCCCCACACGTCCGCCCGCGTTTCGTGCTCTCTCTCACGGTCGCCTAGCACAGGGGGACAAGGGGAGGTAAAGGTAAAGCAATGCGTCACCTTGGATGTTAAGAGCGCCGCGGCTCGCCATGGCCGCCTCCGTGTTCCCCCTCGGAGAGGCGCCGTGGATTCAAATCCATGGGCGCCCCGAGAGGCCACGTCGCCCTAAAACTCTCGGCCAAGTGTTCGAATTCCCCAAACTTGGCCGCCGCCCGCACCTACCTGCTCCCCCTCACCTTGCCGCCGCCTCCTATAAAGGGAGAGCCCGGGACTGTAGGGTTCCTCATCCAACGCCGCCATCTTGGTGGCCACCAACCACAGCGCCTGCTTGACCAGACCCGAGAAGAAGAAGGGGAGGGGGAAGAAGGAGAAGAAGGGGGCAGGGAAGAAAGGACGTCGGAGTCGCCGCCGCCGCTGCTGCCGTTGGAGCTCGCCGGAGCGACGCCCGGGAGCCGCAGCTGGACCGCGAGCAGGAGCTGGAGAGGAGAACCGCGAGCACGATCAAGCAGTTATCGTCCGAGCCGTCCACCTCGCCGCACCGCCTCGCCACGCCGACAGCAGACCCAAGGTGATCCGCCTCGCCCGCCCGTAGTGAACGCCGCCCGTGTTCCCACCTCACGGGAGCGCGTGGGCCGGCCCCTGCTGTTTGGACACCACGCCGCGCCACAGTAGGTAGCCATAGAGTGCCTTGCCTCGGCCTTGCCAAGCCTTCATGGCTCGAACGCCGACGCCAGGCGCGCGCCGCCATAGCCACGACCATCCATGAAACTATATGAGAGAGATGTAGATTTTGTGAACAACCTTACTATCGCTTTGTCAAATCACCAAAATAAACTTTGTAGTTGAAAACTTTTTCATTTAAAAATCGTTTAGGGCCTTAAAAAGTGCTTTGAAAATGTAGTTTGCCGAAAGTGCCAAAAAGCACTCGGCAAAGACTCATTTTGCCGAGTGCCAATGAAATGGCACTCGGCGCGCCAAAACGATTTTTGCCGAGTGCGAAAAAAAACACTCTGCAAAGCCATCTTTACTGAGTGTGTTTTTTTTACCGTGTGCTTGTGATTTGGCACTTTCGACAAA
The DNA here is from genome assembly GCA_015847255.1 of Hyparrhenia diplandra. Taxonomy (NCBI): domain Eukaryota; kingdom Viridiplantae; phylum Streptophyta; class Magnoliopsida; order Poales; family Poaceae; genus Hyparrhenia; species Hyparrhenia diplandra. Next base: position 367,540 of record JADLZK010005142.1, on the reverse strand, counting down.
GAACCCAAAATAAAACACTTTCGGCAAAGATCGCGTCTCCGGTAGCCGCGTGGACTTTTCTTGCATCTCAAAACCACGAATAGCAATTTCTCACCAGGTTACATCGCATGTTTCACCATCAATATTAAATATAACAAAGATTAAAAAAATACAAAAAATATTGCAAACTACGAGGTCAAGCATCAGTTATACGAGCCTATAGTCTTGCTCATGTTCAGCAACAAGATTGTTAGCGCGCTATCAGGCCGGGATGGTTTGCAGCTTTTAATAACCTTGAACAGAAAGTTATAAATTTAAGCATGGAGCAACTTGTCATTGAAAATTCTTGTCCTTCACTTGTATTTTATGTTTTTGCAGCAGCTGTGTTCTCTTTTGAAAAGCATCAATTCCGACATGCTTTGTTCAATGCATGGCACTGCCTTTACATCATGTCTTCTCTTTTTTCTTCATCCGATTGGTTAATTTGTTCCAGATATTGAGGTGGTACGTCTTCACTCTGCTGCCCTTGTTCATCATCATCATTGTACCCCAAGGAGATGGAGACTTTGCACGCAGGTCCGTTCCACACTATGCCTTCGGATCCGTAGAAAAACGAGGCTTGCAAATCATCAACGCGGTAGGTACAGTACAGAGGAGACATCCTGGTGTATATATAGTACTCGATCCTAGTTTTCTAATGAAAATTTTATAAAGCCAAGAATTGATATCCACTTTAGCGTAATCTATTGGTAGTGCCCCCCGAGTGATGGATTGTGGTATTGTATTGGGAAGACGACCCATCCGTGTAGACTGCATGCGCCGTACGGATCAATGCATCTTCACGTGGCATGCAATTGATAAGCCCGTTATACATTTGGCGGTGATGGACTAAGGAATGACGATGATGACCAGCAGTCTTAGATAATCGCCAACCTAAAAGAAACCGAGGCAACTCTCTCTCTCTCTCTCTCTCTCTCTCTCTCTCTCTGTGTGTGTGTGTGTGTGTGTGTGTGTGTGTGTGTGTGTGCCGGGAAGGAATCTACAAGTATGCATATGACTGATAGCTGGGGTGGCAGCACGTAACTGCTGTGTACGTAGTGCTGCTTATTTAGATATTGAGGTTTAGTGTGCGCGCGTTTTGGATATCGTTTCAGCCAAAAAAATCGGTGCCCAGTGATAGAAATGAATATCGGGATTTTCGGTGATTATCGGGTTTTCTCGCTGCAAAAGATGTCCAAACTGACTGTAAAAATAACAAAATTTGTTCAAAATTTGAATTTCGCTGATTATCGGGCGATATAGCTTAATATCGGGCCTGGACGATAGAAACGAATTTCGCCGATTATCGGGAATTTCGGTTCGAAATTCTGAACCCTAAAACTGCTATCACTAACATGTATCAGTGTTTTGGTTTCTAAAAAGTTTTTCTTGATTTTTTAGCTGAAGAAAATCCAGCCTTCTTTGCTGGAATGTCTGGTGCTTAAGAACAGAAACCAGCGCTCTAGCGCGTGTCCGTGAGATGGTAATAATAACATGCTCTGGAGCAATAGTCTGTTTATCTGCAAGAAACAAAGATAGCAAACTGGTCCTCTCTAATTAAACTGTTGAAAGCGACACGCTTGGGGTTACTCTTGCTAACCGAGTGATGATTATACCCTATAGTGCCGCGCGCATCGTGATCGGCTTTTTGAGTTGCAACCAGTTCACACTATTGGGCACACCGTACCAACACAGCTACTTTATATCACGCACTAGGCCAAATGATCATCATGGTCAGTTAATGTTGTTTATGGCCCCAAACAGACAATGATAAAATAACTTTTTTGGTTCTCACTAAGCCATTGTTGACCTAACTTTAAAACCTTGATGCAATCACATTTGCTCCTGGTGGGGGATTGCCCTAGTTTCAGAGCGGATATTAAAAACAAAATAGTCGTATAAATATGCAAACAGTAAGTAAATTTGAGAGAGCTCTTGATGACCAACAGCTTCTGGAGCTTCAACTACAAGGCACCACAAAATTGAGGGCCAAAAATGGAAACCATAAAAACTACTACGGAGATCATTCTTGGATGCTATCCCTCAAGGATGGTCCGCCAAGGATAGAGAGCAACTGAAATTCGATTCCCTTTAGCGCACGGTCAGCCGCCACAGATAATTTTTGTGGGGTTTTGATGCCATGGAAAACGAAAACAAGGTCAGATTTAAAAGTGTCAAAAAAGTACAGCACGTCCAAGAATATATGTTTTCTTGAGTGACGAGACATTCGTTTTAGTGGACCTTGTGGCGACAACAATTTCGAATTAAACATGTTTGTTATGGTTGTATCTCCATCGGAGGTCATTTGGAAAACTCAAAATAATAAATTTTAAAACTTGGAGTATATAAAACATATTTTTTTTTTGGAGTCTGTAATTTCACTACCCGAATCCTGAATTGCCTTGAGGGCCGAAAACCGCCAAGGAAAGGAGGAAAACCGCCAAGGAAATGATCCTTGACCATAAACCGTCAAGCAAACACACTCAAGAATAGAGGGTAAGGGAAATTAGTTTCCTTGGCGGTTTCAACACGCAAAGGATAATTTCCTTGGAGGCTAACCGCCAAGGAAACTACAACCTGACTTAATTTGCCAAAAGGTTAAGAAAATATTGCAACCGCCAAGGAAAGAAGTTTTTCTTGGGGGCCAAGAGCCTTCAAGGAAATTGCGATTTACTTGGCTGTTCTTGACCGCCAAGGTAATTCAATTTCCTTGGAGGCTGACTCTCAAGGGAATGCATCAGAGCAACAAAAAAAATCCAATAATATATAAATTTTAGTGTTTTTAGTTAGTAAACTAAATTGACAATGATGACATTCATATAAACTTTTATTACACTGATCCATGTATCTCTTTGCTGAACACCATGCATTACAATCATAAACACTTGCATCTCAATTAAATTTAGATGACACATAAATCATAGAGACCATTTGAATTTACATCGCATAGATCAAAACTGTCAAATGATTTAATCATACAGCTTACCATTAATATATTCAGGTCGATACACACTTAGTACCATTGCATCTGTACAATAGAGATGCATGGACTTTGAGCTATAATATCTTATACTGATGCCAACTAGAGCTAATATTCTCAAAGCTAAACTTAGTACTATGTTCATGACCATGTACCCCCTTTAATCTTGTGCTCCAGATCCCTCACCAATCTTGGGCTCCAGATCCCTCACCTTTTTGCAGAAGCAAAACATGTCAAAAAACATTACAAAACATAAGCCCATTTCAAGATCCATGAAGAACAAGATTTAGTATCTACAAGACATAATTGGCTTTGACAAAACAACTAATCTACGGCCTTACAGCAAATTTGTTAAATCCTAACATGCAGTACCATTCAAAATATAAGTTCACTTAATTACTACACGGCCCTAAAAATGACTAGCAATAATGTCTGGTGAATATATAAGAAGAGATCAGAATGGGTCAAAGTTGGGTAGCATAAACCTCAGCACTTTGCCCATGGCACACAAAAAATTATTATAAGCTGCATCAGTAAGCAACATTTGTCAATGCTAAGAAAAATATTGTTACATGATGCACCAATGTCATCCACAAGCTACATTTCATTCTGCTTTGGCTGTTATCTTATCTACACTGAAGTATGCACAATGCATTTTAAGAGCCAGAAATAAGCTGGTGGACCTATTTCAGGTAGCAAAGGTACAGTGGTGACTTCTCAGATTTTATGATATGAAGGCCTGTGACTGAGAACCCACTATCTTAATGCAATAGACAGCATCAGCACAAACTTAGATCAAAAACAGAGAAAAATTAACGCTAAAGCCAAGACTCGAGGTGTCATAGCTGTTAACTGGCCTTCGAGAGAAATAAACATTGGATGCAATAAAGTTGTCTACGCTAAGGTGTTTTCTACGCCAAGGTGTTTAACTTGTTTAACTCAAATTAGTTTAGTACCGAGCCTCCAGGAGAGAGACGCTGACGGACCCAGCCTCCAGGTGAACGCCGCCAAATGGATCCGCCGCCCTGAGCTCGTCGCCGACGGGATAAGTTCGTCAGCCACCCGATCTGCTCGCTCGCAGCCGGATCGAGGCGCATCCGCGCCGGGGCGCGGATCGAAGCTGCTCACGCCGGGTCGCCGTGGAAGCTGTCCCGCCGTGCGCCACCGCTCGGGGAGGAGGGAGAGGCCGCACCACGCCACCTCGCCAGCGCTACCACGCCCAGCGCCGCCGCGGGACCGGATCCCGCTTCGCCGCCCCGTGTCCTGCGGTCCACGACCGGTACGCGGTCTCCTGCGCTACGACCACCAGAACCCGAGTGTGCGTCACCGGCGGTGGGAGAGGGATGCCGGAGTACGAGGGGTAAGGGGGCGGAGTGGAGAGGGCGCCGCTGGATCGGGCGGAGTGGATCCCCAGAGCAAAGTGGGGCGGCGCGCGGTGGGATCCCCGGAGCAGCGGCGCGTGAGGGAGGGAAAGGACGAGGTGGACTTGGACTTGGGAGGCAGCGGATGGTGAAGGAAAGCCGGAAAGGATAAGGTGAAGTGAGGGTGAGAGAGAAACTAGGGTTTGGGAGATCCGCGGGCGGGCGGATGGGGATCACCCGTTGGATGTTGATCCAACCGTGAAGAGTGAGTCCGTGTAATATGGGCTGAGATGGGCCAAACTACTAATGGGCCAAATACGAAATTGTTTTATCCTTTATAATTTCTAATAATGATTTATTATTTATTTTTTATTATCGAATAAATAGATAAAATTTGGATGTACCTCTAGTTAGATTCAAAAATTTTATTTTGGATCATACATTTCATTTCAGCCAATATATTGGAGTTAGACCAAAAAAATTGTTTATTTGCTAGAGATGATTTATAGTTTTGTCTCCAAACTATCATATATCAAAACTTTGTTAGAAAATTCTATAAACTTGCATGACAACATGATTTGGATGTATAATCTTTGCATAAAAAGATCAAATGATTTAAACAAAGTGTAATTATACATTGTTACCAAATAGATATATCACTCACATAGTTTATGTAACTATATGAGAGATGTATGGAGTTGTGAAAATTTTAAGCAAAGTGGCACTATACATTGTTAATATGATTTGAAAAATTTATGGGAAGATAATATAGCCATGTTATGATCTCATGCCAAATTTTAGGATTTTTAGACACCTTTAAGATATTATTTTTTTTTTCAGTCGGAGACACCAAAATACTCATAAGCATTTCCTTGGGTGCTGACCTCCAAGAAAAATCGATAACCCCAAGGAAATGATAATTTACTTGACTGTTTCGAATAACACCCAAGGAAATATGTATTTTTTTGGCGGTTAAGAACAACACTCAAGGAAATTCCTTGGCAGTGGTTCAAAACCGCCAAGGAAACACACATATTCCTTGGCGGTTTACATAGACAGCCAAGGAATATATGTTTTCTTGAGTGTGGTGTAGGACCGCCAAGGAAACTACCCTTTCCTTGACTTGATTTTGGCACCCAAGAAAATTCCTGGCCGCCAAGGCAATTTAGGATTCTGGTAGTGTTTCAAATGAAAAGTTATCAACTACGAAGTTGAATATCTCTTCGGGCTCTACAACTTTGATATAAATGTTGCCTTTGTACGGTATTAGTATATTGGATGCTAGCTTAAAAACTAGTACCTAGATATCTCAAGCTATGTGCCAATCAGCATTCACTAAGAACTCAAAATCGTACCTTTTGTTGGATTGATGAATGTACCTCCGTAAATTAGAGATGTGTCGCCTAAAATTATTTTTGTAGTAGTACTCCCTCCGTTCCAAATTATAGTTCACTTTAGCTTTTCTAGATACATTTATTTTGTTATGCACCTAGTTATACACTATGTCTAGATACATAGTAAAAAAAATGAATCTAGAAAAGCCAAAGTGAACTACAATTTCGAACGGAGAGAGTACTATTTAGTTATTTGCACAAGTCTACTCCCTCCGTCCCTTTTTGTTTGTCTCTAGAGAAGCATGTTTGTGAGGAAAACACGGTTCTCTAGAGACAAACATTTAGGGACAGAGGGGAGTATATGCAAGCTAGCACTATCCCCAAAGCCAGCCTAGCGTGCATCCCATATTTTGCAAATCCATCTAAGCACCCTCCCTCCCTCACACACTCTGCAATCCAAGACTCGGTACGGTTACTTACAAAGAAAACCAACCACGCACACATAAGACGGTTCAAAGAACAAGAAATTGTTTCTTCAAAAAAGAACAATAATATATGCTGCATAATCTCTAAATTAAAGCGAGGAAACCAATGTCATGTTCTGATCTTCAATCTTGGTGCCTCCAGATGCACGTTTGGACGCAGCAACTCCACATGTGCGCACGCCTCATCTTCAGGCCCAAACATGATGCCCAGCACTGCAACTTCAGGTAATCAAACCCAAGCTAGGTAAAGGAACTAAGTTCATTGCGAACTTGAGCTGAGATTTGGGACCAAAAGAATGATATGAGCACGACGACATAGACCGAGATTGCAATAGGCGTGCTGGACAAATTAAAAGGTGACTAGTATTATTGTGACGCAAATTAAAATGTTACGTGCTGAACGAAATAGTGGTGTTTTACATTTTCCATTGGTTCTTGGTGTTGGAATTTAGATGTTAAGTGGGCTTGGCCCAATAACAAATTCGAAATTCCTAAAGAAATCTCAAAGACCCATTCATGAATATGGAAAGGAGAGAGTGGTGGAATCCTTTAGTACCACATTGCTTGTGGAAGGTGGAGAGGACCAACTTAAATATGGAAGTTGTTCCTATCTTCTCAAGTCTAGTGTGAGAAGGAGAAAGGGAACTCCACACGCTCGCTCGCTCGCCACGTCGGGCGGGGCGGGGCGGGGGCGTGGCGTGGCAAAAAGGCGCTGGCGCTCGCCGCCTCGCCTCGCCGGGCGTGGCGAAAGGCGGCGTGAATGGTCCTCCGAATTGGCTCCCCCTTGCGGGGCGCGGTCTCCTTTTTGCGAGTTTTAGTTTTTGGTATTTTGGTTTGCGAGTTCTAATCAAATACGAACAGCAGAGTCCTAACCGGTTTAGATCGTGATTGTGTCACGAGGTCGGTTCACCCGGACTAAATAAGCAGACCACCGGCCACGCTAAACGCATCCAATCCAAAAGCTTAGGGTTTTTGCCTCTTCTCGCTGCTGCGCCGCCGTCGCCAAGTCTCCAGCCCGATCGTTCGCGTGCACCAGAGACCGGGCGAGCAGGTCTCCGGAACCGTCGTCTTTGCGATCCTGCACCGGGAGAAGGCGAATAAGGTTTTTGGGAAGCGCTCTTGGCCGACCGCCTCCCGATCTTCGTCCGCGGCTCGTCTACCGAGAAGGACACGCGGAGGACCGTCCCAGCGCTGTCTTCATCGACAACTTCTTCGACTTCTTCAGCGGCCGCCCGATCGACAACAGCGACGGTGGTGGAGGAACTCGGCATCGCTTTTCGAACCTCTCCATTACGTTGTCCTCAACGTTAGCCAAGTATTCTCGAGATCTAATCTTCATATTAGTCTTGTTCAATCTATCCAATCTATCCGGTGTGCTAGTTGTGTTTACACCTATTGCCATGATCTATGATATGCGTTTATGCTATGCTATGATCGGTGTTATGTGTTCATGCTATGCAAGTATGGTTAACATGCTTTATTTAGTAGATCAATTAATCATGATTTATTTTATGGAATTAATCTAGAAATTGCCTAATACTTTAACAATCCAAAAACCTTATTATAGGTCTTTTCCAGATCCAATGGCTAGTTTTGTTGATGCTCGAGGCGGAGAAATTCTCTGGTGAGCACTTTAAGAGGTGGTCCAGAAGGTCACGCATTGGCTTACCGCCATGGATGTTTTTACTGGGTCAAAGATGGCTTACCCGAGGGAGACCTTTCTGACGAAGATCAGAATAAATTCCGGAAAGCCAGTGAAATCTTTGTGGGAGTTGTGCGTAATGTGATATCAGATCATATCTATGATGCCGCGGATGCACTATAAAAGCGCTAAAAGCTCGTGGGATTATCCGAACACTACCTATGGTGCTTCGGATGCGAGGCAAACAAATCTGTATATCATGGAGAGCTTTCATGACTATAAGATGGTTGCAAACAAATCTATAGTCAATCAAGCTCATGAGATACAGCGCCTAGCTAAGGAACTTGAACTCCTTGAGTATGTTATACCCGATGAAGTTGTGGCTGGTATTATTATTGCCAAATTACCTCCTTCATGGAGGAACTTTGCCACAAGCCTCAAGCATATGAGAGTGAAGATATCGGTTGAAAACCCGATTCAATCTCTAGATGTTGAGGAGAAAGCTTGGGCTAAAGATCATACTGAGAAGGGGAACGAGGAAAGTAGCGCCTACTTTGTCTAGAGAAACTTCAAAGGCAAGAACAAAGGAAAGGGGAAACAACAGCCTTTCAATGCCAAAGCTACTACTACCTTCAAGAAGAAGAAGAAGGACAAGTCTAAGATGCCTTGTTTCACTTGTGGTGATCTTGGTCATTTTGCTAAGGAGTGTCCTCAGCGTGCGAGACCGTAAAGAGAAGAAGGTCAACCTCGTGGATGCAACCAATGCCGATGACGGGTATGGTAATCTTCCTCTTGTACTTTTCAGTATTTCAATCACCTAGTTGGTGGCTTGATACGGGTGCTAATATTCACGTATGTGCTGACATCTCTTTGTTCTCTTCTTATCGGGGGCTCCAAGGTTCTTCCGTCTGTTGGGGAATGGGTCACATGCTTACGTTCGTGGTGTTGGCACGGTAGATCCAAGTTTACTTCGGGAAGATCGTCTGGTGAAAATTAAGAACGTCAAAGCATGTCCCTACTATTCGTAAGAACCTTGTTAGCATTTCTCTTTTGTTAAGAGATGGTCTTAAAGTAGTGTTAGAGTCCAATAAAGTAGTTATGTCTAAACATGGACAATTTATTGGTAAAGGCTATGATTGCGGAGGCTTGTTCCGCCTAAGTTTGTCGATTTTAATAATAAGTCAGTCAATCATATTTGTGGCATAATTGATGATAATTCTAGTGTTTGGCATTCTCGTTTATGTCATGTGAATTTTGGTTTGATGTCACATTTATCTAGCTTGCGGTTAATTCCAGATTTCACCATTGCCAAAGGTTCTAAGTGTCATAGTTGTGTGCAATCTAAGCAACCTCGAAAGCCTCACAAGGCAGCGGAGGAGAGACACTTGGCACCTCTAGAGCTCATACATTCTGATCTATGTGAGATGAATGGTGTGTTGACTAAAGGTGAAAAGAGATATTTCATGACGTTAATTGATGATGCTTCTAGATATTGCTATATTTACTTGCTTTAAAAACTAAAGATGAGGCATTAGACTACTTTAAAATCTTTAAGGCTGAAGTTGAAAATTAACTAGAAAGAAAAATTAAACGTCTAAGGTCGATCGTAGTGGTGAATATTTTCCTATAATATTCGATGAGTTTTGTGCGAATATGGTATTATTCATGAGAGGACACCTCCCTATTCACCCCGAATCAAACGGGGTTGCCAAGAGGAAAAAAATCGCATTGTTGACCGACTTGGTTAACGCCATGTTAGACAATCTTTTTGGTTTTATCTAAGGCATGGTGGGGGGAAGCTATATTGACTGCGAGTCATGTCCTGAATAGAATTCCAAACAGAAATAAAGAGACAACACCATATGAGATATGGGTTGGAAGGAAACCATCACTCTCATACTTGCGCACGTGGGGATGCTTGGCGAAAGTCAATGTTCCAATTAATAAGAAGCGTAAGCTTGGACCAAAGACGGTAGATTGTGTCTTTCTTGGATATGCTCACAACAAAGCATTGCCTATCGTTTTTAGTAGTAAAATCTGAAGTTTCGATATGCATGTTGATACTATCTTTGAATCTCGTGATGCTATATTTTTTTGAGAATATATTTCTGTGAAAGATATGCGTAGCAATGCTAAGTTTTCTACTAAATTAGCTTCCCGATATTACTATACCTATCGAAGTCTCCTATTGAGTCATTTGAGCAACCACTTGAGGAGGATGACAATGAAGTTCCTATGAGGAACAAGAGACAAAAAGGATTGTAAAATCTTTTGGTGATGATTTCATTATGTACCTTGTGGATGATACTCCCACCTCTATTTCAGAGGCATATGCATCTCCGTGCGCATGATTGGAAAGAAGCCGTTCGTAGTGAGATAGACTCGATTCTTTCTAATGGAACTTGGGAGCTTTCGAACTACCTTTTGGTTACAAACCAATCGGTTGTAAGTGGGTGTTCAAGAAAAAGCTTAGACCTGATGGTACTATTGACAAGTACAAGGCTCGGCTTGTAGCTAAGGGCTACACTCAAAAGGAAGGAGAAGATTTCTTTGATACTTACTCACCTGTTGCTAGAATGATCACTATTCGAACACTACTATCCTTGGCTACCTCATATGGTCCGATCATTCATCAAATGGATGTGAAGACGACTTTTCTTAATAGAGAGTTGGATGAGGAGATCTATATGGATCGGCCCGATGGGTTTGTAGTAAAAAGGTGAAGAGCGAGAAGGTGTGTAAATTATTGAAGTCTTTGTATGGCTTGAAGCAAGAACCTAAACAAGGGCATGAGAAGTTTGACACTACGCTAACTAGTGCCGGCTATATTGTTAATGAAGGCGATAGGTGTGTGTGTTATCGACATGGTGGGGGCGAAATCTGTTATATTATGTTTATATGTTGATGATATTCTAATCCTTGGTACAAACATGGATGTTATAAATGAGGTCAAGTCTTTCTTGTCAAAGAATTTTGATATGAAAGATCTAGGAGAGGCTGATGTAATTCTAAACATTAAGCTAATTAAGGAAGAGAGTGGGATTACTTTATCGCAATCTCACTATGTTGAGAAGGTCCTGAGTCGTTTTGGCTTTATGGATAGAAAGCCTTCTCCAACACCTTATGATCCTAGTGTGACATTGCAAAAGAATAAGAAGTGTACTAGAGATCAGCTCAAGTACTCTCAGTTATTGGTTCACTCATGTATCTAGCGAATGCAACTGCACCGTATATCTCTTTTCTTTGTGAGCAAGTTGAGTAGGTATATGTCCAACCCGGGTGATGATCATTGGCATGTACTAGAAAGGGTCTTGTGCTATCTTAAAGGTACAATGAGCTATGGAATTCACTATTCTGGGCACCCAGCTGTGATAGAGGGATATAGTGATGCCAACTGGATTTCTGATATTGCTCAAATCTACGCCACAAGTGGGTATGTATTTACTCTTGGAGGTGGCGCAGTGTCATGGAGGTCTTGTAAACAGACTATTTTGACTAAGTCAACCATGGAAACAGAACTTACTGCTTTAGATACAGCATCTGCAGAGGTAGAGTGGCTGCATGAGCTCTTGTCGACTTGCTTGGTGGTTGAAAAACCGATGCACGGCTATCCTTATGAACTGTGATAATCAAACTATGATCACTAAGGTGAATAGTGCTAAGGATAATTCAAAGTCAACAAGACACGTTAAAAGACATTTGAAATCTGTCAGGAAATTGAGAAACTCCGAAGTAATAACTGTATCTTATATACAGATAGATAAAAAAACCGGCGAGATCCCTTTACAAAAGGGCTATCACGTAATGTGATAGAAATTGCATCTAGGGAGATGGGTATGAGCCCCATATGAGTTTACGAGAGTAGTAACCCAACCTTTTTGATCGGAGATCCCGTTACTAAGGACCTGGGAAGAACAAGCTATTGGTAAACTGAGGAGAGTAAAATGATAACCCTCTCTATGTGAAGATGTAATACTCTCAAGAGCGTTGAGGCTCAGTATGGTAGGTTGGCAAGAATGCCTTAATATGTCCTATTGACTTTATAAGTAAAGATGCTTTTGTCCTACTGAGCATTCTTGAAAGGGCATACCTATATGAGTTCGACTGTTAAACGTCGCAGCCTATGAGACTTGGGTGATCTCTAGTAAGCTAATGAAGAGGCGAGGAGTATGACGTATATGCTCCACCCACGGGGGAAAGGCTAAGGCAACAGCCAAGTACTAGTTTGGCTTTGAGCAAAGCTTATTCGCATAAAACTTGCAATTCAAGGCGTAGTCCATTGTTCAAGTTGTGGATAGGTGTAGCTTGAAGTTCTAGGCGGAAGTTCAACTTAACAATCTCTGCTGAAACACTAGTATATCAAACGGTAGCGAGAATGTGGCAAAATCTCTAAATGGGTATTTGAGATCCGGCGGGGATTGTTGGAATTTAGATGTTAAGTGGGCTTGGCCCAATAACAAATTCTGAAATTCCTAAAGAAATCTCAAAGGCCCATTCATGAATATGGAAAGGAGGGAGTGGCGGAATCCTTTAGTACCACATTACTTGTGGAAGGTGGAGAGGACCAACTTAAATATGAAAGTTGTTCCTACCTTCTCAAGTCTAGTGTGAGAAGGAGAGAAGGGGAACTCCACACGCGGCGTGCTCGCTTTCGCCTCGCCTCGCCGGGCCGGGGCGTGGCGTGGCGTGGCGCGCGGGCGCCGCGACATCTTGGCGTGAATGGTCCTCCGAAATCGGCTCCTCGCCTTGCGGGGGCGCGGTCTCCTTTTGCGGTTTTAGTTTTTGGTCTTTTGGTTTGCGAGTTCTAATCAAATACGAACAACAGAGTCCTAACCGGTTTAGATCGTGATTGTGTCACGAGGTCGGTTCACCCCGACTATATAAGCAGACCACCGGCCACGCTAAACGCATCAATCCAAAAGCTTAGGGTTTTTGCCTCTTCTCGCTCTTTGCGCCGCCCGCCAAGTCTCCGGCCGATCGTTCGCGTGCACCAGCGGCCCGGGCGGCAGATCTCCGAACCGTCGTCTTTGCGATCCTGCTGCACCGAGAAGGCGGTTAAGGTTTTTGGGAAGCGCTCTTCGCGCGGCTCCCGATCTTCGTCACGGCTCGTCTACCGAGAAGGACACGCGGAGGAGGACGTCCCAGCGTCTTCGTCGACAACTTCTTCGACTTCTTCAGCAGCCGCCCGCCCGATCGGCGGCCGATGACGGCCGAGCTGGAGGACTTCGGCATCGCTTTTGGGAACCTCTCCATTACGTTGTCCTCAACGTCGGCCCCGGTATTCTCGAGATCTAATCTTCATGTTAGTCTTGTTCAATCTATCAATCTATCTGGTGTGCTAGTTGTGTTTACACTGTTGCCATGATCTATGATATGCGTTTATGCTATGCTATGATCGGTGTTATGTGTTTATGCTATGCAAGTATGCTTAACATGCTTTATTTAATAGATCAATTAATCATGATTTATTTTATGAAATTAATCCTGAAATTGCCTAATACTTTTACACTTGGTACACGTTGCTGCAAGGTTTGCAAGATCGATGAAATCAAACACTCACTTAAATGATCACACAAACTGGACGACATGAGAGAGAGAGAAACACACACACACACAAGTGTAAAAGGAAAAGAAATTCTTATCTGGCGCAGTGACATGCACAGGGCGCGGCTCCTCTCGACCTAGTGGATAGGCACGCCTCACTCTGTCCTCCGATGAAGCATGAGGTGCACGACGCGCAGTGCCTCTTCATGGCCATCGATTCCGCTCTTCTCTAGCTCCCGATCTTTTATTCACGGGCCGTACTTGTGATCCTTCCAGCGCAGCAGAGCGTTTGACATGCGCCCCCATATGTACCTCATCGGTTCCCTGGTGAATCCGGAACCGGTGTTCCAGCCACGTGTAATGGTGTCGTGGCCACGATTGAACCTTTGCAGAAACGTAGAACATTACCATCAGCCCGGCCAATGCCATCCTGGGGATCGTATCATCCATACCAGCCCCCTGGTCGTAGCGTCGTTCAGCTTAGCGACGATTTCGTCAAGATTGACGGCTTTTTGTTTGACAAAACAAGATTTCCGGCTTTCAGTATGCTCTTGTAGCTGAGACCCCGGTACAGGGGTACAGGATCATTGTACGTCTGTCTTGGGAGCAGGCTCATGCTGTCCTCCGTTTGGAGAAGCTCGTAAGCTCCGCTCTGGTTCATGAAGCCATGGACGGACATGTCGTCGTCCCGCTTGAGTAGGGTTGTCTACGACGTTTCCTCGCCAGCTTGATCTGAAACCACCTCGCCGGCGGTTCATCATGACCCAACCTCGGGAGCTAGCAGCAGGGGTTGTTGGGAGGAGAATGGATTTTTCTAGGTCTCTGTAGCCATCCAGGACATCCTCACGGTGTGGGTGATCAGCGACAGTGGCGGAGCCAGGATAAAAATTTAGCTATGGCGAACTAATTACTACTGATTTGCAAAAAACGGATACATGCTAATAAACATAAATATATATGTATATATAAGTTCACCAGAGAAGCTCGAAGTCATAGTGTACGGTAGATTTGCACCTCATCAGAGCCTCGGCGACGGTCTTGCTGATTACCTTGAACTCCATCCGTCGCCATAGTGTAATTCTGGACCTGGTAACCGACGACGCCGCGACGGAGGCCGCCGGCCGGGAGGAGGCGGGGGCGGCAAAGTTCCTGGAGGCTGGAACTGGAATACGAACGAACGCACGCAGGGAGCTCTGGCGTCGTGGTGGATTGGTATTCTGATTGGTCTTCTATTGTGTTGTGTCGATCCATCTCCATTAGTCTACTCCAGTGGGCCGGCCCAAGAGGCATAAGCCCAGTTGGAGTCCTGGTCCCGGCATCTACGTACACGGCCGCCCGTCGCGCTGGTTCGCTCGAATCGTACTGCTCTCCATCGAATGAAGGCAGCTCTAGGGTAAAAAAAAATGAGAGAATTAGGTATATGGCCCTAGAAAAAACTTACCTTAGATATATGGCCTCTTTTTTTTTTTGAATTTAGCTTTATGGCCTCAAAACAAAATTTTATTAGGTATATGGCCTTCCATTAGTTTTGGGTAGGTAACGGTGTCAAGATAAAGGTAAAAAGACTATTCTACCCCTAATGAATAAAATAAAATAAATAGTTTTTTTTGTTTCTTTGTTATATTCATACAATATATTTTTTCTAGAATAGGGTGCTGTTCATACCCGTGGAGCCTGAGCATGGCCATGTCCGGACGCTGCTGAACTCGAAGCTCGCGTCTGCCGGCGCGCTCCTCGTCCGGACGCTGCTGGCGCCGCCGCGGCCGTTGTAGGTGGAGCTACGGCGGCGGGACCCCAGGAGCTTACTGCTATCCGACGACGCGCTGTCCACGTTGCCGGCGTCCACGGCCGTCATCAGCTCCTGCAGCGCCCGTGGCGACTTGCTCATGTCGACACCGCACGCAGCCCGTTGACACGCACGTCTTCACTCTTCAGTACCTAGTACCTACTAATGGGTGGCAAGTGTGTAGGAAGCTAGGTTTGCTGGCACAACGCACAATGCAAGTGCTTTTGACGAGGTATAAGAGGCAAGGGTGGTGATAACAGCGAAGAAGGGTGGATCTCTGGGTTCCAGCCGTGGGCTAGCTCAATCGGCATATCCGAAAGCGATGGGCGCACTTGTCCGGTTCGTCGGCTGCCGGGTGCCCCGGTGGACATCACCTCGTCACAGCAGCTAGCAGCCAGCAGGAGCAGCCAAGGCTTTTCAGCTCGGCGTTTTCCATATCCACATGAAGTATTATTGACTGAAGGGCAAATTTGTCTTTTCACGCGATCAACAGTGGAGAACTCAACACCTAACCATAACAGATTGGACGGAAGGCCATATACCTAATTAAAATTTGTTTTGAGGCCATATAGCCAAATTCAAAAAAAAAAAAGAAAAAGTATACCAAATACCTAAGATAAGCTTTTTTCAGGGCCATATACCTAATTCTCTCAAAAAAAAATACAAAGGCAGCAGCTCTGGCGGCCACCAGTGCTTGCCAGAGTGGTGGCTCCGCCACTGATCAGCGAGGACGCGAGGTGTAGTATAGCCACTATGAATCCAGTATACAACCAGTCATCTTGGATGGAATACTTCATATTAACCTGCAAGGACGGCAAATTAGTTAAAATAAGAATGTTGTAGTTGAAGGATGTTTGGCTGAGCACCTTTGCTAGGTGAGTCGGTCCTAGGGCGAGAAGCGTCGTCAAAAACAAATAATTCCGGGTACCACATGACGTTCATCCACTACCGGTTTCTGCGTTCCGTGGGGAAATTCTTTCCCGTGAGCTTAGAAAAAAAAATCACGGGGAAATAACAAGATATCCCGTGGAGCCACAAGGAAACATCACGGGAAAGAAAATACCCACGGGATATCTAATTTCCGTGATGGACAGCTTCACGGAAATCTCCCACCCCTTTCCGTGAGATGGGGGCTCACGGAAAGGGAACGCCGTCGGCCCAGCCCAGCTCCGTCCCCTCCGTCCACCCTTTCCCGTGAGGCCTCTCGTCTAGCCGACGGGAAAAGACTTTCCCGTGAGCCGTCTTTCCCGTGGGCTAAACAAGAGGCCTCTGTAAAAGGGCCCCATTTCCCGTGAGCGGTACCACGCTCACGGGAAAGTCGCCACGGGAATTTTTTTTTTTTTTTGGATTTTCTTCTCCAAACTTTTTCTACACTTGTTGCACATCATATGGCACTCAATATTAAAGTTTGGTGAATTATTGACTTTATTTGATATATTTAGGTAATTATTCTCTTTTTATGGGAATTTATGAAATAAGGCCAAATTTGAACTACAAGTGCTTCAATTTTTTGAAAAAAAATTAGTAGAAAATTTATATTCCTCATACTCAACACAATGTAAGACCTTGCATTTAAAAAAAATAACAAAATCTGGAACATCTTAATACGAAATCATGAACGTTAATCCCTGCTTCGAAAGTGGCTTAAAAATTCTAGAAAATAAACCGATGTGCCAAAAATCATGAAATTTGATAATATGTCATGATATCTTATGCCGAGGCTATGATAAAAAAAATTGGGAACGTTTCGCACAAGTTGGCACGTCACGATGTTCACAAGCTCCAACATCTACGTAGAAGTTTCATGTTTGTTGAGAATGATCCAAAGTGTGATTTCATGTGGATGTGGCGGTCAAGTTGTGGTTTGGCTACTGAAACTTTTTCTATATGCAAATGGACCTCGATATTGTGTCATGTCTATTTTCAAGAATTTTTTGGATTATTTTGATAATTATTATAATTTTTTGTTGTAGTTAAGTAAATACAATTTTGAAAAAAGGAGATAGAACCACATGAAATAATGGCCATTTTTTTCGCGCAAGGATCAATTATGTATAGGTGAGTGTATGTTATAAGGTATTTTTGAAGTAATCTTGATCAAAGTTTGAAAAGATATATGTTACAAAAAGAAATAGGGGTAATAAATTTAATTTAAAATTATCTTTCCCGTGAGCGAGCTGCGGGAAAGGGATGAGATATCCCGTGAGCTTATCCCGTGCTCCACGGGAAAGAGGTAGTGGGACCCGCCTCACGGGGGAGCTTGCGTGGTTTTTTTTACTCTTTCCGTGATGGATGCGGGGGATCACGGGAAAGGAGGTGTCTTTCCGTGATCCCCGGATCCATCCCGAAAGAGTTTTTTTAAAAAATTAAGTCAACCGGCCGGCCCCCACCCCACCTCTCTCACTCGAACACACACACACACACACACACACACTCACTTGCCAGCCGCCGCCGCCGCCGACGACGCGCCGCCGCCCCGGCCGGCGCGCCCGCCTCCGCCCACCCGACGCCCCCCGCCGCGCCGGCGGCCCGCCCCGCCCCGACGCCCGCGCCGCCCCCGCCTCGCGCGCCTCGATCAGCAGCAGCGGCACCTCCTGACACGAGGATAGGACTGGAGGCATGGAAAGGAGGGGGGGGGGGGAGGGAGAGGGGGGAGGGGGGGAGGGAGGAAGGAAGGAGGAGGAAGGGAAGGAGAAGGGGAGGAGGGGGGGAAGGAAGGAGGAGGGGGGGAAGGAAGGAGAAGGGAGGAAGGAAGGAGGAGGAAGGAAGGAGAAGGGGAAGGGGAAGAGGGTCCCGACGCCGTCGTCGTCGGCGACGTGCCCCGACGCCGTTGCGCCGGCGACAAATCGCACCGCCGTCCGGCCCGTCGTCGTCATCTTCACCTTCACGGGTTGTTGGCCATCGTGCCCCTCGAATGTTATTGTCGGCCATCGTGCCACTGGATGTGATTGTCGGCAATCGTGCCATGTGCTTTGTTTGTATTGGAAACCTCCCCGTGCAGGGGAGGTTACATCGAAATTTCAACCGATCCCGTGTGTTTCTTTTTATGCGAGAGGAGCCCTCCGGAGCGGAGTTGAGTGCCTTGCCGAGCCCGACCGGAGTCCCTTGGCGGCCCCGATCTTCTTCCTCGCCCGGTAGCGACTCCACCGCGACCCTAGGTATATCCCCTCCTTCCGTGTCATGGTGGTAGCTAGATCGTGCAGCTCGGTTAGGCGTCTCCCGTTCGAAAGAGATACGGTTGGAAGTATGCGAGATCCCTGCATACCTATAAGCTAGATCTGTTTTGAATTGTCCACGTTTTGGACAGCGGCGAGGATGCGTAGATGAGGTCGGTTCCATGCTCCACTCTGTCGATTGAGTTTTGGCAGCATCTCCCTATTGTTCTTCGAATACACAGCTCCCCCTCGGGAGGACGTGTATTTAGAGAACAAATGGGAGAGGTTTGCCGAAATTTCTAACTATTTCTCTTTTTTTTCTCAAGTTAATAGAATCTACCTTGAATTTTGTCTCATAAATTTCTAACTATTTATCTTTGCCTACGTGCAGGATAATTCTCATGCCTCGAACCCAACTCGAACCAATCTCAACCGGATGCTTGGGAACGCTTGGAAGGTTGGAGGCCGTGGCCGTAAATTTGTCATGATTTAGGTTCAAAACTTGTGCACTTGAACTTGTGAACTTGGATTTTATGTGAGTTTGTGAACTTGTGGTTGCACTCATGGACATGTGGTTGAACTTGTGACTTGGTTGGATCTTATGTGATATATGTGGTATTATGGATTTATCGAGCAATATATGTGATATTATGCAATCTGTGGTATGTATATATATATTTATATGTGTCTATTATGTGCTATAACAAAAAGAAAAAGAAAAAAAAACCAATTTCCCATGAGTAGCTCACGGGAAAGAGGCCAAACCTTTCCCGTGAGTGGAGGCGGCTCACGGGAAAGAGGCCAAAGATATCCCGTGAGCACAATGCGACTCACGGGAAAGAGGCCGGATATCCCGTGAGCTACTCCGTTACGCTCACGGGGAACGGAAATTAGCCCAAAAACGCCGTTTTGTAGAACGGACCACGTAGGCCATAACGGGTTCCACACCCTCCCCCCGTTAACTATATCTCGTGAGCTAAATAGGATCACGGGAAAGCCTTTCCCGGGGGTAGTTTCGGCGTTCACGGGGAAAGAGTTATTTCCGGCCCCTTCGTTCCCGTGGCGATATCCGTGATTTACCCCGGGAAAGCCTTTCCCGGGGGTAAAGGCCTATCCGTGAGCATGGGCCTCACGGAAATCGCGCGAGTTCGGTAGTGATCATTAATTGGGTTTGTTGTATGTTGGACTCCAACTTCCATAGGCAACGCTGATATCGAACTTTCAACACTTGACCTCCGTTTTCGTTTTTTCTTGGAAGCTTCAATAATGGTTGAATTGCAGGTTTGACTCTTGTCGTTTTAGTGCAAATTTGAACCACAGGTTGCAGGTTGTTGCAGTCACATAAATATCACCATCCTTAGCTTACCATTACATCAGTTAGTTTGCAGTGACACAAGAATTTATCTTGAGGTTCAGTTGTTGCTTCCCAACAACTTAATCCCCGTTGAGGAGGGTTCTATTAGATCATCGCTTCACTAGCCTCAGTGAGCACACAAGCTCAGATCCTACGACGTGGGTTCTAGGGTGAAGCTAGTGGATCACCAAGAACCTCTGCAAGCTTCATTGATTCATGTCTCCCACGGGGATGTGCACAAGAGCCCCTTACAAACCTTTGATCGGAATCGTCACACATTATCACCAAGTTCGTTTTACACTGTCAAATGTTGTTTGGGTAAAAAATCTAGCTTTTGGTTGCATCAGCTAGTGTGTCCCTTGCATCTGCACTATATTTTGTATCCCAAAAACACGAAGCAATTTCTTTTTTGAAAGGAATCAGCAGGGGAGTCCCCTACCTTTTTTCTTGTATTTTCAATTAAATGAAAGAATGTTACAAGGGAGCGTATCCTGTGCAAACCAATATTCTGTGCAACCCGTGCAAACTTTGCATCTAAACCATGCAACGTCCATCCGTTGGCTACGCCCAGCGGGGGGTCATTTTATAGATTAACGCCCACCAGCACCTTTTGTTTTGCAAAAAAAAACCCCGCAGCGAGGGGAACTCCTATCCCGGATACCGTCTCCCTCGCGCCGCGAGATTGGACGCCGCCGCCCGCCCCCGAGACGCCGCCGCCGCCCGCCTGGGCTCCTTGCACACGAGATTGGACGCCGCCGGGGCTCCTCGCCGCGCCGCAGATTGGGCGAAACGGTGGTGGTGCCACGGTGCGAAGTGTGCACCATCTCGAAAGCCATTGGATTTGCTTTAAGATTCGTGCCAATCCCACCCCTGTAACTATAGACTACACACCAAATTGAACCCTAATCTCTATATTAAGCCATCAACTCTAATCTCTATATTAAGCCCTAAACCCTAATCTCTATGTTAAACCATACACCCTAATCTCTATATTACGCCCTTAACTCTAATCTCTATGCACGGATGTTAAAGCAGATCCAAGTGTCTCGGCGGGGTACACACTTGTGCACCAAGGCACCCACACCTTTGGCGAGATTGGACGCCGTCGGGGCTCCTTCGGCGATCCTCCGAGTTCCCCTCGCGAACGAAATACAGTGAATTTCTAACTGTTCCCTGGAGATGGCAGCGCACGTCCCCTCTACGATCCCTAGAGAAGGCGAAGCTGTTGTCCATACTCAGCCGGCGTGGCCATCCCGTGCGAGGGGAAGCCGGAGGAACACGGAGGCGCGCTGAATCATGGGCGGCGGAAGTCTCGATCACGGGCGGATCACCGAAGGAGCCCCCGGGGTGCTAGTCCGTGCCACGGCTTGCCGAAGGAGCTGGGCGGGCGGCGGCGCGTCAATCTTGGGCGGGTGGCGTCAATCTCGGGTGGGAAGACGGGCGGGCGAGGCCAAATCGTGCGTCGCTTGGGCGGTGCCGGTCTCGCTCTCGAGGGCGGCTCGGAGAGGACGAACAAGATCTCTACACCCCCAGCGGGGCTTCTTTGCAAAACGAGAATGAGGCTGCGGGCGTTAAATCGTAGAAAGCACATCTCTCGATCTGCAGCCATCGAATGGGAGATCCATAGTTTGCACGGTTGCACAGGATATATATTGGTTTGCACAGGATACGCTCTCATGTTACAAAGCCTCCAGGCTCAAAAGGAAAAAACATTATGGTTACAAAGTCGACTCTCTACAGGCACTAATGGTAGAGCTTTTCAAAGGCTTGACTTTGATGCACACCAGTCCAAGCTCACTTTTGAAGATTCTTTTCCAATCAACAACGCTATTTCTTCCCACGAAGCAATTTCTCAGTAGGTTACATCGCATGTTGCACTATTAATATTAAGATTAAATATAACAGAGATAAAAATAGCAAAAACTTGTGAACCACTAGGTCAACATCAGTTACACGACCCTATAATCAGTGACTAGGAATGCTATTGCTAAAGTTCGCAAACAAGATTATTAAGCCATCACTATCCAAGGATTGTAGGGTGGCTTCAGATCGATGCTGATTAAAGAATAGTACACAAATATATGGAACTTGTCTAATAAATACAAGGCGATAATCTTGCAAGATCTTCACATTGCAGCTGCTAACCTAGAACAGAAAGTTATAACATTATTGAGCATGAAGCAACTTGTCATTGAAAATTCTTGTCCTTGACTTGTATTTTATGTTTTCGCAGCAGCTGTGTTCTCTTTTGAAAAGCATCAATTCCGACATGCTTTATTCAATGCATGTCACACTGCCTTTACATCATGCCTTCTCTTTTTTTTTTCCCCCTCCGATTGGTCCATTTGTTCCGGATATTGAGGTCGTACGTCTTCACTTTGCTGGTCTCGTTCATCTTCATCATTGTATCCCAAGGAGAATGGAGATATAGATCTTTGCACGCAGTTTCGTTCCACACTGTGCGTTCAGATCCGAAGAAAAACGAGGCATGAAAATCATCAACGCGTTAGGTACAGTACAGAAGAGACATCCTGGTGTATATAGTACTCGTACTATTGTAATGAAAATGCATAAAGCCAAGAATTAATCTCGACTTTTTGCACGCGGTGGGTACACAGGAGCCATCCAGGTCAATACAGTACTCCTGCTAATCTCAAAAAAAAAAAAAAATACAGTACTCCTGATAATTTTGTAATGAAAATGTATAAAGCCAATGATTCATCTCGACTTTTGCATAATCTACTCCTATATGGTACGCGTGATGGATTGTGGTATTGTATTGGGAAGACGACCCATTGGAGTAGACGGCATGTGCCGTGCGGATCAATGCATCTATTCATGTGGCTTGCAACGGCAACTCTCTCTCCCTCTCTCTCTTAAAAAAGTGCTGGGGAGGAATCTACAAGAATATGCATGACTGCTAGTTGGGGTGTGGCAGCGGGATGTTGTCTAGCTGAGCGTGTGTGTGCTGGGTGGCACAGCCTGTCATCACTCACAATGTATCAGTGTTTTGGTTTCTAAAAGTATTTTCTTTATTTTTTATCTTATAAGAAAACTTATTCAAACCTTCTTTGCTAGCTGGAATATTGTCTATTGCTTAACAACGGAAACAAGCGCTCTCTACTGTGCGTCCATGAGATGGTAATAATAACATGTTCTAGGCAATATATATTCTGTTTATTTGCAAGAAACAAAGATAGCAAACTTATCCTCTCTAACCTGTTGACAGAGACGCTTGGGCCTACTCTTGCTAACCTAGTAATCATTGTACCTTATAGTGCCGCATTGTGATCGTTTTTTTGAGGTGTAACTAATTCGCACGTACTGTTTGGGCACACGGGACCGCTACAGCTAATCAATATCACGCACCACGCCAAAGAATCATCATTGTCACTTAATGTTGTGACATTGATAACATCACTTTTCCAATTGTTGACCTAAATTTAAAACCTTGACGCAATCACATTTGCTCCTGGTGGGGGATTGCAAACCTATTTGCAGAGCGGAGATAAAAAAAATAATGGTCGTATAAGTATGCAAATAATAAATAAATTCAAGAGAGCTCTTGATGACCTACAACATGTGGAGGTTTCAACTACAAGGCACCACAAAATTGAGGGCCAAAGATAATTTTGTTGGGGTTTGTCTGCCATATGGAAAACAAAAACAAGGTCAGACTTTTAAAAGCGTTAAGAAAAATAGAACACCTCCAAGAGTATATATTTTCTTGAGTGCCGAGACTTCCATTTTAGTGGATCTTGTGGTGAATATTTGTTACCCTAAACAATTTCAGATGAAAAAATTTGAACCAAAAGAGTTTCATATCTTGTCGAGTACCACAACTTTTGTGTAGGTTTTATTTGTATCCGAGGTCATTTAGAAAACTCAAAAAAAAAAAAAAAACTTAACATGTTTTTGGGATCTAAGTAATTTAAAATAAGAAAGCTACCAACTACAAAGTTGTATATCTCTTTGGGATCTACAACTTAGATACAAACATTGCCTTCATACGATATTAGTATGTCGGATCCTAGCTTTCAAAACTACCTAGATATCTCAAGCTATGTGCCAGTCAGCATTGACTAACAACTTATAATTGTACCTTTTGTTGGATTGATTACCTCCGCTAAGTAGAGATGTGCCTCCTAAAGTTATTTTTGTAATAGTACTACTATTAAGTTACCTGCACAAGTCTATATGCAAGCTAGCACTATTCCCAAAGCAAGCCTAGCATGCATCCCATATATATTTTGCATATCCATCTTTGCAGCGTTCTCACTTACATTACTCAGTCTGGTTACTTACAGAGAAAACCAACCGTGCACAGATAAGACGGATCAAAGAACAACAATTTGCACTGTCTTATAAAGGTTAAGATTATGCTGCATAACCTCTAAAGTAGTAGAGAGTACTAAAGCGAGGAACCAATGTCGTATTCTGATCTTCAATCTTGATGGCTCCGGACAAGCATTTGGAATTTTGGACGCAGCAACTCCACATGTGTGCACGCCTCATCTTCAGGCCCAAAGATGGCCAGCCCATGCAGCTTCAGGTAATAAGCAAACCAAAGGCACAACTAGGTAAAGGAACTAAGTTCATTGTGAACTTCAGACGAGGGTTGGGAGTTGGGACAGAAATAATGATATGAGCACGACGACATGGACCGACATTGTAATAGGCAGGAGAAATTAAAAGATGACTAATACTATTGCGACCCAAATGAAATTGTTATACGTGCTGAATGGAGTAGTGGTCGTCTTTAGATATTCCATTGGTTCCTCATTTGCTGCAAGGTTTGCAAGATCGTTGAAATCAAACACTGGCTTAAATGGTCACACACACACTGGACGACATGACAGACACAGTGGCGAAAGCTAGGATAAATCATCATCGGGGTCAAGTGGTAGCACAAACTTCGGCTTTGGCTCGAGCTTCTTGCGCCTCCTAAGGTGCCCTGTCAAACGGGTCCTTAAAAAAAGCTCTGTGCAATCATCCCAAAGGAGCCGGAGTTGCTTTTTATATAGAGGAGCCAGACCCGAAAACATGTTTATTCTCAAAAATCTAATACAAATTATCAAAACTGCCACTGCAACAGTCGTTGCTAAACATTTTTAAAATAGCTTTAGCTGAATTATTTTCCATGTTATTGCTGTCTCTCTCTCGAGTAACTTCTTTAGTCCCCACAAGATGAGGCTCAAACAGAAAACATTGTCTAGTCTTCTCACCATAATATGCAGTGGCGGAGCCGGGGGGGGGCAAATTAGTATAATCTATAAGGGCAAAATATGTAGTGTAAACCACCATCTTCGTGTAAACCCGTGTAAACCACGGTAAAAAGTCGTCTAAAATTCACTAAAAAAATCACACATGTGGATGATAACGATGATACACAACCTTGTAAAAGATCATGTCCAAACTCGACTCCGTTTGTGAGATATAAAAATAACAAATTTCTAACAAATTGCCCGGACAACTTTCTCGGCTGGATAAGCACCTCAAAAAAAAAAAAAAAAAAAGAAGACCAAATTACAGCATGGTCCAGCGACCGGATAAGCACAACACAAACATCGGAGGCGAGGACGACGACGAGCACGCCGACGAGGGCCGTAGGGGCACCGAATGCGCATACGGCCGGATGGAGGGACCGCTGCGGAAGCGACGGTTGAAGGTGGGTCGATAGAGCCGGTGTAGAAGAGTGTGCCCGACGACCGAAGGATGAGTAGAAAACTATCGCCGGAGGTAGAGGATGATGCTCGACATCGAAACCCAAGTGAAAAACGATGTCATCGAGGCAACGCCGGATGTGAAGGTGCCGGTAGGAGCCGGGAGCCGCATGATCGGTGGGTCGCAAGGTGAGGGCGGCGGAGGCGAGTGGCGGTGGTGGCGGGGCGGGGAAGAGTGGATCTCGTAGGGCGCCGTGGTGTAGGCAGAGTGGAGAGGGAGGGGGGAGATCCACACGGCGATGGAGAAGATGAATTTTATTTAAACTTACCATGGCTGGAGCTTCATCGGACGAGAGCCACCGCAGCAGCGACGACGACAGCGGTGAAGACGGCAACCAGGGGAGATCCCATCCGGGGATTGAATCTGTTTCCTACTTTTACATGTGAAGTACTATTTATATGCACTATAGAGTTTTTAAAAATAAAAGTAGGAACTACAATAAATTCTTAATTTGGTTTTTTGTATTTGCATCTAATATATAGTTTGAACTATGAACTATATATTTTGCCAAGATCTGGTGTGCGCCAGAGGCGCCCCCTGAGATCTTCAGCAGTTCGTTTTTCAGCAGCACTAACATGTGATTATTATTTTTTTATGTTGAAAAAAGAAGTCGAGGGACATATTACGCAGGCTCTAGGCGCACGAAGGCTGAGCGCCTGAGCCCATTAATGGTTTCTGTCCATCAATGGATCGTTGAGCCCAATAATAACTCGGCTGGCTCCTGGCTGTTTCCACCAGTTTGTTTTAGCCCAACTAATCTAAAAAATGTTTCAGCCCGACTAGACCGAACCCCAACTCAAGGCCCAAGACTCCCAATCGCTGAACCCCCGTCCGTCCATTGCTGATTACTAGGCGCTACAGCGATATGGGAACGCCGAAGTGCCTACTACGGCGCCCCGCCGTTCCGCGCGGCGGAGACGGAGACGAGTGCCGCCGACGCGCACGTTTGCCATTTGTTCTTTACAAATTAATTAAGCCCACGAATGTGAGTGAATATGCGATGATTAATCATACAGTAAATCACTGCTACAACGAACCAATCAACACCTGTACATTCGTCAACGCGCCTGTATACGTACACCACCACGGCTAGTGGTCGGTTTCACGATCACCAAGTCACCAACGCGGCGAAGCGAGCGTACTCGACGCCGCCGGCAGCGCACTTGTCTTCACCGATCGACTCTGTCGGCGGCCTTGACGACGGTTTGCGTTTGTACGTACGAGTACGTGTGGCAGCAACGAGCGCGCAAGGTTGACGCTTGACGGCGCCGATGCCGGTGAGCAGCCAGTAGAACAGGTCCAGCCTGCTGCGGTCGAGGTCCTTGCCGATCCAGCTCGCGCGGCCTCCACTGGAGCTGGCTCGGTCCGAAATTTCGCCGCCGCCGCAGAAGAGAATTTCCGGCCAAGACTTCCAGATCTCAGCCCGTTAAGAAACTGCTATTGACATTGAGTACTGAATTTCTGATGAAGCGATGATCAATACTTTTCCTAGAATCGTCGAATGCAAGCATGATCGCAAGAACTTTAAACTTCTGGTCTGATTCTATTCATTGCATAATCAAGGCTCCTGAGCCTGAACAAATTGACACAAATCATATTTACTTTTACAGAGTATAACGGTCATCGATCGGATGTCTCCTTTAGCTGAAACAAATGTATAATATAAAATTCCTCTCGTGTTATCCCGGCAAAAAGCGCACGCGCATGCGTCAGTTGTTGGGGTTATGCTGCATCGTCGCCGCAGGAACGTCATGGCTGCCGTGTAAGGACGGCGGCGTCCACAGGTTTCCTGGATGATGAGGCCACGGCCACGCCGGCGTCTGCGGCGGGTGGAAAGGGAACGGCGGCAAAGGCGGCCAGTTCCCGCCCGGGTGTGGCCACGCAGGCACCGGCGGCGGGTGGAACGGGAACGGAGGCAGCGGCGGCCACTTGCCACCCGGTCCCGGGTGCGGCCACAACGGGAACGGCGGCGGGTGGAACGGCGGCAGAGGCGGCCACGGGTTGTTCTTTCCTGGGTGCGGCCACGTGGGTAGCTGCGGCGGGTGGAACGGGAACGGGGGCAGCGGCGGCCACTGCCCGGGGCCCGGCGGGCGCGGCCACGGCGGGTTCTGCCCGTGCGGGCTCTCGGCCGCCGGCGCACCTGGTGTGTACGGCTCCGGCGGCGGCGTGGGTGGCGAAACGTCCGGCTCCGGCTCCGGCTCCGGCTGCGGAGGCGCGTGGTGCCCGTGGTGCTTGGGCGGCGCCTTCGGGCTGTGGTGCTTCTGCTTGGGTGGCGCTGCCTTCTCGTGGTCCTTGTGCTTGCTCTTCACGTGCTGGCCGTGGGGCCCGTCAATGGCGGCGGCGCGGCAGCGACAGGGGAGGACTCCGGAGTCCCCACCGGCGGGGGCTGCGGCATCTGCAGCCGGCGGCTGCGGCTCTAGCACCAACGGCGCCGCCGCCGGTGCACCGGCCTGCTGGCTTCCTTCCGGTGCATCGGCGAATGAGGTGGAGACCAGCTGTGACCTCGAGGATGCCGCGCAGCATGGTGTGAGCAGCGCGATGGCGAGTGCCACCATGCATATCTTGATGAGTGCTTCCGCATGCGTGGAAGCTCTTGTTGGTGCCATGTTGGCAGATCGATCGTTTGGTTTTGCATTGTTGTGCATGGGGTGATATGTTTATATAAGCTACAATGTGTGAGTTGTGATGTTGGGTTGGTAGGGTAAAAAAAAAAAAGTATTTACCTGTGGAATTTTAAGCTTCAACTGAGTTTGGTATTAGAACATTTTGTAGTGGTTTCTTCCTTTTTACCTGCTCAGTGCTGAATTCAAATGTGCATTGACAATGGGTTGTTGGCCGGTGTGTCTCATGATTCGATGAAGGCGACTGGCATTATATGGAAGTTTAGGCAGGAGTCATGTTTTAACTGCTCATGGTGGATCTCCATGATCTCTCTCTTCAGTGTTTACCAATGATGTCTTGTATTCACCTGCCAAAAAGACATATGTTCTGTTGTTCAGTGTGTAACCACATATAGTGTCCATGATAGCCGTAGCAAAGCAAAGTGCCTTTTTGTGTGTGGTTCTCCTCCTACTGTTAGTACCAAAAAAAAGTTTTGCAATATGATTACAAATGGCTTAGTCCAGTCAAACTTTCCACTTTTCCGTGTTCAACCCATACAATTTTGCAAGACTGACAACCTCAAAAACTTTTTGTGTGGCAAGGCATGTGATCTTTGATTCTGGTCAAGGTTCGGTTAAAATCCAAAAACAAACGAATTTTGAAAATTTGAGACCGGTATCCATTAAAAATTTGAATGAAATTTGAGAAAATTTGAACAAAATTTCCTGAAATGGTCAAACATGGCTCTGAGCAAGAGATGGTGCACACGGGGGCTGGCATGGAATGGACAGGCGGTGTGGAGAGCGGGCGATGATGTGGTGGTGGCGGAAGTTGGTGGGGCATATGGCAGCGACGACGTGGCAGAGCCGCGAGAGGCAGTGACGGCGCCGCGGCGGGCGTCAAGGATCTTCCATGATACGGGGTGGGGTCGAGGACTAACGTCGGGAAGCACTCGCGGACTCTGGGATGCGGAAGTGAGGTAGTGTTTGTGGGCTCCTTACTGGACCATAAAATGGGCTTCAAATTTGAATCGGGCTGAAGTATTTTGGCCCACAGCCGACCAGACAAATAAATGCATCCTAGTCTTCAATAGTCCTAGCCTAATGAACCCATACTGATTCCTGTGGAAGAAGTAGTTTACTGGATCATTGAAAGCAAATTTGCATTAGTGATCGATGACACACACAGATTCACGATTTGCTTGTAAGCAGAAGACGAAGAAAAATTAAAAAAAAGGTAACTGATACGATTTCGTAAACATGCAGAATTGCAGGGCCCTTATCTAGGACAGCGACTAGGGTTATTGATCAGGCCATCCACCGCACGCGAGAGCTAATGTTTATATTATAGGCCACGTACGAAAATGATATGTACCAATCAATGACATGATTTGGCAAAACAAGGGTAACAAACCAAGTTATTACATCAATGATAGACCAATCGACGACATGATTTGTCACAAGACAAGGGCAATAAGCAGACCAAGTTATTACATGGTGAACCAGAGTTTACACTGCACTACACCACAACCCTTAATCAGCAACGGATGTCAGTTGCTAAAGTTGATGATTAGCGTTGAACGGTCGGTTGCTAAAGTTTATCTTCAGACTGTCAGTTGCTAAAACCGAATACTGTAATGAATTGGCCCTTGCTAAAAATATTTTGCTTTTACGTTCAACGGTCCGTTGCTGTATCCTCATTTTGGGTCGGATCGTCCGTCGCTGAACGAAGGTGGGCCTTGGCTTGCTCCAAAAGGCCTATCCGGCTCCCTCTTGGCCCAATAATATTCTCTAAACCCTGGCACCTTCCCTGTGTACCCACACATGCCGCACAATTTGGCTTACCCCGCCGTGATCCTCCGCTATCTCTCCGCTGCCTCCTACGTACGCGACGCCGGGCTCCACGACGTCCGTGCTGCGCCGCCCCAAGGGGGCCCCCGACGTCTGCGCCTCGCTACCACAAGGGGGCTCCCCGACGTCCGCGCCGCCGTCTCGAGGAAGCTTCCCTATGCTCGCGCTGCTGGCCGCGGCCGCCATGAGGCAGATCTCTCAAGGCTCAAGCCCGCCCCTCCGGCAGCCACCACCGTGAGCGGATCTCCATTGTTTGCGCCGCCACCGTCCGAGGTTGCTCCCCATGTCCACACCGCCCGTCGCCCCTGCCCCGAGGGGATCCCCACGACCGCGCCGCCCCGGCCCCGAAGGGGATCCCACGCCCTCGCCCCCAGGGCTCCCGACGCCCGTGCCGCCGTACTAAGGTGTGTCCTATTTCTCTCTCCCAATCCCCCTCTGAGATCTGGACTGATGTTTCTTTCCATGTAATCCTTTGTGAAAAATGACAGTCACATACAAGAGCAAAATCACATTGATGCAGTTTTGTGTAACTCATGTAGAAGGTTAGAGCAATGGTGCTTACTGAATTGACTTATTTTGCCTTTGCATAAACTCTGCAAGTGGCGAGCAGCAGGTTTCGATGTTCTGACTGCCAGGTAAGAAACAAGCTAGGTTGAGGCTTCAAGTACTAGGTATATAAAACTGTTGTGGGTTTGTTCTTGGAGATTTTACCAATTTCTACAGTGAATTAGATTTAAGGTGCGACCATGAAGGAACTAGCTTAGCTCAATGAAAGCAGCGAATATTGATGCACAATGAAGTGAGCAAGTGCAGTACCTTTGAAGCATGTGTTTTTTCAAGCGACTATGATTTAGAACTGGTTAGGATTGACCATTTATTTGTGCATATGTGGCTCTTTAATTGTGCATCGATTGTAATGTAATCTTGAGTCCCGACTAGCTTAGCTCAGTTCTCGACTCTGAATACATTGATGTAAAATCACCTTGAAGATGTTCGAGTCAATTTAAGTTCTTTATCACACCTAAATCTTTACTTGAGCAAATATGTACTACTTGCTAATTGCTGCAGCTAGTTACAACCATTTTGTGTTTAACAGGCCACCCAGCTGTGAAGATATAATTCAGGGATTATTTATGGCATGTGTAAGAATGGATTATCTCTTGAATAAGCATCAAGAATTGTAGATGCATTTTGAACCTGTAAGTGTGTATATATTATTTTTGGGCATTCATAGTTACATTAAAACTTGCTACTTCAGAGTTACTTAATAACTGGGCCACTGAGAAAATAATTTAAGTATAAAACAGTGGAATATTTCGCTTAATCAAAATAGTTGTGGCCTATGCTAATAATTCATTACTGGATGGTGGCCTCTTGGCCTATATGCTTATCATGTCATACTTGTACTGATTCCCAAAGTATCATGTCATACTTGTACTGATTCCCAAAAAAATAGACACTACATATATGATTTAACATGTAAATTGAAAACTGAGTTGACATGTGAATCTGAATTTGGGATGATTAAAAACTGAGTTGACATGATTGAAAACTGAATTTATTTATATATTGGAACTCTGAATCTGAATTTGAGATGCTAGTGCAGTACCACCTTTTATTTAGCAATGTCTTACTTAATGCTCATCATTATGTACAGAAGCAATAGAGCTATGGGCACGTGTGGTGCTGATCCAATGCTAGCTCTGCCTGATCCTACGTGTGTACGTTTCTCCTCAATAGATAATATGTGTGGCAATGCAATTATCCCTTTGCAGGCTGCTTTGATTTGCCCCATAGATGATATCTTCATTTAGGCACAATATGTATTTTTTTTTAATTAAGAACTAAATAGCTGCATCACCACATTAGTCACACATGCTATGGAATAAATGTTATATTTCAATCTATGTTGCCACCCACGCGAAGTGTGGGGATACCTACTAGTATTAAAAATAAGTTTGTAGTACTTATAGGAATTTAGCTCTGGAATGCTGTTTGTTCAACAAGGGATTGCTGCAAGGATGCTGGCCACTCTCCTGTCAAAGTACGCTGCAGAAATATGCTGCAGACTTGGATGTAATCTGTTATGCTATCATAGGCTTTGCTGAATATATGGCTTTGATTATTTGTTTCACATGTTATACAGGTAAACATTCCCAAGACCAAGAGGATGCTGTGTTAAAAAAAAGGATGATAGTTACAGAACAAAGCACTAATGGTTCTCAGAGCACTAAGTTCTACATTATTCTTTTATCTCGGTTAATTGGTAAAGTAGCATTATTCACTGTCCATTTTTATTTGTCTTTGCCTAAAGGTGACATAAAGTTCTAGCATGATTTGAAATATGGCTAGATTAAGTTATCTAAATATATTAGTTGTGCTCAATACTAACAAACAGGGGGTGTCTCTTCTGAACATTGCAGGCTGTCAGTTCAGATATGGTGTCATAATTGAATGCCTTTAGTTATTATTTCACAGGTCCCTAACCTCTTTAAATGTTTTGTTTAAGCTAAATATAACTAAATCTGTTATTGTAAGTGATTGGTGTCAAATAAAAGTGAACAATTCTCATATCTTATGTTCGACAGTTGCCTCGACACCCCTACACACTCACATAGAGATACAGGCAACCAATTTTTTGTTTTTGGGAACTGAGATATACCAAATTGAACAACAATTGACATTGAACCATCATGTTCCTGTACAGGTAGACTGCAGTTATTATTTTTTGTAGTATCTTGCTACTGGCGTTCTAAATTTTAAAGAAGCTACATGGCCGAGTTCTTCTAAATCACTACTACGAATTGTCCATCATCAAAGTCGGACTCTAACCCCCTTCCTTTGCCTTCACCGGCCAAAACTAAACCGGCGAGAACCAAAGTGATAGAGATGTGGGGTTCGAAACACTACCGGGTCAAAACACCGGCGGTGATTTGAGGAGAAGGCTGCCGGGTTTGCTATCAAACCCGGCAGCACGCATCATCACCGAACAACGTCGGGTGATCCATGCACCCGGCATTTTTTTGATCAAAGCAATGCCGGTTCGGAGTCGGCCGAGTTAACACGAGAGCACCGGCCGCTTTAACGAACCGGAATAGCGAGGGAGATAACGCGGGTTAGATTGTCTTGGCGATTGTATCGAAGAGCTAGCAATGTCGGTTTACTTTGAACTCGTCGGTGAACTTTACGTGAACACCGTCGGTTGATTTCAACCCGACGAGTTATTAGAGTGGACACTATCGGTTGCTTAATGCGTAGACGGTGATGCTAAATCGTCGATGACGGTTTGTAATTCAAACCGATAGTGTTTGGTGTAGTTACACTACCGGTTGTTTCTCATTCAATCTTGTCGGGCCCATGCCATCCGGCGTTTTTGTTTTAAAAAAATTTTTAAATTTTTTGAATTTATTCGTGAAATTCAGCTCTTTTTAAACCAATAAACGCATCATATATACATTAAAATCGACAAAACATTACATGGTTCAACGGTTACATACAACTAACTCCGCCTAATGTTCTACGAAATTGAGCCTAGGACATCAACTTCCAAATAAGAAAAACAATGACAATAGCCATAACTTAAATCAAGACATCTTTCGTAGGCCAAGTCGCAATTAATTCTCTAATCTTCATATCTATGGAGAGAGGCTTCTCATCAATCTCTAAAATTTGGTTGATAGTCAAAGTTTTCACCATAGTAGGCCCCGAAAGCTTCAACTTCCGTCTTGTATTTTTTTGTAACGATTACCGGGGTAGCCGAGACTTGAGCAGAGAAATCTTCCCAAGTTCGATAGATCCCTAGAACTTGACCAACATGCACTACATACCACGGCATGGTTTGCCTAGACATGCAACCAAAATAGGATGTTAATGCTATGTCATTTAGAAATATTGTACAAGATAAGATTTTGAACACCACAAATTTATGAATTTCTACATCTATCTCATTTCAATCACACTTCGAGCATTAGTATGTCTTCAATCATCTTTGTAATCGACCATAACGTTTAAATCTAATTTGTTCACCATAGACCCAAAAACATTTGCTACTATATAAGGATGCTTTGAAGCTTTTGAAAGCAAAATCTAAATAGAAAAGGGAAATAACAGGTTGGAGTTATCAACACGGGCATTTCAACGAACAACTCAAAGGCGCGTGGATCGACGCACTCACCGAAGCTTCCGGTGCGGTCCGCTGCGCTCTATCTGTCTCGGCGGCGGTGCGAGACGCAGCGCCCTAGAAGGAAGCGAGAGGGCGCGGGACGGGCGTTGCCGGCGGAATCGAGGAGTTCGAGGTCACGGCAGTACGGGCGTCGGGCCTAGACGGGGGGCGCGTGAGGTCATGTAGACGGCGGTCACGGTCACTACAAGAAATTTGTTAATCTGTGACGGTTTTTTGGTGACAAATTTATAGATCGCCAGCGGCGGGCGTAATCTGTGATGATATTTTGTTTTCCGTCCACGGATGAGCCCGATGGATATTCACGGCCAGCTAACTTCGTGACGGTTTTATTAAGACTGTCACAATGTATGATTTTAAATTCATCAGACTCTAGTTAGCCCAAAACAATGGGTCCGCTATAATATTTAGGGCAAAGAAAAATAAAAAATGTGACGCCAAGAAGAATCAAAACCCAAAAAACAATTTGTTAAATTTGACCAAAATAATTTTGCTAATTGTTTACATGTATTTTTTTAAAAAAACTAATTTGTTACACGTATATGATGCATAATGTAGGAAATTAAAAGTTACTGTGCTCATGGGGAAAATTTACAACATGTGGGATTCAAACCCACGGTGAACTGGAAGATAAGAATATGTCTTACCATTTAAATTACTCACTCTACATGTTTAAATGTGCCCTTAAATGTTATTATCTATTATTGGCATTATCTATTATTGGAAGCTACCATATAAATAGATGTATGCAATAAAAAATAAATCATCTTTTAGATAGATAAATTGAAACGAAAATAAATCATGTTTCCCAAATGGCTTCCCCAGCCAATGCACGTGAAGCGGTGGCTAGCAAATGTTTTAAAAAATGAAAAAACAAAAGGCGCTCTACAAGGATTCAAACCCAGCCCAGCGAGCACAACAACAACAAACCATACCACTGCAGTACTAGATCGTCCATGGCTAGTCTAGTCGACGCTTTCAAATTATATAACCGTATAACCATACCAACGTGAGCCAATGACAGGCCCAGCAAAACGCTTCTGCCCTTCTGCGTTCGGCAGGAAGGAAGCCTGGCCTCATGGGCCTTTTCTGTGCCGGTCTGGTAGCGAGGCCAGACAGAGCCTGGGATTGGCTGCTGTTTGGCCCGTGGGCTGATTTGAGTTAAAAAAATCATAGAATAATAAGTCTAGTATTATACATTATATTTTAATAAAATATATGGCCTACCAATCATGTTTATTCTCATTATTAGATTCGAAAAGGTGTCTAAAATCTTTTTTTTCTAAAGAGAAACCTATAGGTACATAAAGTGGCGACACCGAAATACACAAAGATCTTCGAATCATATGAGTTATAGTTAGGTTACATGAAGTGGCATCTACATTTTTATGAAGCAAGTATATTCCAATTCTGTTGAAATGGCTTGAAATTTTTTTCCAAGCGTTTATATTCCAATTTTGTTGAAATGACTTGAAATTTTTTTGTAAAGCATGTATATTCCAACCTTGTCTATACACATGGGTTCTTACGGATTTTTGTGGTCCATATGCTTTCAAGTGCCACATTGGTCTCACACTTTTTCTCGAGGCTTAAAGATGGCATGTGTGGTGTAACCACCAAGTTTGAGATTTTTCTGGATTGGTTTGAGACTTTTTTCAGTTTAATTGAATTTTCGCATGATTTCACCGGTAATTATAGCTTGAATCGAGTCCAGCCCCCGAACAGCTCCGGAATGGTGTCAAACTTTGCCACAAGGTCTCATGTGTCCTAGGAGACAAATATTTGTGGAGGTCGCTACAGAATTCTAGTGTTTCCCATCTATAGTTCACCATATTATGTCTCATGCAACACCGATAAAATTATAAAAATAAAAATATTCATCGAGAAAAACCTACGATCTTGTGTGGGACCATATTTTGGGTGTAGATGACTACCAAAAAAAATTTCAAACCATTTCAACATAGGCAGATCAACATGCTTCGCGGAGGTATCTGAGAGCCTTTCATCGAACCATGTCTATACACGTGGGTTCTTATAGATTATGTGGTCCATATGCTTTCTAGTGTCCTATTGGTCTCAAACTTTTTCTCAGGCTTATAGATGGCATGTGTGAAGCAACCACTAGATTTGAGATTTTTCGAGAATGGGTTTGAGCTTTTTAGTTTAATTGAATTTTCACGCAACTTCACCCGACAATTATAGGTTCAAGCTGAGTCCACTCGAAAAAAGATCCATAATGGTGCCAAACTTTTCCACAAGTTATCTTGTGCCCTAGGAGACAAAAATTTATGGAGGTCACTGCGAGAATATTAGTGTTTTCGATCTACAATTCACCATATTATGTCTAATGCAACACTGATAAAAATATAAAAATAAAAATAATCATCAAAAAACCATAATATCTTGTGTGAGACCATATTTTAGGTTTATATGACTACCAAAAAAATTCAAGCAATTTGGACATAGGTGGACTGAATATGCTTCACAGAGGTATTTAGAGCTTTCATCAAACCTTGTCTATACACGCCGGTTCTTACGGATTCTGTGATCCATGTGCTTTATAATGTCATATTGGGCTCAATCTTTTTCTCAGGCTTGCAAATGTCATGTGTGATACAGCCACCAAGTTTGAGATTTTTCTAAATTGGCTGGGTACTTTTTTTTCGATTTTATTGAATTTCCACA
Source organism: Hyparrhenia diplandra (assembly GCA_015847255.1). NCBI lineage: Eukaryota > Viridiplantae > Streptophyta > Magnoliopsida > Poales > Poaceae > Hyparrhenia > Hyparrhenia diplandra. Next base: position 330,841 of record JADLZK010005142.1, on the reverse strand, counting down.
CGACTTCACCTAATAATTATAGGTTGAATCGAGTCCACCCACAAAAAAGATCTTGAATGGTGCAAAACTTTACCACAAGATCTCTTGTGCCTTAGGTGAAAAATATTGATGGAGATCGCTGCAGAATTCTTGTGTTTTTCACGTGTAATTCACCATATGTTATCTCACATAGCGTGAGGAAAAATATAAATATAAATATAAAAAGTGTTGAAAAAGTCTCTCACCCGTTCTCTTTTGTGTTAGGCCTTCTTCAGCGTGAGGCCGTTGCGGCCCATAGTAGTACTGGCCTTTGGGCCCTTTCGTTTCTTTGCCGTTAGATGAAAACGGATGGTCGAGATGCACTAGGATACAAATAAAAGCCGAGGAACCCTAACGCTCCTGTCTCATTTCTCCATTCTCTCCTTTCTCTCTCGGCCCTGCAGCCGCCGCCCTCCCAGGCTCCCATGGCCTCTCTCTCTCAGCAGGCGAATGCGACGCCGCCTCTCTTCTGACAGGCGCGCGTGGTCCCTCCTGCTTCGGCCCGGCGTGGAGCAGCTCCGGCCTCTCCTCCGGCACGAGCGAGGAGTGCGCGGTCATGTGATACTTCACTCCCTCCTGGCGGACTACAGCTATGGCATGTGGCGCTCCCCTGCCGTCGTGAACAGCTCGCACGGCGAGGGGCGCTTGGATCTGCTGGCTACAAGGGAGGGGTGCATGGATCCGGGCTCCAGACCCCGGTTCATCCGTGTGGACGCGTTTGACAACGGCCTCGACACCCCCACCTCTGGGCTGATTCGGTCAGATTCTCTTCGTCCTCTCCCGTTTCCATTTCTTCTCTCTCGATCTACTTCTATCATTTTTTTCTTTTTTACTTGCTCGAGGGACGAGGATTAGCAAGCTGGGGGCTCAGTGGCTGCGGCAACAGAAAATGGGTGTAGCTAGCATCAACTTGTTCAATCCACCTCCCTCCTGCCGCGCTTGTGCCTTCACTACATCCCAGGGAGCAGGCTGTGTATTTGTGTGCTGCTGTTCTAATTTAGTTATTTGTGGTGTTTAGATAGAAATCACTAAAATGTTATATTTTTTTTTAGTGGTTATGCAATCCGTTTCATAGATGCTAAAATAGTATAGATGAAATGGCTGATTTCATATGGTCATATATTTGAGTTCAGAAATTGTTCTTGAAATTAAATTTTGCAAATGTTGTTCGCCTCATTATCTTGCTTTTCCGTGTGAATTCAGTTGCTCAGGCTAGTCGTATATTCTATTGCACATCTTATTTCATGACTTATAATTTATATTCGCAGCTTGATATTTTGTGTATTGAACTTTATCTTTCTGAACCTTTCCTGCAGTCCCATGGAGCACCATTCTAGAGATTGAGCGACATGTCCAACTCAATGTAATATGAGCTTTGGTCATGTACTGCCGTTGCCTAAGGTCCTGTGGCTGTTTGGTAAGGCCTATTTGCCCTGTTATGAATTGGAATGGAACTGCAGAAGTATATACATATCTGAAATTATATTGGACATTTAATCATAACAACGTTGCTGCCCACTCAGATCCATGTTTTCTTGCAATTTTCGTGAGTCACAGGACACCGTGGAAGCCAAGAGAGGAGGCCAGCAGCAATGGGCTGTTATGGGAAGTGCATGAGCTGTTAACCATACTGCTGTTGGACATTGGTTCCACCAAAGTTGCAAGTTCATTACTTAGGTCGTATCTTCTGAAATTTCATTGTAAAAGAAATTGTTTTCCATACAACTCATTAATCTATCCTGTGTCTAGGCTGGCTGCAGTACAACAACGGGTTGCAACTTCACTATAACCAAAGCTATACTGCAAGGATCAAGCCCGATGTCTTCAACTGTATATTTGCTCCCTTATTGCAATGGAACTTGTCTTAGTGATTAAATTAGTGTTAAAAGCATGTAAATGTATGGATGTTGGTGAATATAATATATATATGAACAAGGATTTAATGTGTTACTATGCTAATTGCTTGTGGGCTGCGTAAGTGGATTGAATTTTCAGTAATGGGCTGTGCATATGGGCTGTATTGTGATGGTAGTAGTGGGCTGAAACGTGAGCTAAAAATTAGAGATGAATTTGGGCTGCAACATGCTGAAATGGGCCTGTGGTTGAAAAAAAGCTGCGAAAATGGCTGAAGGCCCATCTTCAATTCTGGCCTGTTAACAAATGGGCCGAGGTAGTGTCCATGTCATCAGCCACGTAAGCATACATGTAAATACCCATGATGATGTGACAATTTATCTGTGGCGGTTATTTTTCGTCAAAGGAAATGGGCTTGGGCTGGACTCACTAGGCCTCGGGCTCTATGGTGACGGATTCATTGTCACCCATTCATTAATCTGTGATGGATTCTGATAAACCGTCACCGCGGTCAATCCATGACGCTCAATCCGTGATGATTTCTAAAACCATCACAAATCCTGTTTGCTTGACGGATTTTCGGTGATCCGTGATGTAAATTTTCCATTACGGATTAGCGAGGATTCTTGTAGTGTGAGCTGCTTGAGAATTGGCTACAAGGTTTCTGCTCGTTCCTTGTCTCCTCTTTTTCATCTCCATCTACAAGTTCCTGGTTCAAAATTCCTATTTTCCCCACCTCTAATCCAATCACAACACCATAACTAAATTTATCGATGAACAGATCTAGATTCAGAACTAAGTGTGCTACTGTTAGTAGGTCTATTTTATGCAGAACCTGTGTCTTCAAGATCACGATCAGAAAAGTGTGCTACTGTTATTCAGACTTTGCCTTATACTTTCATCCAGGGCTGAGTAAATTAGTTGTGCAAGTTAGTTCTGGTTTGAAAATTCAGTATTTCTAATTAGCTACTGAATACCAAAGAATGATGATCCATGGACAATTTTTCTTTAATTATTTGTATAAAATATACTTTGCCGTCCAATCACAAAAACTTGTCATTGGGTTGTTTGGAGCTATATTAACTGTTTGGACACATCACTCCTCAAGTATGTCAAACATGCCTAATATATTATGTTAGTTTTTAAGTTGACTGTACTTTTAATCAGTGAGACCATACAACTAATCTTGGGTGTTGGCTTCCTCTTCCGTCTCCATTCTTTCTGTTTGCTTCTACTAGGACTATATACTTAGTTATTACCTCCGCCCAATTTTTTGCAGTTATATCTCACTGTGTCATGTACTCTTGTACTAATTCAACTCAAGATCGTGTTGGAGCTTTTGTAATCTTCATTGTAGCTTACTGGTAGCGAACAAAGGGCAGTTGAACCACTTCCGAAGAGCCAAGATTATGACCTCATAAAACACATGCTGTCATGTCCAGATGTTCCAACCATCTGATCCTTTTAGGTTCGAATTGTTTTGGAAAACATTAAATGATAACTGGTCGTTTAGATTGATGATTGTTAAATATTTAATACTTGTTTTTCTTATGAATGAAGAGGCTTTCTGTTGCATTTCGGTTTTAGCAACTATTTTCCCATTCCTTTTTGATATTGATTTGATGTAGGGGAGGAATAGCTGGTGATCTGGGGCCATTCTAAATCACGCTTAGTCCTCTCCATGGATCATGACACTTACAAGCAAAGCATTGGCCTGCAAACCTTTTGCTCAATGTAAAGTGACAAAAAAAAAAGTTTCGTAGTGGGCAGTAGCATTTTTTTTTTTTTTGGTGCATATAGACACATTACATGGCTGAACTGATTTTTTTTGCATTATCTAGAAAAACTGCCCCAACATACATAATTATTGTCCCAATGTAACGCATGAGCATAGACCCTGACTCTGGCTGCGTCTCACCCGTGTTAGACCGCCTCAATGTGGAGGAAACTTGGTGGCAATAAGACTCGATCATGTCATACCAGAGTTGGTCTCTGAAACTTGAACAGAGACAGCTCTAAAATGTGACAATTCAGGACAAGCAGCAGTCGTAATTGGAGGAATGGTTCTCACAGCTATCCTTATTTTTATCAGGTATTTCATATTTCCTTCTCTTTCAAATTATCTATGCAGGGATAGGTAAAACCAAAGTCACCTAGGTAGTAAAGCATCTACATCAATAATTATAAGCTTTACTAGGTTGACTGATTTGATGGTTCATCAGTGTGGGACGCATGTTTTTTTTTTTTTTTCTTTCATGTCAGATTGGTAAAGTTAGAACTGACCCAGGACAACTATCTGAAATCAACTCAATCTGTTGCTTCAATTGCAAGGTACTTTTGTTAGCAAGGAACTGGAACATAAAGAAGGCTATACTGAAGAAAACCTTAAAGTGGCGTTCAAATTATAAGCTGGATGCAATCCGTTAGGTGAGTTTTTTTTCTAAGCTATATTGTTTTGATGGATGTGACAATGCTACACATGATTAGGCTTATGCAACCACGGAGCTTTTTTTAGCATGCTTTGAGAAACATTTGGTGCATTATGACATCTGATTTGATGTATTATTATCTGGTACAAAATCTTATTTGAATTTCATTATGTAGGATGACATATTTGATCGATGAAGCGGTGCTGGAAAAATTAACCGAACTGATTACTTTGACAAGATTGGACGCATTATCCTATGCTAGCAGTGAGGATCAGCTCAAAGATCAGTTCCTTTTAAACAATACTATGCAGGCACAGAAGGAAAAGAATGGCAAATTTCAATTAAATTTGAAAGAGGGGGAATGTGGTAAGGATTTTTCGTAGCAACATGAACCTTCTAAACCACTATGTGCAAAAGGGAATGATCAAGCTGTATGTTTTGTATCCAGATCCATGAGATTCTCAATATTTATGCTCTCTTGGGTATTTCTTCTGGACAGTTCCTGTGGATGATGCCCTTCTCTGTTGAGTAGCAGCAACTCAGGTGCACTTTTCTTTTTAAGAATTTGGAACTAATTAGCATTCAGTATCTTAGTATTTTTTTTTCTGCTTTCTGTAGCCGGGAGACATGAACTTGCAAGTAAACAAAACACTGTTTTCGATATCAGGCTGGAAACGCTGCCCTTAATAAATCTGTGGGTAGTGGAGGCCAACTGAAAATTGTTGGAATTTGATGTTGCTTCAGGTGCTGAACATTGAGTGGCAACAAATCATCGAGACATGCTTTGTTGGCAACTATATTGACATGCTCTATTGCTGGTGTTGTCATGATTCCTTTTATCCAGGATACTGCATGCTTTTTTTTAAGGCACCTGTACTGTGCGCTTGTCCATATTAATATGGTACTATTACTTCTTCAGTTTTGCAAGTTTCTTGATGAGAAGTGGAATCGCATGTTCATGTTGATTATTGCCCAGAAGAATCATCACACTAAATGTTTCATTCCTGGTTAGCCATAAAATGTCCCACCTGGTAATCTTCAACACCTACCAGTCTGCTATTGCAATTGTGTAGCCTCATTTATTGGTGACCTTGTTATATTCTCTAATCATATCAATGGCTTTATCTGTAGGAACTGTTGTGGACAACAAAGTCTGCCATCCAAGGAACTTTGATTTCTACATGTGTTCGCATGCTGGAATGATCGTAAGCATTATCTGCCTTTGGATTTGGTCTGCAGTTTATTGGTGTTGTTTTGGGTTTGTTAGTTTCCCCTGAAATGAGAAATGCTCTACATTTATAACTCCACACAAAAGCATCTGCATTTGAACTGTTGCCTGCCTGACGTCCTCCAGCCATGGCGGGCACACTTCGGCGGGCAGCTTCGCCGTCCAGGAGTTGCCTAGTCTGCATGAGTGAGGAGCTCGATGTTCTTCTGGTAAGCACCAAATGCGCCTTGGTTTTACTTTCTTGAGATGGAGAACCTACAAATACCTGTGCTCTAAACTGGTAGAAGCTAAGCATGTCCAATCGGTACAAGTTATGCATGTCCAAGTCCAATTAGTCTGAATTGGTCGAAGCTAAGCATCATTGACAATGGTCGGTCTTGAGGAAATTGTGCAGCTTTGGAGGTGTTAGTTAATGTGAATTTCCCTCTATTATTCAGCCTAACAAAATAGCTTTCCATAATATTGTTTATATAGTTGCTTCTCGAGTTGTAAGACAATGCAGTAACATGCATAAACCATTGTCAGACAGTGAACAACTGCTGATCAGAACACATGCCGCGTCGCGTAATTGTTTGAATCCTTTTCCATTGGATAATCACTGCATGCGAGTTATAATCCTGTTTATTACCAGTTTGGTGCTCTTTTGATTCTATTATTTTGTAGTTTTCATTAAAAACCTGAAACTTTAAATGCATATGCAGATAAGAGATCTGAAATTGATGCCTGTGAAAACATGCAGCATTCAGAGTACATGGAGATCTGTCAGAAAGAAAATGAGAAAATCACCACCATCCGAAAACGCCACATTAAAGTTTATAATTAAGGATCTGAATCAAAGCCTTAAAGAACTTCAGGTATATTTTATTATGCTTGGTAGTGCTCCTAATAATAATGATCTTATTTGGTATATTGGATATTGGAGGATATAGCAGGGGCGGAGATGGGCCTAAGGCCACTAAGGCCATGGCCTTAGGCGGGGCGAAAAACTAGGAGCAATTCATCGGCCCAGCAGCCCGGTTGCTCCCGTCCGAGTGGTCCGACTCGGGCGTCGCTGGCTCCCGTCTCTCTGTCTCCCGTCCGTTCCGTGTCCCGTCCCTGCCTCCGGCTCCCGTCTCTCTGTCTCTCGTCCCCAACCCTAGGCCTAGCTCCCGTCGCCGCAGAGCAGCGGTCCAGGCGGCGGGCGGCGGCGGCGGCCAGCACAGCAGCACCCGGCGGCGGCGTCCACCAGCACCGGCGTGGCGGGCGGCCACCAGCAGCGGGCGCGGCGGGCTCCAGCAGCACCGGCGCGGCGGCCAGCAAAGACGGCGGCGAAATGGCGGCCAACCCCAAGCGGCCAAGCCCGCCCGGCGACCTCTCCTCTTCTCAGTTCAGCCTAATCGGTCAGTGTTGAATCCCCAATCTCCAATGTCCAATTGGTCAGTTCTAGATTGAATGGGGAAGGGGAACTGATATTATTTATGTACTAATTTGTTTTCAGCCCCCAAATTTGGTTTCAATGAATTAGAGGACTAGGACATTGACATCCTATTTTACTTCTGCTCCTACACCTGTAATTCCACCAAGGTAACCGGCACTAGTTAGGTATTTGTTTTATCGAGTTTATTATGCAAATGGATCTTAAATTGTGACGTATTAGTCTGAGTGGCCTTAGGCGTCAAAATCCGCCAGCTCCGCCACTGGGATATAGTTATGTCGTCATTAATCTTGTAACAAATTCAAGTACCAATATGGGACTTTTCTGTTCAGAGCAAATTGAAGTAGGCATGATCTTTGGGATGCTTTGTTGTCTTGCATTTATGTCATCGTTTAAATGAGCAAATGGCGTGAGTAGAATCTTAAATCTCTACTTGTGCTAGCACTCGACAGAGGACTGGTACTCGTAGATGTGATACTCTGATCAATTTGCTATACTATGTTTTGTATAATAATAGTTCACCTCCATATGTATGAGACAGTTTACAGCTATCTGTAGTGCTAGAAAACAGCCGAAGAAATTTTTGCATTCATGGTATGAATCTTTAGGGCAAGGGGTGAACGAATCATGGCTGTCCTAGCATGAAGTTATAATAAGCTGCAACCTGATCATTGCAAGGTTTTTTGATATTGGCCAATTTAGCTACAATTTAGTTACAATTCATCGAAGGGTTTGTGCTTGTGAGTAAATACGCTGATTTACATAACCATACAACCAAAATGGAAAGCGACGTGATTTTAAAAAAGATTTGTTTTAGTGAATTACAAAACCAATTGTCAAATTGAATTAGCACATGGACTCATGCTATAATTTGTATATGCTTTTTAGACACGACAAGAATTGTGAGAAATGTATACGACTCAGGTGACATTGGTGCTTTGACAGGTTCAAAGTGATAGTCACGGTCAAAATGATGCTAGCACCAAAAAAGTTACCAAGACATACAACAGACAAAAATATGGGTGCATGCTAGCACCAAAAATGTTACCCGGACATAATACTTTGTCTTAAGGTTCTGTGAGAATTTTTTTCAAGACATACAGTATTACCATGTGGCAGGCGCTAAAATTTACATATATACTCGAACATGTGTACAGGATAGTATGGAGATGTGGCAGAGTTTATTCGTGGATTTATTGGCACAGGAAAGAAATGGATATAGGAGATTTCTTCCATCAATATAAAACATTATCTTAACCCCATCACGGACAGAAAAGGTCTACAATAGAGTTTGTGAGCCTACAACGCTGCGCTCTCCGTGATTTAATTTCACGAACTTTGCTTTTTGGATTAAATGTCACTTTAACTATTTAATTTCACAGTACTGTTATCTTATCGTGCGATCCATGTGTTTTTATTATAAAAGTTTGGCTGTCCCGTAGTAACGCACGGGCACAAACCTAGTGAAACATATAAACGTGAAATAGTAAGTTTGCATTGCATAACATACAGAGTAACCAAAGGCTGTGAGTGAGGAAATACGAAAGCTAGTTTAGGCGTGTACACAAATAGAGATGTACGAAAATTTTATTTCGTCACACTACTACATGACATACGGCCATGCATGGAAATTAACCTCTACTGTTGATAGCTGGAACAGTTCTTGTGCAGCGGGCATTTCACCTTCTGGAACAACTCCAGCTCAGTTGTCCCGTCTGGTGGCGCGAGACGCAGCTTGAACGGGCACGTCGCTTGCACATTGCATATGGTGAAGGTACCCTCGTACATCACCTGGCCCGCCAGCCGCAGCCCCACCTCGTACAACTCCGTAGAGGTCTCCTTCCTGTACACGGCGACACCGGCGGTGTCCAGCGTCATGTTTCCGCTCAGGGGGCCCAAGTTGATCATCGTGGTAGCCAGGTATTGTCCATTGTTGCTGAATCGCACGACGTGGAACCTTTGGCCGCCGAAGAAGAAGTTGGCCTCCAACGGCTTGGTAACCGTGGGGCGATACGTGCTCGGGTTGTACATGCCCATCATCACTGCCGAGAGGTTGTAGGTGAGCACCGGTGAAGACGAAGAGGTCACCAGGGCGAACCTGGTGAACGAGGCCTCCTCGACCGTGATGGAGACCGTCCGCGACATCTCGTAGGATGGCACTATATCTCTTAGGAACCAAAAACCAGGACACAGTAGAGGAGCGCGCCACCAAGCACACCAAGCACTGATCCAACAAAAATGGGAACACGACTGCCGCAGACCATCATTCCCCGCGGCTGCTGGGTTCTCACGGTCGCGGCCGTCGTGCTACTCTCCATGATTTGCAGTGGTGAGCCTTTTTTATCTGTCTTCGTAGATCTTCTATTAGCTCGTCCTTCACCGGAAACGTTGTTTATGGGGACACTACAGACAGATTAGTAAAGGTAAAATTAGAACAAGCTGAGTAAAAAAGGGAATAAAAATAACATAATGTTACTATGTCCTCAGAATTTCGTAGCTTTCAAGAACAAAGAGGGATTACTTAAAGGCCACACAGAAAGAAGAAGGATTAATTACACGTGTGAAAAAAAGAACAGTGCGACCAGGAAAGCTAGGAAAAACAAACCTGTGCTCCTCAGTTTTATCCCGCGCTTGTACTTGAATGCATGATGTCTCCGACATTCTCTCATTCTTCTTCTTCTTGGGTTGTGAAGTCTCACAAGTCACAACCTTCTTGGGTTGCTCATCATTATTTCCCCGCAACGACTGGGTTCTCTGGGCCCTTGTGCTAGCCTCCAGCATTTCCGGCTGTGAGCTTTCTTTATCTGTCATCTTAGTACATCTTCGAGGATCTACTTCACTGGAATCGATGTTTATCACACCATCGTAAAAGAAAAATTAGAATAAGCTAAAAGGGCAATAAATAAATAAAATAACGACATGTTGCTATGTTCTCAGAATTATTTCCGATCCTAGCAATCTTCGAGAGCTATCAACGGGCTGTTCGACTGATGGTTTCTGCGGCTGATAAGCCAGCTGAGGTTGCTTTGTTATGAGAGAAAAACATTGTACCATAGTTGATAAGCTCAACGAAACAAGATGCAAATCGAACAAAAAATCTTAAAGTATACACGTGAGAAAAAAAATTAAAGAACAACAGCAGGATCAGGAAACAAGAACAAACCTGTCCTCCTCAATTCCATCTGAATGATGGTTCATATCGTCTTCACTTATGCCAAGAGACTTAAACACTCCTTTCATGTCAGGCCTTTCCTCAGGTTTTTCTTTCATGCAGCCCCGCGCTAGTTCAATGCATTTTTGTACTTGTTTGTATTCTTCGCGTGATGTCTCCTTCCATTCTTCACCTACCTATTGCATTTAAAAAAGGTGAAGCGATGTACGTATATACTCCATCATATATACGACTATTGTTGTTGACACTTAAAATTGTCCAATGGTATTTTTGGAAGTTTGAACATATTAAGGACATCATGGACATGTTTGAGGTCGAATGGCGTTGCAAAAAGAGCAAGAAATCGCGTGGAGAAGACGACGAGCCACGGCGAGTCAGCACTAGGCGGCTAAGCCGGCCCAGCTAGGCGGCTAAGCCGGCTGCCTGCTTCAAGCCGGCCAGACCGGGTGCCAGGCCGCATGCCACACCCCACCCGGCTTAGCCGGCCGGCTTAGCTGGGTCCTAAACCGGCTAAAGCGGATCGTCACCTAAGCCGGCCAGTGGCCGAGCGCACCCATGAAATCCAGCTAAGCCAGGTGCCCCAACCAGCTTAGCTGGTTCATCGCTGAAACCAACCCAATTCTAAATTGGATCGCGTTTTGGACTGTTTTTGCAATTGGAAACGTATCTAAGTTGTTTCCTAAGGATAAGACCACCCCCTCTATATATTGAGAGGTTCACGGCTGATTTGATCCCATCTATCACAAATCGTCAAAAACACAACATATCTCTCTCAAACCCTATTTTTGCTATCTCTCAACCCTATCGCTTGCTGTCCGGTGAATTTCTCCACATGATTCATTGGATTTCTAGGTAGCCTTGCCGATCCTAGAAGACCCTTCATGTGCCTTCTCCCGACGGATCCTTCCAGAAGTGGTTCAGAAGCTTTTCCGGCCGAGGGCGAGCTCTACATCGGTCCTATCGATCTCTAGATCGGTTCGATCGATCACGCTACGATCCTTGCTGTTTTGCAGGTTGTTTGCAACCTCTAGGGCGCCCAAAGCCCGCTGGTGTGTTGGCGCGAACCCGTTTTTGTGTCAATACACTTTTGGCGACTCCGCTGGGGAATTCAAGGCGGCGACTTCGATTTCAATCTAATTCCAGCAACATGGCGGACAAGGCCAAGACCGATGATGGTAATAGGGCTGAGGTGCACCCCAAGAACATCAACAACCCTCAGACCATAGACGAGCTTCCCGACAAGTTGAAGCAAAAGCTCCAGGAGAAGATGGAGGTTGTCACCCGCTCGTTCCTCGACAGCTGCATCAAGGATCGACATGATCGGGTCGAGCAATACAAGGAACCAGTCTATGGAGATGCTTCAGCTGCTGCTCATTCATCTATTGAGGTAAGCCCCAATGACGATCAGCCTAAATATGATGATACTTATCCTTAACATGCTGATTATGCTGCTATGCTAGACGGTCATAAGAAAACGATTGATATTAGTATTAATTCAGCTATTGGTATGATCATGTCTAGATTTGATAAATTAGAGGGTAAAACGCCTAATATAGAACAGTCTAATGATCAATATGAATTTGGCATGCCTTCTAATTATCATGAAAATCAAGCTTTGTATGCGGTTGCTAGTAAAGGTAAATCGGTCCATTCGGCTCCTTCAGCCGATAAAACCGGTTCTACTAGAATTGGTACTGCTGCTAATCAAATTGTTAATTTGCTGGCACTTCTTCGGGTCGTTCTACACGGACCGATACAAGGCAACCAACAAATAGGATTTCGGGGAAACACGATCCTTCCTAACCCAGGAAGTCGCCTAGCGCAATTCCTGTTTTTGAGGATGTTAATGCAGCCCCTTCTATTGATTATGTAGATGCTTTTAATCGGTTTAAGGAAGATTTATCTAAATCACTAGAGGAAAGCCTAGGTGTGCAATTAAAACCTACAAGATGAGGTACTTACCACAAACCGTACCCTCCACACTTCGATCACATGAAAAATCATGAAGGTTGGAAGGTATCCGATTTTCAAAAATTTAGTGGTAATGATAATAAATCTTCCATAGAACATATTAGCATGTATTTAGCTCAATTGGGTGAAGGTTGTGCCTTTGATTACATGAAATGTCATAATTTTCCTTTATCTCTTACTGGCATTGCTTTTTGCTTGGTTTTACATTTTTACCTGCATGTACCATTGGTTCTTGGGCTCAATTAGAAGAGAAGTTTCATAGTCATTTTTACACCGGAGTCTAAGAAACTAGATTATCACATCTTACATCGGTTCGTCAAGGTCATAATGATTCTATGCTAGAATTCTTTAAAAGATGCAAAGAAATTAAGAACCGATGCTTTCATTTGATGATTTAAACGTGATCTTGTTGATATATGCTTCAATGGTTTGCATTATAAAATTAAGGATAAACTTGAGAACATTCAATTTAATAATCTAGCTCATTTGATTGAGAGGGCAGTTTCCGTTGAATCGCGCCTTAAAGATTCTTGTGATAATAATTATAAATCTCATCGTTCTAATATTCATGCTGTTAATAGCTATTCTTCCTCGGATGATGAGAGTAAAGAAGTAATGGCTGCTGAAATTAGGTGGCCAGCTGAGAATAAACAAGTAACTTGTCCTTCTCTCAAGCCAATTCATAAGAATCGGAACAAAGAAGTAAAGTTTACTTTTGATACTTCTAAATGCAACCTAATTTTGATAAATTGCTTAAATTGGATGCATTAGAATCAATTATGTTTTGCCTTCTGCATGAGTTGAAGAGAAGAGCTTCTTGTAAATTTCATAATTCTTACTCTCACACAACTAATGACTGCCATGTTTTTCCGTCGGTAGGTCCAATCGGCTCTTAATGAGGGACGATTGAGTCTTACCGATATGCAACTTGACAAGAATCCTTTTCCAGCGCACATGAACATGGTTGCAGCCGGGACACCCATTGTTTTGATTCGTCCCAAGCAAGCTGGCACGACCAAAGGCAAGAACGTGGTCATCGGTGAGCCACGACCCGCACCGAATATTAACAAAAATTCGGGGCATCAAGTGGTCTTGGAGAAGGACAAAGAAGGCAAGAACAAGCTCATCATTGTTGCCGTATCAGCGGAGGCGTTGAGAAAGCAAGGATGGTACGAAAGCCGGCCGGCGTGACACAGGCTGGCTAGGCCGACTGCTCTTCAGGTGTGCATCAGGCGGCTAAGCCGGTTGGTCCAACCGCCAGCCGCTTCCCCGGGCGCCCAACACCCGCTAGCTAAAGCCGACCCTTTGGCCGGCCGGGCCGACCCTGAGGCACACCCCAAGCCGGCTAAGCCACATGGCCAACCCGGCCGGCCGGTTTGCTCTACTAACAGCTAAATCGGCGAGCCGACCGTTTCTAGTCGGCTTGGCCAGCTCTGTAGGTTCCAGCAACCCCAATCCTTCCGGCGTGCATGTCTTGCAATTTTTTGTTCCACAGAAGCCGGAGATTGGAGTATGGAAATCTCATGAGCCAAAGGTTAAGGATCCCATGGTGAAGCCGCTATGCACTTTTGACCGACTTTTGGCTAAGTATAAGAAGCAAAAGGCTGATTCCAAGAATCAGCCGATAAAAAAAAAGAGAGTCTACGCCTCCCAAGTGTGATGAAGCTAAAAACAAACAATTGGCTATGACTCTACTAGCTACTTCTTCTCTTGTGCAGGTTACTTGACCCTATGTTTGTCATTGGGGGCCTCGCTTCTGCCGGTTGTGCCACCACAATGGGGACCTAAAGGGGTATGGGTGCCATATCCTACAGCTCCCATACATATACAACAAGGAGGAGGAAGCTTTGTTGGTCTGTTTCCTAAAGCAACCGTCTTTAGCCGATTGGGTGATCAATCGAGCCCCTAGCAAAGCAAATCAAAGGCGGGAGCTTACGCCACACACTCTTACACCTCAAGAATCGTGAAAGGTGCCTATGCAGCAGGTGTATGTCCCCAAGAAAGTAGAAGTGCCCGTGAAGCTCGTTGAAGAGATTGCTCCTTCGTCTACCATCGCTATCGGCTCGGTAAAGGCTCTTATTGTTGATGATAATAAGCCGATGGTGATTGGGGGTAAACTTCGAGTGAAAAATTAAGATGAGACCATGAAAGATGCCACTGAAGTTGAAGACAAGAGGAAGACGCCAAGAGATCCAAGATACACGCAACCCAAGTGGTGCCCAATAGGATTGGATAAAACTCAAAGGTGCAAGTTACAGCGAGCTCGGCAAAAGAAGTTGAAGTGTGAAGCTCTTGGATTAGAGGGAGCCCCCATCTTACCAAAAATAGTCCAAGAAATCAAGGAAAAAGGGGCGAGTCTTGCTGCTAGCACTGACAAGTCGGCTCAGCCGACTTCACAGTCGGCCAAGCCGACCCAGGCGGCCAGGCCGGGTGACCAGTCGGCTAAGCTAGTTCTCTTATTCCACTCGGCCCAGGAGGTGGCTGAGCCAGTTGGGCAGGCGACCAAGCCAGCCTACTCTATAAAGGCGGCTAAGCCGGCCCTAGTCATGGCTAAGCCAGCCCCTGACACTACTGCTACACCGAGTGGTGCCCAGTTGGCTAAGCCAGCCCATGAGGCGACTAAGCCGGCTGACGTTGTTGATGTCGCCCTCGAGCAGCCCAAATCGGATGAGCTGACTTTTGAGTCGGTCAGCCGTTCTTCCTATTTCTGATACTCCCGTAGGTGTGTCAGAGGGCCACATCAATGGTACTCCGGTCCATAACATGTTAGTGGATAGTGGAGGGATTGTCAACCTCATGCCATACACACTCTAGAAGAAGCTCGGGTGCAAGGACGAGGAGCTCATCAGGACCAACATGACGATCACCGGCGTTGGAGGTGGTGTACCAATTCTAGCCAAAGAAATTGCTAATGTTGAGCTGATCATCGGGAGCAAGACTTTGGTACAGCATTCTTCGTCGCCGACGTGCAAGGTAGCTATAATTTAATGCTTGGTCATGATTGGATTCATGCCAATCAATGCGTTCCTTCTAGCTTGCACCAATTTCTCATCCAATGGGTGAGAGAGTCTATTGAGGTCATTCATGTAGATTCACCAATTTCTCATCCAATGGGTGAGAGAGTCTATTGAGGTCATTCATGTAGATTCATCGGCTGAAGTAGACACAGCCAATGCCTCCATCGGGGGATCTAGTATAATTGTTTGTCTTTCGTAGAGATCTCTAATTATGAATTTGTTAGCTATAATGAGCATGGATTTCTACATGTATCATTGAAGCCAATTGACAATCGGCTCAATATTATTATATAAATAATTTTTGCAATGAATGACAATATTGAATAGTTAAAGCATCGTCTTGAGCATTATCGGACTGAAAAGACCGATGCATGCAAAGCTATTAATGACTTTGATGAGCTCAAAATGTTGGGCCAAGGTTTCATGTCGGCCAACCCTTTAGAATAAGTTGATATTGGGATGGTTGCGTCAGCCGCCAACGTTTATAAATCAAAATTTGAAAGCCGATTACAAAACTAAATTAATCACGCTTCTTAAGGAATATGTTGATTGTTTTGCATGGAACTACACTGAGATGCCTGGATTGAGCTGAGATCTCATTGAGCATTGGCTCCCTATCAAGGATGGATTCAAGGCTTTCAAGCAACACCACGCGGCGCTCAATTCTGCAATTCATGACCGGATTAAAGAAGAGATTAATCGGTTGTTGGAAGCGGGATTTATTCGTCCATGCGTGATATGCGGAGTGGGTCTCTAATATTATGCCTATTGAAAAGAAAGACACCGGAAGATCGAGTTTGCATGGATTTTAGAGATTTAAATAGAGCCACTCTCAAAGATGAGTATCCTATGCCTATAGCCGATATGCTTATTAATGATGCTTCGGGACATAGAGTTATTAACTTTCTTGATGGTAATGCTGGTTACAATCAAATATTTATGGTGAGGAAGATATATCGAAGACAACTTTCATATGTCCCGATTTGTTGGCTTGTTTGAGTGGATTGTCATGACTTTTGGGCTCAAGAACGTAGGTGCTACTTATCAAAGAGCTATAAACTTAATCTTTCATGATCTAATTGGGGTAATTATGGAAGTCTACATAGATGATGTTGTGATTAAATTGGCTGCCCATAAATCTCATTTAGCCGATTTTGCGCCTTGCTTTGGAAAGGATGCGCCACTATGGTTTAAAAGATGAATCCACTCAAGTGTGCTTTTGGAGTATCGGTTGGAAAATTTTTTAGGCTTCATTATTTATGATAAAGGCATAGAGGTTGATCCCAAGAGGATAGAGAAGATTGAGGCAGTTCAAGCACCTCAATGCAAAAAGGACTTGCAAAAGTTTCTAGAAAAGGTAAACTACTTGAGAAGATTTATTGCTAACTTGTCTAGAAAAATTATTCCTTTTACCCCCATCTTAAAGTTAAAGGATGAATATGAATTTGCTTGGGGGAAAGCAGCAAGAGGCATTTGAAAAGATAAAGGAATACTTGTCATCTCCACCCATTCTTCATGCACCTAGAAGGGGAGTACCTTTTAGATTGTATATTGTTGCCGAAGAGAAGGTGATTGGGGTTGTTTTGACTCAAGAAGACGAACGTAAAGAATATGTTATTGCTTATCTTGGACGTCATCTTCTTGATCCTGAGACAAGGTATGCCCATATTGAAAAATTATGCTTATCACTATACTTTGCTTGTTCTAAGATGAGACATTATCTTTTGTCAAGTACATATGTTGTAGCATGCCAGGCTAATGTAATAAAACACATGTTATATCGACCAATCCTTTCTGGAAGGGTAGGCAAATGGGCACATGCTTTAATTGAATATGACTTGACTTTTGAGTCATTGAGAATTTTAAGGGGTCAAGTCCTTACTGATTTTATTGTTGAGCATAGTATAAATCTAGATGATGAGAATGATTACTTCACTATCACCCATGGAAATTATATTTTGATGGATCGATTTGCAAAGAGGATCGAGGAGTTGGGATAGTTATTATTTCTCCTTATGGTGCTGAAAATGGAATGTCAAGCCGATTGGATTTTCAATGTACTAACAATCATGCCAAATATGAAGCTCTTTTATTCGGATTGATCATGTTAAGTTCTATGGGGATTGATCATGTTGAAGCTTATGGTGATTCATTGCTGGTTGTACAACAAGTTGTTTGGTGAATTTCAATGTTTGGATGGATCACTTCAATCTCGCCTTGATACTTGTCTTGATTTAATTGCTAAGTTTGCCAAATTCAAGATTCGCATATTCCAAGACATGAAAATCAAAAGGCTAATTTATTGGCTCAACAAGCATCTGGCTATGATATAGAAAAACATAATTTTCATATACAAGCTCAGCCGATGCATGAGAATATAACTTTTTTTTTGTGCAGGTGCTGCAAAACCGGCTCGGCCGATTGGTCCAGCCAGGCCAAGCATGGTGGCGGCCCGGGCCAGTCCTAGCCAGCCACGCCGGGTGCCCAGGCCGGCTCACTGCCTTAGGGTGGCCAGGCCGGCTCCCTAGCGGTCGGTGAGCCCCCAGCTCAGCTCAACCGAAGACGGCCGGTGGGATCCGGACCGGCTAAGCCCGATGCCCGATCGGCCGGCCGACTTTTGCAAGTCGGCCAAGCCGACTCTCAACCGACAGGTTTGGATAATTTGCCCAAAAATGTCCTAATTAAACCAGTCTAGTTTAGTTTTTCGGTAATTCTAGTACCGATTTGGGAGATTGGAGAACTCCTCTGTTGATTTTTGTAGGATCCTGCTACTAAACTTGACAAAAGTGTTCGGCGGAGTGCTTTCAAATATACGTTGCATAATGATGAGCTTTATCGGAGGCCGCCGAAAAGTGGCTATGGGAGAAGTCCATGAAGGAATCTGTGGTACGCATCTTTTATGTCTAAAGAGGTAAAGGATTTTGCTAAATTATATAAAATTAAGATGCTCAATTCATCTCCATACTATGCTCAAGCTAATGGCCAAGCTGAGTCTAGTAACAAGACCTTGATCAAGCTTATCAAGAAAAATATTGAGGACAATCCAAGAAGGTGGCATGAAGTCTTGTCTGAAGCTTTGTGGGCTCATAGCATATCGAGGCATGGTGCTACTAAAGTTACTCCTTTTGAGCTAGTCTATGGTCAAGAAGCTGTGTTACCCGTTGAGGTTAATTTGGATGCATACAGGCTTGCTAAACAAAATGATCTATTCGCTGTTGTGTATCATGATCTAATGATGGATAATATCGACGAGGTGACCGACAAGAGATTAGAAGCTTTAAAGGAGATTGAGAAGGACAAAAGCCCGTGTTGCAAGAGCCTATAACTCAAGAGCAAATCGTTCCAAAGAGATTGAGAAGGACAAAGCCGGTGTTGCAAGAGCTCCATCTTGTTTTGCTGGAAGGTGCTGCAAGAGCACACAAAATCGCGCACCAGCTTTGTATCCCCCTCGGATAAAAAATCAGCCCTTAGGCGGTGGAGCATCTTCGATGGCCCCCATGGCCGGATGAATGGGCAAGCGAGAATCTGGTGTCACAAATCACCATGCTCCGGAATGAATATCCAAACCGCCGTGGAGAAGAAGGCCATCATGATGGCGCCACAGCTCCCCCCCCGTGAGACATCCCGGAGGCGCCAGAGCGAGTCACCGGCGATCCGCAGCCGCAAATGCCGTCCGGATGGCGTCAAGAAGGTGGAAGGTGGGCCCGAGAGCACGTGGACAGCGCCCTCGTCCGTGTCCCGCCGAGAGAGCGCGTCGACCATGGTTTTCGGCGTCCCGGGCGGTACTCCACCGAAGATCGAAGCCGAACAGCTTGCTGATCCATTGGTGTTGAGGTACTATAGACAGGCGTTGGTCCAGCAAGACCTTGAGGCTACAGGGGCCGTCCGCACCGGGAAGGAGCACACCCACAGTATGGGTGCCAATGTCGCACACCCGGCGTACTAGGCCGATTAGCTCGGGTTCGTAGGCGGCGGCGAGCTTGAGATGGCGTGCTACGAATGGCCTCTTGAAGAAGGTGAGGGGCACGGCATCCTGGTGGAGGACCGCACCAAACTCCGCACCCGAGGCATCGCAGTCTACAATGAAGACCTTGTTGAAATCCGACATCTAGAGCACCAGCCCCATGGACAAGGCACCCTTGAGCACCTAGAATGCTATGCCCGCCTCCTCGACCGGGAGAAGGCGCCCGACGGCAGCCGCGTCAACGGGGTGGCGATGGAGCCGAAGTCGCGAATGTACTTGCGGTAGTAGCCTCGCAAGCCCCGTGAACACACACACGCCCCGGCCAAGCGAGGGACTAGCTAGGAGGCGACCACAACCACCTTGTCAGCGTCTAGGGCAATGCCATCCGCTGAGATGACATGACCAAGGTAGGTCACTGAAGGCTCCCCAAACTAACACTGGGAGCGCTTGAGGTGGAGCTGATGTGAGCGAAGCGCGTGGAGGAGGATGTTGAGGTGCTGTGTCAGACACTCTACCCAGATGTACTATAGATGAGTATATCATCAAAAAGGCAAGGACAAACTGGCGTAGGAAGGGGCCTAGAACATCGTTCATCAGGGCTTGGAATGTCACTAGTGCATTGGAGAGGCCGAATGGCATCACCGGGGACTCGGCGGGCCGTGGTGCGTGTGGAACGCAGCCTTGGCAATGTCATCCGGGGTGCATGCGGACCAGGTGGTAGCCTGACCGAAGATAGAGCTTGGTGAAGAAGCGGGTGCCATGCAGCTCGTCGAGGAGTTCGTTGACCACCAGAATGGGAAACTTGTCTTTGGAGGTCTAGACATTCAAGGCTCGGTAGTCAATGTAGAAATGCCGGGATGCATCCGCCTTTCACACCAAGAGCACCGGGCGCAGAGAATGGAGAAGTGCTCGCCGATGATCCCATGGGCGAAAGCATGGCGTGCACTGACGCTCCAACTCGTCCTTCTGCAGCTATGGGTAGTGGTAGGGACGCACGGCGACAGGAGCGGTGTCCGGCAGCATGTGAATGCAATGGTCGTTGGGGCATGCTGTGGGCATACCGCATGGCTCATCAAAGACTGTAGCATACTGCTAGAGCAGCCAGTCTAACAGGGGCTGCTCGGGCGCTGCAGCAACAGCCCGCACCGCTGGCTCCCGGATATTATCCCGAGGCGAGCCAACACCCTTTCACTGGATGCGGCGCGAGCCGCGGGGTGAATGCCATGGAGAGGTCCTCAAAGTCCCACAAGATGGGGCCCAAAGTGTGTAGCCATTTGACGCCGTGGATCACGTCAAAGTCGCCGAGGTCAATGCCGAAGCAGCTGATGGAGAACTCCTCAGAGCCGATGGCGATGGCCACATCACGTGCAACCGCGTCATAGGGTACACGGTCACCGTTGGCCACCAAAACACGCATGGTAGGGTGGGGTGCTGTGGCGAGGCGTAGCTGGCTCATGACCCGCCTGGTGATGAAGTTGTCAGTAGAACCGAAGTCCAAAAGTGCCAAAAGCCGATGACCATGGATGTGAACACGAAGGTGCATAGTATTCTCAGTCTTGATGCTTGGCGATGGCATGTAGGGAGACCACGTGGTGCAGCGCCCTCTTCAGTAGCCGCGGCTGGGACAACAGTACCCTCTTCAAATGTCGCCACCGCTACCACATCGGCTGGAACCTCCTCATCAACATAGTCTTGAAACGCTCCCAGGTGGGCATGCCCTCGTCTTGTTCTAGGGTGTAATACCAGGTCTGAGCTGCGCCGGTCTGATGGTATGAGGCAAGCCACACCCGGTCCGTCACAAGCATACGTTGGCTCCAGAAAAATCGCCGCAGTGGTTCAACCCGATTCAATGGTTCCTTGGTGCCGTCGTGCGTGGTGAAGTATAACTTGTAGAAGCGGGGGGGGGGGGTGCCATGGCAGCACCAAGACCGTGGCCGCCATGCTCTGGCGTGCCCCGAGCGAGCGAGCCCCCCTGTAGAGGAAAGTGCCATCAGTGCCGCCGTAGAAGACCCCATAGGCGGGTCGGTGGGTGGGGCTCCCACGGGTGGTGGCTGGAATGGTGGCCGAGCCGGCCAAAGTGAAGATCGGCGTGGCCGTGGAGGCCATGACATACGATGGGATCGGGGACGGTGAATGTGGGTAACTGATTTGGTGAATGGGCAACGGAGCCGAAGGAGGAGCAGTCGGCATGGCAAGTGCTGGCGTGCCACAACCGGCATCCCGTAGGGAAAGACCGGTGGAAGGGTGGTCAGGGGCGATGGTGGCGGTGGTAGGCGGGCCTCCATGGAGACCAAGCGAGTGGAGATGTCGGCGATAGTGCGAGCCAAGTCTGCGACCGCCTTGGCCAGGGGATCGGGGGCGGAGGAGGACACGGTGGGCGCACCGGTGGCCGGTGGTGGTGACAGCGGCCGGTGGTGGAAGGTGGCGGCGGTGGGTGGCGGAGGGAAGGGACCCGGACATCATCGATACCAGATTGATAGGATTGCGGATGCCACCGGGATGTTGCGTAGGTCGTAGCGGTGAGTGATGGCTGGGCGAGGTCACGAGAGCGAGACAGCGGCTCACTTACCGGAATCGGGGCCTTTCCCGTGAGCGGAAAGGTTCCCCGTGAGCTGCTCACGGGGGAGAAAGGTGGCCGTGATCACGGAAAGAAAAAGCTCACGGGGAAGATCCTTTCCCGTGAGTGGCAGCCACCTGGAATCCCAAGGCCCTTTCCGTGAGGCCGTAGCTCACGGGGGAAAGGAACCGCGGTGGCCGATCCCCGCTCCGGCCCCCTTTCCCGTGAGTCCTCTGTCTTGCTCACGGGAAAGCCTTTCCCGTGAGCCCCGCTTTCCCGTGAGCTTAGGCGGGGCCTGCAGGAAAGGGACCCCTTTCCCGTGAGCTAGGGTTCCAGCTCACGGAAAGGCCCCACCCGCTTTTTTTTTTTTGGGCTCCAAACTTTTTCTACATTACCTACACATCATATAGCACTCCATGTTAAAGTTTGGTGAATATTGACTTTATTTGATATATTTAGACAATTATTCTCTTTTATGAGAATTTTTGAAATGAGGCCAAATTTGAACTACAAGTGCTTGAAACTTTTAAAAAATTTAGTAGAAAATTTATATTCCTCTTAATCAACACAAAGTAAGGCCTTGAATATAAAAAATAAAACCAAAAAAGGAACATCTTCATACGAAATGATAAACGCTAATCCATGCTCGGGTGGTTTAAAATTCTAGAAAATAAACCGATGTGCAAAAATCATGAAATTTGATAATATGTCATGATATCTTATCTTTGAGGCTATGATAAAAATTCAGAACGTTTTCGCACAAGTTGGCACATACAATGTTCACGACCTCCAACATCTACGTAGAAGTTTCATGTTTGTTGAGAATGATCCAAAGGTGATTTCATGTGGATGTGGCGGTCAAGTTGTGGTTTGGGTATGAAACTTTTTCTATATGCAACAGCATTACATCGAGATTGTGTCATGTGAAAGTTTGGGAATTTTATAGATTATTTTGATAATTATTATAATTTTATGTTACAATTAGGTAAATAGAATTAGAGATAAAACCACATGAAATAATGGTCAATTTTTCGCTAAAGCATCAATTATGTATGGGTGAGTGAATGTGACAAGGTATTTTTTGAAGTCATCTCGATCAAAATTTGAAAATACATATGCTAGGAAAATGAAAGAGATATCAATAAATATATTTCGAAAAACCCCTTTCCCGTGAGTTAGCTCACGGGAAAGAAGCCCTTTCCCTGAGCACGGGAAAGGGGGTGACGCGTGGCGGCAAACATCCCGCCAAATGAAATTTCCTTTTCTTTTTTTTTTAATAACTAATCCTTTCCCCGTGAGCTAGATTAAGCTCACGGAAAGAGGCTGGTGGGGCACGGTGGCAAAGGTGGTGGGTGGTGGGGGCCGCACGGTACGGCTCTTTCCGCGTGAGCCGATCGAGCTCACGGAAAGGCGTGAACCCTATTTTTTTAAAAAATTGAAACACTCAGAACACACTCGACACTCCACACCGACTCCACACACACACGCACTCGACACACACACAGCACGCCATGCCGCCCGCCCGCCGCCCGCCCCTGATCCGCCGCGCCCGGCCCCGGCCAAGCCCGCCGCCCCCCCGCCCGCCCCCACCAGCGCCACCCGATCCGCGCCGCCGCCGGGCCCCGCCCCCGCCCGCCAGCCCCGATCCGGAGGAGGAGGGAGGAGGAGGACGAGGAAGGAGAAGGGAGGGAGGGGGAAGGAAGGAGGAGGAGGAGGAGGAGGAGGGGAAGGGAAGGAGGAGGAGGAGGAGGAGGAGGAGGAAGGAGAAGGAAGGAGGGGGAAGGAAGGAGGAGGCCGGAGGAGGAAGGGGAGGGGGGAAGAGGAGGCCCCGATGCCACCCCTGGCGTGCCCGCGTCGCCGCCGGGCCGGCACGCCCTTTAGACCTCGCACCGCCGCTGCCGCCGGCGGAGGAGAGGGAGGAGGACCGCCCACCGTCGTCGGCCCGCCGGCCGCCGCCGTCGTCTTCGCAGTTGTCGGCCATCGTGCCCTTGATGTGAATGTGGTTGTCGGCCATCGTGCCGTATGTTTTGTTTGGTATTGGAAACCTCCCCGTGCGGGGGAGGTTACGTCGAAATTTTCAACCGAGCCCGTTTGTTTCTTTTTTTTTTGAAAAGGAGCCCATCGGAGTGGAGTCGAGTGCCTTGCCGAGCCGGATTGCCATGGGGGGCCCTGATCTTCTTCCTCGCCGGCTAGCCCCCGACTCCACCGCAACCCTAGGTATAACCCCTCTTCCGTATCATGGTCGTAGCTAGATCGCTTAAGCTCGCTTAAGGGCGTCTCCCGTTCGAAAAGAGATACGGTTGGAAGTATGCGCATCCCCGCATACCTATAACCGTATCTGTTTCGAATTGTCCACGTTTTGGACAGCCCAAGGATACATAGATGAGGTCGGTTCCATGCTCCACTCCTGCTCGATTCGAGTTTCGGCTGCATCTCCCGCTTTGTTCTTCGAATACACAATCTCCTGTCGGGACGTGTATTCGGAGAACAAATGGGAGGTGTGCCGAAATTTATCTTAGATAGGAGTGGAGCATGGAACTCGACCTCATCTACGCATCCTCGGGTGGGATTAGGACCTATCTTCACCTATTAGATGGTAGGATCCTTGTTTAGATGCACTTTGCATTCTTATATTCTCACGCATATGAAAGAGAATGGATGACCGTGCGTGGATATACAATGGCGGGAGGAGTTTCGAGATTATGACCCTGAATGGATTAGAAAGAGTAATGCTTTCGTGGAACAAGCTTTTCAGAATGCTCGAGGTGCGAGTAAGGTTTTGTGTCCATGCAACAAATGTGGGAATACAAAAGGCAAAGTAAGGGTGAACTGTCTAAATATCTTCCCATGTATGGATGGACGGCGAACTATAAGCGGTGGATCTTCCATGGTGAAACTGAGCGTATGAGAGACGAGGTGGTGAGGCAACGCATCGATGATCTAGCTTCTGATGCCGGGGTAGGAGACATGATAGATAACTTTCATGACGGGAACTTTGGTGGAGGACATGGGGATGAGGGGGAGGAGGATCCAGAAGAAACCGCGCAAAGGCCTATTATGCCATGTTGAGGCGGCACGAAAAACCCCTTCACGACTATGTGGAGGTCTCTCAACTAGATGCCATTTCACGCCTTATGGACTTGAAGGCCCGGTGCAAGATGAGTCGAGACGGGTTTGACGCAATGTTGTCAGTCCTTCAGACCTTGCTTCCTCGAGGTCACGACCTGCCAAAGAACATGTACGAGTCGCAGAAAGTCCTCGCGGTACTTAAGATGCCATACGAGCAGATACATGCTTGTAAGAACGGGTGCGTCTTATTTAGGAAAGACTACAAAGATGATACACACTGTCCAAAGTGTAAATCCTCAAGGTACATAGAGGTAGACTCTGGTGATGGTCAAAAGAGGCAGCTTGACATCCCCGTGAAAATCCTACGTACCTTCCCTTCGGACCGAGGTTACAACGGATGTACATGACCGAGGAGTCCGCGAAACAGATGACATGGCACAAAGATGGGCGTCGCTACAATCCGTATAAGATGGTACACCCTTCCGATGCCGAAGCATGGACCCATTTTGACAAAATTCATCCCCGACAAAGCTATGGATGCTCATAATGTGCGTGTTGTCGACAAATGCAATATCTTTGTCTACGCAGGATCAATCACATGCCTCGAACCCAACTCCGAATCAGTAACAATTGGGACCGAGGTGCGGAGCAACAAGCCGACCCCAGGGCACTTGGTACCGAGGTTGTGATGGTTTAGGTGACAAACTTGTGAACTTGAACTCGTGAAGTCATTGTGATGGTTGAACACATGGATGATAAACTTGTGAACTTGTGACTCGTTGGATTTTATGTAATATTATGTGTTATTGTGCTATATATGTCATATGTGAGAAATCTGTGTTATATATGCCTTGATATATATACATATATACATATATACATATATATATATACATATATACATATATATATATATATATATATATATATATATATATATATATATATATATATATATATGCGCCAATTATGTGCCGGAACAAAAAAAAAAAAAAAATACTTTCCCGTGAGTGAGCCCCGCTCACGGAAAGTGATCAAAACCTTCCCGTGAGCTGAGCTCCGCGCACGGGAAAGGGGTGCGCTCTTCCCGTGAGCTAGGCAGGGAAGCTCACGGAAAAGGGGGTTGGGGACCCACATCGGTGGTGGCGGGATAGGCCGTGTGAGCCGTAACGGGGGACTAGCCTTTCCCGTGAGCTACCCCGTTACAGCTCACGGAAAGGGGGGTCGTAACGGGATGCCACCGTCCCCGTTGACGTGGCGCACCCACCCCGTTAACTCTTCCCCGTGAGCTAGGTTTGCTCACGGGGAAAGGATATCCCCGTGGAGTAGGGACCCAGCTCACGGGAAAGAGCTCGTTCCCGTGCTTTCTTCCCCGTCTTCCCTTCCCGTGAGTGGCTCACGGGATAGCCTTCCCGTGAGCCTAGGGGCCTTCCCCGAGTACCGGACTCACGGAAAGGGGGCGAGTCCGGTAGTGGCTGGGCACCGTGGTCACGGCGCAAGGAGGGCTTAAAGCAGAGAGGGGCTAGGCTCCCAGCTCCTTGATGGAAGCCGGCAACAACAAGTTGCAATCTGCTTAATTGTCAATCAAGGATTACATGGATACTTATTACCTCTTGAGATCCAAAGCTTAAGGAAATGGAAACTAAGAATTGAAATTAGTGGACATGCACATTACTTATTGCCTTCAGACGGTTGTGGTTCAAGGATTACATGGATACTTATTCACTCTATTAGCTAATGTGGTGTTCCAGTGTAGAACCGACATGTGAGTACGTTCAGTGCTGATAAATAGTTACACATGCAGTCACTAAACTATCAGATGATTCTCACCCACATTCTCAATTGAAGATAGATGTCCCTAATCTATTAAAGTGCTCCATCCCAGTCAAGGTGGCTACATATGACTTATTTCTCAATGAACGGATGTGCTCGCTGTGCTCCGCTCCATTGGTTGCCACAATGTAGCTGTGAGAAGCTTGGCTTCACGTCTATAGGTGCATCGAGATTGTTTTTTTAGATAATGAATAGGTACATCGAGATTGTTATGCAAAAGCTTTGCAAGCGTGCTGGCCAGCTACTCCTCGTCGCTGTGGTGTGTATGTGCATACAAGATATTTTAGAGACCGGCTTGAGGGTATTTAAATAGATTAGGGACCCGTGCATATATGCAACTTCATGGCTTTGACGGCCCCATTTAACTATTATTGGGATACTTAACTAGTCTAGAAATATATATATTATGAAATGTTATAGCTTCAAAACCTAGATCACAATGACATAATATTTTAAAGACCGCTAGTATAATTTACTCCACCAAAATGGTGCTAATGAGAGAGAGCATGCTATGTGCTATGACTGAACTTACTCGTGTTACCGGCGAAGTTTCAACAAAACCGCATCTTTTTTCCATTTCATCAAGCTTTTCAATTTTGCACTCCGTAGCTGGTCTGTCCTCTGGCTTAGACTTAATGCATTCTAAGCCTATCTCAGCACATAATTTTACCTGCTCCAACTGTGCGCCTACTTGTGATGCCTCAAACCTGTTGCTCCAACTTTTAAGTAACTGTAGGAATCGAAATTAATGAGAAATTATGAAGTATATATGCTATGTATGTAGCACACTCAAGTGAGCCAACATACTTGACGTTAATGAGAACAGGAAACTAATCTATATCTATATCTATATATCTCTTATCTCTTATAAAGCAAAAAACACCACTGGCAATTTATCTTGCCATACAAAATGTCCACATCAGTATTCACTAGAAGATTCCACTATCCCTCCATGCAAAGTGCCCACATCAGCATCCACTAGCACATGTCATTATATTTTTGAAGCTATTCACAATAGCAAACAACATCATTTACTAATATATATTTAGTTGTCTACATCAGAATGCTAAAAATCATCCACTAATATGTATTGCATTACCAACACCACTCATATATATCTCCTAATTCTTATTAGTTGATATTTTAACCTATTTATATTCCTCTTCCATACCCGAGGCACAGTGCGGGAAACCCACCTAGTATCAATTGTTCTCCAAACAGTACATGCTGACATTATTCAATCTAACACTACTAGTAGGTCCGTTCAAGTGAAACATTTTTTTGCTTCTTTTTTACAAGCCATTAACTGATACAAGAAAAAGATGTGTAATTTGTAACAATTTATTCAAGGAAGTGTATGATCGTTTCAAGCAAAGAAGACAAAAATCAGTTAAAAAATTTCTAAAACTAGCCCAAGAGAATAAAAAAGAACATAAGGTTAAGGATTCATTTGGTAGACTTGGACATGGGCTAAGCTATTCTACAATCACAAACAGAACAACCCAAAATGTAGACTTCATCAGGTAGCCTCGAACTGAGATTTTTGGTTTGCTGAATCTACTAGGTTGGGCTTAGACCGATTTTTGTACTTGAACCCGGGTTACCCCAAAAATTAATATCTGACTAAGCATGATCCATAGAGGTACTAATATCTGACCAACAGATCTCCGGGTTGGGTCCGAGCCATATTAATTTTCACGGGTCGGGCAAAGGGCAACAAATGAATTGGAGTGATTACAGTGGCTGATTGCCCTCCCTAGGAGGCTCTGATCCTGATACTCTACTTCTGCTTATTCCCCTCTCTAGTCAGCCGTCCCTTAGTTATAGCACTTAATGACTGGCTGAGCATCACAAGCTGGACCTATTCTCCCTCTCTTCATCCTAAAATAATGGAACACAGCCATGTTTAGCCACTAGAGGCAGCTGACGCCTTCTTCTTCCAAGTGTATTGCTTTCCAATGAAAGCGTCAACAACAATAGCGGACTTTATAATTGTGCGGAAATAAACCACATTATTCAGGCTTACATACTTGTATATCATATATAGCTATGTGGGTTAGGCATGCCAAGTATATAGTCCTTACATTCTCATTGTCAAAGTTTTTCCCTTTTTCCTGTCAGTATCTCAATGATTATAACACCAAGACTGTATATGTCCAACTCTAACCTGATTACTTTTTTGTTTTGTGTGATAAATTCTGGTGCCATATATCCCCTGCAAGGAATAGCTTTATGGCATGAGTTATTAAGACTAATAAGAATAATGCAATATGATTATATTAGTGACTAGCCAAAAAAAATGATGTGCCTAGGAGATACATAGCTATAACTTACCATGTTCCACGCAGATTTGAAGTTATATCTTGGCTTTTATTTTCATCAAAATGCCTCGAGACCAAAATCAATAATTTTTGGCACCATGTCGTCATCAAGCAGAATATTTTCAGGTTTGAGATCCAAATGTACAATCTTCTTCTGGTGAAGATAATGCAAACCCTGACAAATTCCCTTGATTAAAAGATAACGTCTTTTCCACCCAAGTCCTTGAGATGCATCTACAAATTGTGGAGCAGTTTCTTTTATGAAGGTAACAACAAGACGCAAGTTGCCAGCCTAAACAACTGTATATGAACTAGCAAATCCACATTAATGCAATTTGTGGATGCCTCCCGACAAGAAAATGTGTAGTGCAAAGTCATCCGATATAGTGGGATTTTTGGATATTCCAGTATAAATAAGATGGAAAGAAACATACCTGTGATATGCCTCCTAAGACTACCATTTGGCATAAACTCAAAGCAGAGCAACCTTTGCCGTGCGTCTGCCATGACTAGCTTCCCCTCGTAGTTGCACATTTTCCCTTGTGTATCAGCACAATATCCTAGGAAACGTACTATATTTTTGTGCCTTACCCTCATCAGGCAATCAACCTCTTGAATGAATTTCGTTTCATCCATGCCCATGTCTGTCAGCTTCTTCACTGCGACAGTCCTCCCATTATAAAGTCCTCCCTGCAGTGGCAACGACAGCACGAACATTAGTTTTTATATCAATCACGATGGAGATCGATCGAGGGCAATATAGAGTTATTTATACCTTGTAGACAACTGCAGAGCCACCTCTACCAATTTTTTCGTCGTGGGAAAAATTATTTGTGATTTCTGTTAGAAGTGATAGTGGCAGGTCTGTCGGTTCTGCACTTGGATTATCTAGCATGTGCTCCAAGAGTTGTAGCTTATTACTAGCTTCACGATCCATTTATAATCACACATATGCAGCTGCACCATTAAAATAAGAGCCAGAATTTTAAATATTGGCCATAAAGTTGATACAACAACAAGGATATACTAGCAAGTGCCAAAGCACGGGGCCGCAAACATGTGTGAAGGTTGAGCTTTAAGAGAGGTGCTCCTAACTTTCTGCAAGACATTATCGTGTTGCCCGGTTTACATTCCCAAACCTATGGCAATGGTAATGGTGTACGCTGACAGTTGCAAAGCAAATGCTAAGCATCCATATTATTTGCTTGCTAAATAGATGCAGAGAACCAAAAACACATTATTATAGCAAAGAGAACAGAGTTAGTTCCTGCACTCCTATGCACGCGAGGAAAAAAAGGACGAAGGAAATTCGTATAGCAAGGCGTTTCATGCAGCACCTGGTGGACAGCCCACCTGTAGGTGTAATTGTCATAATATTCAATACGATAGGTACAATTGAAAACGAACTGCGACAGTTGAGGCTACTGTACCTTAATCCTGCATTCCTGCTGCATATCGATGTTGGTACGAAGTGATACAGAACACAGAATGACAGAAGACGCAGATGTACATTGCTGATGGTCAGCACCCCAGCTGAAGCCATTGTATTGGCCAGCGCAGAGGCAGCTGCGGCGATGGGGCGGCTGTTCGCGGCGGCTCGCAGACTTAGGACGTGGTGCGCCCGGTATGGGAGGGGGGCGACCGCACGTACCACAGGGGCGAGTCGAGGATGGCAACAGTGGCCGTGGGTGGGATGGCAGGCGTGGTGGCGTCGCTAATGTGGAGCGGATGTGGCGCGGCCGATGCTGCAGTGCCGGTGTGGAGGTGGGCGGCTGCGGCGGCGGCGCTCGGGCGCTAATGTGGAGCGGATGTGGTGCGCCAACGCTGCGGTGCGGTGTGGAGGCGGGCGCGGCTGCGGGCGGCGATGTCGGCGCTGAGGCGGCATGGCATTCTTTGGGCGTGGTGGCAGCAGCAGTCTGATGTGGAGGCCTGGCGTTTGCTATGGATGCTGCGGAGGCGGCGGAGGGAGGTGGCAGATTTGAGGGGCATTTTCCACTTTTTCCGTCCTTAGCTGATAGGAGATCAGAGAGGATGTGGAATGGTGTGGCCGCTTCTGGATTTGGGACGCATGTACAACCATCGTAGGGAGACCAATTGTCAAACGGTGTGGATGGAGGAACTGTTGCTGAAACAGTGTTTTGAGTCTAGGCACTATTGTAAGAACAGTGATATGAGTCTAGGCACTGTTGTAAGAACAGTCACCTGAGTAAGGGATCGGAGTTTTCTGGTTCCACAAAAATAATAGTAAGAACAGTGACCTGAGTGAGGGATCAGAGTTTTCTGGTTCCACAAAAATAGTAGCATACTATAGATATATCTAGGGCCTGTTTGGTTCACCCCTACTAAAGTTTTGTCCCTTTTTTTGTGTTTTTGCTTGCAGTGTGTATATGTCGCACACAAATGTACCACGGATGTGCTTACCAGAGGAGCACAAAGTTTAGTCCCTTTTAACTACTAAAATGTCAAACACCTCCTCTAAAAGAGTTACTAAAGTTTAGTGGCTTTAGTAGCCAAGGGTCTGCTAAAAGCTAACAAAATATACAGTTTACAGGGGATACCCTTCATAATTACCCGCAATAGTGGCTTTAGTAGCCAAGGGGCTGCTGAAAGCTAATGAAATGTACAGTTTATAGGGATACCCCCTCATAATTAAAAGCAACTGCCCGCTGCCTCTCCATCTTAGCATTCAATAAGCGTAAAATAGTCTTTGTCCAACTACTTTAATGTTGTTTAGTCACTTATAGTCAGAGAAACCAAACAAGGGTTATTAAAGTTTAGTGACTAAGTTTAGGAGATGGCCTCATGCTTCTTTCATCCGCCTCCCCCGCGCCGATATTCTTGCGTGTTAAGCGCCCAGTTCCCTTGTTTGCAGTCCAATGCTACATTTTGGCCCACTGTCCTGGCCCACATGGTCATAGCCAGTGTTGGCATGGGAACTATTGTAGTAAGTCATGCCTGGGTCGTCAAGTCACGTCATAGTGCTCCAACCCGTTGGATGACCACGTACGTACCGTCATTAACTATTGGAATTGGCCCATTAAAACCCAAGCTATAAAATAATAATTCTTTAACTTTCTGCTCTTCGAGTTCCTTCTCCCCATCTAGGGAAAAAAATTGGAGACGGCAGTGCCGTACGGAGAACGGACGAACGGGCCTTACGTGGCTTGTTCTGATTGGAGGAAAAAAAATCCACGATGGGCTCTGGCGGAGCGCTTCGTAGATCGGCTCGTTTCTTTCGGCTCGTACGAGTTCTCAACGACGCGGTCTTCGCTAGGTCAGCTCCGGCTCTCAACACAACGCAGCGCCGTCATCGGTCCTCACGTCAGCGCCGCCATCGCTCAGGTCTCCGCTCCCTCGTCGTAGCGCGGCCATCGCTCCCTCACGTCCACGTCCAGTCTCCGCTCCCTCGTCGTAGCCACAACAGTTACGTGAGGAACGACGGCCACAACGACATGGATGGAGGTGAACGAGAGGCAGTTGACCTCGCTGCAGCCGGGCGGTAGGCGGTACTATGAAATATGTGCTATTTCGATTGAAGCCAGCAACTACGCTGCCTTCAGAAAAAAAAATGCGATCATACAGCTGTTGCGTACGTACAGCAACGTCAAAAGTACACGTCGTTAACAGAACATCTACCTCCTGCGATTAAAGAGCGAGCCGTCTACAAGAGCTGTGCTGCGAGAAAAAAAAAAAAAAAAAAAAGTCTAAGTCCATGCCTTGTTCGTTGATTAATTGCAGCGTTGCCTATGGAAAAAAATATACACGGCACCAGATCACGGCACGCACGATGGAAAATACGGAGCCGATTGCCGCAAACGAGCCAGCAAGCAGGTTGGGCGACGTACGAGCCGATGCACAAATCCAACCAACGAGCCGATGCACAGACGACGGAAGAAACAAGCCATCTACGAAAGCTCCGAGCCCATCGTGGAAAAATTTGCGGGCGAATGAGAAACCGCCACGTAGGACGCCGTACGGACGGCGCCGTACGGGACAGCCGTCCCCAATTTTTTTCCCCATCTAGACCCCAACGTTTCTCCGGTTCTCACTGCCGGATCTCGTAGCCCCCGCTTCCTCTCCTCACCCGATTGCAGGCTCCCGCTCCCTATATGGCCGGCCTCTGCTCCCCATTCGATGCGCTCCCCGTTGCCTTGGTTTCCCAATGTTTCCTGTTCTTTTCAGCTCCCTTTCGTCGTCCAGATCTAGCTAGTTTCTGTACAAACAAATTTGGAGTAGATAACTTGGGATCTAACCCGGACAAATAGGATCTTAGGACCCTCCTTGATGTTGGTTCTGGTTGAATTTACACCACATAAAGGTAGCATAACCGAAATAGACAGGGCCGAATTTTGAAAAATTCCCGATATTTCCTATAATTATTTGCACCTAAATAGATCACTATAAACAAACATGGACTAGCTCAGAGACCCGTCTATGGTCTATCCCAAGGTATAATCACAGATCAGCGAGCAGATCCAGGGTTACTAGCAGAAGACAGTACGGAAAGTACTTTTGCCATGGATAAAGAGAAATCAGTGGCAGATTCTATCACTAACCTGTTAGACGACTGAGGCTTGCACGGAGGTTCCAAAGCTGCTGCTGCTGCTTTGATCGTAGCCTGAGAAGAACGGGGCTCGCTTTATCATCGTTGACGGACTGGAAAATGGATGGAGAAGCCGTACAGGAGCGTATATGCTACTGTAATTAATCAATTGGCAAAAATGTACTGTATATGAAAACTTGGGTCGATCTCGACTTTTATGTGATCTACATGGAAGTGGGCCCCACATAGTAGTGGACCGGGAGCTTGAAAGACCATTTCTCCGAGTGGGCTGTGTCGTAATAATGCTTCATCCAAAAAAAATTGAACAAAGTTGTGCGTAGAGCAATGAGCAGATTGGCCAGGTGTTCCATAAGTTATTCAGCACACTACTAGTTTATTAATTGGTGTAACTATTAACTTGGATGCCGATATTTACCTACTCTCAGCTTATTAAGAACTTTGTAAATGTTGAAACTGCTCAGCGACTGCATTGCTATTGTAATCAAGTAAACAATTGTTGCACCTAACACTGCAACTGCTGTAGCTAGAAGATGGGGCTGTGTACATCAAGAAAACCGATAACCCCAATTGTCAATATGATATGAATAGCACTTGCCATGTACTGTTGATTTTCACATGGTCACACGGAGATGACAGAACACAAACTTTTGGATTATTTATTACTCTTAGTTTTGTGAAGTTTCTTGGGATCATCTCCAAGGAAAGAAAGGGACTCATGAGCTACTATAGTGCCAGACGCCAAGCTAGCCTTGGATGATGATCGCTGTGATTGATTGCACCAACATTATTACAAAATTCTCAGCAGCATTAACACGTGTTTAGTTGTCGTTGTTTTGTTTTTTTGAAAAAGAAGTCGAGTGATATACTACGCAGTGTCTACACGCACCAAGGCTGAGCGCCTGAGCCCATCAATGGATCGTTGAGCTCAACAACAACTCGGCTGCCTGTTTCCACTAGTTTGTTTTAGCCCAACTAGACCGAACCCCAACTCAAGGCCCAAGGCCCCCAATCCCTGATCCCCGTCCGTCCACTGCTGATTGCTAAACGGAGACGAGTGCCGCCGACGCGCATGTCTGCCATTTGTTCTTTACAAATTAAAAATTAAGCCCACGAATGTGAGTGAATATGCGATGATAAATCATACAGTAATAAATCGCTGCTACAACGAACCAAGCAACACCTGTACATTCGTCAACGCGCCAGTATACGTACACCAACGCTGCTCAGTAAAGTTACAACGTTGCTCAGTAAAGTTACAACGTAACTTTCTCTCCATCTCCGCCGTCCAAATCGGATCCAAAGGTTGTCCTTCCTCTCACCTCAGGGGGCCCTTTTGTCAGTCACTTGTTGCCTTTTATCACGCTGATTTTTTCTTTCCTACGTCTCCATTGGCTCTCTCCGAGCACGAGCACTGGCAGACAGGCGCTCCGCTCCATTCACCCGCGCGGCGGCGCTCTCCCGTGCTGTGATGCGCGGTGCTCGGTGGGCAAGGATGGCGCGAAGGGCGACGAGTCGAGCGTGCATGGGCAGCACAGATGGTGGCACAGCGAGCTAGCTCCCAGCGCTGCGAGATTGCATGCGTGGCCAAGGCGGAGGGCGGCGCGATAAATGAGTGACCGGCGCGGAGAGCTGGCTCCTAGCATTGCGAGCGTGCGTGACCAAGGCGGAGGCGGCGGCGCGACAAGCAGCCTGTGCGCAGAGCGACGCAGCGAGCTTGGCGAGTGTGCGTAGAGGGCAGATAGTAGAGGGTGTAGCGCAGCGAGCTTTCGGGGAGCGCCGCGAGTGTGCGCGGTCGGCGGAGCTCAGGGCGGCGCGAGGAACAGGCAGCTGACGCGGTGAGCTTGCAACCAGTACGCGAGCGACGCCGCGGAGGGCGACGCGTGAGCTCTCGACCTACGCGACAGCGATGCGAGGCCGGCGTGGAGGGCGGCACAGCGAGCTTGCGGCGAGAATGGGCTGAGATTGGCAAGCCCGCTCGCGTGCACGTCGGCACCGCGTGTTGCACAAGCCCGGCGGTTGCGTCCCCGCCCGGCCACTGCTCGCCACCAGAAAAGCCCCTGTGTTGCAGAGCTCGCGCCGCGTGCTGCAGAGCTTACTCGGCCCTCTGGCCCATGGACATCGAAGCTACGGGTTCCTGTGGTCGGGCCTGCTGCGCGTCCTCGCTGCAAGGGATGGCAGCCCGCCGGAGCTGCTCATGATCACCGGCATGTACCTGCCGTAGACTGCTGCCGCCTACCGGAGGCGCGGAGGGCGGCGCGGTCGGGCACCGGACGACGGGCGGCGCGGCTAGGCACCAGGCGACGAGCAGCGCAGCCAAGCGCACTTGAGGAACAGCGCAGCAGCAAGGAAGACAGGGTAGCAGCACGGCAACAACAAGGGAGCGGCGCGGCGCGGCGGCGAGGAACTCGTCGCGACTCGCGACGAAAGAGGAAGCGCGGGCGGCGCGGAGCGCGTGCGCGGGAGTTCTGGCGCCGTTCCCGCGTCTCGCATCTGTTAGCACTTGGCGTGGGCCGTGGGCTGAAAAAGCGAGTACTAGTCTCTAAAATCACTGTAGCTGTCAGATGGTAGTTGGAGGGTGGAGATCGCATGAAAGTTGCAACGTAACGTTGCTGAGTAAAGTTACCCGATCTGAGTCCCGCGGCTAGTGGTCGGTTTCACGATCACCAAGGTACCAACGCGGCGAAGCCAGCGTACTCGACGTCGCCGGCGGCGCACTTGTCGTCACCGATCGACTCTGTCGGCGGCCTTGACGACGGTTTGCTTGTACGAGTACTTGGCAGCAACGAGCGCCTAGAAGGCGAGGTTGACGGCGCCGATGCCGGTGAGCAGCCAGTAGAACAGGTCCAGCCTGCTGTGGTCGAGGTCCTTGCCGATCCAGCTGGCGCGGTCGGCCGCCGTGATCACCAGGCTGCTGAGGAAGGTCCCCGCGCCGAAGACGCTCAGGTGTAGAGCCAGATGCCGCGGCTGCGCATCGCCACCGGCTCCTAGAAGTACTCCTGCAGGCCCACCGCCGCGAACGCATCGCCCACGCCCATGATCACGAACTGCGGCACTAGCCACAGCACGGGAACGGCCACGGCGGGTTCTCCCCGTGCGGGCTGTCGGCCGCCGGCGCACCTGGTGTGTACGGCTCCGGCGGCGGCGCGGGTGGCGAAACGTCAGGCTCCGGCTGCGGAGGCGCGTGGTGCCCGTGGTGCTTCGGCGGCGCCTTCGGGCTATGGTGCTTCTGCTTAGGTGGCGCTGCCTTCTCGTGGTCCTTGTGCTTGCTCTTCACGTGCTGGCCGTGGGGGCCGTTCAACGGCGGCGGCGTGGCAGCGACAGGGGAGGACTCAGGAGTTCCCACCGGTGGGGCTGCGGCATCTGCAACTGGCGGCTGCGGCTCTAACACCAACGGCGCCGGCGCTGGGGCACCGGCCTGCTGGCTGCCTTCCGGTGCGCCGGCAAATGAGGAGGAGACCAGCAGTGACCTCGAGGATGCCGCGCAGCATGGCGCGAGCAGCGCGATGGCGAGTTCCACGATGCATGACATCTTGACGAGTCCTTCCGCATGCGTGGAAGCTCTTCTTGGTGCCATGTTGGCAGATCGATCGTTTGGTTTTGCATTGTTGTGCATGGGGTGATATGTTTATATAAGCTACAATGTGTGAGTTGTGATGTTGGGTTGGTAGGGTAAAAAAAAAAGTATTTACCTGTGGAATTTTAAGCTTCAACTGAGTTTGGTATTAGAACATTTTGTAGTGGTCTCTTCCTTTTTACCTGCTCAGTGCTGAATTCAAATGTGCATTGACAATGGGTTGTTGGCCTTCGATGAAGGCGACTCGCATTATATGGAAGTTTAGGCAAGAGTCATGTCATGGTGGATCTCCATGATCTCTCTTTACCAATGATGTCTTTGTATTCACCCGTGAAAAAGATATATATGTTCTGTTGTGTAGCCACATAGGTGTCCATGATAGCCGTAGCAAAGCAAAGTGCCCTTTTTGTGTGGTTGTCCTCCTACTGTTAGTACCCAAAAAAAGTTTTTGCAATATGATTACAAATGGCTTAGTCCATTCAAACTGTCCACTTTTCCGTGTTCAACCACGACTAACAACAATCTCAAAAAACTTTTGTGTGGCAAGGCATGTAATCTTTGATTCTGGTGGTCAAGGTTCGGTTAAAATCCAAAAAAAAAAAAAAAAAAAAAAACGGTGCATACCGATTTGGACGAATTTCAAAAATTCGGACCGGCATCCACTAAAAATTTGAACAAAATTTCCCCAAATGGACAAACATGTGCGTACGGGACTGCCATGGAATGGACAGGCGGTGGGGAAGGAGGCGATGATGCGGTGGTGGCCGCAGTAGGTGGGGCAGAAGAATGGCAGCGACGACGCGGTAGAGGCAGTGACGGCGCAGCGGCTAGCGTCCAGGATCGTCCATGACACGCGGGTGGCGTCCAAGTTGTGAGCTCTGACGTCGGGAAGCACCTGGTGGCTCTCGCGATGGCTGCGCGGGAGCAGCCGGCGCTGGCAACGAAGCGGACTGTGGGATGGGGAATTGACGTAGTGTTTGTGGGCTCCTTACTGGACCGTAAAATGGGTTACAAATTTGAATCGGGCTGAAGTATTTTGGCCCACAGACGACCGGATAAATAAAGCTACTGATTCTTGTGGAAGAGGTTTTACTGGATCATCATTGAAATAAGCAACCACTTGCTGCAATAGTGATGATACACACAGATTAGAAGGACACGATTTACTTGTAAGCAGAAGACCTCATACGATTTCGTAAACATGCATGCAGAATTGCAGAGCCCTTATCTTGGACAGGGACTATTGTTTTTGATGATCAGGCCATCCAACGGACGCGAGACCGGTCACTTTATTCTGTCAGAGTACTAATCTCATCAGCCTTTTGTTGCCAGTCCCAGTCCCATGGACTTCTTATGGAATGAGCTTCTTTACTGGTTATTTGCTCTGGGTACCAGGTGACCTCCACTTGTACTTCATTTCCGTCGTCAGTTCTACTTTTACTCGAAATTGTACTTCATTTCTGTCGTCAGTTCTACTTTTACTCGAAATTCCATTGCCCAAGCAGAGAGGAGCTTTCACTTCAACTTCCTTGCTATCGTCAGCTTCAATCTGCAGGTTCACCTCTAAGACGGAGCTGCTGGAGCAAATTTTTGAGCCAACTTTGCCAATATGATAATCGGATTGGGGAGTTGCTCGATTGCAATTCACCACTCCCATCCATATCTCATCCACATTTTTTTCTAATAAAGGATTTAAATAAATCCGGCTTCATCTATATAGAATCAGACCATTTTATTACATAGTAGCATGCACAAAAATAACCGTTTGAGCTGTTTAAAACCACCACAAATGTGGGGAAAATAAAAATGAAATTTTTTTGACTAAATATAACCAATATGTCTCTATGATAGCCATCCATTGGATCCGAAGAAATCAAGCGCCCTTTGTTTCTAAATATGAAGCCACAAAGGTCATTTGGTCTTGAAGATCTTCATGCCTTTGTAGTTTTGCCCATTGACGAAGCTAGTGCGTTCCTCGGAATAGAACCCGCAAGAGATTTTTTTGTCTACATTTGTCAAAAACCACCTCATTCCTGGTTAACCATATTGCCCAAAAAAGAGATGCAAGCTGCGATTAACAATAATGTATTATACTTCTTGTTGCCCACTTTGGACCAATTTTGAAATAGATCATATGTATTCAATGGTGGGGCAATTCCAAAAAGTATATGAATGGAGCGCCAAAGAAATTTAGCATGAGAACATTGGAAAAAGAGGTGTTGAATCGATTCTAAGGAATAACAAAAACGAACAACCCGATATCCCCATGCCAATTTCTCCTAGCCAAATTATCTTTGGTTAAGATTACACCTCGTTTCAAGTACCACATAAAAATTTTAATTTTCATGGGTAGTTTTGTTTGCCAAATATCCTGTGACACTCTCACTTCATTATTAATTAACACAAAGATACATAGACTTGACTGTGAAAGTACCCGAGGCCATTAAGCCCCAAACAAACACATCTCTTTCCTCGCATAAGTTAACCTTGTTATAATGAAAGTATTATACGGTTCCAATTGATCATGTTTTCTTCCACTAAATTCCTTCTAAAAGAAATATTTAGTATAGGAGTGCTCACTACATTGGCTATTGTATCCTGCTTTCTTCTTACAATATTAAACAATGCTTTGGGAATCTATCTTTGAGTGGTTTGTTACCTAGCCAAGTATCTAACCAAAATCTAGTTTGTGTCCTATCCTTTACTTTAAAATGTCCTAACTCCATAAAAGTATCTTTCACATTCATAAGACTCTTCTAAAAGTGTGAATCAGTTGATTTCTTTATACAACTCCCTAATGTTTTATCCTTGATATATTTATTTCTTAATAGATCTTGCCATATCCCTTCCTCATTTAACAATTTGAACAACCACTTACTAAGCAAACATTTATTTTGAATTTTCAAGTCTAGAATTCGAGACCCCCTTGGTCTTTTGGTTTCCTTGATATACCCAACTTAACTAATCTATATTTTCTTTTATGTTGATCGTTTTTCCCAATAGAACCGTGATCTGAAGCATTCGACTTTTTTAAAACTCCTTTCGTAGTTCAAAGAAGGACATCATAAACTTGGGTAAGCTAGACAACACCGAATTTATGAGTACCAACCGCCCCTACCGAAATGAGTTTGCCTTTCCATCCACCTAATCTTTTCTCTAATCTTTCTTCAATAATTTTCCAATCTTTATTATTCAACATTCTAAAATGCATGGGCAATCCCGGATATCGAAATGGGAATTTACCAATGGCACAACCAAAAAGTCACGTATAAAAACTCCTCATGTTCTTTAGCTCGGCCAAAACAAAAGACCTCACTTTTATGAAAGTTAATCTTTAAGCCAGATAGTTGTTCAAAAGTGCTAAGCAACAGCTTCATGTTAGTTGCCTTTTCAACATTGTTGACTGGTAACCAACGACAATTTAAATACCGTCAACATAACACCAAAACTACCTAGAAATAGGGATTTCAACTAACATATTCCAAAGTTTTGGTGTTTATTTGGACTTGCGGTACAAACTCATGGATGATCACTTTGGGCCAAAAAGACAAGAAAAAGAAATAAAATCAATAAATAGAAAAAAGCCCAAAGGAGCAAATGGCAAGCCCAAAACGAAATCGCAACAAAACGTCGAAACCAGGCCTAGAAGGCAATTGCACCATACAACTTTTCAGAGCAAAGGAAGCCCAGCTGCCGAAGCCCGGTCGGCCGGCCCCTGGCAGGTGTGCGCGCGCGCACCCTGCGGTGCGGCCGCACCCCGGCAGAGGCGGTTCGCGCCCATCTTCGGCGAGGCGGTTTGTTACCTTCCAAAATCGGGTGAAACCGACGTGGGATAGTCGGTTTGTCGTACATGGAAGGTTTTCCTAGGTCGGTTTGGGTGGTTTTTAGCACTTAGGTCCCTCCCCCTTATGTATAAATAGACCCCCTCTCTCCCTCTCAAAGAACAACACATTTTACAAGGAGAAACCAGTCCACTTGTGCAAGAGAGTAGAATTAGATCTTCTTCTTCTTCTACTTCTTCTATTCTATCTCCCCATTCTAGAGAGTGAGAGAGGGAAAGGCTAGAAAGAAGCTTGTTTTTTTCTACCTGAGTTGTCGGTTAAGCCCCTCGGTGTTCCGCTGTTCCTAGGAGGACGGAGTGCCGGACTTGTCGGTACCCGCCCGGCTTGTACCTCTGCAAACTACTTACACTTTGGTAAGCAGCCTTTGTGATTATCTTGCAGCTATTTAATTTCCATCGTACATTTCTTAGCTGTTGTAGACTTGCGGGATTGGTAGATCGTTTACGTTAGTTCTTGGTGGAGGGACTCTTTAATCGGGGAACCTTGGTCAACATCAAGAACTGTGACCAATAGTGCAAACGTGGTGTTTGGACTAGCGTTCACCTACCTTTTGCGGTGCATCCCACGGTTGAGGGGGTAGGCGGCTTGGTCGTGACAAGCCTTGTCCGTCCCTTGAAATCCCCCCATGTTCGGCTGCGTCGTAGAGCTAATTGCCGGACACTGTCCTTTGGGCGTGGGCCGGTGCCCGAAGTGAGTAGACAAAGACTTTAGGAATCACCGCGGAAAACTTAGCCTATAGATACCTCGCTACTCTTAGAAAACAAACCCTTGCCTTAGGTTGACATAAACCTGAAAAGCCAGCTGCGCGACCGTCCCTGTGAAAAATACGATACCCTGCTTACCACCGGGTGAAG
Source organism: Hyparrhenia diplandra (assembly GCA_015847255.1). Lineage (NCBI taxonomy): Eukaryota > Viridiplantae > Streptophyta > Magnoliopsida > Poales > Poaceae > Hyparrhenia > Hyparrhenia diplandra. The sequence goes on along the minus strand of JADLZK010005142.1, from coordinate 289,160 downwards.
TGCTACAACGGTATTTCCGTGCGCTTGCGGATTTCTCTGTGTGCGTAAGAAACACCAACAAACATCGTGGCTCATAAAGATAAGCCATCTTGCACTAAGTGAGGGATTACTCCTTCAACTTGACCCACTTCCTTGGCTCACGGCAACGACTATTCCAAAGACATTACATGCCTCTCGCTTATATAGCCCGGCTAGTGGGACTTGTAATCTAAGCAATCTCTCTATAAGGTTTCCTTATATGATTGGAATACCTTTTACAAGCAATATTTATTTATTTCTTAATAAGGGCTTTCCTTATAGATTGGAATATTCTCTTTTACGCACCAAAAAGCCTAAGATAATCCTAACTTGAAGACGAAGCGAGTCGGACGTGGAGGGGAGAGAGGTGGCGGCAGCGGCGGGGACGCCGGTTCCCCCACCCACGCGCGCCAGGCCCCCTTGTGGGCGGTCGCTATCGGTTCAGCCCTTTTAGCTCGTTGCGGGCTCCAATTCTGGGTCTTACATGACACTTTTGTTATCATCGAAGTCACTTGGGTCTTTTAACGTGGCCCAATTCGATAGACAATGAGAGATTGCATATGTGTTTTTACTAGCGCTTTTGTGTAGTGACAACGATTAACATCAAGTGATTATAACAGATAATTACGTACATGTGTTCATAGTGGTGAGTGTGCGTGTGTGTTGACCGTCTGCGTTGTACTGTGTAATCTCAAAAAAAAAAGGATAATGAGAATTTATATTAGAAAGAAAAGAAGCACCAAAATGAATCCATCAAGATTCAAACAATTTCAACCTAGGATCCATAAGGTAGAACATGATTTTACAAAAAAAAGTATTATTAGTTTTGAAGGTACTACAATATGTTGATGACACGATCATATGCTTAAAGCATGATCTTGAAGGTGCAAGAAATTTGAAATTTCTTCTTTATCTTTATGAGTTGATGGCTGGCCTCAAAATCAATTTCTTGAAAAATGAAATCATAACTATAAATGATGAGTGTAACTGGGATAATGTCTATGCTGAAATTTTTACATGTCGGGTGGGATCCTTCCCCATCAAATACCTAGGAGTTCTGTAAGTCCCATGAGACTACACATTGTTGATTTGATGCCTTTGGTTGAAAAAAGTCGAAAAAAATTGAGTGCGTGGAAAGGTAATTCTATGTTTATAGCCGCGCGAAAGATACTTGATTGATACAAGTCTTACTAACACTCCTATATATCAAATGTCTATATATCTTTCTCCAAAGTCTATTGTGGCTAGTCTTGATAAAATCAGAAGATATCATCTTGTTAGGTGGCCTAAGATGGGGGACTAAAAAGAAAATATCATCTTGTTAGGTGGCCTAAGATTTGCGAGATAAGAAAAAAGGAGGGCTAGGGATTAAAGATATTAGATTGCTAAATATTAGCATGTTATGCAAATGGCTCTGGAAACTTGATAAAGGTACTGGGCTTTGGCAAGATATCATTAGATACAAGTATCTCGCAAAAGGATACTTTGACTAATGTGAAACACAAACAAAATGATTACGCTATTTGGACTGATCCGCTTAAGGTCGGAAAATATATCTCCAAGGGAGGAGAAGTGAAGTAAGAAATGGTAAATCTACTTTTTTTTTTTTTGAAAGATGCTTGGATGTTTGATAAACCTCTTATGATTCTGTTTAGTGAGCTATATAAGATATGTGATCAAAAGGATATAAAAGTGGCTCGAGGCTATATCGACCCATACAAAATATCGTTTACTAGATGGCTTAATGGTAAAAATAAAGATGATTGGATATTCATATTAAAAAAAAAAAACTCTCTGGGATTATGTGAAGAACCTGATTTAATTTACTGCAAGTTTGGTCACAATGCAATATTTTCTGTTAAATCCATTTACAGAGCTTTGAATGGTAGTGAATCGGCATTTATCATAAGAAGATTTGGAAGTGTATAATTCCAGAAAAGATTAAGATTTTTTGTGGTTAGTAATGAACAATGCAATTCTTATAGGGGACAATATGAAAAAAAGAAAGTGGAATGGAGATCCTACTTGTTGTTTTTGTAATTAGCTAGAAACTATTGACCATCTGCTGTTTCAATGTAGTATGGCTAGAGCTGTATGGGCAACTTTTGCCATTTGTATTGGTGCTCAGGATCGGATATCCCAAAAACATAAGACAAACATGGAAGTGATGTAATAAATGGCTACCAAAAGGAGGGAAATACCACACTGTAGGAATTGCAGCTATCTGTTGGTCCATTTGGAAGGCTAGAAACAAAATGTGTTCTGAGAAATCAAAAGCTGCAACTCCACTGACCATAGTATGTCATGCATGCATGCGCCTTAATGAGTTACTGGGCGGGTCTCTTTTGCAGGTATATAGAGAAAGAAGCACTTAAGCTGTGAACAAGATGATGCAGATTGCTGTCAGGTTACTTGCGAAGAAGCACAAGAAAGACCATCAGCAACAGGGAGACTATGATGAGAAGCAAGCAAAGGATGCTATGGAGTGGTGACAGACAAGAAGACTGCTTTCAATCTTGTTGTCCTGATGGTTATCAAGACTTGTTTCTGCTACTCCTCAAAAAAAAAAAAAAAAAAAAAAAAAAAAAAAGACTTGTTTCTACTAAAGTGATAGAGTCTGCTTCTCGTTAAGTCTGTAGTCTGTTGGTATTGGTCTGTTAAACTGATGTCTGTCCACTTTTTGTGTTGCTCATGCTGGAAAGTATGTTTGGTTTGCTCAATGTGGGAGCATAGGCTAGAGCTATCTTCTGTTTCCTGTTATCTAGTTCTTTTCAAACTCAGACTTTATATTTCCGTTATCATATAATGGAAATAGGGTTATCCCTCGGTTTTTAAAAAAATGTTAATTAATCTCTTCAATGCAATGTTTACCTCTGGGTACCAGTTAACATCCACTTGGACATTCTTGCCGTCGTCAGTTTTTGCTTGAACAAATGCCATTTTGGAAGCTGAGAGGAACTTGTACTTCAACTTCCTTACCGTCTTCACTTTCAATCTGCAGGTCCACCTCTATGTGAAAGCAGCCTATCGCATGCCACTGCAACCACATTTCTTGCCAGCTCAAGAAGGAACCACGAGTCGGCGTCGTCGGTACGGGAGAAATACCGAGGCGTCGGTGGTACAAGAAAAACATACTGTTCGAATACAACTGAGAAAGACAAAATAATGCATGTTTTCATATACAAACTTTTTATAGATAAGGGAGCAAAGTTGCAGCCTCTACTGTTCATAGATGGTACACAACGGATAGCCAGGGATACAAATCAAAGCCATAAGGCTTGTACACCACAAGTAAAAATAAACTCCAGCCCAGCTAGTGCGCAAACCAGGAAAAACAACACTATCAGCAATACATGCAGCACGACGGATCCATTTTTCATATACAAATAAGAGAACACACAACTTCATTTTTTTCAATGAAGAATAACTAAATTGGAAAACCTGCTGAAGGGTCCAGTTGTGTGGCACAGATCGAGATTACTCCCGGCCAATCACTTGAGAAATTAACCTGGTGAAGGGACCATCCCTAACAAATTCCGGGTACCAGGAGGTGTCCGCTCGAATTCTGTCGCCGTCGTCGTTTTCCCATTCTCTCCTGCTAACTCCATTACTCAAGTCAAGAGATGTCCTGAAACTTTTTACCAGATTGTTGCCATCTGTAATATCAAGGTCCCAATCTATGTAGAGCGTCGAACCAAATGGCACCGCAACAACAGACCGCGCTAGCGGGCAGGAACGTGAAGCTCCGGGCATCACGTGAGGAGAAGGCCAAACCCTTGGCTGGTGTAGGGCGTCTAAAGAGCACGCTCCCAGGTCGGCCGCCCGGTCCCGTGGCCCATGTGCGCGGTGAGGTATCGACGTGCGCGGTGATTGTACCGTGTACCTTGGGAGTGTCGACCGTTCTGTATTTATTGAGCAGCTTCAGCTTGAGATTCAAATTGGCTTCTATGGCGTTGGACAGCACCCTGTACGTGATCCATACTACGCGACCGCGACCGAGCGGGTCATCTTGTGGCAGAGTCAGAGTGATAGTGGCCTCCTTGGGATCTGGGTCATCAACTTCACGGGAGAATTCCTCTTTGTAGCCATCCCATTCCCACGACCATACTTCGCCGTCTTGGTCGGGCGTTGATGATGGGATGTGAACTTCGAAGACAAAGCTCCCGTACGCCGAGATGCCAGTGTAGGGTCCTGTCAGCTCCAATTTTTCCTGCATGCATATGCATTACTTGACTGCTTGGATTGATACGTAACGTTCACACAGTTCAATATACTGTATAGTTTTTCTGGTCTTTTGATTAATGTTGAAAGGCCGCGGCATAATGCCCTTCAACTAAAAAAAATATACTTTTTCTCATCCAATATATAAGTGCATAATCATTTTTCATAATAAGGGTCTGTTTGGTTCCCATGAGACTAGGGACTAATTTTTAGTCCCATTTAGTCCCTAAATAACCAAACATAAGGACTAGGGACTAATTTTTAGTCCCATTTAGTCCCAATTTCACTAGACTCTTGGGAGGGGCTAGTGACTAATTTTTAGTCTCTATTAGTCTCTAGTTCCTAGTCCCTCCATCCAATTATGCCCTAAATCTAATGCTTTTAAATTGTGTTGTCAATCTACATGTCAGCCCCGACCGAGCAAGTGGGCTGACAAGGGCCCGAGGAGGGGTGCCCGGCACCGTGCCCTTTAGGGGACCGCGTGCCAGGGAGGAAGCCACTACCGCCGATGGCCCTCCAAGGCATCCCTCTACTATCCATATCTGTAGGATCTTCAATAGGAATAGGATTAGTTAAGATAGGAAAGAGTCCACATCTATAAAGACTTCCATCTTTAGATTGCTTAAAGAGAAATCTACCCATGACTGTAAATAGAGCGACAATATAATCATTGAGATTAAGAAAGAAATAGCCGAAAGGCTTATCCTCGTCCTTCTCCTCTCTCTTTCTCCCTCCGTCTTGTAGCGCCACCAGCCTCTCCCTCCAGCCCTAGCCCCACCATCATAGCTACCGCCCCCTAGGGCACCCTCCCAGTCAGGCCCTTGGCACTATAAAATGTATTTTTTTGCATTTAAGTTAGACAAAGAAAAAGGGTTTGACGTAGGCCATGCCAATGTATTTATATTTCCGACCACAAAAGTATCTATCAGAGGCTGCGTGGCTGGGTTCCGTTGCCTTTCCACGCACATGAAAATATTTAAGTCACTACCACTACACTAGTCCATGGACCCGCTCACTCGCACAAAAGCTAGTATCTTGTAAGAGATAAGCATTAGTTTTTTAATACATCTAATAAGTAACAAAAAAAAAATTTTATATACTATTAAATTGGTTTTTTTTTTCTCTTTGTTTGTTTTCTTTTTTTTTTTTTTGATAAAGTATACCTGTATTAATTAAAGGAAAAGCAATACAAGTACACCGTATAAGAGCAACTCCAATAGTTTCTCATTTGTGGTTTGGCATTTATCTTGATTTGCCAACTCTCAAATCCAAATGCCAAATCTAAAAAGAGTTCATCTCCAACAGTTTGGCATAATTCATTTGGCAAACTCACATCTAACTTACATCATGAACCCTGAAAGAGAAACAAAATTATGTTTATATCCTTCCACCTCTTGAAAACTTACCTCGGGAACCCCGAGGCGAAAACAAAATTATGTTTATACCCTTCCACCTCTTCTAATACGTGCGTTGTGCCGTGAATGCCAAACGTCGTGGCCGCGCGCAAAAAATGCGCCATTTGCCGAGAAAAATGCCAACTCTCCCCGAATGCCAAACGTGAATGCAAAACTGTTGGAGAGTGATTTTTGAGGTCTTTGGCAAAATATGCAAATGCCAAACGTGAATACAAAACTGTTGGAGATGCTCTAAGGATATGGATGATAGTTACCCGCCTATAATCTATAAGAACCCCAACAAATAAGAAAATTACAAACTGGTCCTTAGACCCATCCGGAAACGAACACCACCGCAACCGTCTCCGTCGAAGACCGCCGCCACCGGCCGCCCGCCAAACCTGAAGCACCAAAAGCCGGGAGGAAACCGCCGACGTTGAGGTGGACTGCGAGAAGACGCCGATCTCGCAAAGGCGAAGAAGTCGTTGAACGCCCATCCGTCGGGATCACTATCGAGTTGAAACGGCGATGGTAGCATCCTCCATCACGGTGAAGCGAATCCGGTCGAACCACCAATCTTCCAAAAGACCCGCAGCCATCACCGCATCCACGAAAGTAGGGGCCAGGGAGCCTCCACGCACCAAGGCGCAAAGACCTCGCCCGGCCGAACACTCCTAAACAAGATCCAAGAGCGGACCTTACCTCCACACCCTCGTCGCCGGCGCTGGAGACAAACGCCGCCGAGAGCGGGGGAGAGCATAAATAAGACCTGTAGTTGTTCTATTATAGATACTAGTCTATTATTTTATACCGTTATAAAAAAGTAGTCATAGCTAGTCTCTATCAACACTAGTACCCAACTCTTTTTTTTTTTTTGTGACGGGCGAATTCGATTTTAGGTGGTGGGCATCGGCGCCCGTCTCCCCCACGATGTCACGGCAAATGGAGGAACATCCGTGGCGAGCACTGTGTGCCCCTCACGGTTAATAAAAAAATAAAAAACAAAAAAAAGCCGCACGGGCCCGATCGGCCTAGGTCTGCCTTTGGCGCCGTGCCCACCGCCGATCCAGCCGCTCCGCCGCCCCCACGCGTCGCCCCGAGATCCGGCCGCCGAGCAACCGCAACCGCCGCCGTCCAGAGCCCGCCATCGAGATCCACGGGCCGCTGCCCTGGAGAGGCCGAGCAGCGCCGTTAAATCGCCGCCTGGAGCGTCCCGCCGCGCCGCCTCTAGGCGGGAACCGCTGCCGGGCCGCCGGGCAGGGAGGATGGGGGCCCGCCGCCGCGGATCCGGCCGCCCGGCCGCCAGAGGAAAGGAGTTGGCCGCGCCGCCGTCCGATCCACCGCCCCAGCTCGCCCGGCCACCGGAGAGGAAGGGAGGGGTCCCGCCGCCGCGGATCCGGCCGCCTGTCCGCCGGGCAGGGAGGACGGAGGGCGCCACACGCGGATCCGGTCGCCTTGCCGCCGGAGAGGAAGGATTTGGCCGCGCCGCCGTCGATCCGGCCCCAGCTCGCCCGGCCACCGGAGAGGAAGGTGGGGGTCCCGCCGCCGCATCCGCGCATCCGCCGCCGGGCAGGGGAGGATGGAGGGGCGAGCTGCTGTCTTGCGAGAAGGGGGAAGGTCGGGCAGAGAGAGAGAGAGGTTGGTTGGAATGAGAGTTGAGGCGAGAGAAACCCTAGAAGTGCTGAATATATATGGCCCGATAGGAAGGGATTCTGGGCTTTGCCGTGGGCTTCGAAGCATTTCCGTGGCGGGCCCATGTAACATGTCCGCCACGGTAAAGGCTTGTATTTTGCGTGGCGGGCGTGTTAACGTGCCCGCCATGCGAAAAATCTTTCCCGTGGACGGGCAAAAAACGCCCGCCACGTAAAAAAAAACTGGATGTGGCGGAGTATTTTCCGTAACGGGCAAAAAAAGTGCCCGCCACGGAAAAGATTTTGCCAGTGCTCGCAAAATCATTTCGTTACTAGTGCAAGTGTGTTAAACTTAAAATAAATTATTATTGATCTATATGTTTTTCTCCATGTATATATACATATAATACCTGTAGTTGTCCTTCCTCCTCTTCATCGTCGTGGCTGTAGATGATCTGACCTTGTATCCCGTCCAAGACCGCGATGGTCATGCCGACGATAGGACGAAAGTTGACACGCACGGCCAACACCTCCACCCGCGGTCGGCCACGCATGCGGAAGCCTCCTTTGCCAGCATGACGACTTGTTGAAATGTTCAGAAGATTCCTAAAAAAGAAGGAAAAAAACTTTCTACCGCTACCACCACCGCCAGTGCCACTGCCAGAGGTACCGCCAGACTGGTGGCCGCCGCTGTGGCCCTTGGTGCCACCAGCCATCTGGTTACCGCCACGGCCTGAGGCGCTGCTATCCTGCGGGTTCCTGCCACTGGCCCCACTACTGCCACCGCGGCTGACGGGACAGTTGAACACGAGGTAAATCATACCTAGCACCTCGTCTAAGCTCCTCATTCCGCAAGCCGCCCGCAGCTCTAAAAAATCTAGACAGTCATCATCGTAATTAGACTCCTTCCATAGCAGCAGAGTCCGTGACATGTTCTTCCAATTCCACGTTAAATCCATCAGTCGATCGCTGAACTTTACCCGCCTGCCTGATGTCCAGTCATGAGCAAAGTGTGTGCGATGTTCGTTCATCCTTGTGGATTCACATAACACCATGATCAGGCCCGCCAATGCCTCCCTGGCCGGGCGGTTGTCCTCCTTTCCCTCCACGAACGTCGAGAGCGTGCGCACGGCATCCATCGCGAAGTCCCTGTTAAGATTTAGCCTGATCATCTCTTGCACGATTTGGCTGTTAGGCACGTCAAGTATGGTTCGGTACTTGACACCCCAGCACACCGGCGCATAGGCATTGACTTTGTAGTTTTGCGGTAACACTGACATGCCGGTCGGGTTGCCCCTACAATAAGAACGTGTGTATGTAGTAGGTAAAAGAAAAAAATGTGATAATATAGAGAGAGAAAAGACTACACTTGAGATATTTTAAACTAGATAGATAGTATAGCGGGACGTTTTCTTATGAAATCTGTAAATAAAGTAATAACAATAAAGTTCTACAGAAATTAATGCTACATTACTTAGAATATAAATATCTTATAGACACTCAAGACATTGGGTGAAAACGTACCTACTCATAATAATTTTGCATACATATAAGAAAAAATTGAATGACAGACTGAGAGTTGACCATCGGTTCCTAACATAATCCCTTGTATAGTGCTCATGATTTCATACTAGAAGGATTTCCAGCGTTACCATGGGTATGAAGAAGGAATATAAATATGAGTTAGTATGTTAATTACTAAGAATTATGAGATGTATATGTATGCAAAAATATGGTATTATTAATTTGTATGCATGAGATGATATATCAATGAGAATTAGTGGATTGCGTGGTACGATGACATGGACAATAAAATGCTTATGTGTCTTGCTAACATGGACATTACATTTGCATGTGCTAGTAGATTTTAATTATTTGCGATAATGCATAACGTAGTTGGACAACTTGCATGTTGAGATAAATAGCTAGTGAGCCTTTGCTTATTGGATATTAATTGTATGTGATAGTGGATTGCCTTGGTTGGATAACTTGCATGTTCAGAGAAATAGCTAGTGGGGTTCATCTTTATAAGAGTTATAGAGAGATAGATTATAGATATCCACTAAATATAAGTACTTTCTTAGAAATTGAAAATGTTCAGCCTCACAAGTAGTTACTCCCACAGTTCCAAATTATAAATCTCTTGACTTTGTTGATTAATCCATTTTGCTATATATCTAGGACATATTATTATATCTAGATGCGTATCCAAATAGATATACTAAAAAATAGATGTATCTAGACACTATTTATCCCATATATTCCGCCACCAGGATCCTCTATGTCCTAACCTATCTTTGGAAACTTTTTAGGAATTCTGTAAAATCTGAGACAACTCTTACCTTTTAAAAACTTTATGAAGTACTTCAGTCCCTAAATAAGTGTCATTTACGTTTCTTAATAAACAACTTTATTTAAATAAGTATTAAAAATATTTATAGTACTTAATTAATATCATTGGAAAGATCTTTAAATCTAGTTTTTATTAAAAAAATTTAGAGATCCAAATGTTGTACATGTTTTCTATAAATAAAGTCAAACTCGTGACACAAACACAACCGGTGACCATCTTTCAGGGACAAAAGGAGTATTTGTCAAAAAAAAACAACTCGAAAAGACAATAAATCACCTTCAAAACCACATCAAACCAGGACAAAGATGTAATTTGAAAGGTTTTGATAGTTTAGAGGGTAAAATGTTGTGTTTTTAATTTTAATCTGTGAGAGGAAAAAACATGGCCAAAATTCAAAGAGGTAGAATGAATTTTTTTCCATATATCCCTCCACTCTTTGATTAAGATGTTATTAATTTAGAATTTACTATGCGTACTGACCCAGGGATCAAACATAGCGCACAATGGACTTGGAAGGAAAGGGCCTCAAGTTGTAATTATTAGTGTTTGGTGGATCAAGTTATATTATATTTTGTGACGCAAGATCAAGTTATATTATATTAACGTAATGAAATAATTCATCCATTCAAAATTATAAGCCTACTAAAAATCTTGAAGAGTCAAAACACTTCAAGTTTAACCAGAGTTGTAAACTAGAAAAACTTGTGATATCAATAGGTATACAATGGAAATATAAGTAATGAATAATATAATGGTACTCAGTCGACATCATAAATGTTATTATTTTAACATGTAAACTTGATCAATCTTGAGATGATTTGACTCTACAAGTTTCTTGAAATGACCTATAATTTGAGACGACGAGAGTAGAATTTTAATATATTTGTAGTTCAGTTAATGAGTTAATAGACAAAGATATAATTTTATTTTTTTACAAATGACTTCATTAAGATGAGTATCAAATTTAAAATAAAATGAATTTTATGAAACCTCAGATTATATATGCTAAAAGAACTGGATATATAATATAGACGTGCATCTGGAAAAAAGAACTATATAAGATGTGCCACCACGTACCGGTTGTTTCGTGGGCCCAACAGCTCGAATACTTCTTCCTGATGGTTCATGAAGCCCATGACGTACATATTATCATTCCGGACGATCAAGGTTATACTCGATGGAGGGCTCGATGGACCTGCTTCCAGCTTGATGTGAAGCCACCGGGAAGGTCTAGCACGTAGCACGGGGAGCACTGGATATTGAGACTGATATTGAGACTGATACCACTCTCGGTCTGGGTGCTCAGCCAGGAGATCCCGGGGAATCCTGGGCGAGCAAGTCACGAAGCTTCATGATGTTGTTAGTGAAGTCACCACCGATGTCAATCGTGATAAGTCCTGGCTGATTAGCCATTTCGATGTGGACTATACAGAACTTCCGTTCCTACAGTTTTTTGCAGACTGCTATAAGGTCAACGGAGCACATGTATGTATAATAACTGACGGAGCTATATATTGTACAAAAATAAACATCTAAAAAACATGTGCATACTAATTTGCATTCACGGTAACCACAACCTAATAATTAAGGAAAAGAGGTAATTATATTGTGACTTGTGGGATGTTATCCTCCTATGTAATGGAAAGTGCACTATTTTTATTTACGTGTTACACTCTATAGGTTTGAAACAGCATTGTACTAACTAGTAAAAAAATTCAGTCAAATTCATTTTTTTGTCAAGTCTATAGTTCAAACATGCCTATAAGTTCTGATTTCAATATAGAAGTGTAAACTTTCTAAACTATATATCATTTGTTGCATCTTCATGTCTCTTTGATCAATTTTTTTGGATAAAATTCAGTTAAATATTAGCTAAATCTGAAGATTTTACGGGTAAAAAAAGTGTGTCCTGGCCCAAAATTTCTGAGATTTGACAATAATGGTCAGGTCCAAATTTTTGGTGATACAATTTTTTTTAGATTTCAAGACTTGTCTGAATTTTCTTTTGACTTTTTGTAAGCTGCTGTGTAGAAATGATACAAAACTTGCTTGTTTCTGCTGTAGCTCGCACTACAGGAATCCCGCCGCACTCGTCAAAGCACCGCAAAGCGCACTCGGCAAAGAAATCGTCGGCAAAGCATTCTTTGTCGAGTGCCACGTATCGAGTGCCGTAAAACTCTCGTCAAAGATAAAAGTCGAAAATAACCAAAAAAATAGCAAAAATTTTTTTTTTTTTTTCGCCACCGACCAGCTACTACTTGCTCTGACTCATGATCTTTTTCCAAGTTTTTTCGACACTTATCACACTTTGCGGCGAGTGGGATTGAACCCACAACCTCTCTCTCGTGTCTACTGCCTTACCACAGCACTACACAATCACGTGTGTCTAGATTCCGTATTAGCTCCTCATATATTATACTAAATCGGAAATTCGAATTTTTCAAACGATCTCGTATGCAAAAACTTCCTAAATAAAAATTGTAGATCTTGAAAAGTAGTGAAACTTTGTAGTTGACAACTTTTTGATTTAAAATCGTTTAGGACCTCAAAACTGATTTGAAAACAGGGATTTGCCGAGTGCCTAAAAAAAGACACTTTCGGTATACAGGTTTTTTCAAACCAGTTTTGAGGCCCTAAACGAGCTTAAATAAAAATGTGTCAACTACAAAGTTTTATAACCTTTTGAGATCTACACTTTTCATTTATGAAGTTTTTCCATCCGAGGTCATTTGAAAAAAAATCGAGTTTTAAATTTGAGAGCGCTTTAGACCAAGTTTTGCTTGATAAGATGAATTGAAATCAAAATGTTGTATACTATAAAGATTCATATCTTTTGGAGACTTACAAAGTTTACTTTGGTCATTTATTTATTTGACAAAATGTTAGTAACATTGTTCGTAAATCTTTTTAATCTCTCTTCTAGTTCTTGGAAACTATGAGAGAATATGAAAGAGATGTAAGTTTTGTGAACACCGTTATTGATGCTTTGTCAAATGAAGAAATGACCAAAATAAACTTTGTAGAGCTCGAGAAGTTATGAAACTTTGTAATTGAAAACTTTTTATTTAAGCTCGTTTAGGGGCTCAAAAACTGATTTGAAAACATGCTTTGGCAAAGAGCCTCTTTGCCGAGTGCCTTTGCACTCGGCAAAGATTTCTTTACCGAGTGTTTTTATTTGACACTCGGCAAAGAAGATCTTTGCCGAGTGTTTTTTTCTTTGCCGTGTTTTTTTATTTGGCACTTGGCAAATAGGCTCTTTGCCGAGTGCCCGAAGAAAACACTCGGCAAAGAGGTTGACACTCAACAAAAAGGCGGATTCATGTAGTGTCGAAGTCGTTCTTTGGAATCATAGTGTGCAGTAATTGTGTTGTTGGCCCTTGTGACATGTGGAGTTGTGGTTGGTGGATTTAATACCACCTTGGAAGTTTAGCATCTCCGTGTTAACCCTTTTACATGAAGCGAGAAAAAAAGTTTAAGAGAGATACTACGTGTATATATATGTATATATGGTCGGAGCTAGGCCATGTAAGAAGGTTTTGGATTTGTGGTGTTACATTAGTACAGATCACAAATGGCTAATATCTTTTTTCCTTTGAGATTCATTTCCAACAATAGTAATTCTGAACAACATAGTGAATGTTTTAAATAACTATTTGTCATCATAGTACTTTTAGAGTGCAATATATACAGATCACAAATGGCTATATCTTTTTTTTTTTTTGAGATTCATTTCCAACAATAGTAATTCTGAACAACATGGTGCATGTTTTAAATAACTATTTGTCATCATGGTACTTTTAGAGTGCAATATATGACCTAAAGTGCTTGTTTTAATAAAATTCCTATTTAGCAGAGGCCTAGTTTTTGTGTTTCTATTTGACGATGTTGTGTCCAATAGGCAGTTGGTAATAAGAGCTGGTAATTGTCATCTTCTGATGTGAATCTAAGGGTTGGTAACTCTTGGCTGAAAAGAAACAATATATGAGGCATCTGAAATATAGTAAGCCCCTACTTTTAAAAAGAAACAAAATGAGTGTTAATAAGAGATTTAGTAGGTACAATGTTTTTTTTAACAAAAAATGAGAATAAAATAGAATCTATAGCAATGAATAAAACTAATATTTGAAGAAACAAAATTTAAGTTCATAATGTCACAAGGTGTAGATTACAACAAGAAGCACCATAATCTAAGCTAAGGGTTCAGCCGAATACATATTGAAGATATCAATGAAAACATATAGATCAATAATAACTTCTAAGTTTATCACGGCTGGATGGCGACTATACCATATCTATCATGCCTGTTATAGAAAATGAACGAGGAGAAAAAACATAAAATTTAATACAAGTATTTTTTCTTAGTTAAAGATATTAAATAAATTAATGCTTATATGTCTGAAGATACTATCCCACATAGCACTTTTTGATAGACTAGTATTAATAATTGCAATCTGTGTGTGTTTATATTACTCCTTTTAAGTGCAAATAATAGGAAATAGCTGAAAATTTTCAAATTTAAGCCTCGTTTATTTCAGTTTATGACAGCTTTTGTAAGTCAGAAGCAGGAAGTGGAAACAAATTCAATAAATCTTAAAACCATGTGTAGTAAATTCAACCACCATCATGGACGGTATATACTTTCCATACGGTCTTATATTTGGCCGGATTAGATTTTTTAACGCAACAGCAAGAGCTCCATCTTTCAAGTAAGTAGAATAAAATTGACCCACTTTATATGGTAAACGAGGCAGGCATGAAAACTATACATACACGCGTTTTATTAGAAGGAAAACTGGCGAAACCACACCACAACAGCCGACCGGGTTAGATCCTAAGTCAGCTACTCCAAATTTATTTGTACAGACACTAACACAGAAACCCACCGATAAACATGCTTAATCACTGATCAGCAAAGCAGATGTTCTCAAGGCAGTATGGAAGTGCTTTAGCTATGGATGAATGGCCGAATCGATCACTAACCTGTTGGAGAACTGAGGATTGCCCGGAGAGGATCCAATTTGAAAGCTGCTTCCTTCAGAACTTAAGAACAACGGGGCTTGCTTTCATCGTTGACGCCGTGGGTATGGGCTATGGAGAAGCTATCGAGGTGGTCTAGTATATACTACTTAAATAAAAAAAAGTTATAATTAAACAAAGTGTTGGAGTATGAGTATTCTAGGCCCATGAGGCTAGGCCCATGTGGCCCATGTATGCAACTATATTGGTACCCTGTCTAGGGTTAGCCCTAATTGAGGAAATTACTTCTATCATGGTATCAAGCTGGTTCTTTTCCCTTCCCTCCCTTCCCTTAGCCAGGCACTGCCGCCGGGGCTCTTGGCGGGCGCCGCCGCCGCCGCCGCCCGAGGCAGCCATGGCCCGACGAGCAGCCTCCTCCACCTGCTCCCCACTACTTCCTCCGGTTTCCCCTCTCCCACCCCGAGAACGTGGGCCCAGGGCTGCCGCTGCTTCACTCCATCGCGGCTGGTCCGACCGAGTCGCGGGTGCCCTGCCCGCCGGCGGGCTGCTGCCGGCGCGTCGCCCTTTGACTCCTCCACAACAATCCGCACACGCTGGCCTGGCCGGGCGCCGAGGGCCGCTTCTGGGCAACGCCGAGACCGGCTATGTGGCTCGAAGCGAGCTTCCGGACCTTTGTCCAGGGCGACCTCTCCGTCGGCCGAGTTTTGCCGCAAAGATGAAGGCCATGGCGGACTCTCGGCGACCTTGGCTGGTCCGTGGAGGATCGTATCCCGGTCCTCAACGTCCTCCGCGACCTCAGCGACCGCTCACGCTCCCCTCGGGACCATCATCACTCGGAGTCACCCTTCCCCGCCTTCCCGCAGGTCCGTGGACGACCTTGTCATGGAGGAGCTCCAGCGGGTGTTCAGCTTGTGGCGGTCTCGCGCGGGACCCTCGTCCTCTTCGGCAGCCCTCGCCACCACTCCACCTCTGCGTCCGTCTACTCCGTCGTCGTCGTCTCTCCTTGGCACTCCCCCTCACGGCCGGCGGGGTGGGGGCGTGGTGGGGGTGGTGGTACTGTGGCCGCCCGTCGCCGTGGCGGCAAAGGCGGTGGCCGTGGAGGCGGTGGCGGTGGTCACCCTCCGGGTGGTAGTCACACTCCGACGCAGGCTCCTCCTCGGGGTGCACCGGCCCAATCTCCGGCACCCGTGGTCGGGCGCATCTCGATGTGGCCCTTCCGGGGCAACGGCTCCGGCGGTGCGCCTCGTCCGCCGGCGGCCATGTTCGTTGGTGCTCCACCGGGGTACTCGCGACCTCGTGGCGGACCCTTCCGCGCCTACTCGGGGCGTCCACTTGGGCTCCTCCGGTGCCTCGCCCGGGGCGGTCGGTTGGGACTTTGGCCGCAGCCTTGGGCGCCTACCACAGCACCGCTACGACCCTCCCGGCGGCCCGGAGTGGGTCGCCGACTCGAGCCACGTACCACACCACCTGCTCTGGTACACTCTCGTCTTCGTCCTCCTTCTTCCTCTCTTCCGTCGTCCATCATGGTCGCAAATGGGTCGTGTCTTCTGTCACATCCGCGGGTGCGCCGGTGCTCATGGTTCTTTTCGTCTTCCTAATGTTCTTGTTGCTCCTTCCATGGTCCATAACCTCCTTTCTATTCGTCGTTTTACAAATTGACAATTCTTGTTCTCATTGAGTTTGACTCTTACGGTCTTCTTCAGAAAGGATTTGGCTACCTGGCGTCTCCTCCGGTGTGACAGCATGTGTCCGCTTTACACTCTTCGGTTTACGGCGTCTTCTTCTTCTTCATCGCCAGCCTTTTTTTGTCACTTTTCTTTCGCCGCCACTACCTCCTCTACTACTTGGCACCGCCGTCACCATCCTGGGGCGTGGCGCCTTTGATGCGACTTAGTCGTAGCTCCAACATTCGATGTACTTTCGAGCTCACGATGAGCAATTGTGTCATCGTGCCAACTAACCGGGCCGCCATGTTCGTCTTCCTTTTTCTTCTTCTACTTCATGTGCGGCTCATGTGTTTGATCTCATACATTGCGACCTCTGGACATCTCCCGTCATCGGTAACTCGGCTATAAATACTATTTGGTGGTGGTTGATGTTTTTTCGCATTATTCGTGGACTTTCCCTTTGCATGCGAAGTTGGAGGCTTTTCCCACTCTTCACTACTTTTTCGCCTTGGGTGTTGACTCAATTTGGCTGCACCATCAAGGCCGTCGGTGTGACAATGGCCGTGAGTTCGACAACAGCACCTCCGTGCCCTTCTTCTTTTCTCACGGGTCCGGCTTACGCATGTCTTGTCCGTATACCTCCTCCCAGAGCGGCAAGGCGGGAGCGCATGATCCGTACCCACGAACGATGCCCCCGCACACCTTTCTTCTCGAGGCGACCCTTCCTGCTCGCTTCTAGGCGGAGAGTCTTCACACCTCCACCTACCTTATTAACCGTCTTCCTTTATTTGCCCCCGCCTCCCACGCCACACCATGCCCTCTTCTGGCACACCTCCTGCGCTTCTGAGCACCTCCGTGTCTTTGGGTGTGCGTGCTACCCCAACATCGTTTGCCATTGCTCTCCACAAACCGGCTCCCCCGCTTCGACCACATTATTGTCTTCCTCGGGTACCCTCCTGGACCACAAAGGGTTACCGGTGCTATGACCTCACCTCTCGTCGGGTCCTCATCTCGTCATGTGGTGTTTGATGAGTCGGTCTTCCCCTTCTCCACCACCACCACCTCCCGGCTTCCACTCTAGACCTCGGCCTCTTTGAGATGTGTCCGGCCCGACACGGTGGCCCAACCACCTTTACTATTTCCTGCAGTCCTTTCACCGTGTCCCGGCTCGCCGCCCGGTGCCGCACCTGACTCGGCACCTTGTGCGGGTCCGGTGGCCTCACCCCTCTGGCGTCCCCCGCAGCCCAGGGGATGCCGGTGTGCGTTCCACGGATCGCGGCGCCCGGTGAAGTGCCCGTTGCACCCCGGGGGCATTTCTCCGAGCCGATCGCGCATCTACCGTGCCGGGCTCGGTGGTCCCCCACCTCCGCCACTAGGGGTGGCCTCTCCTTCGTCGGCGTCTCGCGTGGTCACCACCGGTGGTGTCTCCTTCACCGGCGACCACGGACACCACCGGGTGGCCTCCTCCTCCGGCTCGCCTACTCCACCGCCCCCCCCGGCGGCACGTGCTGTGGTCGCCGGTGTACCACCCGCCGCTTCCTTCACCGCGACCAGCGTCATGTTCACCCGATGGTGACGCGGCACGCGGCGGGTACTCTCTGATCCCGGGCTCACGCGGCCATGCCCGACGACTTCGCCGGTCTCTTCGGTACCCTCTTCCGTTCGATGCGGCCATGTCGGATCCTCATTGGCACCGCGCAATGGAAGAGGAGTACGTGGCTCTACTCGCCAACCAGACTTGGGATCTGGTACCCGTCCCCGCCGGGACGCCAACATCGTCACCGGCAAGTGGATCTGGACACACAAGCGGCGGCCGATGGTACCACAGCGGTACAAGGCTCGGGGTTCTTCGCGGTTTCACACAGCGTCGGGAGTTGACTATGATGAGACCTTCAGCCGGTGGTGAAGCGGCCACCGCCGCGACGGTGCTCTCACACTGGCTCTTGCTCGCTCCCGGCGGTGCATCAGCCGGATGTCAAGAATGCCTTCTGCATGGGAACCTTCTTTGAGACATCTGCGGTCGGCCCTACGGGGGTTCGTTGACTCTTCTCGTCCCGACATGGTCTGCCGGCTCAACAAGTCTCTCTCGGCCTCAAGCGGGCCCCGGGCGTGGCACTCTGGATTGCTGCCTTCTTGGTGTGGCCGGGTTTTGTGGAGGCCAAGTCGATCGTCCCTGTTTATCTACCACCGTGAGGCGAGGCTGCATTACTGGCCGCCTATGTTGATGACATTGTCCTCACAGCTTTTCGGTCCTTCACTACCGCGCCGCATCATCGCGCTCTTCAGCGAGTTCCCTTTGAAGGATGCGAGCATGCTCCACCACTTTCGGGGGTCACTGTTGAGCCTCGTCCCACCGGCCTTCTTCTTCACACCCGGCGGTATACTCTTGATATCCCGGAGCGGCGCAGGATGACGGGCTGCAAGCCTTGCTCCACTCCGGTTGACACCGCAGGGGCAAGCCGGCCGAGGCCGAGGGCAGTCCAAAGGCGCACCCCACCGCGTCACCGGAGTGGCCGGTGCACTTCAAGACTTCACCTTCACCCGGACCGGACATCACCTACGCCGTGCAGATTTGCCTCCACATGCATGATCCTCAAGAGCCCTGACACTTTGCTCTCAAGCGCCTCCTCCGCCACCTCCGTGGCACCATTGACTACGGGTTGCTTCTTCACCGTCCTCCCTCCATCGAGCCGGTAGTCTACACGACGCCGACCGGGCGGGTGTCCGACACTTTCGATTGCTCCACCTCCGCCTCGCCGCCTTCCTAGGGCCGCAATCTCTGGTGTCCTCGGGTCGCCTTAGCGTCCGTAGGTGATCTCCCGCCCCACCGGCTTGAGGCGGAGTATCAGCGCTGTTGTTAACGGGCGTGGCTGAGGCTTCCTGCCCGGCAGCTCCTGGCGAGCCCCACAGCCCTCTCTCGGGAGCACACTAGTCTCATCATGACAACGCCGGTGCCGTCTACCTCTCCACCAACCCCGTGCAGCACCGGAGGACCAAGCATGTGGAGATCGATCTACACTTTGTCCGTGGATCGTCGCCATCGGCGATATTTGGGCCCCTCCATGTCCCGACCACCTCCCGGTTTAGCGACATCTTCACCAAGGGTCTCCGTCCTCAACCTCCGCCCGGAGTTTCATTCCGCCTCAACATCACCAATTGGCTAGTTGCGTGCAGTAGGGGCTCCTGTGTTGTACTTCTTTTAGGTGTCCGGTCACGCAAACTCCGCGGCGGTACTTGACTACCTGGGGTGTTGGAGTATGAGTATTCTAGGCCCATGAGGCTAGGCCCATGTGACTCATGTATGCAACTATATTGGTACCATGTCTAGGGTTAGCCCTAATTGAGGAAATTACTTCTATCACAAAGAAACTGGGCCGATCTTGACTTTTATGTAATCTAATCTCTACATTGAGGTAGCCCTGCCGTGGTGGATCTGGCACTACTACACATTTGATTTTACATAGCGGTTGAAATGATTAATGGTGGCGGTTATTTTGAAAACCGCCACCATTAATCCGAGCCCCATCGCCCCCCTCCGCTTCGGGCAAAACCGCCCGCGGTTAATTCCCTATTAACCGTGGCGGTTTTCATAAAAAGTCTGCTGCCATGGTTAAACAGTCGGGGCCCATCGAAATGGAAAAGCCCAAGAAAAAGCCCACACCCCAGCCGTTATAGGGTTTATATATATAAAGTGAGGGGGAGTTAGGATTCTCACTCACCCTAGCTCAGCCGCCTCCATCTCCCATCCGGACACTCTCCCATACCAACCCCTCCCCCTTCCTCTACCTCGTCCTCTCCTCTTCCCCTCCCATCTCCCACTGCGGTAGCGCCCCCACGCGCCGAGGCGGGTGGCACGGCACAAAGCGGCGGTGGCGAGATCCCATCTGGCGGCCCGAATAAGCCGCGGCACTTGGTGCACGTCAAATGCGCCGACCCCGAGGACCTCGACGATGCCGACGTGGATTCGGCTGCCAGCCGTGGCGGCGGCTTTGCATGGAGCACCTGGGCGGCACTCCTCCCCGCGTGCGGTGCGCCCGGCTTCCCCCCCTTCCCGGCGGCGCGGTTGAGCAAGGCCATGCTACAAGGCGCCGCCTCCCTCCACTCCTCGGGCCATGCGGTGGCACATGGAGCGCGGGCTAGACCGCCCTCTCCGACGACGAAGGGGCAGACCGCCCCGAACGACGAGCCGGCGCGACGGCTGAGGCACGCGCCGCCGGCTCCTCCGGCGGGGACGGTGGCGGCTCTTGATGGTGGCCCCCTAACCCTAACGGGCCACCGGCACGGATCCGGCCGCGCCGAGCCCGATGCCGGCCTGTTAGGTTAGGGCTGGGACTTTTTAATTTTTTTTTTCCCGCATTAACCATGGCGTTGTTGTTAAATAACCGCCAAGATTAATCGATTAGTGGCGGTCAAGAACCACCGTTGATTAACCGTGACCCCAGCTGGTGGCGGTTACAAAAACCGCTATCATTAATCAAAAATGCCCGCCACCATTAATCAAGGCAGTACTAGTGTGGTAGTCTAGGAAAACCCTTCCCAGTGGGACTGCGTCGTATGTAATCTAATCGCTCTACTTGGAGGTAGCCCAGCGTGGTGGTCCTAGAAAACCCTTCCCAATGGACGGCGTCGTAAGGCCGATTTCAGCGGAGAGTTTCATAGCGTTTCGTCACACGCCCCGTAGAATGAAATGAAACTCGGATGAGATGTCCATTTTTTCAATAGAGAGTTATATTTTATAGTTTCATTAACATTTAATTCCATGACTCAAAAAAGTTAGTATTCATGCCAAAAGAATTTCATCTCCATACTCCACAAAACTCACTCCCTCTCTCTTTCCTAAAAAAAAACCTTTGCTGCTTACGTGGCAGCTCATTAAATACAAATGAAATTTTGATGAAACTCCTACTTGGCCTAAGTGATGGATTGATGCTTGTTCTTTTAGTGCAAATTTGAATTTGGGCCATAGGCTGCTGGTAGCTAGTAAATGTCACCATCCCTAGTTTACAGTTACGCCAGTTAAACTAATGGTGTGCGAGCTGTAAACTAATCGAACACCTAGCCAATCTTCTTGCTCTATTGTGCTCTGCACCCAGCTTGTTCACTGCAAATCAAAACAGATACTGCCAAGTCGGCATATTAAAAACTTTGTAGATGCTGGAACTGCTGAGCGACAGCATTGCCATTGCTAATCAAGTAAACAATTATTGCACCTACACTGCAACTGCTATAGCTAGAAGATGGAGCTGTGTAGATCAAGAGAACTGGTACCCCAATTATCAATATGATATGAATAGCAGTTCCATGTACTGATGATGTTTTTCTCACATGGTCACGTGGATGACAGCACACAAACTTTTGGAATTTGGATTATTACCTTTAGGTTTGTGAGGTTTCTTGAGATCATCTCCAAGCTAGGAAGGGAGGGACTTTAAGATACTACTATTACAAAGCGCCACCCAGCCTTGAATGATCGCTGTGGTTGCACCAACGTAATTACAAAATTCTCAGTTGGAGATGATGAAACTCATGTATGTTACTTGCAACTTGCAACCTACCTAAAAAGTTTTTGGATCCCACGAATGGTATCCTAGTAAATTATAAATTCGATTAAGAAGATGGCATACCAAAAGCAAAAGGCATAGATGCAACACTAAATTGTGAAATGAAAGCCATCACCCCACAAGTGCATATATCCACAAATACTATTACATATTTTGTGGGGGGCACCTCTATTTTTCATATGGTTGTAATTCTAAGAGCAAAATGCACCATAGGTCTATTGCCTTTTCGCCTCGTGTCATCTAGGTTCATTACCTTTAAACGTGCAGTTTTGGGTCCATTACTTTTGTTTGGGGTTGGGGTCCAATTCTACCTAGAAGCGGGTTGACAACCTGGCGACTGCACCTGCCCCTTTGTCTATTTTTATTTTTCAAAATTACTCACAATTTCATATGAAAATTCAAAAACTTGCAACAAAAAAAGTTGCTCAAAAATTAAAAAAGCTCTACAAATTGCATTTTGGACCAAAATCAAATTCCAAATATTTTAGAAAGCTACTTTTCCAAATAATGGACCAAAATCATGCCACCAGTCTTTAGTGGGAAGATGTGGACTGCCTTTGCACTGGGGGCACTACAGCGCTGGAAATTCACTGGGGGTCCTGCACAGTCAAGATGTCATCGCAAGTAGATCTAGGCTGCTATCCCAGTAGGAGGATGTTGGGGGGGGGTGTGTTATGCGCCGGGAGCCCACTGGTGCGCAACGGGTTCCACACCTCTGGGAGTCCGTCGTGCCGTCGGGTGCTCTCCATGGGATGGCTCCACCACTAGGTGCCGTGGGTGAGGGAGAATGGAACGGAAGAGAGAGTGGTTGAGGGAGAGAGATGGGGCCAGGAGGGACAGAGGAGTGAGGTGAGGTGCCGGCCGGCCGGGTTGTTTTTTGAACCGGTGGTGAAAAGCATTGGCATCCTTAGTTCCATTATGAACCGGTGGTGTGAAAATGTACTATCAAGACTGGTTTATAAACCGACAGTGAAAGTGTATCGCCGCTGGTTTTAAAAGAACCGACCAAGATAATAGTGTTGGAAAAAAAACTTTCTGTTGTAGTACTTGACCCACCATATTACGAGACCTTTACCTGTATGCATTACAAAAGTTGGGTTGGATCCCTATGTCCCCCCTCGAAGTTCATCTTTTACCTGTGTGCCCAACTCCATTTTCGTTGTGTCTCATGTATCCTTCTGTGAAGGAATGGAGGTAACGCAGGTAAACTCTAGTGACAAAAGACATAAATACCCTTAGGCGTCAGAAGCTGTTATGTGCTGCCCGATTGGATGGCTGGACATGTTTTTTTTTTCAAACACTTAAACATGGCGGCTGGACATGTTTTTTTTATTCTTTTTCAAACACTTAACATGGCTCGCCGCCTGTACAGATTATTGGACACAATGAAACAAATTTTTTTTTCAACATTGATATCTCAACAACTAAATAAAATATAGTTTAAACAAAATAACAATTTTCTTGAACATCACAGCAACATGCTCATTCATTGGGTGTGGGTTAGCTAGGAATTCATGTTCAGCAACTTCAGCGACCAGATCTCTGAAGTTAGTGAGGTCAAAGATCGACAACTTTGCTCACCTCATACCAAGGACCACGAAATTGTGAGAAACAATCCGAATTTCTAAGTTGTAGGTACTCCCTGGGTCCATCCTACAGATGAACAGGGAGCAGGCAATTAACACTACAAACATTTTGACATTTGACAATGCATCAATCAAACCGACAGCCCTCTTGTTCAAGGATGAATGAGCAAGAGAAAGAGAAAGGGGAAAGAAAGCATTGCACTCACCCATCCGTAAGCCAATCCGGTGAGCCATGTCGATCCACTAAGCCATGCCGACCGAGGCTTGATGCTTGCTGCCGACCCAGCTGGAAGCGCTTACGCCCGGCCCGGGATGCGCGCCGCCCCCCCTAGCCGTCGCGCCGTCGCCCGCCGCCAAAGAGTCGATGCGCGCCGCCGCCCCGCTGATGCTTACCCGTCGCCTCGATGCGCCGCTAGGGTTTGGGGTACGAGAGTGGCTCGAGAGATATGCGAGAGGATTTTTCTCCGTCCGGGGGCGAGTCGGGGAGGAGAGGAGTCGGTCCACGCGGCGCCACGGGAGGAAGCGATCTTGGGAAAGAAAGAAGGGGCACGATGGTCATTTTTTCTTGTGTGGCCCAACCGAAATCTCATGTTTGGTTTTGGAAATTGATGACACCGTGTTATGCTAATCCTTTGCTCTAAGTGTGACTTAAGAGATAGGATTGCATGGATGATGTGGAGCATGATGATCATGAACATGGACGATTGATGGTGGACATGATGGATCATCAAGCTCGATTGTCGGTTTGGAAAGGACCCGGAGATCAAGGCAAAGGTATAACTTGATAGGGTTTTCTTTCGGTGATCAAGACACTATAGAGAGTGTGATCACGTTTAGGATAGATGGCCGACTATCAAGAGCGAATGCCATGGCTAATCCAATGACAAGTGCCTCTAGGTCCAATTGACTTGCATGTTGCATTTAGGATTGAGAGCACTAACTTCGTTCTTGCCCGAATCGATCGCGATATGCTAACATACATGATATTGAGATCATCTTCGACGTGTTGGCAACTCATGGCAAGAGGTGAAGCAAGGTTGAAGCAAAGGTGACAACAAGATGACGAATTTCGCAGGAAATGGTGACCAACGCAGCGGCCGGACGCTTTGGATCGGGACGCCGGAACTCGGCCGGGTCGTGCGGGTCGGCCGTTACTCGTTGATTCCGAGAGCACTTTGCATTTGGGCTGTTTTCGACGCTTCATTTGGGCGCGATGGTTTGATGGGTCTCGGGTCACCACCGAAGCTGTGACCGGACGCGTGCTTTTGTGGTTTCAGCAATGGGGCCAGGTCGTTGTCGGTTCTGACCGGACGCTTGACCGGACGCGTGGTTGGGTCCGGTCGGTGCGTCCGGTCAACACGCAGAAAGTGCATTTTGTGCACCAACGGCTCTATTCTTTGGTGGGCTCTATATATACTTGGTTGGCCGGGTACATAAGCTCTCTCTTGCACATTTGAACACTCTAACACCCTTGTGAGCTTGAGATACTCCACTCCACTCATCTCTTCATCCAAACTTTGAATCTTTGGTGAGATTGAGAGAGATAGAAGTGCATTTGCTTGTTGCTTGCATCTAGAGGCACTTCATCCGTGGAGGAGCTGCGGGATTGTGTTTCTCTTGGGAATTTGCTTGGTTCCCTAGCGGCTTGGAGGTTGAGGCGGTGTTGATCTCGATTGGAGCTTGTTCGAGGCCACACCGGTGGACTTGTGAGGGGTCGTTCCTTACCCCGCGGGAGATTGCGAAAGGAACACTAGTGGATTGCTCGTGGCTTGTGGATCCCCTCTAGTGATTGTTTCATTGAGCTCCCACCGTGGGATTTGGCACCGGCCATTAAGCTTGTGAACATCTAGTGGGTGCATCGCCACAGCGGGGGACTAGCGTGCCGGCAAGCACGTGAACCTCGGTGAAAAATCTCTTGTCAAGTGTGCTTGTTCGTTGGAGATTTCTCATTGACTTGGTGATTGGCAATCAACCTCTACACTCCGCGGTGATATTGTATTCTAGCTCACCTTTGCTTTACTTTGATAGTATATCTTGTGTAGTTTTGCTTAGCTAGTTGAATTGATCACCTTGTGTAGCTCCTAGTGATATATTTGGTAGTATACTTTGTTCACCTAGGATTGGCATAGTTAGATTGATTGTCTAGTGATCATAGCCTTGTTGTAGTGTTGATTGCATAGGGGGCTTGCCTAGATTAACTTATAGCACCGCTTATTACGCTTCGCCGTTTTATTTACTGAACCGGTTGCTCAAGTGTTGTTTGTAGAATTTTTAATAGGCTATTCACCCCCCTAGCTATTAGGACCTTTCACCAACAAGTCAGTCCACCTAAACGGAAGAAAATAAACGGATGATGGACGGAAGGGCATGGAGGACAAAACAAAATTCGAGTTGGTAAAGATAAACTTCAAAGGGGCATGGAGATCCAACCCAACTTTTGTAAGGGCATACAGGTAAAAGTCTCCCATATTACACACACAAGCAAAGTTATGATATTTTGAGCACGTCATATAGACGTCGCTTCCTTTGCTATAGGTGATCGGTCGTGATTCATCCAACTTGAGTTAAACAATTAATATAATGGTACCAATTACATGGTAGCCGGTAGCCCCTCCGAATAAATTAATTCTTTTGAGTTATCTTAGGTTGAAATTATTATGTAGAGAAGACGGAGGTTTGCACCGAGATTCGTCGCTAGGTGCTGTCTTCTTCAGGCTCTAGCCAATCAATGACTTGGTGGTTACGCAGGAGCCATCCAGGTATATATGTCTTTGTGGATAAAGCCAAGGATTGATCTCGACTTTTGCGTAATCTGTGTGCGAGGGTGGACAAGGGAAGACCCGTCCGAGTTGACTGCGGTCAATGCATTGCAATTCATTGGGCCGACCCTTCGCACACTCCAAAAGTGAGTCGATGTCGTTAGTGGGCCACCCTCATAAGAATAAAGAGCAGACTGCACAATTGTGTTTTTTATGTGGAGTATCTTATTGTTTAAAATTCTTATTATGCACGAAGGCCCATAGCTTGAGAAAACACGTACTCCCTCTGTATGGGTAAAAGAAGTCGTTTATGACAGCTCCAAAATACAAATTTGACCTCTAATTATTATAAAAATATTTATAAAAATGTGATATATATATACATTTATAAAAGTATTTTTTAAGATAAATCTATTCATATAATTTTCATATTTACACACTAAATAAATTAAAAGTTATTGATGATTTATATTCACAATGTTTAACCAAAACCTTATCTAAAATGAATTTTTTTTACCAAGATGGAGGGAGTATTGTATAACAAGAACATAGAACGTATAAGAACATGGGCCGATCTCGACTTTATTGTAATCTATCATTCTATCTACATGGAGGCGGCCCCAACGGGTCGACCTGCGAAGAACCTTCCCAGCGGACGGCGTCATAATATATGATTATTTGACTCCTAATAATTATCGATCAGGTTGCAGACTCTACAAATGTGTTTTTTAAACGAACCAGCATTAGAATTATTAAGATCTGCTGTTATGCTAAAAAGGACGAGCAAGCCCAACAGGAACGTTACTTGTTCAATACACCGATCTGTTCATAGTGCCAAATACATCATTGTGCTGGAAATAATTCGATAACTACCTAAGCTATATATATGCCTGCATGTTTTTGATGTCTCGCTTCTTTTTTACCCCTGAAATCAAAACATCATACATATGCCTGCCACAAACAAAAGGCTATTTCATTTCTTCATTTTCTTTTGCAGTTGATTAAATAATACAACTAATGGATTGATGCTTGTCCTTTTAGTTCAGATTTGTTTTGTGCCACAGGCTGCTGGTAACTTCTCACGGTACATCTTATGCCAGTTAAACTAGTAGTGTGCTGAAGAATTTATGGAACATCTAGCCAGTTAAACTAGTAGTGTACATCTTATTCCAGTTAAACTAGTAGATTAAATAATCTGCACCCAACTTGTTCACTGCAAACAAAAACAGAAACTTCCTAGTTCCACACTAATCTAATTAAAAACTATGTAAATGTTGAAACTGCTCAATGACTGCATTGCTAATCAAGCAACAATGTAATTGCATCTAAGACTGCAACTGGTACAAGAAGGAGCTGTGTAGATCAATCCAACTGGAAACCCAATTGTCGATATGATATGAACAGCAATTCCATGCACTGAAGTTCTTCACATGGTCACATGGAGATGACAGCACACAGCACACAAAACTTTTGGACTGTTGCTCTTAGTTTTGTGAAGTTTCTTGGGATCATCTCCATGGAAAGAGAGTGACTTATGAGCTACTAGTACCAAACCCCGGCCGGCCTTGGATGATCGCTGTCAAGCGTTGTGGATCATTGCGGACAAGGTGGACTATTTTGAGTGCATCTTCTGGCCTATTAATTCCAATATTCTCTAACTGTTGATTCCTGGGCCATCCTTCGTAGGAGTATATGTGATCCTTCCAGTCCAGCAAAGCTCTTGACATTTCGGGCCATCTCTCTACATAACCCATCAGTTGCTCAGTGAATCTCGTCCCATTCTCCCAGCCACTTACAATGTCATCATGGATGGGATTGATCCTTGCCGACTCACAGATCATGACCATCAGGCCCGCCAGTGCTAGCTTGGGCTTGTCGCACCCGCCTCTACTTCAGTTGGGACAAAGCGTGAAAGCACAATGACAGCGTCCACTGCGAAGGTCTTGCCCAGGCTTTTGGAGTTCATCAGTATAGGCATGATCTCCTTCCATGTTCCAACGCTCAGTATTCTATCGTAGTAGCCCCAGTCTAAAACTCTTGACTTGTATTCTTCTGGCAGCACCCAGCTGTAGTTTTCGTTAATATCGTACCAATCTCCCTTCTGGTTCATGAAGCCTATTATGTCCAAGGTGTCAACACGCATGACTAGTGCATGCAGTTCAATGTGAAGCAGCAATCTGACTTGTTCGATGCGAGGCAGCCACCTGATTGATTCCCTTAAAGCACGTCCACTTGGGAGCACTGAGTGTCTACCTGTGAAGGAGTGCACTCACTACGGATTCACAGGGATATCCCGTGAGCCCGAAGCTCACGGGAAAGACCCTTCTAATCACGGGAAAGGATATCCCGGGGGTAACACCCGGGATGTCGTTGACGGGAAAGAACGCAGCGGGAAATATCTCTTTCCCGTGAACACCGACCACGTTCACGGGATATCCTTTCCCGTGATCTAGAAAGCTCACGGGATACGCTTAACGGGGTGGGGGCGCCGTCAACGGGGGAGGGTAAAACCCCGTTATTTGGCCTACGTGGCCTGTGGCAAGAAACGGGGTTCTCGAGTGATATCCCGTGAGCGTAACGGTGCGGCTCACGGGGATATCTAGGCTCTTTCCCATGAGCCGGGTTCTGCTCACGGGATATGTTTGGCGATATCCCGTGAGCCGCCACTCCTCACGGGATAAGTTTAATATATCCCGTGAGCTACACACGGAAATTGATTTTTTTTTTTTTTTGTTCCAGCACAAATGACAGAGATAAATATATATATATATATATATATATATATATATATATATATATATATATATATATATATATATATATATATACATAGCACAGATTGCATAATATCACAAATATAGCTCGATAAATCCATAATACCACATATATATTACATAACATCCAACAAAGTCACAAGTTCAACCACATGTCCATGAGTGCAACCACAAGTTCACAAACTCACATAAAATCGAAGTTCACAAGTTCAAGTGCACAAGTTTTCAACCTAAATCATGACAAATTTACGGCCACGGCCTCCAATCTTCTGCGGTAGCGTTCCCAAGGGTCCGGTTGAGATTGGCTCGGAGTTGGGTTCGAGGCATGAGAATTTTCCTGCACGTAGGCAAAGATAAATAGTTAGAAATTTGTGAGACAAAATTGAAGGTAGAATCTATTAACTTGAAAAAAGAAGAGAAATAGTTAGAAATTTCGGCAGCACCTCCCCGCACGGAGGGCTTTCCAACCTGCAAGAAAAAACAACGGCTCGATGGCCGACAACCACATGTCCACGTGCACATCTCATGGTGCATTCAAAACTTCAGATCATATCCATTCACATTCATATATGCATATTTCGAAGTTACGGGAGACAAACTCACGGGAGAGGCTCCATGCGGTGGAGGGAAGATCGACGGCCGACCGCACACCCGGTGGGGGACGATGACGGGCGGTGGGACGAAGACGGGCGGTGGCGGGAAGGCGATCTCCGGTGGCACCCCGCACACCAACCTGGCCACCAACACGCCGAGGTACGCTAGGAGAGCTTCCATGCTCTTCCGGTGCTGCTCCGCCCTCTCTTGCTCCGCCGAGCCCTCTCTTGCTCCGCCCAGAGCCCTTGCCCGCTCCCTCTCCTCCTCGCCTCCTCCCCGTCGCTTCCTCTCTTCCTCTATCCGGGCCTATTTCAACACAAAGTTAGAACACGGAGAAATAGTATTCAACGATAAATGAACCTTAAATAAAAATATATAAACCTCAAGTCCGAGACGCCTCGGTAAGTAGTTGGCCGCTCACGTATCACCGGGCCTCCCGAGCGTGCTCGGAGCTCAGATAGCCTCTTTGTGTTGTGCGGGTTGATAACGCTATCACCTATATAGTACCGCCCGTGCTTCTTGCCTCCTCCGGCGATCATGGCGATGTCCCCCTCAATGTCGTGGCCGCGGGGATCGAAGCTTTCTCCATACACCTCCCTCGCGACTTCGGTGTACCTACTGATCTTCTCGTAGGCGGTCGGGTTGGTGTAGGCTTCGGGCCCAGCCTCAGGGTTGAAGACGACCGCGGGATCTTTATACCTGCCCGTGTGGGAGTTAGCAAAGGCCTCGAGCGAGCTGATTGGCGTGCCATGTGTCTGCTCCTGTGTGAGAAAAAGAAAAGTAGCTACAATGGTAAGAAAGTATTGAGTTGCACATCAGAAAATAAGAATTGGATAACACTTACATATCTAGCTTGGTAGGTCGCGAGATTAATGTTGCCTTGATGGTGTGGTACACTGCATCATGGCACGCCGCTCCCCGTGAGTCGCTGTGGGTCTCCCGATAGTTCAGATCGACCCACTTGTCCACCTGAAGCTCCCAGCAACGCCTATGCAACAAGCACCACCTCGGAATGACCTACAGGATACCAAGTATAACACAGATTATAAAAATCACATTAAGCATAATTAAACTTAGTATGAGCATTCAATATAATTTACCTCCATGTATTGTTCTTTGGTCAGATTCAGCGTTTTCCATTCGTGCTTTTCGAGCCTTCTGTTCTCCTTTAGCGCGTACCACGCCCTGACGGTCTGGCCACGTGCCTCGTACCACATGTCTGCCACATGCTTGAAACAGGCGTTTAGAGCCACTTCCTCCGCCTCGACCTCATATCCCTCCTCGCACTTGAAGTATTTCGCACATAGAAGCAATGTAATAAGTCATTATCTCTAACATTAGAATTTGGAGCGATGTATTTGTATAGTGCGACATAGACTTACCCAAAACTCTTTGACCACACGAATGGCCTTGTTAGCATATTTTATGCCATCCTCATCATAGTTGTCCAGAAAGTCCGCGTACTGGTGGAACGACGTGACAGGATACTCTTCTCCGTCGATTTTAACAAGGCCAAGGTAGTGCTTCCTCACCAGAATACCAAGAATGCTAGCGGGAAGGCGTCCTTGAACCGAGTTCGCGGTGACAACAAAACCCCTGCCCAAATGATCAAGAATAACTATTAGTTCCTATTACGATTTTGAAACCTGAAAAATAAGAAAGTAGTGCTAAAGTGTAAAGTAAATTACCTTGGTTGTTTTGGTCTTATGGTCGGTTTCTCTCCTCACGAGGTTGACGATCCGGGGAGTCCGGAGGGGCCTCGCAAGTAGACACGCCTCTCGAAAGCGGAGGAAGAGGAACCCCTCCCGCACCCTGGCTAGTCCCTCCTCGTGGTGCGACGTCGAGTGGTCGGCGTGGTGCGGCGCCGAGTGGTCCGCGTCTGCCACGCCGAAAGGTCCGCGTGCTGCCACGCCGAGAGGTCCTCGCCCTCCGCCTCCGCCTCCTCCTCCTCCTCCTCCTCCTCGCGCACCACCGGTGGTGGCGACGGTGGTCGGGGTGCACGACGCCCCTCGCCTCCCCCCCGTGGCTCGACGCCTCCCTTGCTCTTGCGATTGCCCTAGCGAGGCAACACTTTTGAATTTTCTCGCTGATTTTCTTCAAGACATTCGTTCGAGGCATCTTTTGAATGACCTGCATAGTTATGAATAGATGAAAAATCAATTAGATGTACATAATTAGTAAAAATGCAAAATTAAATAGAACATAGTTATAAAGAGATGAATAATCAATAATCGTAACATAATTATGAAGAGATGCATAGTATTACATGTATTAGAAATAATCTTCATCCCTCGTCACGATTTAAGACCGGCCGGATCATAATCCTCATGATCACTATCATCCATGTCTACGCCTTCCAACATATGAAGATTGGCGGGATCCATGGGAGGAGGAACGACGCCAACATTGCATTTGTCCTTAAGTAATTTTTCAAGTAACTGTAAGTCCTTCGCATCTCGAACCTCCTCGTCCTCATCATCATCAACAACACTTTCATTGTCTACTTCCATTTCGTTGGGCCCGTTATTTCTATCACAAATTTACCTTGTAGCCCATCCGCTTGGAAGAACTCTCCCTCATATGTGTTTGCATTAAAATGGTAATCGTCCCCTGCTTGGCACGGTAGTCTACCGTGTGGGCAATACCTTCTCGCACAACATCCCAACCCTTAAGCCGCTCATCGTCCCGCAACACCATGGGAGATAATAAACTTGTGTGGCATGTTGAGCCACAATGTAGACATCATCTCCGGCCATTTGTGAATCTTGTCGAATCCTGAACAATCCCAAGTTGTTCGAGGTCCCGAATTTGTTATTTCAGGATCGAACCAATGGCACTTAAACACGACAGAGCAAGCCGTTTAGAGCCGGGGGAAATGGAGCTCGTATATTTCTTCAATTCTTCCATAATAACCTTTGGTGCTAGTTCCATCATCACCTTTAGTGAAAACTCGGTATTTGTGGTTTTTCGGTTTGGTCGATTCTGCTCATAGCTAGTTGTGTGGTAGCGATATCCATTCATGTCATAACCGGTAAATGACCTAACCCTTGTCTCGAAGCCATTGGCAACCTATATGAGCTCGGGGTGCATACCCGGATCGGTCTGTGCCTCGCAAGCTCAAGCAGGATAAATGAAATGAGACACTTCGTTAGCATATCAAACGAGACGTTATTTAACACGAATTGGGCGACTACGACGCTTTGAACCAACTAATGAACTCGGGGTTTTCCATTGCCAAAGACCCGCCTAAGCGGGCGTCCAATTCATGTGCTTCAAATCTATATTCGTTGACGCTTGAGAATTGCCTTTTAAATTTCCTATACCAACGAGAGACAAAGGGTTGGATGCGGGATATTAAGTACTAGAAGACAAGTAGTTTCTATGCTTAGAGTTGTGACTTACTGTATGTAAGGAAGCACTTCGTCCAGGTTGAAAAGTATAAAATTCATTATACTAATCCACTCTGAATTTGTCAACATCTTTATTTTTGAACCACTTGCACGTCCCTAGTTCTCCTTGGAAAAGGCCGAGGGTTGATTCATTTTCATCGGCATTGTAACGAGGGGGGTGGATAATGCGAGCTAGGAAGGTTGTCACCATAGTATTTTGATGTGAAGTCCGACACCTCCTGCCGAACCTTTGCTTCCGTGATGGAACCCTCAATCTTACACTTATTTTTACAAATCGGCCCGAACATGCTTCCGAAATCTCTCAATAGCATAGCACCAACGAAACCGTGCGGGGCCACCAACCCTAGCCTCATATTGAAGGTGCAAAATCAAATCCACATCGAACGAAGAAGCCCGGCGGAAATATCTTCTCCAACTTACGCACCAACACACAAAAAGCAATGTTTCCATTTCTTCTAGTGTGGTCCGAGATAACTCTTTAGCACAAAGTCGCCGAAAGAAATTGCTCAACTCTGTCATCACATGCCGGACATGATCGGGGACATAGCCTCGAAGCATCACCGGAAGAAGCCGCTCCATCCATATGTGGTAGTCATGACTCTTGAGCCCATTGATTCGCATAGTAGATAAGTTCACTCCCCCCTCGATTTGCTTTGCATACCCATCGGGGAACATTAATTTCTCGAAACCATTGCAAAGACTTCCTCCTTTGGGGCCTGCTCAACACGTAATCGGCCTTAGGTTTTTTCCATCTCTTGCCATTGCTAGGAGGCTTCATTTCTTGCTTCGATTCTGTCACATAACTCGCCAAATCAATTCTAGCCTTAACGTTGTCCTTTGACTTGCTAGTTTCCATGAATGTTCCAAAAAATACTCGGCGATGTTCTTTTCAAAGGTGCATTAAATCAAGGTTATGTGGGAGAAGAAGGTCATCATAATGGGGTAGCCTCTCTAATCCTGACTTGTGAGTCCATGCATGATCTTCGCCATAACCCACAAAGACACCCATTTTCATCACCCACAAGAGAATCCACTTGAGCACGCACCTCGGCAGATGTCATCATCTCCTGTTCCGGGCCCGTAACTTGGAGACCTTTCGTAAAAGTTCTTCTTGTCTAGCCTGAATGCATGGTCGAGGGAGGAACTGTCGATGCTTGTCGAACGCAGAATACTTGCCACCCTTCTTCAACCAGGTGAACCTCACAGCCGCCTTGCATACTGGGTAAGGGAACTTGCCGTGCACACACTAGCCACAAAATATCCCATACGCTAAGAAATCATGCGAGGGAGTAGTGGTACCACACGCATATCCTGAAATTTCTCTTCAAAGCTCGGTCGTACGTCCAAAACCCTTCATTCCAACCTTTGATCAATTCATCAATCATAGGCTCTAAGAACACACCCATTTTATTTCCCGGGTGGCCAGGGAATTATCAAAGACAAAAGAATGTTCTTCTCATTGAAAGCGCACACCGGAGGGGAGATTCAAATGGATAACGAATACAAAGCAACAAGTGTATGGGGCAGCCATCATTCCATAAGGATTGAACCCATCTGTTGCCAACGCAACACGCATTATTACGAAAGTCCATAGCTTTGTCGTTGAATATTGTTGAAATGGGTCCATGCTTCGGCATCGGATGGGTGTACCATCTTATCTCGGATTGTAGCGACGCCCATCTTTGTGCCATGTCATCTGTTTTCGCAGACTCCTCGATGCATGTACATCCGTTGTAACCTCGGTGCAAAGGGAAGGTACAGTAGGATTTTCACGGGGATCTTAAGTCGCCTCTTCTCCCGTCTTCACCAGGGGTCTACCTCTATGAACCTGGAGGATTTACACTTTGGACAAAGTGTGTATCATCTTTGTAGTCTTTCCTAAATAAGACGCACCCGTTCTCACAAGCATGTATCGCCGTAAGGCAACTTGAGTACCTTGAGGACTTTTTTCTCGACTTCGTACATGTTCTTTGGCAGCACGTGACCTTGCGGAAGCAAGCCCCCAAAGATCGCCAACATGTCGGTGAAGCCGCTCGACTAATTTTGTATCGGGCCTTCAAGTCCATAAGGCGTGAAATGGCATCTAGTTTGGAGACCTCACAATAGTCATGAAGGGGTTTACGTGCCGCTCCAACATGTTATAATAGGCCTTTGGTTTCTTCCGGCCTCCTCCCCCTCCTCCAACATGTTATAATAGTCCTTGCTCAAAGTTTCCGGCATGAAAGTCATCTACCATGTCTCCTATCCCGCATCGGCAAGATCGCCGATGCGTTGCCTCACGACCTCGCCTCTCATATGCTCCGCCACCATGGAAGACCCACCGCTTATAGCCATCCGTCCATCCAAACTTGGGAAGATGTTTAGACATGTCCTCCTTACTTTGCCTTTTTATTGTCACAATTCTTGCATGGGCACCAAACCTTACTCGCACCTCGAGCATTCTCGAAATGCCTTGTCAACGAAAAGCACCGCTCTTCCTAACCCATTCGGGGTCATAATCTCCAAAACTCCTCCACCATTGTATATCCATGCACGGTCATCCATTTTCTATCGTTGAATATAAGAATATAAGAATGCAAAGGTATCTACACAACGATCCTACCATCTAGTAGGTGAAGATAGGTCCTATCTCACCCGGGATGCGTTGATGAGGTCAGTTCCATGCTCCACTCCTATCCGAGACAGTATTTCGGGGCAGACCTCCCCGCTGTTCTCTGAATACACGTCCTCCCCGAGAGGGGAGCTGTGTATTCAAGAACAACGGGAGATGCTGTCGAAACTCGAATCGACAGGAGTGGAGCATGGAACGGACCTCATCTACGCATCCCCGGCTGTCCAAAAAACGTGGACAATTCGAAACAGATATGATTATAGGTATGCAGGGATCCGCATACTTCCAACCGTATCTCTTTCGAACGGGAGACGCCTAACCGAGCCGCGCGATCTAGCTACGACCATGACATGTAAGAGGGGATATACCTAGGCTTTGCGGTGGAGTCGCTACCGGCGAGGAAGAAGATCGGGGCCGCCAAGGGACTCCGGTGGCTCGGCAAGGGCACTCAACTCCGCTCCGGAGGGCTCCTCTCTGCATAAAAACAAACACACGGGATCGCTGAAAATTTCGACCAGAACCTCCCATGCGGGGAGGTTTCCAAACCCGCAAACGAAGCACACGGCATGATGGCCGATAATCACATCCAGGCACGATGGCCGACAATAACATTCAGGGCACGATGGCCGACAACCCGTGAAAGTAAAACGACGACGACGGCCCGGGACGGACGGACGGGCGACCTCACCTCCGCGGCCACCGGCGGGCAAACGGCGGTGCGAGGTATGCGCGCTTGGCGCCGAGGCACGCCGGGGCGACGGCGGGCCGGACCTTTCATCCCCTTCCTCCTCCTTCTTCCTTCCCTCCCTCCCTTCTCCTTCCCTCCTCCCTTCTTCTTCCTTCCCTCCTCCTTCTTCCTCCCTTCTCCCTCCTCCCTCCTACTCCACCGGCGGGCCTTTCTCCCCCTCCCCTCCTTCTCCACGGAGAGGTCGGGGCCGGGCCGGGGCCGGGCCGGGGGGCGGCCGGCCGGCCCGGCGGCGGGCAGGGAGGGAGGCGGTCGGGCGGCCGGCGTCTTGGCCGCCGGGCGGGCGGGCGCGCCGCGGCGAACGGCGGAGGGAGGGGGCCGGGCGCGCGGGCGCGGCGGGGGGGGGGGCGGGGGGCTTCGCCCGCCGCGGCGGGCGGCGCGGGGTCGGGTGGGAGTGGGGTGAGCTGGTGTGTGTGTGTGTGTGTGTGTGTGTGTTCGAGTGGAGGGGGCAGCTGGTCGGTTGACTTAATTGTAAAAAAAGTCTTTCCCGTGATGGATCCGGGGGGATCACGGGATATCTCTCCTTTCCCGTGAACCCCCCAGATCCATCACGGGAAAGAGTTAAAAACACCAAAACTCTCTCGCAACCTCCCCGTGACGCGGGTCCCACCGCCTATTTCCCGTGAGTGCGGGACAAGCTCACGGGATATCGTCCCTTTCCCGTGAACCCCCGAGATCCGGCCACGGGAAAGAGTAATTTCCCGTGAACCCCCGAGATCCGCCACGGGAAGAGTAAAAAAACCACTCTCACTCGTAAGGGGGACCCACTACCAATTTCCGTGAGCACAGGGTAAAGCTCACGGGATATCCTATCCCTTTCCCGTAGGTCGCTCACGGAAAGGAAATTTTGAGAAATTAAATTTATTCTCCCCCTTTCTTTTTCTAACAGATATATGTTTTCAAACTTTGATCAACATTACTTCAAAAATACCTTATAACATACACTCACCCATACATAATTGATCCTTGCGCGAAAAAAATGGCCATTATTTCATGTGGTTCTATCTCCTTTTTTTCAAAATTGTATTTACTTAACTACAACAAAAAAATTATAATAATTACCAAAATAATCCAAAAATTCTCGTAAATAGACATGATACAATATCTGAGGTCTGTTGCATATAGAAAAAGTTTCGTAGCCGATCACAACTTGACCACCACATCCACATGAAATCACACCGATCATTCTCAACAAACATGAACCTTCTACGTAGATGTTGGAGCCCTGTGAATATTGTATGCGTGCAACTTGTGCGAAACGCTCCAAATTATTTATCATAGCCTCGGCATAAGATATCATGACAGATTATCAAATTTCATGATTTTTTGCACATCGATTTATTTTCTAGAATTTTTATACCACTTTAATGGGGGATTAGAGTTGATGATTTCGTATTAAGATGTTCCAGATTTCATTATTTTTTTTAAATGCAAGGCCTTACATTGTGTTGAGTATGAGGAATATAAATTTTCTACTAATTGTTTTCAAAAATTTGAACCACTTGTAGTTCAAATTTGGCCTCATTTCATAAATTCCCATAAAATGTAATAATTACCTAAATATATCAAATAAAGTCAATAATTCACCAAACTTTAATATTGAGTGCCATATGATATAAAACAAGTGCAAAAAAGTTTGGAGATGAAAATCCAAAAAATTTCCGTGAGCGGGGTAAACCTCTCACGGAAAGGGCGCCTTTGCCGAGGCCCACCGTTTGGCCCACGAGAAATGCGACTCACGGGAAAGAGGTATCCCGTGAGTTGACGGAGCAATCAAAGGAAAGAGTGGACGGAGGGGACGGAGCGGGCCCGGGCTCACGGCCGCCCTTTCCCCGTGAGCACACTCCTCACGGGAAAGGGATGAGGATTTCCCGAGCTGTCCATCACGGGAAATTAGGTATCCCGTGAGCAATTTCTTTCCCGTGATGTTTTCTCCCTCGCCACGGGATATCTAGTGATATCCCGTGATTATGTTCTCGCTTAGCTCACGGGAAAACATATCCTCACGGGATATCACTTGATTCCGTAGTGATCGGATCCGGGTGCTCCTCAAGGATATCCTTGCAAATATGGGTGGTCGGCTACCAAAATTTGAAGCTCCTGTGATGAATGCACTCAACTCTTCTCCACTATCCCCAATGATGTACGATATGTCGGGGTTGCCGCTGCGATGGATTGATTTCGGTCTGCAATATATAGCGATGAGTTTTATCACAAATGTATATATAGGGAAAATATTTTCTACTCCCGGGAGTAGTTACTCCCATGTGTATATCTCTATATTTAGGGTGTATATGACCGAACAGAGTGTACGTGGAGTAGTTAAATCACTAATATTAGGTCAGTCTCAGTGAGTTGTTACATTGTGTTGTAGTAACGTATTTAATGCAAATGAAACTCTCACTTAATGCAAGAAACTCATTTGTTCTCAGTCTCACTTAATGCAAGAAACTTGGATAAAACTCTCACTTAATGCAAGAAACTCATTTCTTATCATAGATAGTAGGTAATCGTGCAAGAAACTCACTTGTTCTCTCTCCTCTTAAATACAATAATGTCATGTTATAAAAATGCTTACGTAGTAACATATTTAATGCAAATGAAACTCATGTGTTCTCTCTTTTTTAAATACAATATTGTCATGTCATAAAATTGCTTATGTAGTAACATATTTGATGCGAATGACACTCATTTGTTCTCTCTCTTCTTAAATACACTACTGTCATGTCATAAAAATGCTTATGTAATTGTATTTAATGCAAATGAGACTCATTTGTTCTCTCTCTTTTTAAATACACTACTGTCATGTCATAAAAAATGCTTATGTAGTAACATATTTAATGCAAATGAATCTCATTTGTTCTCTCTTTCTAAATACACTACTGTTATGTCATAAAAAATGCTTATGTAGTAACGTATTTAATGCAAATGAAACTCATTTGTTCTCTCTTTTTAAATACACTATTGTTATGTCATAAAAAATGCTTATGTAGTAACGTATTTAATGCAAATGAAACTCATTTGTTCTCTCTTTCTAAATACACTACTGTCATGTAATAAAAAAATGTTACTAAAATGTTTATGTAGTAACGTATTTAATGCAAATGAAACTCATTTGTTCTCTCTCTTCCTAAATACACTATGTAATGTCATAAAAAATGCTTTATGTAGTAATATATTTAATGCAAATGAAACTCAGATCAAACTCTCCCCTGAGAATGGCCTTATTAGTCAAATTAAAACATAAGGAAAAATGGTAATAAATAAATTCTTCAATGTTCTCTGCAGCTATTAACAAATGCTTGGCAATTAATATCTTCATTGTTTTCTTACCTCCATTGGCTGACTTATTATTTCTCGAGAAACATTTGGGTACCATGTGACATTCACTTCAACTTCATTGCCGTCAACTTCGTGGCGATGTTGATTTGAAATTCCACCGGGGAAGTCGACAACAGTATTGAAATGCCGAAGCATGGGCCCTCGGTTGTCAGAATATGTTTCAATCTGCAGGTCCACCTCTATGTGAAGCTGCTCACTAGATGGCACCGCAAGGACAGAGCGAGCAAGCTGAAGCACCCACGAGTCAGTAGGAGATAAACGCTGACCCGAAGCTTGTGTACGTTTAAAGAGGACGATCCGGTCTTTGAAGTGACCGACGCGCGCGATGATATTACCGTGGACACTGCAAGATTTGTTACCATCTAGGCGCCGCATCTTCACCTGCATTGTGGCCTCCAGGGCGTTGGACATCACTGCATAGGTGACCTCTATGTTGCGGCCAGGTGTCAAGAAATACAAGACGGCGGCTACTGCTCATCATCCGGCAAGGGATCTCGGCAAGTCGCGCAGTGGCTAGTGGACTGCATTTGAGTCCGGGTTCGTGTCTTGGGCCTAAGGCCATGTATCGCGTTTCGTTTAGGCCCAGTGCGGCGGCCCAGAGTGGCGTGGGATATAATCCCCTGTAAGCTGCCGAGAGCGGCATGAATATTTTGAACTCTGCAACCTGAACCTCGCTAATCTTTCTTCGTTCCCAAGCAACTATCTGTTCTTCGTGTTGTTCTCGAGTTCTTCCTCCCTAAACTCTCCAGTTCAGCTATCCGTCGCGGCCTAATCCAGGTTCGTGACATTTGGTATCAGCTCTTTCAATCCGAGGGACTGTTATGTGCGATTGTGGATAAACGGCTCTGGTGATTAGTCAATCGATTCACAGTTCATAGCTGTTCGAGTTGATTGCAATAAATCCATCCACCATCCCGATCGGAGCGAGCGTGCTACGAGATTCGCGGCATCCGCTGTCCTTCCGCGTATCCTGTGCTGCGGCTTCGGTGCCCTGAGCCGCTCTGGCGCCAGCTAAGTCGGCACGGGCGCAGGGCGCGAATGGCGGCGACCATGGAGGAGTTGGCTGCCAAGTTCGACGAGGTGGCCAAGCGTCTCGATCCGGTGGTTGATCTGGCCAAGGAGATGACCGGATTTCGCGAGATGATGAAGCGCACCCTGGATCTGTGCTCGGCGTCGGTTCAAAGCAAACCCAGCGGACTCCTCGCCACCGATTTGCGTGACCGCACGGAGGTGGCGGAGACGCCGACCGCGACTCCACCAACGACATCGACCGCCAGGCGGGCGGATGGACTCGCTCCAAAGCTCCTCCGCCGAATCTCGGCCTCCTCGGTGGTGTACCTGTGATGCCGGTCTTTTTGGCGCGCCGCCCGTCGCGTCCACCCAGGTCGTACAGCCTTCACATCGGAGGCTCGACCTCAACATTGCGCCGCGTTGTCCTCTCCATCACCGGGGACACCAGCCGCAACCAAACGGGAGTGGCCAGACCGCGGCGGATTCGATGGAATCCGCCGCGAACTTCATTAACGGTACGCCCATGACCCATCTCATGATCCATCGCATGATCCCTCGTTAAGGCCCCCACCATTTCGAAATTAGAGTTCCCAAAGTTTGATGGTTCGTACCCTCGCTTATGGATGGATCACTGTGCTATGTATTTCGAGGTGTATGCTGTTCATCCGTCGCTGAAGACCCGATTTGCTGCTCTGAATTTTGTTGGGTCAGCTAAGACATGGCTTCACATGGTGGAGAGGCGTGAGAGGATCGTTGATTGGGAAACATTGTGCCAGTTGGTGTTAGCCAAGTTTGACAAGGATCAGTACCCTATTGTGTTACAGCAGTTTGAGTCTCTGGTTCAGGCTGGCTCTGTGGACGAGTTCACATTGCAATTTGAGCAGGCTGCACACAATCTCTTGCTGTATAATGCAAACTATGATGAAACATTCTTTGTCAATCGTTATTTGGCCGGGTTGAAAGAGGAGATTCGCGGGCATTGTGTTACACAGGCCGACATCCGTGGATACAGCTAGTGCTTTGGCTTTGATGCAGGAATCGAGCTAGGTAAGTTGAAGGGGAAGCCTGGGAAGTTTGCTGGCAAAAATTATCCTGAAAGAATCGGGTTATCGGCCGAAAGGGCAAGGCAAAGGGCCACTACTTCAACTCAAGGGGACAAGTTGGCTGAACTGAAACAATATCGAAGGCTCAACAACTTGTGTTTCAAGTGTGGCAATAAGTGGGAAAGAGGTCATAAATGCCCAGCTCAAATCCCTTTGCATGTGTTGCAAGAAGTGTGGGATGCTGTTGATTCTGATGGTGATCAGGAGTGTGAAACTGACCCTGATGTTCTAGCAGAGGCTGTGATGGTCATTAATTCTCCTATTCAGCAAGGGCCAGTTAAGAGGAAGACCATGAAATTATGTGGTGAGGTGAATGGTAAAGCTGTATTGGTTTTGGTGGATTCAGGCAGTGTCTCTTCTTTTATCAGCTCTCATGTGACTCAGAAACTGCAGCTGACCACTGAGGAGTGTGCCCAGTCCACATTTATGGCAGCTGATGGTAGTCCAATGGTCTGTAACAGACAAGTGCCAAATCTAGCATGGAAAGTGCAGGGGATATCAATTTAACACTTCTATGGGGGTTTTGCCTTTGCAGTGTTTTGATATTATCCTGGGAGAAGATTGGTTGGAAGCATGCAGTCCTATGTGGGTGCATTGGGGCAAGAAAATAATGAGGTTTTCTTATCAGGATCAGAGAGTTGTTTTATATGGGATCAAACAGCCTGCTGAACTTTGTCAAGTTATATCCGGAGATGCATTTCGGGGGTTGTGCAACCTGAATGCTATTCAAGATTGTGTTCAAAGTTAAGTCGTTATCCGAAAGCAGATTCAAGTGTGTGTGCTGTTCAAGGTGTGGATGAGTTCTTGAACAGTGCTGTTGCCAAGGATTCAGTTCCACCTGAAATTCAGTCAGTTTTGCTTGCTTATCCTGATCTGTTTAGAGAGCCTACTGATCTACCCCCTCATAGGCAGTTTGATCACCACATAGATTTGCTACCAGGGGCTCCTCCTGTCAATATTAGGCCATACAAATATTCTCCAAACTCAAAAGGATGAGATTGAACAACAGGTGGCACAAATGTTGAAAAGTGGAATTATTAAGCCTAGCACAAGTCCATATGCTTCTCCTGTTTTATTGGTAAAAAAGAAGGATGGGACTTGGAGGTTTTGTGTTGACTATAGACATTTGAATGCTCAAACAGTGAAAAACAAACACCCAATGCCTGTGGTGGATGAGCTATTGGATGAGCTTGCTGGGGCTAAATGGTTTACCAAGTTGGACTTTCGAGCTGGTTATCATCAAATCTGTATTCACCCAACTGATACTTTCAAAACTGCATTCAAGACTCATAATGGACTTTTTGAGTTTCTAGTAATGGCTTTTGGTTTGACAAATGCTCCAGCCACATTTCAGAGTGTGATGAACTTCATTTTTGCTTCTTTGCTGAGAAAAGGTGTGGTGGTGTTTATGGATGACATACTCATCTATTCTTCCAATTTGGAAGAACATGTTATTCTGCTACAACAGGTGTTTGATATTCTCAGAGCACATAAGTTCTTCATCAAGTTATCCAAGTGCACATTTGCTCAGCAAGAAATAGAATACTTGGGTCATGTTATATCTCAGGCTGGAGTTGCCACTGATAAAGGCAAGATTGAGGCAGTCTTGAATTGGCCCATTCCAAAGAATGTCAAAGAGTTGAGAGGATTTCTAGGACTCACTGGCTATTACAGGAAGTTTATTAAGCATTATGGGCTTATTAGTAGGAACCTCACCCATCTGCTTAAGAAAGGAGTGCCTTATGTGTGGACATCACCGTGCGGGGCATCATTCTTAGAGCTGAAACAGCACTAGTGTCGCCCCCCTGTCTTGGTCATTCCTGACTTCTCTCAACAGTTTGTGCTGGAGACTGATGCTAGTGACATTGGGTTTGGGGCTGTTCTACTTCGGCATGACCATCCTGTGGCTTTCTTAAGCAAGGCTGTATGTACAAGGAATCAAGCTCTCTCTACCTATGAAAAGGAGTGTATGGCTATTGTGTTAGCTGTGGAAAAATGGAGGGCTTATCTGCAGCATGCCCCCTTTGTCATCAGAACTGATCATCAAAGTTTGCTCTATTTGACTGAACAAAGGCTCACTTCTAAGATACAACAGAAAGCATTTCTGAAATTAATGGGTCTCCAATTCTCCATCCAATATAAGCAAGGGCCTATGAATCAGGTAGCTGATGCCTTATCTCAATGTCCTGACAATAGTTCTGTGCTGGCTATCTCATTCTGTAATGCTGATTGGGTAGAGAAAGTGAAACTTGGATATGTTGATGATCCTAAGGCTATGCAACTGTTATCACAACCTCATGGTGATTTTTCTGTGGATGAGGGACTTATCAAACACAAAGGAAGAGTTTGGTTGGGCTCCAATCTTTTAGCTCAGCAACATGTGCTACAGGCTGTGCATTGTTCTGCAGTGGGAGGCCATTCTGGGGTGCTGGCTACTTACCATCGTATCAAGCAATTGTTTTCCTGGCCTGGCATGAAGAATGACATAACAAAATTTGTTAAGGAATGCACTATTTGCCAACAAGCCAAGGCCG
This sequence comes from Hyparrhenia diplandra, assembly GCA_015847255.1. Taxonomy (NCBI): domain Eukaryota; kingdom Viridiplantae; phylum Streptophyta; class Magnoliopsida; order Poales; family Poaceae; genus Hyparrhenia; species Hyparrhenia diplandra. Next base: position 244,869 of record JADLZK010005142.1, on the reverse strand, counting down.
AACATGTCAAGTATCCTGGGCTATTGCAACCTCTTCAGACACCTACTCAGGCATGGGAGATGGTTTGCTTGGATTTTGTGGAAGGCCTGCCCAAGTCCAACTCTTATGATACTATATTGGTGGTGGTGGATAAGTTTACCAAGTATGGACATTTTATTCCATTGGCTCACCCTTTCTCTGCTTTGACTGTGGCTCAAGCTTATTTGGATAATGTGTACAAGTTGCATGGATGGCCTGGCCGATTGGTCTCTGATCGAGATAGAATCTTCACTTGTGAGATTTGGGATGAGTTGTTTAAGCTTGCTGATGCTCAACTATTGATGAGTTCTTCTTACCACCCTGAAACTGATGGACAGACAGAATGTTTGAATCAGTGCTTAGAGAACTTTCTCAGATGTGCTGTCAATGCCTGTCCCAAACAGTGGCATAAGTGGCTGTCAGTTGCTGAACACTGGTACAATACAAGTTATCACTCAGCAATTGATATGTCTCCCTTTCAAGCTCTCTATGGGCGTGCTCCACGGTTGTTTGGGTTTAATGCTGAAGCTCAGCTCCACTGTCCTGATCTAGAACAATGGCTACTTGAGAGGAATCTGTTGTCAGATGTCATTCAGTACAATCTACAACGAGCTAAGCATCGCATGAAGCAATATGCTGACAAGGGTCGTTCTGAGCGCACTTTTGAGGTGGGTGACATGGTTTATCTCAAACTTCAACCGTATATTCAGAGTTCAGTAGCTCCACGCAGTAACAAGAAGGCGAGTTTCAAGTTCTATGGCCCTTCCAAGGTGTTAGCTAAAGTGGGGTCTGTTGCTTTATCGTCTTGAGTTGCCGGCGAGGTGCAAAATTCATCCAGTCATCCATGTCTCTCAATTGAAGCGTCATGTGCCGCCTGCAGTTCGTTTGGAGGACGATATTACTCAGGTACCAACTGATCCTACAACACCTGTCGATCCCCGTGCACATTCTGCGTCGTCGCATTTGTCGTCGTGGATCTTCTACTGTGGCTCAAGTGTTGGTGCTGCAGGATTCCTTGCCGACTTCAATGGAGACCTGGGAGGAAGTGCAAGACCTTCGCCGTCGTTTTTTCGGCGGCTCGGCTGGGGGCAAGCCGGTTCTTTTGGGGGAGGCAATGTCAAGAAATACAAGACGGCGGCTCTTTGCTCATCGTCCGGCAAGGGATCTCGGCAAGTCGCGCTGTGGCTAGTGGACTGCATTTGAGTCCGGGTTCGTGTCTTGGGCCTAAGGCCATGTATCGCGTTCGTTTAGGCCCGGTCGGCGGCCCCCAGTGGCGTGGGATATAATCCCTGTAAGCTGCCGAGGCGGCATGAATATTTTGAACTCTGCAACCTGAACCTCGCTAATCTTTCTTCGTTCCCAAGCAACTATCTGTTCTTCGTGTTGTTCTCGAGTTCTTCCTCCCTAAACTCTCCAGTTCAGCTATCCGTCGCGGCCTAATCCAGGTTCGTGACACCAGGCCCTGAAGAGCTTATGGTGCGAGACACAGGTGGTTTGTCTACTTCTTCAGCATACTCCGGGTCATAGCAGTCCCATTGCCATTTGATGGAACCACCACGATCGCCTTTGCTCCTATCAGCATCTGCTGGGATGTCAATTTTGATGGCAAAACAACCGTATGCCGAGATGCTTGTGCTGGGTCCAGTCAGCACCAAATCAATTATTCCCTACAAAACATGCATTGCATAAACTATTTATAAAAAAATCAATTATTCCCTACAAATCAATTATTATTCCCCGTTGATTTATAAAAAAATTCTTTCTTTGAGTCAAACAGATTAATTCACAACTACATAAACTATTTTAAGAAGCTGTTGTCTAGAAATGGTCGTCTTTACGGTGCCCCTTCCTGGAGATAGTTTTAGACACAGGCTACGTAACCTAAAAAATCGATTTCTACGGTTAACTGTTGAGCAACTGTTCTTCAAATACCCTTTGTTTCTAGTGACGGCAGGTTTTATAAATTGATTTCTAGAATTGGTTAGTTTGGGTTATGGGAAACAAAAACAATTCCAATGAAGTTTTTGTTCCGAAACACCACTTGCTAGAAATACATGATATCGATGAGATCTAACATTTTGTGGTTCACAACATTTTAATTTGACAAGTTCTTACATTTTTAAATTTCAAATTTTAAACTTTTGAAACAATCACAAATAGAGTCATGCACTCTACCATAGTTGTAGTCCTTGATGACAAGTTAAACTCTGTAACTGAAATATTTTTGATTGACATTAGAGACCAGAATATTCAATACAAAATTCATAGAAGTTGAAACAACTGTATAGAATCATAGCCATAAGAAAAAAAATGTAGCTTGGTGGTAGAGTTTGTTCATGTGCTGGACAAGATCTAATGGGTTGTTCAAATGCTATGAGTCCTATCAAGCGGAAAATTGTATGTCTTGTGACCGTGACATTTAACTGTTGCGCTTCGCACTTAAAGTTTTTCTTTTCTATTGTTGACACTGGTTTCAAAATTTTTGCAAACAGGATTATAGGGGAACTTTGCTTGTAGAAAACATATATACTTCTGGTTGAGGACTTTAGTCTGGAGTTGTGCCCAAGACTAATTTGCGCATTAGGGGTGGTTTTTGGATTAGTTCCACATAGCAGACGCATTAGACAAGTTATATATACCTGTTCTTCGTGTTCCTTCTTCGTGTAGATCATATGGCCTCGTTTCCCATCGAAGACCACGATGGTCGTGCCAACGACCTCAAGGTTGGCACGAATAGCCAACAGCTCCACCCGGGGTCGACCATGGCCCTCGAACTTGTGTCGGCCAGTAGTGCCTAGTGTGCTGAGACCGTGGCTGCTGCTGCTCTCGGCACTACTACTCTGATGAGGGGTAACCAAAGGGTAGTTGAGCACGAGGTAAATGTCTTGTAGCTGTGAGACAGGAAGCGGCTTGGCATAACTTTTATTCTTCCAAGTCCACAGCTCGCATGACATCTTCCCATAATAAAACACGTAATCACGCATCAGATGCTCTGGTAAATACCGGTGGTTGAATTTCATTTCCATGCATTGTTGGTTGTAGTCGAACGTGCTACAGCCCCACGACATTGTAAAGAAGCTGAAGATTGGATTCATCCTTGCAGAGTCACAGACCATGACGGCCAGCCCCGCTAGTGCCATCCTGGGGTTCAGTCCGCTCTCTCTAGCTGGGAAGCGAGACAGAACGTGCACGGCATCCATCACGAAGTCACGGCAGCCTACATTCCCTTGCACAAGTATTGCCGCAAGACCATCTTGAGTGTCAGCGTCCAGTAAGGATTTGTAACCGACACCCCAGCTTAGGCGTCGGGGCCTGTATTCACCAACTGGGAGTATATCGGTGGATTTATCCAGGTTCTCGATGAGCTCGAATGAATCGCCATCCTGGTTGATGAAGCCATTGATGTACAAATTGTCATCCCGCAAGACTAGTGTTGTGGACGACCTTTTGTTGCCCTCCACAGCTTGCAGCTTGACATGAATCCACCTCGCAGGTTGTCCAGCATGCTGTTTGGCGAGCACTGGGTGTTCTTTTGGTGGTGGAGTGAATTGAACTGTGGTGGCGATCCAAGATATCCTTGCGGTCTGGGTGGTCGGCGAGGATGCGACGAAGAGTCACTACAAATTCAGTGAATGACAGTTCGTCTCCGATGGTGTACACTACGGTTAGATGCCCTGACGCCATTTTGACCTGGATGTAGTACTCAAGAGTTTAGTTAAAAGAATGAAAAGAATGATAAAACATCTTCAATGTTTAGCACAAGAAGTATAATAATTATGTTTCCATTAATTTACCTCCAGTGGGCGTCCACTTTGTTGAGGAGTAACAGATTTCTGCTCATCAGCCTCTTCGATGGTTATTTCCTCCGGTGGGTCACTTGTTCGTGAGATCTGCAGTGGATTTGTAGTATGTATATGTAATGATCAGTCTGTAGATAAGACGATTACTATTTGTTAAAGGCTCACAAATTTATATTAATATATATTAATACGTGAATAAAGTACATACATACATGTCGTCCCATCATATGCTGATCAAGTAAACTTGTATGCATGAAAGATAAATGTATACGTTATGATCAAACAATCACAAATATTTCCTTGACTACTCATATACTAACGATACTGTTTTTTATTATATTATAACCAATTATATACAATTTATATAAGTAACTGTTTTAGATACGCTTATGTTTCCTCTATTCCAAACTATAAGTCATTCCAATAATCTTAGAGTCAAAAACATTTCAAGTTTGACCAAACTTATAAAGAAAACTACAAATATTTGTAACATCAAATAGGCATATTATGAAAATATAATAAATTAAGAATAATGATACTTAGTTGACATCGTAAATGTTATTATCTTGTCATATAAATTTGGTCAAACTTGAGAAGATTGGACTCATACTTGGAATGACTTATATTTTTTGGATGGGGAAGGTAATAACATTCAAATACCTTGAGAAGTGAGTGCGGTCGATCCACAGGTAGCAATAACTTACTAGTTTTTAATATATATTTTTTAGAGTAAATAGATATTAGGAGGGTTAAATTTTAATATCCTCATAAGGTTTGTACTGCTACTGATTCTATGCCTTCCTCCAAGTTCTACTATTAATCTTAAGGGAACGCTTAGCTCGGACGTCCTATGAAAGCCTGGCCCATCGGACGGTCGTACACTAGAGCCCACGGGGAAAAATTCTATCGGATGCCACACCCGCCCGTGTTGCATCTGGACGTGGCTCCCCGAAACATGTGCCCATTCCCTTCCCCAACCACGAGCCTGTCCCCACCTGGGCCGTGGCCATCTCCCACGCCACGCCACGCCGCGCCCGCACGCCCAGCTCCTACGTGCGAAGGTTGGGTGAGTGCAGGGCCGGGCATGGGCAGCCAGCAAGCACATTGGGGTGGGACATCACGCTGGACATGACGAGGACGGCGGGAGTTGCAGTATATTAAGTCGACAATTTGCAACACAGGAAAAAACATGATGCCACATCTTAAAATCAATTTTTGCAACATTAAGAAACACATGTTGCAACATAAAAAAACTGATAGTTGCAACATCTCAAACCGCATCTGCAACGTCTTAAAATCAACTATTGCGACATCCAAAAAACATGTCGAAACTCACAAAATCAATAGTTTAAACATAGGAAAAAACAGGTTGCAACATCTTAAATTCGATTGTTGCAACATCTTAAAACAACAGTTGCAACGTCCCGAAAAACATGTTGCAACATCTCAACATCAATCGTTGCAACATCTCAAATCGATTGTTGCAACACTGCAAAATCCAACTGCCGGCAGTGGGCGGGCCGCGAGATAGAAGAAAAGCGGAGGCACGTGAGTTGGGAGAGCCATCAGAAGTGTAGATCGAGCCACCTCCATGGATGGGATCGGCCACCACGGATAAGACGCCTAGACGGGGGAGAGTGCGCTGGGCTACTTGAGGCCGGCGGCAGCGCACGAGGAGACACGAAAACGACCCCTGCCATGGCCGTTGCGGAGGTGTCTCTTGCCGAGTTGCCCCAGCCGTGCGAGCGCACTCCTTCCGGCGCGCCGCTCCAACCTGTTTGCGGGCGCACCACGCTTCGCTTCTCGCCGCTCTGCTTGTGGAGGAACCGAGGTGGAAGAAGATGAGCATGTGGTGTGAGACAGAGATGGAGAGAAAGCAAATCACAGAGTGGAGAGAGAGGACGCGGCAGGCAAAGGATAAGGATCAGCAGAATGCGTGCTGTAGCACGCGCCACATCTATAGGAAAGATTGTGAGTTGTTGGGTTGTTGGGCTGGTGCTGCGGCCCACAAAGGAGACATCGGACAATAGGACGCTCCATGAGGAGCACTACTGTAATCTTAACTAATCTAGATTATGAGTTGTTGGGTTGTTGGGCTGGTGCTGCGGCCCACAAAGGAGACATCGGACAATAGGATGCTCCATGAGGAGCATTACTGATCTTAACTAGTCTAGTACAGACTTAAATTTCTATTTATATCATCTATAACACTTTGTGTTCAAAACTCTGCATGTGGACCTAGCCTATATACATGTAGCATCTTTCTTACACTTTCATCATCACTTCGTGTAAAAGGTTCACCAAGAGGTGCAACGTTTGGAATGGCAAGTCTTATAAACTGGTCCTTGCCCTTCGAAACTTACAAGGTGGTACTAGACCCACCAACTACAACTCCTCATATGCTACACGGGCTATCTTCTACTACAAGCTACTAACAGACTGGGGTGTTACATCATCATAGTATTTAAGAGTGTAGCCTGAACCTAAAATCTTTAGTTTTTATAAGTATAAAAGATTTGTGTTAATAAATGATACAACAAACATCGGAGTTCCAACTTAACTCGAGGATAAAAAATTGTAGAAATCAATAAGGATAATATATTTACAATATGAATTTAGATCGATCACACCATAAGATACGGGCTACAACAAGAGAGGTCGTATTTTAAGCTGTGCTTTCAACTAAATAAATATTGAAGATATACATATGTGCCATGCATGCAAGCGGAAAATTCTATAGATATAAAAAATATAGATCACTAGCTGTAAGTTTGTTATAAATAGATAGAGAAACTATGGAGTATATATTATGCATATTATGTTAGAATATGAATAAAGAGAAAAATATGTAACTTTTATTAGTTAGAGGTATTAAATATTCCCTCTGTCTTAAAAAAAGACAATTCTAGCATAGTGTCATATTTTAGTATCTTAAGTTCGACCAATTATATAAGTATAAAAAGTACTAATATTTATAATATAAATAAAACCATAGGATTGATTCCAATCACTACGGAAACCCGTTCTTCGCCGTCGATGAAGTGTTTTGCCGAGCAACCAAACTTCCTGCTCTCGGCGAAGGCGTAGATTGCCAACGGCGTGTTCGCTAAACATCAACCCTCGGCGAAGGCACCTTTGCCTCTCGGCAAAGAAGAACCCAAGGCAAAATCTATCTTTGCTGAGAGGAGCTCTCTCGGCAAAGACGCGAAACCTAGAAAAGACGTGAACCAGCCCTCGGCGGCGAAAGGTCTCGGTATAGGTGGAGCTACCCTAACGTCGTTGAAGTCTCGTGCTTGGTTTTGGAAATTGATGACACCTTGTTATGCTAATCCTTTGCTCTAAGTGTGCTTAAGAGTTAGGATTGCATGGATGACGTTGAGCAACGTGATCATGGACATGGGCGTTGATGTTGGACATGGTGGATCATCGAGCTCACGTGTCGGAATGGAAAGGACCCGAAGATCAAGGCAAAGGCATAACTTGATAGGTTTGCTTTCGGTGATCAAGACACTATAGAAAGTGTGATCACATTTAGGATAGATAGTCGACTATCGAGAGGGAATGCCACGACTAATCCGATCAGAAAAGTGCCTCTAGCTTCATGGTGACTTGCATATGCATTTAGAATCTAGTGCACTAACTTCGCTCTTGTCAATTCGATTGCATATGCTAACATACGTGCTCTCGGATTGTCGAGACCGGCTAGATGGGCCGAATCGACACCCGATCATCGGCCGTTGAGGCGGAGAATGCGGTGTAGGGGGCTGCGGTTTCCGGACGGCGGCGGCGGCGGCGGCGGCACGAAAGCAAAGGTGAGGAGCGGAGGAGCCGTGGCGGAGAGGGAGGCGGGGCGCACGGCGGTGGCGGCGGTGGCGGCGGTGTGGGGCGGGCGACGTGGAGGCCGGAGAGTGAGATAGATACAAACTATTTTTATTGCTTGCTTATCCCCGAAGAGATTACATGCCTCTCCTTATATGACTAGTGGGACTTGTAATCTAATCATTCTCTCTATAAGGTTTCCTTATACGATTGGAATACCTTTTACAAGCGATATTTATTTATTTCCCTATAAGGTCCTTCCTTATAGATTGGAATAATCCCTTTTACACACCAAAAAGTCCTAAGATAATCCTAATTTGAAGACGAAGCGAGTCGGATTCGGAGGGAGGGAGGAAGGTGGGCGGCGGCAAGGGCGCCGGCTCCCCGCCCGCGCGGCGCGCCCGGCCCTCGTGGGCCCGCGGCGCCACGTCGGCCCTTTTAGCCCTTCCGGGCTGTCCCAGTGCCCAGGTCACGACGGGGATGTACTTGATGTGTTGGAAACTTGTGACAAGAGGCGAAACTTGGAAAGATGGAAAGACAACGGCGGCGATGAAATGGAGCTTCATATGCCGCGCCGGACAGCACCCTTATGCTTTGGCGGGACAGGCGCCGTGTTGTGCCGATCGGGTGTGGAAACCAGGCGCTGGTGCGTCTGGCGTGACCCGGACCGATGCGGTGAAATTGATCCGGCTTTCGGCGCCGCGCTTTGAAATGACAACGGGAAAATGCCTGCGATCGACGCTTCGCTGGCGCGTCGGCGCCGCGTCGGGCGTAGTCCAGAGAGCACAGCCTGCGACCCCCCGGCCCCGGGCCCAGCGGCACTGGCGATCCGGCGCCCAACGCCTGGGGCTGTTGTTTTCTTGGCGCGCCGCGTCGAGTAGCGAGCACTGGCGCGTCGGCGCAAGCGTAACCGAGGGTCGTTTGAAACCGATGGCTAGTTTTTGAGTGGGCTCTATATATGTGTGTTTAGCCGGTTGGGGAGTAGCTCTCTTGCACATTTGAAAACTCCTACACACTTGTGAGACAAAGGCACTCCCCTCAACTCATCTCTCTAGCCTAACTTCGATTCTTGGGTGAGATTGAGTGAGATTGAAGTGCATTTGCTTGTTGTTTATCTGCGGGCACTTCATCCTTGCGGGAGCTGCGGGATTTCGTTTCTCTTGAGAATTTGCTTGGAGTTTAAGGAGGTTTTGAGCTCGATTGGAGCTTGTTTGAGGCCACACCGGTGGACTTGTGAGGGATTGAGCCTTTCCCCGTGGGAGATTCGCGAAAGGCATCACTAGTGGATTGCTCGTGGCTTATGGATCCCCTCTTGTGAGAGTTTCATTGAGCTCCCCACCGTGGGATTTGGCACCGGCCATTAAGCTTGTGGAACATCAAGTGGGTGTATCGACACAACGAGGAGTAGCGTGTCAGCAAACACGTGAACCTCAGTAAAAATCATCGTGTCAATTGTTCTTGCTCGTTGGAGATTTCATATTGATCACGGTGATTGTTGACGGTAACCAATGACATATTTTTTCCATCAACTCACTACCATAAAGGGAGTAAAATTAAACCTTTTATACTCATATACATTTATCACTAATAAATTCCACTTGTAGTGTCTTGTATTTTATTTTTTTGCAGATTTATAATAAAAGCAAGTGGAAAATCGACCAAAAGTACGCCTTCCGAAAGCGCATTATTGCAAAATCCAACCCAAGAGCAAATCGACCCAAAACATCAAATCTAGGCCGAGCAAAGCCCGGCCCACAACTTCGGGCGAAAGACGACACCCCACCGAGACCCTGGCCAGGCCGAGCCGTGGGTGCGCGCGCACCACACTGCGCGGCCGCACCCTCCCCGAGGCGGTTTCGGCCCGGCCTCGGTGAGGCGGTTCGTGCGACTTCAAACGGGGTTTACCGCCCTTAGTTGGTCGGTTTGCGCATACAAGGAAGGTTTACCAGGTCGGTTTGGTGTAAATTAGCACTTAGGCCCCTCCTCCAAGTATATAAATAGGCCCCCTCTCTCCCTCTCTCAACACACACCACTTGGAGTCCGAAGAAACCAGCAATCTCTCTCTACCACCTCTACCCCTCTCTTCTTCTTCTACTTCTTCTTTCTTCTTCTTCTTTCTTCTTTATTCTTTCTTAGTTAACACTTGGAGTAGAAGAGCTACAAGGAGGGCTTGTCTCCTAGAAGAAAGTGCTTTGGTAATACATCTACTCTATGGAGCATTCTTCTATTTACAAGTCTTATATCTATGTTCTTGGCCTAACTTATGAACTAGAGTATAGTTTTGTTCATGTTCTTGTGTTGGTATATGAACTAGCATATAGTTTACATATCATAATCTTGACATGTTCATCACATTTCTTCATCGATCATCATATGCCTAACTTGATTAGAGGTGGGATATCGGCTCGTTGTTCCTTCCGGGTTTGCTCTTGTTCTAGTCCGTCCATTCGACGAGTGGGGATCCCGGGGGACAAGAGTAGTGCTCTAATATGCGGGCATGGTGCTCGGGTATTACGACACCTGCGGATATGAGGGCATGCCACGGTTGAGGGGATAGGCGGCTTGGTCGTGACAAGCCTTGACCGGCCCCTTGAAATCCCCACGTTCGTATGTTCTGTAGGAGTTCGTAAATGCTTCCTATCCGGCCGTATGGTATCCGGGAAGTCTCCCGTTATCCTAGACCTAACCACGACTAAATCGGTTTGCATATGATCCTAACTATTCATTTGTATGGCCATGACTAGATACATTAGAATTACTCCATTAGGTTATTCATTTATTCATTTATTATTTATCTATTTTCTTTATCCTTTTGTTGGTGGATTCTTAACTGTGTGTCACACTATCCATGAACCATTATTGCTTACCCCTGTTATGAATATTTTGGTCTAAGCAAACACATGTTCCTCTATTCGGATGCCATGCTAATTTATTAATCACATGCCTTCCTTTGGGAAAAATATAAATAACGATACCACGAATACTTCCGGGTGAAATGCTACAATGATAGATCCGCATACACTTGCGGATGAATATCTAAGATGGCAAGATCTATCCCGTTGACAATCTCATTTTGGATCACCGACATGGTGGTTTACTTGGGAATGTCAGCGGTGCATTTCTCGACGCTTTTATTGGGATGGGTTTTATACCTATTTCCTTTGATTGCGTTAAGAAATGCCAACAAAGTGATTGGCGTCCACCTCTACTGCGTCTACGTCAATATATCAATCACTCCCTCCCTAGCATTTACACTTGTTTACATTAACTAGCTTGAGTAGTACTAGTTGATCTAGTTAGTGTTCTTGCTCAATTTGATTAGTGCTCTGACCTAGGATCAACTTAGAGTTACAATTGTGTGACTAGCGATCATAGTCTTCACATAGTGTTGATTGCATAGGGGCTTGCATAGATAAACTTGTAGCACCGCTTTGTTACGCTTCTCCTTGTTATTTACTAATCCCTTTGCTCAAGTGTTGTTTGTAGAATTTTTAGTAGGCTATTCACCCCTCCCCTCTAGTCATTAGGACCTTTCAAGTGGTATCGAGCCGAGGCACCGTTTGTGAAGGGATTAACAACCTACGGTGAAAAATTGCGTTGAGTTTGCATATCAACAACGCCAAGAAGGGACCTCCCTTTTATGGCACCAATTTTGAGTATTGGAAGGTGAAGATGACCGCACACCTCAAGTCAATCAATAGAGAAGTGTGGAAGGTCACCGAAAACAAATTTGAGGTGGCTAATCAAGAAGCTCCAATACCGGTGGATGAAAAGAAGCTTCGAGCCAATGATATAGCCATGAGACCTTTCCATGAGGCATTCAATGACAAGGTGTTTGAGCAAGTCAAGACTCTTGAGATTGCTCATGATATATGGAAGAAGCAAGAAGAAGCATATGTGGGTACTGAAGGAGTCAAGGCCACCAAAGCATACATCAAGCTTGAGCAATTCAATAGCTTGTAGATGGAAGAAGATGAGGGTGTACCGGAGATGTTCCACCGCATGCAAATGTTGGTGAATGATCTCAACTCACTCGGAGAAGATATCAAGGAAAGACCTTCAACATGAAGTTCTTGAGATGCTTAGGAGAGGTTTGGGATGTTGATCACAGTCCTCATCAAGACAAATTTGAAGGACTTGACACCCAACCAACTTCTTGATGATGTCATGACCGATGATTCATATAGAGATGACAAGAAGAAGCTTGAGTTGGTCAACAAGGGAAAAAAGAAAGAGAAGGATGATGATGATAAGAAACATGAGAAGAAAAGCTTGGCACTCAAGGCAGGTTCATCGTCCAAGGGCAAGTCCAAGAAAAGGGAAGAGTCAAGTGATGAAGAGGATGGCTGTTCATGTAGTCGAAGTGAAGTGGATGAGCACATGGCTTTCTTTGTGCGAAAGCTTGGCAAAATGATGAAGAAGAAGGGCTACATCTCAAAGAAGAAGAGGCACACATCAAAGAAGAATGAGGGCAACATGAAGTGTTTTAGATACCATGACACCGAGCATCTAATTGCCTAGTGCCCCTATGATAGCGATGATAAAGATGCAATCGCTAAGGCAAGAAAGAAGAACAAGAAGAAGAATGAGAAGGATGGCACTTCTCACAAGACAAAGAAGAAAAATGAGTCTCATGTTGCCACATGGGATAGTGATGCTTCATCTTCATCAAGTGATGTAGAAGATGACAAGAAGAGCAAGAAGAAGAAGGGTCATGCATGTGTGGCTATGCAAGAGAAGCTCTCTCTATTTGACACACCCGCTTCATGCTTCATGGCTAAGGCCTCAAAGGTGCAATCTATCACTAAGAATGATGATGATGCTAGTGATAGTGATAGTGATGATGAGGAACCTACACATACCATAGGAGAGTTACATGTCATGCTTGATGATTGCACTAACATGTACATGGAAAGTAGAAAAGTATGCATGGGGTTGATTAAGGAGAGAAACACCCTTAAGCAACAACTTGATGAGCTTAGGGCATCTTATGAGAGCCTAAAGGTAGACCATAAGAAGCTTGAAAAGTCTCACACTAAGCTTGAGAAAGCTCATTCCTCTCTAATTAATGAGAAAGGAAGCATGAGCATGAATGTGGCTAAGGTTGATACTTGTGATGCTAGCATATCATGTGATATTCTTGTTGAGCCTTTGCCTACTCCTACATGTGTAGCTTTCACTAGTACTTCATCTAGCACATCTATTTCTAGTGATGCTACTTGTGATGCCATGCTTATGAATGAAAATGCTAATTTGAAAATTGAGGTAAAGAAGCTCAATCACACCTTGGCTAAGGCTTATGGTGGTGAAGACCGCTTGCTTATGTGCTTGGGTAGCCAAAGAGCATCTCTCTATAAAGAGGGATTGGGCTATATCCCCAAGAAAGTCAAGGTCGCCTTTGTTAGTCACAAGACACGTTTTGTGAAGAACAATGGTATCTATTGCAAAGGTTCCAAGCAAGTTGGTCATTTAGAGCATAAATGCATGAATAAGAAAACAAATGTCTCTTCTATTAAGCTTGGTAACTCATATATGCTTGTGATGAAAAACAATGTTGTTCATGCTAAGTTCACTGGTGCACCATGGGTGGGCTCAAGGAAGAAAGCTATTTGGGTACCAAAGACCTTGGTGACTAGCCTTGAAGGACCCAAGAAAGTTTGGGTACATAAGAAGATTTGATCTCTTTTTGTAGGTCAATTACCGTGCCGGAGGAGAGCATTGGATTCTTGATAGTGGGTGCACTCAACACATGACCGAGGATTCTCATATGTTCAAGTCTATTAGCATCAAGGGCATTGATAAGTATGAGTCTATCACCTTTGGTAATGATAAGAAGGGAAATGTCTTGGGGCTTGGAAAATTGCAATTACACAAGAGAAGAGCATATCCAAAGTGTTGCTAGTTGAAAACCTTGATTATAATCTCTTGTCGGTCTCTCAACTTTGTGATCTTGGCTATAAATGCATATTCACTAGTTGCTTTCTGAGAGTTGTTCGCGAGGATTCTATCCTAGCCCCGGCCACAAACAACTCCCAGAAGGCAATGGAAGCATAGATACGGTGGACTTACATTGTAATCGGGATAGAATCCTAGTCGATTACCATGTAAAGAGTTTGGGTGTTCGAATCCTCTACGGGCAACCCTCTCTGAGTTCAACTAGGTCCGTAGTAAGCTCTTTGGCTCCTTGGACTATAAAAGGCGGCCAAAGAGCACCTCGTAGAGGGGCGCAACTTGAACACATCAAGTCTTTGAGCTTTAGCAACCGATTCTCGGTTGACCCCATCAATCAAAAAAACAGCTCACGCCGACCGGACGTAAAGGTCTTTTTATCGATCATGGATCGAGGGCCCGAACCAAAGATAAAACCCCGCTCTCCATGTCGACTGCGCAACAAACCGCCGGACTCCAGGTTCATCGAGGCCCAAACAAACCGCCCGGTTCACCCCGTGGCGGGCTCTCGATCGTAAAATCATCGGCACCGGGCGCACTAGGTAGGGGCTCTCGTCAAATTTCAAAGACGAGTTCGGCGGACCGCGACATCATGGGCTCGTCGGCGAAGAAGACGATCATCTTCGGATCATGGGCTTGCGAGATTGACCACGACGGCAAGACTCAAAGCTACATCATCGAGGGGACCAAGACCGAAGAATCAAGACTCGCCGAAAAGCTCGAGCAGTTGACGCTCACCGACATCGCCTCGAACGGAGAACAAGCTCGACAACCGACTCGGAAGGCTGCGTGGAGGACTGAAACCGAGGCGAACTCGGGAGGGGAAGACGCAAGGTCCCAAGACGGACTCAGAAAGGAACACGAAGTCGTACTCCTACTCGATCGGGACAAGGGGACCGAAGCCGACTCGAGGAAGAATTTTTTCAAGAAAGGCTACTCCAACTCGGAGATAGAAGGCGAAACCGAAGACAACTCTGGGTATCAACCCAGGTTGCCTTACCAATTCCCAACGGGACTACACAACGCCACATTCACGCATACAAGCCGTATCAAGACAACTTTCAAGAGAAGATCGAGATTCCTTTGAAAGGCGCGCAAAGAGGGCTCATCCTAACAAGGACGCCGGAGGAGTGCATTGTCCAACGGCCTAGAACCATCACAAAGGCGGACCGGCCAAGAAGCGACGATGGGCGGGGATGACAAGCGGCGAATCTTCCCCGGACGGAAGGAGGGCGTCCGGTCGGCGGCGGCCGCCGCCAATGAAATCTTAATGGTAGCAAGAGCCCGCACGCCGCTTAACCCTCCGTGATGCCCCCGACATCGGATCCATCGACGAAGGCCTATCAAACATCTCGGCGGACGAAAGAACCCAAGAAGATGAAGGAGAAGACCAGCGTCATTCAAGGCTAAGAAGGAACAAGATGAAGGAAGGACGCCGAGACAGAGCAAACAAGCGCAAACAAGCCTGGAACAAATACCAAGCGGACATGCGCGAGTATGAGAAGATGAAGTCCGAAAGAGAAGGTCAAGACGATCATCAAACAACACACCTAGAAGTCAAGAGTTGATCAACCGCCCTAAAGACCGCTTCGAACCTAAATGACGAGGAGAGGCTCATCAAGGAAGCGCTTCAGAAAGCCATCCATGAAAGAGATCCTACTAGGTCTCAGTCAAAGGTAAACAACTCGCACACTCAAAGAAGTCTGTCTAACGTCTTTGAAAGGTTGGGTACGCCAGAGAACTCTAGAAATTCAAGGCAACCCCGGAGGGATGGTAGGAACCAGAGACCCACGAGGGCTAATCCCACCCCAAGACCAAGCCGACTAGAAGAAGTCGCGGAGTCCACGTCTTCGACCCGCGAGAACCCCGACAAGAGGAGCAAGATCCTCGGGACAAATCGAAGGAAGGACGACGAGGGGGATACGACAGATTTCCTTGCTTCAGCGAGAAAAGATTGCAAGAAGTCAAGCTACCCGCAAAGTTCAAGCCTTCAAACCACTTTCGAAATACGATGGGAAAACAGAGCCAAGCGGTGGCTCGAGTCTACTCACAATCCATTGAGCTGGCTGGAGGAGATGATGACGCAAAGGCCGTTTTCTTTCCCATGGCTCTAGAAGCACTACCGCTCCAATGGTTCCACAAGATCGAAGAGTGCTCCATAAGATATTGGGAAGACTTGCAGAAAATATTCTCACCGACAACCCGCGAAATCATCACCCATCCTATCACACGGGCCGAATTGAAGAGCCTCAAGCGAAGCCGGGAGAATCCCCCGAGGGACTACTACCGAAGATTTGGGGAGATGAGATCCCAAGTGCACGACATCACGTAAAGAGAAGTGGTGGACGCGTTTGGTAATGGAATCTCTCGGAGGTGGCAATTCTCGGACTTCTACAAAGACAACCCAGAACCAACGAGCAGCCAAGCTTCTTGTTGAGAAGATGATCGGCGCCGAAGAAAGAACCCGTGATCGCTTCCCGAGAGAAAGAGCACGGAAGGCCCAAAGAAAGAACAGAACAACTCTCGGCACAAAAAAGCCGGGGCGGACAACACGGTCGCATTGGCGGGAGAAGCCGGGGTTAAGCCCCTACAAACGTAAATGCGGCAACAACAAGGCGGTGGCGGCGGCAAGGACAACGTCAACCTAGAAGACATACCTTGCGTCTTCCATCCCGAGCTCGTCACTCACTTTCGGAAACGTACAACCTTCCAAGAGAGATACAAGGGAAGGATTCAAATCGGAAAGGGACGACCAAAAAGCAAAGGAGAAAGCAACGACGGGCAAAAACAGAGACTTCCGAAGCGACAAGATCTCTAAACGTCATATTCTCCGAGTCCCGGATCAAAGAGCAAGAGACAAGACAAGCTAGCACGACGATCGATCATGGCAGCGAGCCCGCGAACGCCACGTTACCTCAACCGGTCCCAATACCCGATTTAATTCACAAGGGAGGATCGGTGGACAAGCGTGGAGCAACGCCGCCTATATCCCTTGGTGATAGAACCCACTATAGTCGGGGTGACAAGAACCAAGGTACCGACGACGGAGGAAGCGAAGGTTTAACATCATATTCTCGGAGACACCGGACAAGATGGGACTAGACCTTTCAGATTGATCGCGCCCTCAATACCCCTTCTACGGGATAGTTCCCGGAGGAGCAAAGAATACCAATCGGGCAAGTCACCTTTCCAAATCACCTTCGAACACCGGCAAACTACCTGACCCGTAATATATCAAGTTAGAAGTAGCGAGATCTCGAGTCACCATATCATGCCATCATGGGAAGACTAGCAATTGCAAAATTCATGGCTATTCCACACTACCGTATCTATTACTAAAGATGCCGGGCGCCATTCGGGGTTCTTTTTTCGATCAAGGAGACCTCAAAAGGCCTTTGAGTGTGATGTCCAAGCCGTGGAGATAGCAAACAAGTCGAAAACACTCTTCGAAAAAAGAGAAGTCCATCGAATGGCGGAGGCGACAAGACCGGAAGAACTCGAGATACCGGCCAAGAAACAAGCAATCTTGGTACCCCCAAAAGAAGCCGACGTCAAGCACATCGACTTACAAACCGGTGATCCATCCAAGACGGCGATCATCGGCTCTCATCTATCCCCAAATAGGAATTCGCGCTCACCGGCTTCCTAAGGCAAAGACAAAGATATATTTGCCCGAAACCAAAGAGACATGCCCGGGCGTACCAAGGAAGCTAGGCGAGCAATGAATCGATATCAATATGGGATCAAAGCCCATCAAGCAAAGATCGAGGAGATTCTCACCGAGAAAAGAAAGAAGCCATCAAGAAGGAGATCGCGAAACTACTCACGCCAGATTCATCGGAGAAATCCTACATCCGTATTGGCTAGCTAATCCAGCTTCGTACGTAAGAAGAATACCTCGAGAATGGCGCATGTGTGTGGACTACACGTATCTAAACAAGCATTGCCCAAAGGATCCATTTGGGCTACCAAGGATTGACCGGATAGTGGACTCCACAAAGATCGCCCCTATTATCATTCCCGATTGCTACTCAAAGCTATCACCAAATAGCACTCAAGAAAGAAGATCGAGCAAGACCTCTTTTATCACCCCCTTCGGTGCCTAATGCTACAAGACAATGTCATTCGGATTAAAGAACGCCGGAGCAACGTATCAAAGAGTGATACGAGACTTGTCTAGGAGAGCGATTGGCAAAAACGCCAAGCATACGTGGACGACGTCGTGGTGAAAACAAGGAGTCGACACTCGATTCAAGACTGAGGAGACTTTCAACAACCTCAAGAAGTGGAAGTGGAAGCTCAATCCAACAAAGTGTGTTTTTGGAGTATCGTCGACAGGTTGCTCGGGTTCTTGGTCGGCCGGCCCGGAGGCATAGAAGCCAGCTTCAAAATGGATCAAGGCCATCACGAGAGATGAGACAGCCCGAAAACATCAAAGACGTCCAAAAACTCACGAGGGTGCATGGCGGCACTAAATAGATTCATATCAAAGCTTGGAGAGAAAGGACTACCCTTTTCAAACCGATCAAGAACAAGGAAAGTTCGAATGGACTAAAGAGGCGCACAAGGCATTTGAAGAACTCAAACAAGCACCCTAACGCCGGCACCAGTCCTAACTCCTCCAAGAGACCATGAAGATCTCATGCTCTACATAGCGGCTACCAACACGAGAGTCGGCTCGGCGATCATCGTGGAAAGAGAAGAGCCCGGAACAAAGAAGTAAACCCAGAGGCCGGTTTACTACGTGGCGAGGTCCTCTCGAGTCCAAAGCTTGGTACCCGCGACGTATTTAAACTACTCTACTCCATATTGATCACATCAAGGAAACTACGGCACTACTTACGGCGGCCACAAGATAACAAAGGGTCACAGATTCTCCACTAGGAGATATCCTGCGAAACAAGGATTCTACAGACGATATCAAAATAGGCAGTAGAACTCGAGGCGCTAAATCTAGAGTTCACCCCACGAAGAGCGTCAAATCCCAAGCACTTCCGCACTTCATTGCGCAATGCACGGAGCTCCAACGTACCAATACCCGATGACATCAAAGAAACATTGGAGCATGTACTTGATGGTTCATTGAAGCTCGGGGAGCAGGAGCGAGGATTCTCTTCATATCTCCCGATGGAAGACAACTCAAATATGTGCCGCAGATAAAGTGGCAAGCTACCAACAACGAGGCGAGTACTACGCACTCATCCACGGCCTCAAAGTAGCGAAGACTCGAATCAAAAGACTTCAAGTATACGGCGACTCGCGGTTGTCATCAACCAAGTCAACAAAGACTGGACTGCACAAAGGATAATATGGGCCTATCTTTGCGTAGAAGCACGAAATTGAAAAAGAACTTCCAAGGCCTAGAAATCCTCCACGTGCTCGAGATGCAAATGTGGCTGCATATGTACTAGCCAAACTCGGATCCGATAGAGCTCAAGTCCCACCCAGAGTATTCGTCGAAGAACTCTCGAAGCCTTCAATCAAAGAGAACCCGAAACAAGAAAAACGGGAGCAATCAGCCCTAGCAGAGTGATGGTAATATCTCCGGGTCGCAGAACCACTCCCTGGATTGAGGACATCATCAACTTCATCAAGAACAAGATGCTGCCCCAAGACAAGACAGAAGCAACAAGAATCTTAAGAACAAGCAAGAACTATGTGCTCATCGAGGGACAAGCTATATAAGAGAGCAGCATCATCGAAATATTACTCAAATGCATCGACTCGAAGAAGGAAAAAGAAATCCTCAAGGAAATCCATTACGGATCTTTGTGGAAACCACGCAAATGGTCGAGAACCCTCATGGGAAAAGCATTCGAATAGGATACTGCGGCCAACAAATGGCTCTCAAAGACGCTTGAAGAACTCGTTAGAAGATGCAAAGGATGCCGGATGTTTGCAAGACAAAGCGCATGTACTGCGCACAACCCGATATGCATACCTCCATCATGGCCTTTTTCGTCTTTGGGGACTAGATCAAGTCGGACCATGTTGGTATTTGTTAGCTTACAGAGAAATATTTACTGAGATCCGCAAGCGCACGGATGTCCAAAGAGCATTTCACCCGGGAGGGTTTAAATATATATCGTATCCACAAGGAAGATATGATAGGTGGTTCAAATGATTAAAGACAGGTGATAGAAGACTAATGAGATTTTGGTAGTCGGCATATACTTAAACAAGGTAAGCCAATAATAAATAGCAATAAGGTAAATGAGACAGAGCAGAGGCACACACGTAGTGAGTATAGCATAAAACTAATTCCTAGTGAGATTAGGATTGAATTTAAGACAAAGGGACAGTTCTTATGTAGCATACAAAGACTCTATTAAATGGTTTTAAACAGGGCATAGCATAAGATCATATATAAATCAAAACCATAAATAAGAATGTGCACCTCAAGATTACTTAAGAAAATCGAGAACGAAACAAGATTAACCCAAGAACCATTATCGACTAGTCTTACATACGGGGGATGGATTGCAAAGGACTCAATAGTCTTTGTCACCACTACGATCTACCACCGACCCGGCATATAAGGTGAATCCGCTAAGTAAATTATATCTAAGCACCATGCTTACATACTCTCTATTACCTAGCACACACGTGTAATATACTAGGAGCTCTAATAATAAGCGCGTTGAATTATCATGAATAATGATCATATCAAATATGCTATGACTAGAATAAAGTAAAAATAGAATAATTGCATGCATAGTAATGAAATAGCACGAAGGTGTATGAAAACAATAATATTGATTCATAGTAACTTACGGATCTAGAACCGGAGCGTATTCTCTCTTCTCTAAACTCGACTTTCTATCTAAACTAGGCTCTAGATCTATATATAGAGCGACTTAATTAGCTATCCTATCTCTTGGTGGCGCCTCCTCTTCTCTGTCTTGGCTTCAACTTGATCTTCTACTTGATGATGACTTGAGGCTTGGTCGATTATTGAAACAAGGGGAGCCCGGGGCTGCTTATATAGTCGGGAGAGGGCGTCACGTGTTGGACTCCTGGATTCCACCGTAACCATCGGATCAAACCGACATTAAACAAGCGGATTAGATTGCGTCTCGGAGGCGGTGGAGGAAGCTTCGGAATCGGGGCGACATGGCGGGGGGAGGCCGGTCGGCTGTTATTTAGGCCGCCGGCCCGAGTGTGTGGCCCACTCGGGTCCCGCGACGTCGTGGCTTCCGGAGTCTTCTAGATGATGTTTTCTTGGGTGTTAAGTTTAGTTCACGTCGGAGTAATCCGAGCCTTCTAGACTTGTTTGAGTTGGATTGCATTGCGTTGCGTCCGTCGTATGACACGCTAATTACATTGTTTTCCGGTTAAGTCCCTCGCAAATCACAACTTTACCAAAACTCGTGGAAATCATTAGTCCAAAGCCCTATTCTATTGCTGATTTATCTTTTTAGTCCTTTTCATGAATTGTTGATGCGTAAAAATATGAGTTAGTGAGCATCAACAAACTCCCCAAGCGTACCCTTTGCTAGTCCCTAGCAAAGCTATGCTATTGTAGGATCATGAGTTGCTACTACGCTTTCATGCCTCGAAATAATATGATTATCGAAATAAATTCTCCACTCAACAAGATTGCTCTCTCATACCCTTTACCATGGGATGTAGCCTTTTTACGAATCATAAGCAATTAAAAGACGAGAACAATCAAGTTAAGTACCATGTCTCAAGCTCTTTGATCAACTATCATCCCGGGTTTTCGCAATTTTTTTTTCAAAAGAAATTCAGAGATCCTATGTATGACCCTCTTAAGTAGATGGTATTTAGTGGAGTTACATGTGGTGGAACATACATAGTGGGATGATAGTGGCGAATGGATGAGGATGAAAGGTAGTAATTAGCCTTTAGCCTTTTTTCTAGTATATATATATATATATATTTTTAAGCATCTTGGACTATATCTCTCTTTCTAAAAATTGCTAAGACACTGGGTCATCCATTCTTGGAGAGGTGGGCTTTGCCACTGACTTTGTCCATTTTCTCTCTCCTTAGAGATGTGGGCCCTACTCACCCCCCTCGGACACGTGTCCATTATTCATCTCTAAATATTATTATTAGGGAGGTAGGCCCTTCTCGCCTAGTATGACACTTGTCCTTTACTCTCCCTCTTTAAGTCTCACTTTTCTCTCTAAATATTTATTTTTCTTTCTTTTCTTTCTCTCTCTCTTTTTTTTTTTTTGATGTAGCCCGAGAATCTAATTGGCATAAAAAAACGTTGAGAGAGACATATCCAAAATTGCTAGAATTTATTTTTTATAATATGGCTAGTGGCCGATAGAGTATGGGAATGCGTACTTCGGATTAGAAGCGGCGTATTTGGTGGAGTGGGATGATCTTAATGCGGATGATAGACTCTTAAGGGTCATAACTAAGGATCTCATCATGTAATATTTTTTATGATTTTTCAAAAGATAAAGCCAGGAATCAAGTATCTCTAGGAATATGATAAACACCAGCTCAACTTTTCATGAATCTTTATCCTTCAACGCTAAGACTCGAGATTAAGCATGTGCTTCCCACGAGTGTTGGGTTTAGAGCAAATTAAGCATTTAAAGCTCTAGGAGAATCTAAGTCTGAAATGTAAGTACTTTAAGAAGAATTATGGCGGAGCAACTATTCATCATTTCCAAGCATGTGTCGGCAAGGTCACAATAAAAGAAAGAGAGCTAACTCGCAAGCATCTAACATTTATTGGACTCTTAACACTAATACTAAGATTCATTAACTCTAAGCAAATATACTAACTAGCTAATATTTAAAATAGATAGGATAATAATACTTATCGTGATAACGAGGGTGCTCTCCCCAAGCTAGATCTTGAAGTAGTCTTTTTATTCGTCCTTGGAACTTGTTCATCTCACGGGTTTTCCTTAAATGTTCTCCCCGCAAATATTAATTTCGCACATACCCAGAAGGAACAAATTCTAGGATTATGTTGTGAGCCTTCATGTGCTCACATATTTTGGTATTTTTATTTTTATGCCGCCACAAAGAAGGGGTGCTTGCATGGGGCTTTTAAGAAACTAATGCAAATGCAAAAAACATAATTTTGTGATTTTCTAATGCGGGTTTTAGAAAAAGTAAATATGCTTAAAGGAAACATGCTAATTGAAATATGCTATGCGAAAAATTAAATATGCATATAAATACCGAGTTACCTCTCTACGAGAGTTTCGAGTACTTACTCGTGGCGTCTTTGTCATCTATGGAATCTTGTCGGGATGTCGTGTATGCGGTGTGGTGCCTTCAATGATCTCGATGAGTAGCGTAGATGAGGTAGCCGACGGTGTTTGATCGGTCGAGTGACACGGGTGGTGGTAGGTCTTCCTCAAGGTGTACTCTTGTTGTCTCCCTTGGTAGGCGTGTCTTCTTTCTTCCTCCAAGCTTGTTTCTTCGGTGGAGACCTTTCTGGCGGCTGGTTCGGCGTGCTTGGTTGGTGGGAGCTGGGTGGACTTTTCTTGAATCTTATTAATGTCTTCCTTGTCCGTCGACTCCAGATCCAACTTGTGATTTCTCCGCGTCTTGTTCTTCTTAGGCTTGCTTATTAAGTGCTTCGTCGATCTTGAAGTTGCGTCTCTTAGGATTGTGATCCCGAGGATGGCATCACCCATGTTCCTTGCTTATTGTGCATGTTGTAGGCAAGACATTAACTAGTAGAGATTTGGAGAAGTGGCAACTCCTCCACAATTGGGCGCAAAGTGTGTCCCCGCTCACAAAGTCAAGGTAGAGATCAAGTGCATGGGCTCTGCTGGTGGGAAAACACCAACAGAACCAAAATTGTATTCATTCTACTCTAACCTTGAGCACATAATGTGTTTCATTTATTTGCGACAAAGGTGATAGATCAGATGACGGGTATGAATGTGGCATTTATAGCAAACTAAAGAGTAGAGAAAATAAAACTAGAGAGACAGGGGTAAGAACAACTAAGAGCTAGCATGTTGAGCTATTCAGATTAATCTAAGTGAGGTTGTGAGCTAACATATTTAACTCCTTAGTAAGCATGCCATGATTAGAGTAAAGCTTTATCGATTAGGACACTTACCTTAAGATGTTACCTTTATTGTAGAATCATCGTAACACCTCATGGTGGTTCTCTCGTGGCATGTGTGGTAGTTGAGCGTCTTGTCCTCTTTTCCTCATATCATCTTCCCTTCATTTTTTTACGTCTCGGAACGGTGGGAGTCGAGAAAGGAGGGAGAGCCTTGTCGGATCATCTTCTAGTGGAATTGGTCTTCCTCCCCAAGCTCAAACTCTGTGTCACTCGGCGCAAAAGTCGAGTTTGACTGTTCATCATCTCCTTGAGTGTGTTGTGACTTGTCGGTCTTGATGGAATCTTATTGTGTTCGTCCTCTCCCTTGCATCAATCCATTTTCTTTTCTCTTCTTCTTTTTTTTTAAGCGGCCCAAGGGATGAGGATGCCGGCTGTACCAGTTGATCTTCCTTTGTCAATTCTTCTTCATCTTCCTTTACTTACGGTTGACGAAAGGATGCTCATTTGAGATGTAAAATTGGAGTCCCTCCTTGATTAGCTTTGTCCTCTAATGACGTGGTGTGGAGTGTTCTTCTTGATGGTGTGTAGCACACCGGTCGCCTTGATGATCAAGGGAGAAACCTCATTGGTGACAACCTTGTCCTCCATGGTCTCGGGGCATTATTGTGACTTCTCTTTGTCTTGGCCCGTCATTGATTGGAGTGCGTTCCTACCGGTGTATTTCTTGTGTAGGTGATGAGAGCAAGCAAGTCTCGACAAGATGATGTAGGTTGACGTTGATCCCCCTTCTCATCGGCCTCTGGCTTGGTACTCCTCTGTTTTGTAGTGGAAGTGGTAGTGAGGTAGGTCCATGAACGTGCCCACCACGAGATTCTTTCTCCTCGCAATGATTAGTGGACGTATACCAAGGATAGCAATGATATTGAAAAAAAAGGGTTATTGTCCATATGATTTATTTGTGCTAACATAATGATGGTTCTTTAAAACTTAGCACGATTATATATATTTGTTTTTGTTTTCATTATATTTTTTTCAAAAATATATATATATTTCTTTTTTTATTATTTATATTTTTTCAAAAAATATGTATTTATTTTTATTTATTCATTATATATGTATATAAGTATATATATATATATATTATATTTTTTTATGAAGCGGCTGCACTAAAGCGTGGCTAAAGGCAAAGGTAACTTAGCGACAAAAAGACAAATTGAGTATTTAGGCACTTACAGTTCGTCCTTTCATAAGGAGTGAGTTGAGTCTTCTTTTGCGCAGAGTTGATGGAGTTCGTCACATACCTTGCGTAAGCTAATTTCTTTTCCCAAATTGGATTTGATAATTTTCTGCGCGGGGTTAGTCTAACAAAGATAACCAGAATCTACTAAAGTATACTATCAGTCAAAAATCAACCTAGACATAATGTCCAACTCAATTTAAGAAGGCAATTTAATCTAAACACCACGTTTAATTTAAAAGCCTTTAGAAACGAAATCAACACACCTTGCGGTTTTCGAGAATCAAACTAAACACCATGTTTAACTTGAGCCATGAAAACAAATTAAACTAAGCATCATGTCTAAGGTGTATGAAGATACTTCAAAACTTAAGCATACTATAGCAAACAGAGGTAGCATAAAAAGTATTATAGAGATGAAGGGGTATGATCATGGTGAGACTAATATTTTTAATTTCTCTTTTTTAGATGCAATAGGTATATAAAGGCGAGGAATTTAAACATGCAATGGATTCACTATGGGGACAACATGAACAGATGGATTGAATGCATGGATGAAAGTAAACATGCTATGGAAAATTTAAAAAGGATAACTACTCAAAAGTTTAAAGTCCATGAGCAAGACCGTCTCACGTTCGATCATACTTACCTTCACTCACAAATAGAATTTGTGAGTTGTGCGACTTCTTTATCCGTCACTTGAAGATGTGATTTGAATTCTTGTGACGGCTGACTTGGGCGTGGTTCCAATGTTAATGGTTCATGAAGCTCGGTACAATCGGATTCTCTTACCGTAGGTCGCTTAGGAAGTTTTAATCAATTACCCCGCATAAGATAGACTAATAGACAATACACGGGTAAATCTGTTTAAGCGAGAGGTGCTAAGTAGCAAAATCCACCCTTAATATTCATCCATCAATAATCAAAAGAGTAGCTATCAAAATCTTCCCCGCAACGGCGCCAAAATGCTTGTTGGTATTTGTTAGCTTACGAGAAATATTTACTGAATCCGCATAGCGCACGGATGTCCAAAGAGCATTTCACCGGGGAGGGTTTTTAAATATATATCGTATCCACAAGGAAGATATGATAGGTGGTTCAAATGATTAAAGACAGTGATAGAAGACTAATGAGATTTTGGTAGTCGGCATATACTTAAACAAGGTAAGCCAATAATAAATAGCAATAAGGTAAATGAGACAGAGAGAGGCACACACGTAGTGAGTATAGCATAAAACTAATTCCTAGTAAGATTAGGATTGGATTTAAGACAAAGGGACAGTTCTTATGTAGCATACAAAGACTCTATTAAATGGTTTTAAACAGGCATAGCATAAGATCATATATAAATCAAAACCATAAATAAGAATGTGCACCCGAAGATTACTTAAGAAAATCGAGAACGAAACAAGATTAACCCAAGAACCATTATCGACTAGTCTTACATACGGGATGGATTGCAAAGGACTCAATAGTCTTTGTCACCACTACGATCTACCACATGACCCGATATAAGGTGAATCCGCAAAGTAAATTATATCTATGCACCATGCTTACACTCTCTACTACCTAGCACACACGTGTAATATACTAGGAGCTCTACGAATAAGCGCGTTGAATTATCATGAATAATGATCATATCAAATATGCTATGACTAGAATAAAGTAAAAATAGAATAATTGCATGCATAGTAATGAAATAGCACGAAGGTGTATGAAAACAATAATATTGATTCATAGTAACTTACAGATCTAGAACCGAGCGGACGCTCTCTCTTCTCTAAACTCGACTTTCTATCTAAACTAGGCCCTAGATCTATATATAGAGCGGCCTAATTAGCTATCCTATCTCTTGGTGGCGCCTCCTCTTCTCTGTCTTGGCTTCAACTTGATCTTCTACTTGATGATGACTTGAGGCTTCGGTCGATTATTGAAACGAGGGGAGCCCGGGGGCTGCTTATATAGTCGGGAGAGGGCGTCACGTGTTGGACTCGGATTCCACCGTAACCATCCGGATCAAACCGACATTAAACAAGCGGATTAGATTGCGTCTCGGAGGCGGTGGAGGAAGCTTCTGGAATCAGGGCTGACATGGCGGAGGGGAGGCCGGTCGGCTGTTATTTAGGCCGGCCGGCCCGCAGTGTGGCCCACCACGGGTCTCGCGGTGCGTCGTGGGCTTCCGGAGTCTTCTAGATGATGTTTTCTTGGGTGTTAAGTTTCGTTCACGTCGGGGAGTAATCCGAGCCTTCTAGACTTGTTTCGAGTTGGATTGCATTGCGTTGCGTCCGTCGTATGACACGCTAATTACGGGCCAAGGTTTTTCCGGTTAAGTCCCCTCGCAAATCACAACTTTACCAAAACTCGTGGAAATCATTAGTCCAAAGCCCTATTCTATTGCTGATTTATCTTTTTAGTCCTTTTTCATGAATTGTTGATGCGTAAAAATATGAGTTAGTGAGCATCAACGGACCACTTAAAAGAGCCAAAGGAGGATTCGAATACATCTTCGTAGCAATCAACAAGTTCACCAAGTGGATAGAATACAAGCCATTGGTCAACTACAGCTCCAACAAAGCGGTCGAGTTCATCCAGGGAGATTATGCACGCATTCGGGATGCCCAACGGGATCATCACGCACCTCGGATCACCATTCACAGCGGTAGAATTCAAGATTGGGCACGAGATTGCGGCATACAAGTCGACTATGCCTCTCGTAGCACATCCCCAAGCAAACGGACAAGTTGAAAGAGCCAACGGACTCATCCTTGCCGGATTAAAACCAAGACTATACGAAGAACTCAAAGACTACGGAGCAAAATGGATCGAAGAGATACCAAAAGGTTATGCAGGGCCTAAGAACTCAAATCGCCAGAGCAACAGGCTACTCCCCTTTCTTCCTAACATACGGATCGAGAAAGCGGTATTACCGGCAGATTCGATATGGAGCTCTCCACGGATCGAAAGCGGTTCGAAGAAGGAGAAGGAGAAACGCACAAAGAAGACTTGAAGTCGACTGTGCAGAAGAAGTCAGAGAAAATGCCATCCTACAGAACGCAAGATATCTACAAGGACTAAGGCATTACGACAAGAGCACATGACCAAGAAACCTAAACCCAGGAGACCAAGTACTCAAGAGAAATCAAAAGACGGATGGCAAGCACAAACTTCTCGGCCCCATGGGAAGGACCCTTCATTGTCAAAAGGAGTCTTTGGGACCGGGAACCTACAAGTTGATAACTACGAGAAGGAGAAGAAGTCGAAAACTCCCCGGCACATCAGCCAACTCGAAGGTTCTACCCATGATCAAAAGCGAGAATCGGCGGCGGCAAGAGAAGTCGCAGAACAAAGATCAACTCTCACGAAGAAGGAGAAGACAATCTCGAGAAGAGCTCTATACCCGAAAGAGGTACTAGAATGCGCGGCACTCTAGCAGTTCAAAACATAAAGAACTCAAAAAGAGCGCGGCTGCATGCCTCCCAAGAGGAGAAGAACATAAAATAGCCTGAATCAGCACTTCAAAGAAAAGCTGACCGACAGAAGGCAACCCCGACCACCAGAACGGAGGTCACCAAACAAGGGTGGAACCACGCGAAGTCCATTGGAATAGAGTCCATACCTTAAATCCTACCGGCAGATCGTGAACCACGACTCAAGAAAAGAGGACGTGGGAATCGGCCCGTTTAGGTCGCAGAGGCCATCGAGGGTCCAGAAAGAGCCAATATGTCCTACGGCAGAGGGCGGCCTTTCGAATCGGGCGTGAACGGTGTAGTGTTATGAAATAGGAACCCATCTTCTCACATAAAGTCTCTCAGAAGCAGAGCAGCCCAAACCGGGCAAGGTGGATTGTAGTGTTGTGAAATAGAAACCCAACCACCTTGACCTTCAGTCCGTAGTGCACTTAAATGGGCCCGGACTGAGAACCATATAGGGACGTCATGTTATAGTCCACCGGGACAGCATGGGAGAGCCCTTGCCCGAAGCGGCAACTCGGAGTTAAAACAACTCTAAGCGGAGCACGACTCCAGCAAAATTTCACTAGCAAGTCTGAGAAAAAGACGAACGCTAGAGGCCTGACAGAAAAAACCGGACGGCCAGGAGCAAGACTCCACCAATCGTGACATGCCCTAGAAAAGGGACAACAAGTCACGAGCCAGAAGAATACAAACCTGGCAGGGCGGGGCACGACCCTAGCCACCTACAGCAAGTCTAAAACAAAGACAACGCTGGAAGCCCAGAATAAAATTCGGGCACCCCGGAGCACGACTCCACATCTACGACAAGTCTCAAAAAAGAAGACAAGTCGTGCGTCGAAGGAACGAAGCCACAGATGTAGGGGCAAGACCCCAACTACTCCAAGAAAGCCTAAAGACGAAGGCAAGCTACAACAGCAGGGAAGCAACAACCCTAGCACCCCGAAGCACGACTCCACATCTACGACAAGTCTCAAGAAAGAAGACAAGTCGTGCGTCGAAGAAACGGTTACGCCCTGCAGGCAGGGGCAAGACCCCAACTACTCCAAGCAAGCCTAAAGACAAAGGCAAGCTACAACAGCGAGGGGAAGCAACAACCCTAGCACTCCGGAGCACGACTCCACATCTACAACAAGTCTCAAGAAAGAAGACAAGTCGTGCGTCGAAGGAACGAAGCCACAGACGCAGGGGCAAGATCCCAACCACTTCAAGCAAGTCTAAAGCAAAGACAAGCTACAACAAATAGGGAAGAAACAACCCTAGCAAGCCGGATGCGACTCCACATCTACGGCGAGTCTCAAAAAAAAAAAAAGAAGACAAGTCGTGCGTCGAAGGAACGAAGACACGGATGTAGGAGCAAGACCCCAACCACTTCAAGCAAGTCTAAAGCAAAGACAAGCTACGGCCAGCGGGCGAAAACAACCATAGCACTCCGAGCACGACTCGCATCTACAACAAGTCTCAAGAAAAAGAAGACAAGTTGTGCGTCGAAGGAAGAAACCCGCAGACGCGGGGGCAAGACCTCAACTATCCAAGCGGGCCAAAGACAAGGCGCACTACTACAAAGCAGTGGGGGCGGGAACAACCCCTAGCACTTCGGAGCAAGACTCCATATTCAAGACAAGTCTCAAGAAATAAGACAAGTCAGGCGTTAAGGGAAAGAACCCGAAGATGCAAGAGCAAGACTCTACTCTAACAATCTACAGCAAAGCTAAAGAAAGAGCTAAAGATGAAGCGTGAGGAGGAGAAAGAACTCTAACGCACGGGGAGTAAGACTCCTTTCTATCTTTTTTCGAGGTCTACAAAAGAGGCAAGGCGATTCATCGGAAGAACAATCCTCGATGAGCGTGGAATACAACTCTACACAACTACTCGGCACAAGTCTACAAGTACGAGGACTAAGCCGAAGCCTAGATCTAAAGGCTCAACCACATTCAAGTTGTCCAAAAAAGAAGAATTCGGAGGACAAAGCGAGAAGACAAATCGCAAACAAGTCCGCTCGAAGGCGAGCATCGATCTATACAAGTACAAAACGGATAAAGGAACAGATATCTTTTATTCAACATCTTGGGATTACAAGTTACATGGGAAACAAGTCCCTACAAGATACAAAGAAGACTCGGATGCACGGGGGAACTCAACAAGAAATTCAGCGCACAAGATACAAAAGAAGACTCGGATGCACGGGGAGCTCAACAAGAAATTCAGCGTACAAGATACAAAGAAGACCCGAGGGATTACAAGACTAAGGAGAACAACAAAAAAAAGGGAGAAATCGGCACCCCACGGCGGCGAGATGGAGCGCCCGGACACGTCCCCAACCCCAAGAGCCCGAAATCCAACGCTCGAGAATCACTTCAAAGTCAAAACCCTTGCGCCCAAGTCCATAAACACCTGGAGCTCGAAGAATCCCGACGACGGCGGCGAATGAGCCCCTGATCAAGATAAGCGACTGGCGAAGAAAAGAACCCTCTGCGAGAAGGCTCCAAAGTCCACCACGCCGCAGCGGGTAGAAAGAACCCCGAAGGAGAGCGCTCAACTCGACAAAGAGTAGAAGGAAGCGCCCCAAAGAGTACCATCTTCAGCAATTCCTCAAAAAGGCACAACCTTCCTCAAAGATGAGCGGCGACCAATGCCGATTGGGAAGCCGGCATATGTCTACCCAAGTAGCAAGGAGGTACACCAAAGAGGATCGAGAAGGGTGTCCAAAATGAACCCCAACTAACCCACACCAAGAAAAAAAAAAGGAGGAGAGGAGATCATCTTAGATCACAAGACATCCCGCACTCACCACCCAAACTTTCCCTAAGTGGAATTGTCAAGGAATAGCCTGCCGCTATTCCCGATCACAAGACATCCCTCACTCGCAGAACAACCCAGACAGGCGAAGAAAGACGCCCGGAGGCTGATCCAATTCACTCAAAGGCACCGCCATGGATCTAAAAAGCTCAAGGAAAGGCTTTATCTACGAGAAGAGGAACTGTCGAAAGGAGGAAGAAACAGAGAGGCAGAAAGGAAACTCTGGATCCCCAACGAAGCAGAAGGGGGCGTATTTATAGGCAAAAATCACATCGCCTATAAACCGGGTCCACAGAAGATGAAGCATATTCCAAAAAGGAACGGTCACCTAAATTCACGCAAGCAGAAATTCATGGCAATAACTGACATGCACTGACCTTTCCCGAAAAACGGGGCGCAGCAAAAGCGCACTATATGACCCGTGATCGCACGGAAAAAGAGAAACGGTCAAAAATCCCGGAGGACGAAGAACCTCTAAGACTCCTTTCCAAGAGAAAGAACTCCAAGACGCTCGCGGGCTACGAGGATACCCCGGATAAGATTTTTTCCGAATCGAGAAGAACTTCGAAGATGGAGATCTCGAATCGCATTGAAGCTTCAACCCGCGAAGAGCGGGACGCTCTCATGACTCATATTTGAGATGCTCGGGGGCTCGCGAAGAGAAAATCCATCCGGGAGAAAGAACTCCAAATACGAGAAGAACTCGAAGACAAAGGAAAAGATCTCAACACCGCGCTCAAGAGCTTCATCCTCGATCACGGATCGAGGGCCCGAACCAATATAAAACCCCGCTCTCCATGTCATTTGCGCAACAAACCGCCGGACTCGGGGTTCATCGAGGCCCGAACAAACCGCCCGGTTCACCCCCCCGTGGCGGGCTCTCGGTCGTAAAACATCGGCGGTACGAATTACCCTCACGACTCAAGTTTGAGACACTCGGGGCTCGCGGAAAAAGAACGGTGCGGAGGAGGAAAAGGACTCGAAGCGAGAAGAACTCGAAGACGGAGGCAAAGAACTCGAAGACCTTCCAGGCTCTTTGTGCCAAAAAGTAAGAAGCTCGGGGCTACACCCTACGGTGCACTTTTTCAAGTGCACACCGTATGATGATCTCAAGACCATATCAAGGCTTCATCCGAGAAGAGCGAGGACAGCTCTCATGACTCAGCCTTGAGATGCTCGGGGGCTTGTGGATACGGGATCACCTAAGGACTCTCTGAGTTGTTCGCGGGATTCTATCCTAACCTGCGACCACAAACAACTCCCGAAGGCAATGGAAGCATAGCTACAAAGTGGACTTACATTGTAATCGAGGATAGAATCCTAGTCGGATTACCATGTAAAGAGTTTGGGTGTTCGAATCCTCTACGGACAACCCTCTCTGAGTTCGACTAGGTCCGTAGTAAGCTCTTTAGCTCCTTGGACTATAAAGGGGGCCAAAGAGCACCTCGTAGAGGGAGCAACTTGAACACATCAAGTGGTGTAAGCTTTGCAACCGATTCTTGGTTGACCCCATCAATCAAAAAACAGGCTCACGCCAACCGGACGTAAAGGTCTTTACTCGATCACGGATCGAGGGCCCGAACCAGTATAAAACCCCGCTCTCCATGTCGACTGCGCAACAAAACGCTGGACTCCAGGTTCATCGAGGCCCGAACAAACCGCCCGGTTCACCCCGTGGCGGGCTCTCGGTCGTAAAACATCAACAGTTGGTGAAAAGGCCAAAGGACTACAATGTGATTGGAACCAAGTGGGTCTTCAAGAACAAGCAAGATCAAGATGGGATTATGGTGAGAAACAAGGCAAGACTAGTAGCTCAAGGCTACACACAAGTTGAGGGTCTTGACTTTGGAGAAACCTATGCTCTGGTTGCTAGATTGGAGGCAATTATGATTTCGCAAGCTTATGCATGTGCTCATGATATCAAATTATATCAAATGGATGTGAAGAGTGCATTCTTGAATGGTTTCATAAATGAGTTGGTCTATGTCGAACAACCACCGGGCTTTGAAGATGAGAAGTATCCCAACCATGTGTACAAGTTGAAGAAGACTTTATATGGTTTGAAACAAGCACCTAGAGAATGGTATGAGAGGTTGAGAGATTTTCTCCTCTCTAAAGGGTTCAAGGCGAGAAAGGTTGACACCACTCTCTTCACCAAGAAGCTTGGAGATGACTTGTTTGTGTTGCAAATCTATATTGATGACACTATCCTTGGGTCAACCAATCACGAGTTTTGTGAAGAGTTTGCAAAGATGATGGCCAAAGAGTTTGAAATGTCAATGCTTGGAGAGCTCTCCGTAGGGCACCCGCTCGATGTCTGGCTGCGGAGCGGGAGGTTCTTGCTATGTTCCATCGCCTCACTACTGCAGCTTAGGCCTCTCCTCATGGGACTATAGCCCAGGCTTCTGGTTCCACATCTCCTCCTCCTTCGTCAGGTATATCATGCCCATGGTTTCTTGATTCGGGTGCCTCTTTTCACATGACACCTCATGCCACACACCTATCTTCTTTGTCACCTTCCAATTCACCTACGCACTGCCGATGGCACTTCTCTTCCTGCTGCCGGCCGAGGTGTTCTTCGACTTCTTCTTTTGAGGTTACTCAAGCTTTCTCATGTTCGTCAACTCACCATGCAACTTCTGTCTGCGGGTCAAATCATCGATCATGGCTGCCGCGATAATCCTTGAGTCTAATTCTTGTTGTGTTCGGGACCTTCGTACGGGCCCTTTGGTGGGAGCTGGGCCTAGGCATCGGGACTCGCAACACCTATGGGAGCTTGATTGGTTGCGTCTTCCTTCACCCGCATTGACTCCTCCGTCGCCTATTTCCACAGCATCTGCATCAGCTGCCTCATCCACTACTTCTTTTACGTAGTGGCATCGTCGTCTTGGCCATCTCTCTAATTCTTGATTGTCCAGTCTTGTGGGTAGTGGTGTGTTAGGTCCTGTTTCTGGTGACACTACTCTGCATTATTGTACGGGTTGTAAACTTGGCAAACAATTGCAATTCCCCTACCTCTCTAGTGAGTCAAAATCTAAGAGACCATTTGATCTTGTACACTCTAATGTATGGGGTCCTACACCCATAGTTTCAAAAGAAGGGCAATCATATTATGTTTTGTTCACTGATGACTATTCGCTATTTACTTGGATTTATTTGATGTCATCTCGCGGCCAATTTCTTTCTATTTATCAACAATTTGCTACCATGATTTGCACCTAGTATAACTCTCCCATTCAAGTTTTTCATGCGGACTCTACTGGCGAGTACATCTCCACTGCCCATCGCTCCTATCTTGCTGCACAGGGCACCCTTGCTCAGTTTTCATGTCCTGGTGCTCATGCTCAAAATGGTGTTGTTGAGCGCAAGCACCGTCACATTCTTGAGATCGCTTCTCTGCGCTCTTGATCTCCTCTGCCCTTGCTCCTCAGTTCTAGGTTGAGGCGGTTTCTACGATCAAGTTTTCCTCATAAACCGCCAACCGTCCACCTCTCTTCTGTGTTCCACTCCCTATGAGCGTCTCTTTGGCACCCCTCCTTCATATGACCATCTTCATTGTTTTGGATGTGTCCATTTATGTTCTACTTCCACCTCGTGAGCACACAAACTCATTACTCAGTCTATCGAGTGTGTTTTCCTTGGGTATAGTACGGAACATAAGGGCTATCGTTGTTATGACCCTGTTGCTCGACGGATGAGGATATCTCGGGATGTCACTTTTGATGAGTCCCTTCCTTACTATCCTCGTTCTCCCTCTGGTCATTCTACCACTGCTGAGTCCCTCTCCTTCCTTACTTTACCTGAGTGGTATCTTCTGTTGTCACCTCCCTCCTCCAAACCTCCTCCTATTTCTCCACCTTCGCCATCTCCTTCTCTTTCTCCACCTTCGCCATCTCCTTCTCTTTCTCCACCTTCTCCGTCTCATCCTCTTCCTGCTCCTTCATCACATTTCTCTTCTCCACCTTCACCATCTCCTACTTCTTCACCTTCTTCACCTCACCCTCCGTCACCGGCCTCCTCCCGTGAGATCAATCACTACTATACTCGACGTCCTCGTCCTGCCACACCACTTGATTCCTCTCAATCCCTCCTTGGACCCCTTCCTTCATCTCCTCGCTATGCTCTTCGTGACCGCAACACCCTTCGTCCTCCCGAACGCCTTGGCTTCACAGCCACTGTTTTAGCCAAGCCCGCGACCTATCGGGAGGCTACTGCTAACCCTGACTGGCAGCACGCTATGGCTGAGGAGATTGCTGCTCTTGAGTGCACTAGCACTTGGGATCTTGTTCCTAAACCACTTCATGTCACTCCTATCACTTGCAAGTGGGTATATAAGGTCAAAACTCGATCGGATGGCTCTCTTGAGCGCTACAAGGCTCGCCTTGTGGCCCGTGGTTCAGTAGGAGTATGGCATTGACTATGAAGAGACATTTGCTCCAGTTGCTCATATGACTACTGTTCGGACCCTTCTTCGTCGTTGCCTCTCGTCCCATCGGCGGCCGATCTCGCAGATTGGATATCCGAGAATGCCTTCGTTAATGGTGAGCTCCATGAGGAAGTCTATATGCAGCCGCCTCCAGGCTACTCCGTTCCTGATGGGATGGTCTGTAGGTTGCGTCGTTCCCTCTATGGCCTTAAACAATCTCCTCGAGCTTGGCTTGAGCGTTTCTCCTCTGTTGTCATTGACGCCGGCTTCAATCCTAGTGACCATGATCCTGCTCTTTTTTGTTCACACCTCTCCCTCGTGGTCGCACACTTCTTCTCTATGTCGATGACATGATCCTCACGGTGACGACTCGAGTTCATTGTCTCTCGTGAAGCAACGTCTCAACGAGACATTCCTTATGTCCGATTTGGGTCCTTTTCGGTACTTTCTTGGTCTTGAGGTCACCTCCACATCGATGGTATCTTTCTTTTACAGGAGAAGTACACTCGGGACCTCCTTTCCCGTGCTGCTCTCACTGATCACCGCATTGTTGATACCCCTGTGGAGCTTGGTATTCACCTACGACCCATTGATGGTGTGCCACTTGCTGACCCCACTCACTATCGTCGGCTTGTTGGGAGCCTTGTCTATCTTGGGACCACTCGACCTAACATCACTCACTATGTTCATGTCTTGAGTCGGTTTAACAAAGCTCCTACCCAGCTCCACTATGCTCACCTCCTTCGTGTTCTGCGATATCTTCGTGGAACTATCTCCCGTTGACTTTTCTTCCTGTGCTCTAGTTCTCTCTAGCTTCAGGCATACTCTGATGCGACCTGGGCGAGTGAGACCGATCGCTACTCTCTCTCGGCTTATTGTGTTTTCCTTGGCTCCTCGTTGATTGCCTGGAAAACCAAGAAGCGATTGATGTTTCCCCGCTCGAGTCTTGAGGCTGAGCTGCATGCTATGGCGACTGGGACTGGAAAGGTGACATGGCTACGATGGCTTGTTGAGGATTTCAGTGTGCCTGCCACTGCACCCACTCCTCTCTCTTCCGACAAAGACTAGTGCAATCCGGTTGCACGAGACCCGGTCAAGCATGAGCTCACCAAGCACATTGGCGTTGATGCCGCCTACAAGAGATCGCAAACATGGTCGATTGTGACGTTCCACCATGTTCGAATAGCTGATTTCTTCACCAAGCCACGAGACCCGGGCTCAACATAGATTCCTACTCTCCAAACTCGGTGTTATAGATCCACCATGAGTTTGATGGGGGGGGGGGGTTAGATGTATAGATGTTCTTTGCGGGGTTTCTTCTCATATGTACATTTTGTAGGGTTTTCTTTGCATATGTACACACTCATGTATACATCCCCCTTTGGGGTCTGAAATGGAATTGGTTGGCCCAGTTATTCTAACATCCAGGACAATAGTAAAAGCATATTGCTCGTGCAAGGAAATGTGAGAAAGTTATCACAGAAGAAACAAGTACTCCCTACATCGAAAAAACTTGTAAATCTTGTTTTATGGGGAGTCAAAAGAATCTTAAATTTGACTGAGTTTCTAGAAAATATTATGTACATTTATATCTTCAGTTAGGTCCATTATAAATGTATTATAAAATTAATTTAATGATACTTACTACGTATCATGAGCGTTAACACTTTGTCATTGTTTAAAAAACTAGTATGGAGCGGGTAGACATCTAGCCCCTTTAGATATAATCATATAAGGATAGTTTTGATAAAGGAAAGGGCCATTTGTAAGACTACCCTTGTTTTGAGATCTAATTGCTTGTTTGTCCTTGTTTTTTAACTTTGTATGTTTGTCCCTGTTTTTAGTCTTCCAATTGCATGGTTGCCCTTGAAAACGTTTTGAGCTCAAAACAGGGTTAGTCTAGCAATTTTCCCTACTTACATGATAGAAATAATGATAGAAATCTTATCTTATAATAATATAAAAGGCATCAATATCTTTAATTTTAATTTAAATATTGAATTTTCAAAGATATGGATTGAATCCGCATGAGACAATCAGTTTAACAACTATAAAAAATTACCCTTGAGCTTATGGATATATTTACCTTATTTTCTTGTTATATGTTTTTTTGTTTCTTAATTGATCACGGGTCTCTTGACCTTCTAAACCTTTTTTTATGATTTATCTAATATATATTGACCGACAGGGGCTCTAGTCCCTTCTAACTGCCTAAAAAAAACACTTAATTGCTACATCTATTTTGGGTTTAGGGTTTAGGGTTTAGGGTTTAACTTCTATTTTGAAATATAAGGTATTCGATCAAGCATAGGCTATATGTGCCATGAGTAAACTTACATATGCTGCCGATGAAGTGCGGAAGTCAGTTTCATTAAAATCATATCTATGCTCCATGTCAACAAGTATATCAATTATATGTTGTGTAATTGGTCTACTCTGTGGATTAAGATCAATGCACTTTATGCCCAACTCAACACATGCTTTAACATGTTCCAACTGTGGGTCTCCTGCAGGTACGTTTCCGAACCTAGTACTCCAATTTGTAAGTACCTAAGAAACGGCAACAGCCATAAGGTAGGATTCATTACATAAAATGGAAAAATAATGTTAATGTCAAAACAATATTGTTATGAAACTCATTAACATCAGAAAAAGTTTGAATAGGGAAACATGAACTTACAATATAAGTATATGTATATAACTCTACTAGATGAGGGTTGAATTTGTCTAAGTGCTGTAATAGACTTTTTGGTTCGTTTCTGTAAACTAGCCTAGTAACCCTGACGAAATCATGTACGACACTACTTTATTAAAAAGGCAGAAATGAAACTCTTTTTCTTTTCTAATTTCAACATTCGACGAGAAATGGCCTACCTATAAATAGCCATTCTATGTTGTTTTTCTGTTTATGTGTTTTCTCTTTATCTACTTTGCCTTATAATTGTTAACTATTGCTATAGGTCACTTAAGAGAACGTTCATAAAAAAAAAGAAGCCTGATCTAATGTTTGGAGAAATGTATGATCTCAAATTTTGCCAATGGATAGCTTTTGCACCAGTAGATCAATATCTACATCCTAGCATCGTTTACATAAGTTTAAGTTGATATATAGTTCATGCCCACAAGTAACTAACACTACTACATAAAACATTTTACACTATCCACATTGGTTTCTAGAGCACTAGACAGAGAGGGAAGAGAGACATGGATGCAGGAGTGGGGGAGAAGATAGTAGGACCCACGTGGAAGTTGCTGTGATGCCACTCGGTGGTTTCAATTGCATGATTTCAGCAGGCTCATAGACTGCGTTTCTAGGTGGTAGTCTATATAATGTCTGTCTCTAGACATAGCTCGTATTATGCCCATTCATATAGAATATGACCATTCTCGATGCAGTTATAATCACTAACTGTATCTAAAAATCTATTTTAAGGACCATATCTAGATGCAGGTATGCTACCCTGTTCTTCTATTTCTAGGTGGTTTCACTATCACAACAGTAGCATGTTAACTTTTAACAATGCATGGACCTTTGCCAGGAGAGACAATTCTTACATTATCAATGTCAGGATACCCCTTACGTCCTGTTAGCATCTCTATGATTATAGTGCCAAGACTATATATGTCTGACTTGAATGTAATTATAATTTCTTTGTTATAGAATTCTGGTGCCATATATCCCCTGCAAAAAAACTCTGCAGTCTGAGCAACTTAAAGTGAACTGAATGCAACATATAAAATTTGTTTTTTCAGAGAGATAGATGCAGCTATCTTACAGTGTTCCATACACCTCTGATGTTGCAGCCCGGGTTTGCTTTTCATCAAAGCACCTTGAGATGCCAAAATCAGCAATTTTGGGCACCATGTAATCATCCAACAGTATATTTGCAGGTTTAAGATCTAGATGAACAATTTTATTTTCGTGAAGATAATGTAGACCCTCACAAATTCCCTTGATTATTTTATAGAATGTCCTCCAATCAAGTTTTTGGCTCATATCTGTAAAGTGGAGACCCGATTTATTTTTCTTTATTATAGGAGGGATGTAGTAACATTTTGAAGTCCCTATTATAAAAAATGCTACAACTTCATCTCCGGTTATAAGTGAAAATATAGGAACACGATGACCTTTTTATATCTATCTTGGATTATGAATGATTTATATAATGATATAATACTTGCTAGAAATTTAGAACATGCGAACACTGAAGGAGCTTATGACTTATGGCAGGGTTTATATTTTGCATATACTCCCTCCATAGTAAATTAACTTATATATATGTATATATATATATATAGTTGATTAAATTTACTTTAGGGAAAAGATGGAGCATATAAGATGGGATGATGTACCCTTAATGTACTTATCAAGACTTCCTTTTGCCATAAACTCAAAGCAGAGCAACCGTTGTCGTTCCTCTGCCATGACATTCTTCCCCTTAAACTCTGATAACTTCCCTTGTGTGTCTGCACAATAGCCTAGGAATCGGACTATATTTTTATGCTTCACCCTCATCAGATTGTCAAGCTCTTGGACGAATTTCTTCTCATCGACCTCAAACGTTTGGGACAGTTTTTTCACAGCCACTGATGTCCCGTTCGAAGTAATCCCTGCAGTGAAAATGTTGCATTGTTAGCATGATGAACTTGAGCTCTTTATGTGAGCATTTTCAGAACAGTACGAACAACTATGTGTTGGGTTTAGAGTACTGATACCTTATAAACAAATGCAAACCCACCACTGCCGATTTGCTGATCACCAGAGAAATTATTTGTGATGGCTTTTAGAAGTGACAGTGGCACCTGTGTCTGCTCTGCGCTGGCATCACGTAGCATGCGCTCCAAGAGACCATGCGTATTATCTTCACAGCCCATTTGTCGTCATGTATAAATGTATGTAGCCTTCAAACAAGTATCCAAATTAATTATAGGTTAACCATGGGATATACAAGTTTTGTGCAAAGTTTTACAAATTTAAATTTTGGAGGTGGCTTCTTAAAGTTTTGCCTTTTCCTCCAACAAAAATGAAAAAAAAAAAAGGTCCTAGGATGAAATCAACCAAAACAGTCTTGATCGGATTCAAAAAGCTAATCTGCTTTCCCTGACTTGGCCGAGTAGATACTAGTTAAGCCAGGTTCGATCCCTGACTTGGCCAGATTGCTCTAAATACTACTATCTGGCCAAACTATCTATGGTTGAGCAATCTGGCCAAGTCAAAAATTTCCCTTTTCTCAGTGGGTTCTAGAAAATTTCCCTTTTCTCAGTGGGTTCTAGATACTAGTTAAGCCAGGTCATTACCATTTTCTGCTCATTAGACTTCCACATTATAGTTGAACACAGACTACACACGGAAGGAGACACCTCTAACGGCTCTTTGCACGCGTCGGGCGCTCCCTGATGACTGCCCCAGATCCCCCGCCGCCCGCCGCCTGCCCGGCGCCCGGCGGGCCCCTCCCCAGCCCTCTCCCCCTCCCACCACCTGCCTCCTCCCTCCCCAGCCACCAAAAAAGCTCCACCTCCGAACTTGAGGCCGCATCCGGTCGATGCCGCGGGCCCTTTCGTCGTCGACGCCGTCGGCCGGCGTGCCGTCGCCCGGTGAGCTCGACAGATCAGACAGATCGCCACATGCTCACGAGGGATGTGCCGCCGCCCTTGGGGGGTTGAATCGACGCCGCCGTCAACACAGGCCGCCATGGTGGTCTCGCTGTCCGCCCCCCACCTACACCTGTGTTTTCAATTTCAGAAATAAAAAAAATCTAGAACCCACGAGAAAAGGGAAAATTTTGAAATTCCAGAAATTTCGGCTCAAATTCAAATTAAATTCAAAAAATTTAAAAACATTTGACATGATTCGCTATAAACTATCTATGGTTGATCATACATCACAAATACATGAAAAAACTTGACATGATTCCACATTTCTATGGGGCTACAGGGGGCTCACGGGTCGCGGCAGCGCGGTGCACCTGGGAAGCCGCCACCGCCGCCAACAAAGGAGAATCAGAGACAGGGTTTAGAATGTGGATTTTGGGTGTGATTTTAGGGTCTTCTAGGGCTATATATATGGTAGGCCGACGGGAAGTCGATTTTGGGCCATCTTTGCACTATTTGGGTGGAAGAAGAATTCACACGAAATCTTTTGACCGGTAGAGGATTTCTTTCGGTACCCATCGAGAAACCCGAAATTTCAGAATTTCTGGACAATTTCAGCCGAAATTGAAAACCCTGCCGAGGACGCCCGTACAGCAGTGGTTGCTGATCGTCACTACTTCTTCATCGCACATTTATTTCTTTCTTAGTACACCACTCTAAGCTCTACCGTTGTAGCTGGTGCCTTAGGTTAGTGTTTCGCCTATATGCCCTCCCTGCCAGCTCGCTGTGTGTGTGTTGGGGGGGGGGTCTAGGATGTAGTTGAATTAGTTATCCCACTTCTCTTAATATAGTACGGGTAAGAGCCCGCTTCCAAAAAAAACCTTTTATGTAATGAGATGGAGGTGGCTTCGGGTGGTGGACCTGGAAAGATTCTTCCCAGTGGACTGCGTCGTGGATTGATGCTTGTTAAACTAGTTTTAGTGCAAAGTCAAATTTGGGCCACATGCTGCTGGTAGCTGCTGTTACATAAACATATCACCATCCCTAGTTTAGAGTTAGGCCAGTTAAACTAGTGGTGTGCTGAAAACTAATCAAACACCTAACCAATCTGCATGCTCTAGTGCCCTGCAGCGTTCACTGCAAACTAATTAAACAAGTTACTGCCTACTCAGCTTATTGAAAGCTTTGTAAATTTTGAAATTAACGGCTCAGCGACTGCATTGCTAATCAAGCAAACAATTGCACCTATGACTGCAACTGCTATAGCTTAGATGCTGAAACTGTGTAGATCAAGACAACTGATAACCCTAATGGTCAATATATGATATGAATAGCCGTTCCATGTACCCATGCTTTTCACATGCATGGTTACACATGGGGAGATGACAGCACACAAACTTTTGGATTGTTACTCTTAGTTTGTGAAGTTTCTTCTATTTCCTCTTCTTCTTTTGGCGTAGATAAAACTAATACAACTCATGGATTGATGCTTGTCCTTCTAATGGAAATTTAAGTTTACGTCGCTGGCTGCTGGTAGCTGCTGTCACGCCATCCCTAGTTTTACAGGGCGGGCATCTCTTGGTGTCCTTCTAATCTGTTAAACCTACACTATTTATATTGGCAGATATCTCTGTGTTCATTTGAAATAAGATGCAGACATAGATGTTTGCTTCCTGTTGAAAGAGATAACTGGGCAACAGAGGGCATGCATATTGCACTGGTATGCTTATCGTGTGGTGTTCTCATAAACACAGGTGAAAATCAGGTTGATTAAGAGTAAGACCTTTCGATCACTAACCCGGCCGGAAGATGGAGAAGCTTCTGCAAAGCTGCTAGCTTCCTCCCAAAGAAGAGCGACTCTCGCCTTGGTCGTTGACCCAGTAGTTGATCAAGAAACGGGCCCTCTCCCTCTCTCTTGTACTCCGAGCTAAGAGCAGTGGATAAGTGGAAGACAGGAGGCCTGGTGCAAAGCTGCTGCATAGAAGAGATGGCTTTGTCGTTGAGGTCAACGGAGATACTGGTATTCATAAGCAAACTGTTTTAGTTTTAATAATAATGAATGTAATATAAACAAATTGGTCTTTTGTATATATAGCTGGTGTCACACATTACATGTACCTATCGAGCCCATTTATTATGTTTTTACTCGATAAGTACTCTACTTGTTAATTATTTTGGACAACTAGCCCACTTGCACAGCTACTGGTAAATACAGCGGCACAATGTGTACTTTAAAAGCACAATTATTGGTGCTCATGATTGTTGGCATTGGATTTGACCAAGCAAGCCCAAGACTTGTACAGAGCAATGCTATGCTCCTGGTTGTTCGATCTCGGTGTCTTGTTCCAGATCGCAGAAAGGGATCAATCATTTAAAACACAGGTCAACTGAGGCAGGTACGAACATATATGATTCAAAACTCAGAACGACAGCATACAACACCGGTGAAATTTTGGGTGGTTGGGCCTTTGAATGCTTTGGAATTGTCCTCAAATGAGTGGCCCAAAACTGCCCCGCCAGAGCAACTTCAACAGTACCCTATATGACCTTTATCATGGTGCCACCGTCACACATGAACCAGCACATCGGTCGCCTACTGTTGTCAGGGGTGGAAGCAGACATCAAGTTTTAGGTTGGCAAGGAGATGTTCACCGCGCATCGACTTGTGCTCCCTCGTTGGTCCTTGGTTTTCATGGCAAGCTCTCCTCGGTTCCATGAAGGAGAGGAACATCGACCTTGTACGGATTGATGACATGGATCCAAGAGTGTTCAAGGCTATGCTGCACTCATCTACATGGACAAGTTTCCTAAGATGCACAAAGGTAACCTTTGCCATGGCTCAGCACCTACTCGTGGCGACAGATAGATATATGACATGCAGAGGGTGAAGTTGATGTGTGAGTACAAGCTTTGCGACTACATCAGCACTATCACAACAACGATTGTGTGATACCATCCGTTCATGCTAGTTGTTCTTTATGTTTTTTGTGGTGATAATTTTTCAAAACATGTTTAAGGAACAACAACAATGTCTAGCATGTTTTTGTTTTTTCTAGATAATTTTAGGTTTTCCTATGGCTAAATCTAATATTTAGGAGCTTCTAAAATATATCTTCATGTGGTCTAAGTATCACTCCCCACCTAACCTGATGAGGAGTCATAGAAGTTGTCATCACTTCTAGATGGTCGACTATCACTTTCGGCCGACGTGAGAGAAAGAGAAGAAGGCCATGACTGCACGAGGGAGAGAGGGGTGAGAGTGGAATCCTAAACGATGGGTTAGATATGAGCCCAACAAACTGATAGTAGGTGTGGGCTTTGGGTTGGTTCTGAGTTCGGCCAGTATTTTCGACGATGAGCTTTATATTGTGCCCACCTCCGAAATGAATTTATGGAGTATAAGTGTATTACTTCCTCTATTTCCAATTGTAGATCGTTTTGGCTTTTCTAGGTTTCATAGATTAGTTATGCATCTAGATATATATTATGTCTAGGTGCATAGAAAAAAACTATAAATCTAGAAATGCCTAAACAACCTACAATTTGAAGTGGAGAGAGTATATTTGGAGGCGTTTTTTTTAAAGATCACCTCGGTAAATACATTTTACGAGGTGGGCAAATGCGACTCTCG
This sequence comes from Hyparrhenia diplandra, assembly GCA_015847255.1. NCBI lineage: Eukaryota > Viridiplantae > Streptophyta > Magnoliopsida > Poales > Poaceae > Hyparrhenia > Hyparrhenia diplandra. Next base: position 200,110 of record JADLZK010005142.1, on the reverse strand, counting down.
GTAAATGGAAATGACTGCCTTTGTTATTAGTAGGAGGTGGTTGATTTTTGTGCCCACCTTGGTTAAGTTTTGTGTAGTATCACGCACAAACTCCTATAGTAGTATGATCTATAGTGCAAGTTGCTCTTTTGGGTGGTTTCTGTGCTCCGAGTGTCCTTTTCTTATCCGTTATTTCCTTGGGTCTTCGAAGTTGCCATGAAAGTTCTCTGAGCCATCAAAACACAAGTTGTTTTAGGTGATTTTTGCTTAGACTCTTGCTTCATTTTCATTTGGCTTAAGAGCTTTGCTTTTGGGTTTTGGAGAGTTTGTATCGTGCCATTTGTAATCTGCTGGTGTGGGTGTCGTTTGAGATTTTTGAAGGACGTTTGGACCGCTGCCATTTATGAAGAAATTTTGATTGGCTCTTATTCACCTGCCTCTGTTCACCTTTCTCAGTCCTCCATCTGGACCTTGGTTGTTGCCATTCCATTTTTGCACTTATATATTGTTATTCTTTCTCCACTATTATTCGAATTGGAACAGTCTTATTACTTTAATGGAATCCATTTTTCTTTTTCAAAAAAAAAAACTTTCGATTCCTATATAAGATATAATATTTATGTATCAGAATATGAATTTTTTTTGTTGTTGTTATTACATTTTTACCTCAAGCTTCCCCAAGGCCAATCTTTACTATGAGCTGGCTTGGATCGTCCTCTCCTTTGTCCTCTCTGCGTGCCAAAGATGAAAGCCCATTCCAATATCCCATTTCCATAAGGAGTCCTGCAACCATTACGGGAAAAGTGATAGTGGTGGACCTTATGCCATTTTAGAGCACGTAGTAGGAGGCAGCATTCACATGACACATCACGGCACTGCCATAGTGCCATGTTACGCGCTGAGCTTGCACCCACGCCCCCACCATGATCGCCAGGATCAGAGTTACGTAAGAACTCGGCAAGTTATCTCGCCTGCGCACACAAGAACTCGGCAAGTTACGTAAGTAGAGGAGGTCTCCACCGTCACCATCATCTAACCAAAGGTTAGTAGTTGATTTTGCATTACCAAAATATCTCTCATTGTGTTTCTTGACAAATATGTTAGACATATAAACTAAATGAAATTGTGGACAAAACTCACAAGATCACATGTATCCATTACAAAGATCCAAACAAGCATAAGAAAAATGACAAACCAACTGAACAAATAAAGGTTCACAAGGCACACAACAGATTCAACTAGACGTGACTTTCACTTCTAGCGTTTTATTATAGATTTTTTTTTTTTTTTTTTTTTTTTTTGGAATGCACAGTTGGATCACACTGGAATTTTTTGTTTGAGCCAGATTTTCACAGGGAACCAGACTCCGGAACGGAAAAAGAACGGCTAAATACACCAAATACGTATATAACCCGAACCGGAATGGAAAAAAGAATACAAATGATAATTTTTGAGCAACAAGTTTTGCATCTTTATTATTAGGTATAGGTATAACCTTATTGCACGTGGGCATGCAATGTAGTGTAGGATAGATCAAAGGAGCAAACAAAAATAGAAGGAAGTAGATTTGTTTGGAACCTTTTTAGGTATCCGTTGTAATTGTATTTTTTTCTCCTATATAATCCAATCGTAGTCGTAGAGTCCTTCCCAGAGTTTTTTTGGTTGCATGGACAAATATAGATGGAAGTAGATTTTTATATATGGAGGTTTTTAAAAAGTTTCTGTGTTGAGATGATGTATCTTTTCGCGTCCGTTCCAAGATCCGTCCCAGATTTAGTTTTTTTTTTTTTTTATGCCAGGACTTCAGGAGCCTTCCCCAAATCCAAGTCAGTCCTGTCGAGCTACCCAGAAAAGTAACGTGTAATAGCCCTGTTGAAAGGAAGGAAGCCTGGCTGCGTCTCCTCACGGGCGACGGCCGTACGCAGCCCGCCGCAATTGGTCCGGTGTGGCAGAGTTGATCTGAGCCCTAGTCTGCGAGTACTCGCACAAGGATGAATCGTCCCCACGACTCCATTGCCGTGGGTACGAGGAGCCGAGGAGGAGGATGACGACTCCATTGCCGGTGGGTACGAGGAGGAGGATGACGACTCCATTGCCGGTGGGTACGAGGAGGAGGATTATGATCCTCGCCAATCCGGGGTGGAGCTGTTGGCCTTGGCCTTGCGTCGTGACCTTTTGGTGGACGGCTTGAAAATCGTTGTGTTGGACAGGAGACGAGGCCAGATCATCTACCAGAGGAAGGACAAAGGAGAACAACAACAACAACAACAACAACAACAGGAGGGGAAAGAAATAGGAGAGGTAAATAGTTATAATGTTATATATACCATGCCTTCTCTAATGCCTGCAACTGGTTTATGTGAATCTTTTCGCATCCAGACGATATATGATATTAATCGACTAATGCATGCATGCCTGCAGAGTTTGGAGGAATTGGTATTGGATGGACCCTACACGGGTGTCTCGATGGAGTACGGGGGGTTTCCGCATCGAAATCAGAATCCCAAGCAGCTGCGGCAACGAGCATCATTCCATCAATTGGGAATGGTGCTGGAATAACCCAATGTACGCTGCCCAAATGGACACACCACAACCCGCCCACCACACCATCAACACTCAAGACGGCAGCAAGGTAGCAGAGGTGACCTACGCGGTGATGTCAAACGCTCGAGAGGCCACCGTGCAGGTCAAATTTTGGCTCAAGGATGGGCATAATGCTATTGGCGTTAGAGGTGAAATCAGTGCCCTTATTGATGGCTTCGAGAACAAATACAGGAGCGTCCTCTTCAAGTGTGCAACGCCAACGATGGCGTTGTCCCGTGCGAAGGATGACGACTCGTGGTTCCTTCTAGAGCTGTTAAGGAATGTGGTTTCAGTGCCATGTGGTAAGGTGCTTCACATAGAGGTCGACTTGCATATTGAAACTGAAAATGGTAACGAAGTTGAAGTGAAAGTTCCTCTCCGCTTCCTCAATGGCATTTGTGGGGAACTTCCTCTCAGTTATGGCAACATCGAAATCAAAGTGGGAATCGCATGGTACCCGGAGGTAAGAACACATCTACTATAGCTAAAAAGAGATTTATTTTTACTTAATTAATTTATTTTTAACTAAGCTGTCTGGTACTGCATGCAGCGTCCTACAACTGTAGTGTACACCATTGGAGACGAACTGTCATTCACTAGATTCATAATGGCTTTACGTCGCATCCTTGCTGACCACCGAGACCGTGAGGATATCTTGGATCGCCACAGCAGTTATATCTCTCCACCAGAGAACACCCAGTGCTCGCCAAGCAGCGTGCTGAACAGCCGGCGAGGTGGATTCACGTCAGGCTGCAAGCGGTGAATGAAAAAGGAACTTTCTGGACAACACTACTGATGCGGGACGACAACATGCACGTCTGTGGCTTCATCAACCAGCAAGGAGTTGTGTACGAGCTCTCGGCTCATATGCTCCCAATTGATGATTACAATCCCACCCGCCTAAGTTGAGGCGTCGATTACAGATCCTTACTAGACGCCGACACTGAACATGATCTTCTGGAAAGACTAGTGCGCTTGAAAATGGGCCGTGAGTTCGCAATGGATGCCGTGCGCGTGCTGTCGGGCTTCCCTGCAGGTTGGGTGAATGGCGGCTTGAACCCCAGGGTAGCACTAGCGGGGCTGATCTTCATGGTCCGGGAGTCTGCAAGGATGAATCGTGTCAACACATTCTTTGCATGTCAGTGGAACAACAACAAGTCTCTAGACTATCATGAATTACGTGATTATGTGTTCAATTATATGTGGACTTCGCAGCAGTTATTGATGTGGAAGAGTAAAGGATACGAGAACCCGTGCCCTATCGTACAGCTGCTGGACACTTACCTCGTGCTGAACTGTCGTTTGAATCCACCTGAGACAAGCTCCATGGGTCGTGGTCGACCCCGGGTGGAGCTGTTGGCCATGCGTGCCGACTTTGGGGTCGTTGGCACGACTGTAATAGTCTTCGACGGGAAACGAGGCCAAATCATCTATAGAAAGGAGGAACAAGAAGAAAAGGTATATATATATTACATACTCTTTCGGTCCCATTGAAAGTGTCGTTTAGACTTTGGAGTTGTTTGATTGTTCGTCTTTTCAAAACATTTATGTAAATATTATTTATTTTATTCTTACTTATTTTATAATTAAACATACTTTAATGATAATTTATTTATTTTATTACTTGCTTAAATATTTTTAATAAAACGAGCGGTCAAACACAAATTCTGTCCAAAAACGACACTTCCAATGGCACGGAGGGAGTACATCTCATGTCTATTCAATCCCTGGTATCAATTGTCCAAATGTATCTTTGTGGCATGAAAGCAATAGTAGATTATTAATCCAGCAATGTGCATGGTTGTAGGGAATGGTTGATTTGGTGCTGGCTGGACCCTACACAAGCATCTCGGCGTCTGGATGCTTTGCCATCAAAATTGACATCCCACCAGGAACAGCTGCATGTAGCAGCAACGGTGATGCCAGCGGTTCCATCAAATGGGAGTGGAATTGCTATGACCCAAAGTGTGCTGACGAAGTTGACAAAGGACCCAAGACTCGAACCATAAGCTCTTCAGGCCCTGGCCGCAACACTGGGGTCACCTATGCAGTGATGTCCAACGCCCTGGAGGCCACAGTGCACGTGAAACTGCGGATGAAAGATGGGAACAGTTCTTGTAGTATCCACGGTCTTATCACTGCTGGTATTGGTGACTTCAAAGACCAGATCATCCTCTTCAGGCGTACAGAGGAGACCACACAACATTTCCCTCCAATGACGGACTCGCAGCAGGTCGTTCGGTATCAGCTGGTGCGGTACCTTAAGCTGGACCGGAATGTGGTTGCAGTGCCATGTGGTCAGATGCTTCACATAGAGATGAATTTGAACATTGAAACTTCCAAGAACCAAGTAGCTAGTAAAAGTACACGTTTTGATGATACCCTCAGCTTCGGTAGTGGTACCCAGAGTACACGTCGCGAAGTGGATGACATTATGGAAGTTGAAGTGAACGTCACCTGGTACCCGGATTCTTCCAGTGATTCCTCAGAACAAAGTCCCACGTTCCTCAGCACAAAGGAGGTAAACATTAATTGAAAACATTAACGTTCAACACATTTCTTATGTTTTCATTTTGTTTTCTTTTGGCTAATCATCAGATATGTACAGTCTACTGATTATATTGATCAATACTACATATATGTACTACTGTAGATCGAAGAATATGCAACAACCCTGATAAAAAAAGGGAGCCAGCGGCAACCTGACATATCCTACAAGGTTGGGGAGGATGCACAGGGGTTCAGTACATTCATCACTGAGCTGCGTGGATTAGTGACGGAGCAGCCACACTGCAAAGATCTCATGGCCGATAATCCACAGTTCTCTTCCCCATGTAACCACCCAGTGCTCCGCAAAGGACGTGGTATATTAACAACAGGACCAATCGAATCAGAAAGGTTGTTTCACATCAAACTGGAAGCGGCAGTGGAGGGCGTGGAAACGTCATCAATAACCCTAGTCATGCGGGACGACAACTTGGACATATTAGGCTTCATCAACATGAATGGAAATTGCTACGAGCTTTGCTACGACGACAAAACTAAGCTCCTCCCAATGGATTATGGATCAGAAAGTCTACCATGGAAGCAGGATAGTATATCTTTAGAAGAGGATACAAAGCTGGGCAAGACCTTCGCGGTGGACGCCGTGTGCTTGCTTTCGCACTACAAAACAGGGGCGCTTCCTGAGTACCGTAAGGCACTGGTGGTCCTGAAGGTCATGGTCCGCGATTCAGCGAGGATCGAACCTGTCCGCGATGCCATAGCAGATGGCTGGGACAACGGGGTGAAACTCACCAATCAACTTAAGAATTACAGACGCTATTGGCCAGAAATATCAAGAGCTCTGCTGGACTGGAAGGATCATGCCTACGAAGGATGGCCTCAAAATGGGGAGCTCGAGAAAATCAGAATCATGAGCCCAGAAGATGCACTAAAAGTTGTCCTTCTCGTGTCCAATGATAAGGAACGGATATTCAAGAGCACCAGCTACGTCGTCGACCTCATTTGATCACCGTACATCGGTACATACAGCATATATATACCGCTTAGCCAAATTATCTTATGTGTATCCCTTGTGTAGTCACTACGTCAATGTGGCACTGGTTTATATATGGTCGTTATGGTGGTGCACCGTACGTGGCCTGGAACACTTGTTGAATTAGGTCCCCATCCATATATATATTTGCCAAATCAGGTTCCCTTTTTATTTTGTTCTTCCTACTATTGATGACTTTGTAAATAAATAAATCATGTCGTCTAGATCTGATGTGTGTGACTATTTGATCTAATGCTTGATTCGATCTTGTAAGCCTGACAGTATCGATATCATGAAATTATGTATGCAAATGCAAGCACTATTTGGTTCAGCATGTAGTGGTCTGGGATCACTATATATCATACTGCTTGTCATCTATATGTGTCCTAGCTAGCTGTTGAAATCTGGGTCTATATATGTCCTCCTCATGTCATTATTCCTTTGGATTTGGAAGTAGTTGGGTTTCAGTTGTTTACCTAAAAAAGTTAATAGTGAGGATGAAATATTGGAAAAAGGCCTTTGTTTGATGATTTCCACAATCTAAAGCTAGATATATTGGAAGATTGAACTATGGTGTGATCTCTTTATTGCTAAAAGTTAAGGAAGGTAATATAGCATAAAACAATACAGAACTATTTGTTTGTTGAATGTGATTTACATGTTCTTCACAAAAGCCTTAATGCTTAGACTCAGAGACAAAGCCAGCGGGGGGGCTACCAGGCTCCAACCCCTCTACCACCATGAGGAAGAAGAAGAAGGAAAGGACGGGCTGGAGGAAGAATAGCCCCCCCTCCACACACACACACACACACCCTAACGACATTCCTGGCTTCGTTACTTCTTAAAATGGACAAAATTATGGGGGGAATTATCAATAGAAGCCAATCTGGTTTCCTTAAGGGTACAAATACTATGGATGAATCTTATCCTTACATGAAATTTTGCATGATATTAGAACTAAGGAAAATGATGGTTTACTTCTTAAACTTTACTTCGAGAAAGCTTATGACAAGCTAAACCGGCAGTTTCTTTTTGAATGCATGAGACAAAGAGGTTTTGGAGATAAATAGTGTGAGTGGATCAATATTGTCATGACCTCAGGGACTGTCAATGTCAAAGTCAATGATATGATTGCTAGCTATTTCAAATTTGGGAGGGGAGCAAGGAAAGGTGATCCTTTATCACCATTCCTTTTCAATATTGTTGTAGATGCTCTTGCTAAAATGGTCAACATGGCTCAAAATAATGGTTTGATTAAAGGGCTAGTTCCTGAGTATATTGATAATGGGGTGGCCATATTGTAGTATGTTGATGACACAATCATGTGTATTCAAGATGACATTTGTCAAGCTGCCAATTTAAAATTATTGATTTATCTATTTGAAGATATGTCTGGTTTGAAACTCAAATTCTCTAAGAGTAAGATTGTGATGGTGAGTCAAGATGAAGAAAAGAGTCTAATTTTTTCTGATTTGCTTAATTGTGCAATTGCAGTTGGCCTATAAAGGGCGTGTTTGGGTGGCTCGAGCCAAACTCCATGGTGGAGTCGGCGGAGCTACCCAAACACCTCAACTCGAGAACTCTATGGAGCAGCCTCAACTCTTGAGCTGTAGTACAAATGGACCTAGAGTTTTGGGGCACCTCCTTTGCTACTCCAGAATCGGACAATATGAAACTAGACATGGAGTTGGTGTGTAATTACCCACCGCCGCCCATGCGCCTTGTCTCCCCAACGCCGCCCGCGTGCTCTCAATCCCCATTCTCGCGAGCATCCCAACGGCCGCCGCCAGCGAGCCCTTCCCCCCTTCCTGCGAGGACACCGGTTTTTGACCCCGGCCCTACCCGCTGCGAGAACGCCGCCCGCCCCGACTCCGGCCCTGGCCCCCGCCGACCCGCGAGGGACGCCGCCTGCTGCGACCCCGGCCCCACCCACCGCAAGGACACACTGCTGCCGTGCGCCCCCGGCTTGAGCTCGCTTTCCACTTCCCGCGAGGACACCGCCAACCGCGAGCTCCCCTTTCCCTTCCCGCGAGAACGCCATCCGCCGCGACCCTAGCCCCCCCCGCAGCGGGGGCGTCGGTCGTGGTCTCCGCCGCAAATCCGGCCCCACCCGCCACGAGGAAGGCAACCAGCGATGCCGCTTGCAGCGATATGGCGTCGGCGGCGACTTTTGCGGACGGTGCCTTGAGATTCAAGAAGAAGGGCAAAAATACAATTTTATTTCACTCTCGGGGTTCCGGATGTAAGTTTACTAGAGACAATGTTTTTCAAATCTAGGCTTGCCTTATTTGTTCAAACTATAGGGTCCCCAATGCAAAAGTGTCTTATGCTATTCCTCGAGCCGGTACCTAAATGCCTCGAATTAGCGACTCTAGCTCTAAGTAGAGCTGACTTCACCTGAGTTTTGAGTGGAGCCGCTCCACCCGGAGTTGGAGCCACCCCAAATACGCCCTAAGTATCTTGGAGTCCCTATGGGTCGGCTCCAGATTACATGTAGTTGATTGGTTGCATATATGTGAAAATTTGATGAAGAGGCTAGATGGCTGGAACGGTTGTGTTGTATCCCTAGGAGGTAGACTGGTGTTAATAAACTCCTATCTAAGTAATGTTCTAATCTATGCCATGTCCATGTATTGTATGACTGTAACTATTTTGGATAAAATGGATATGTCCGGAAAGACATTTTTCAAGCAGGTGGAAGAATTAAAAAAATATCATTTGGTCAAATGGACCAAAATCGAAAAGCCTAAATATTAAGGGCAATTGGGTGTAAAAGATTTAAGAAGAATGAACATTAGCATTCTCTGTAAGTGGTGGTGGAAAGTGGTGTGGAAAGGGCATTTGGCAATGATATTGTACACAAGAAGTATGTGAAAGGGAAAAGTTTAAATGTCCTGTCTAAAAATACCAAAAACTCCCCAGTATGGAATGACCTTTTAAAAGTAAAGCATACATACCTGAAAGGGAGATCTATGAAAGTGGGAAATGGTAAGGCTACCAGTTTCTAGCATGACAAATGGTGTGGGAATGTCTCCTAAGCGCACAAGGTCCCCAGATCTTGTGTGGAACTCATGAATAAGAACAATTGGAGGTTAACATTCAGGAGATGGCATTATGAGGAAATTCAAGATCAGTTAAGGGTTTTGCAACACATGGTTTTTGGTTTATCCCCCATAACAGGGAGGATAAACCTATGTGGGGACTCAGAAAAGTCTGGACATTTTCCGTTAAGTCAACTTATAAGCATTTATGTACACATGATTATGGACCCAATTTGATTACCTCTCAAAGTCAAAAATTGTATGTGGCTTATAATGCAAGATGCAATCTTAACTAAAGACAATTTGATCAAAAGGAAATGGAAGAGGGTGACACAAAATGTGCCTTTTGGGAAAGTGTAAAACATCTCTTTTTTGATTGTCCATCTGCCAAGTACATTTGGAGTCTCATGGCTTGCCCCTTGGGGGTTGATTGCAGACCTAGTAACTTTGAACAATATTGGGTTTGGGTGCAAAAAGCTCCCCAATGTCCCAGTATGCACGCTGATGGCATGGCAGTGGTCCCTTAGTGACTATAAGATGGAATGTTTTCTTCTTTCAGTTTTTAGGTAGAACAGAAGTATAAAATCCTCGGCAGGTCCTCCAACTTGACTCGGTAGGGATGAAAATAGGTTAGAAAAAAAAAATCCTGCTCTGACCAATGTTGTTTCCATTTTTTATCCATCCATATTCTCTGTTTTCTTAGCAAAATCTGAATACAAGATGGAACCAGGAAAACGGGACCGGCGTACTCTGTTTTTTCAATACAGAACGGAACCAGGAACAGCTTAATAAAAACGGGACCGGAAAGAGTTGATGTATCCTTAGGTGGAAGGCAGACAGAAGTTGGACCTCCATGGATTTTAGCAAATGAACTAGGAATTTATTTTTTTAAAAAAATTATGCCTTTCTAGTCTATTTTTTTTTGAACTAGAGGGTATCCATTGACATCCATGGACATCCAACTTCCACCTATACTTCACTACTACAGAATTGTCCATTATTGCGGGCTCCAACCCCCTTCACTGCCAAAAACTGAACCGACAGAACCATAGCGGTAGTGATGTGGGGTTTGAAACACTACCGGTCAAAACACCGGCGGTGATGCGAGGAGAGACTGCGGTTTGATATTGAACCGGCAGCGCATCTTCGCCATCGAACACCGTCGGGTGTTCCACGACCCGGCGGCATTTTTGATCCAAGCAATGCGGGTTCGAAGTCGGCCGCGGAGTTGATATTGGGAGCACCGCCGGGCTTTAACGAACCGACGAATCGTGGGGATAACACTATCGGGTTAGACCGAGCCGATAGTGTATCGAAGAGCTAACAATGGCGGCTTACTTTGAACCCGTCGCTGAACTTTACGTGGAACACCGCCGGCTCATCTCAACCCGACAGCGTTATTAGAGTGGAGACTATCGGTTGGTTAATGCAGCCCGACGGTGATGTTTCTATCGCCTATGACGGTTAGTAATTCAAACCGATTGTGTTTGGTATAGTTACACTACCGGTTTGTTGCTCATTCAACTTTATCGGGCCCGTGCCACCCGGCGTTTTTGTTTTAAATTTTTGAATTTATTCGTGGAATTCAGCTCTTTTTAAATCCAAAAAATCATCATACATTAATATCGTCAAAATATTACAGGATTTAATGGTTACATACAACAAAATCCACCTAATATTCTAGAAACTAAGCCTACATGAACTTCTAAAATAAAAAGACCAATGACCATAGAGTCATAGACATAAATAAAAGCATGACATCTTTCCAAAACCAATTAACCAAAGAATTCTAGCAATCTTCATAAGTATGTGGGGTGGCTTCTCTTCAATCTCCGGGCGGCTAGTTTGCACCATTGTAGGTGATTTACAAATTTTCACCTTCGGTGTTGTATTTTTCAGAACAATTATTAGCGTAGCCTTAGACTTGAGCATAGCAATCTTCCCAGGTTAGATAGATCCCCCTACACGCGACCAACAAACACTACGTACCACGCCATGCTTGCCTATACATGTCACCAAAATAGGATGATATTGCTACGTTATTCATAAAAGTTGTACAAGAAGCACGGACATATATTTAAAATATCCAAACGGATTTCGAACAACACTAACTCATGAATTTCAATCACAATTCGAAAGCACGGGTTGCGGTGACCGAGACGGGCATTTCAACGAACACCTCAAGCGCGGTGGACCGACGCACTCACCAAGCTTTCATGCGCCTCGTGCGCTCCTATCTTGTCTTGGAGGATTTGAGGGAGGACAAGGTCGCGGACGGGTGCGGGTCGGGCGGTGAAGAGGAAGACGGCGTGAGGCGTGGGACGGCGAGAGAGGTGTGGCGGCGGTCCTCCGTCGGCGTGGAGGAAAGACCAAGCGGGCGACGCGAGGCTAGGGACAAAGGGCGAATTAGTTCTCATTCTCAAAGGTAAAAACTTCGTACACCTAAAGGGATAATTAGTTCTCACCGTGGAAGGGGCCGAAGGGCGAGGATGCCGCGCCGTTGGGGACGTCGGAGTAGAGGAGTGCGGCGTGGGAGAACGCCGTCAAACCTCGATTCCGGCCGGAGCGAACGACCGATGGGATCTTGTGAACGGATGGCCCGGGCGGCGTAGGGGACGACGAAGGGCGGCGTTGGAGTTGGTGGTGCGCTCCGTCGGGCGAATCCGGTGCTCTTTTCGGCGCCGGTGGGAAACGAGAATGGCGCTGGTGTTCAAATGGCTTGCCAAAATTTCGCTCAGAGCCACTCACCTATATATATATAGGCAAGGCTGGTTTGGGCGCCGTAGGGAACAAAATGGCGGGAGGTTCGAATAGATTTGGAAAATTTCACCCCAATCCTATTCGGCCGCTTAGGTTATTACACGCAACCGCGGTGAAATAGAAATGCCGCCACTTCATGGATGATCATGTACCTTTGTGAAGGATGTGTAATCCTCCATGGTGGAAATGGCTTGAATTTTTTTTTTTCCCAGCCATGTACACCCAAAATATGACCCCACACAAGTTCTTAGGTTTTTCGATAAATATTTTAATTACTATGATTTTCTTCTAGCTAAACCGGCGACGAAGGCTAATTAAACCATGGAAACACAAGAATTTTCTTGGACCTCCACGGTGATTTGCCTCCTAGGGCACATGAGACCCTGTGGAAAAGTCTAGCAGCATTCGGCTCTTTTCATGGGTACGCTCAGTTCAAACTATAATTACAAGGTGGCGTCGCGCCTTGAAATTCAAATAAACCGGGAAAAGTACCAAACCAACTCCGAAAAAATCTCAAACTTCGTGGGTGCTTCCCAATTTGCATGTGAAAGGCTCGAGAAAAAGTTTGAGACCACTACAACACCGGCAAACATTTGAACCACATAGAGCACAAGAACTACAATTGTATAGTCCCCGGTTCGATGGTAGGGATCATGTGCCTCTGTGAAGGATGTGTAATCCTCCTTGGTGGAAATGGCTTGAATTTTTTTCCAGCCATGTACACCCAAAATATGACCCCACACAAGTTCTTAGGTTTTTCTGATAAATATTTTAATTACTATGATTTTCTTCTAGCTAAACTGGCGACGAAGGCTAATTAAACCATGGAAACACAAGAATTTTTCTTGGACCTCCACGGTGATTTGCCTCCTAGGGCACATGAGACCCTGTGGAAAAGTCTAGCAGCATTCCGGCTCTTTTCGTGGGTACGCTCAGTTCAAACTATAATTACAAGGTGGCGTCGCGCAGAAATTCAAATAAACTGGGAAAAGTACCAAACCAACTCCGAAAAATCTCAAACTTCGTGGGTGCTTCCCAATTTGCATGTGAAAGGCTCAGAAAAAGTTTGAGACCACTACAACACCGGCAAACATATGAACCACATGGAGCACAAGAACTACACTGTATAGTCCTGGTTCGATGGTAGGGATCATGTGCCTCTGTGAAGGATGTGTAATCCTCCTTGGTGGAAATGGCTTGAATTTTTTTCCAGCCATGTACACCCAAAATATGACCCCACACAAGTTCTTACGTTTTTCTGATAAATATTTTAATTACTATGATTTTCTTCTAGCTAAACTGGCGACGAAGGCTAATTAAACCATGGAAACACAAGAATTTTTCTTGGACCTCCACGGTGATTTGCCTCCTAGGGCACATGAGACCACTGTGGAAAAGTCTAGCAAAGATTCCGGCTATTTTCGTGGATACGCTCGCCTTCAAACTATAATTACAAGGTGGCGTCGCTGCAAATTCAAATAAACTGAAAAGTACCAAACCAACTCCAAAAATCTCAAACTTCGTGGGTGCTTCCCAATTTGCATGTGAAAGGCTCGAGAAAAAATTTGAGACCACATGGGCCACAAGAACATTACAAATTAATTAGGAAGTAACCATACAACCTTACAAATAATTAACATAGTAAACACACTAATCATCATCATCGCCGCCGGGATCAATATTGGGTCCAAATTGTGATCCATGCACACCTAATGTAGGATTGTAGAAATATCGGGCAATTGATGTCACGGATTAAGTATCTGCTTGAGTCAATGAAGGTCAATGCCCTTATGATTGCACTCTCTCGTCCCTCGCAAGGACGTAAAAATGCTCGACCATAGATATAACCTCACCGAATCGACCGGTGCCTAAGTTAGTAAACCTTATGCGCATTGTCGCCCTTCCGTAGTTTGCTGGCCAAGGTGTGCATAGAAGTCCCAATCGTGCCCGGAAGTCGGTCTCAGAGCTTGGTCGAGAACGGCCGCCAAGCCACATGCGGCATAAGTAAGATCGTGGAGCAAAACCTCGCAAGTGGGAGAATCAAAATGAATGAGGATGATGTGAATCTATCTAATATGCATTGCCAAAATGATGAATTTAATTTATTACCACATCATCATGGTTGTAACTCCCAACATATTCGCTATATTTCCATGCGGGGATATTATCGATAGACAAGGCAAATATCTTGAAGTGCGAGAAATCGGCACAATGTAGCAAACACGCCGAAGAGAATCTAAGCACAAGGAAACGGCATGGTACTCGGCGTTTTGCACCTGGTCGTTCTCTCGTTTCCCCTCTAGTGGATTAGGTGGTTGTTGTGTCCTCGAATCCTCGAAGGGATGTAAAAACTTATTTCATACGTATATAGTTGATGACCGGTGACGATGCTCTAGATGTCGTGGTCTCTACAAAACCAGAGATAGAGAACCAGCTAAGTGTTGTTTCTAGCCATTGTATTGGGGATAAAGTCCGTGAAACATATAAATGCAACAAAATGACGTTAAGTTAAACTAATTGTCCATGTATTTGTTATAGTAAAATAAGAAATAAAAAATGTTAGAAAAAATTACATACGATGACTTTGGATAAGGGAATGGCCTTGTGTCCACACCGGGGCGAATGGCTCATCGCCAACGGGAAACCTCGGTTCTTGTGGTGGCGGCAAAGGCGGAGGACCGTTCATACCACCACCGAGCGATAAAAGGAAAAAAAAAAAGGACAAAGCTCATAAATATATATAGTATATATATATGTATTGTTTATATGCATATATATAGGAATTCTAGACAAGAAAACAATATCCTTACCAATGTAATATCCTCGAGCCATGAACAAATCTCCTAGAAAGAGAGAGAGAGAAAGAGCCGAGTGGATTTCGTGGCAGGTGACCGGAGCTCGTGGTTGCGTGCTTGGGTATGTGTGTGGATGCGGCCGGGCGCTTTGATTTATAGCGCTTGATCGGTCACGGTACATCAGCCGGGTATTAAGATATACCCTGTAGTGATAACAACATGACTACCGGTTATTTGAATGGAGCCTAAGGTGAATACAATATCACTACCGGTTGTTTGTATGTATCCGACGGTGAATTCACAGTGTTGTCACTTCACTCGGTTTGCATGCATGCATTGTTGCAGTCTTCTTTGCATATGTACGAGTAGATGCTTCACACAAGTCGGGGTTTTGGTTATCTGTTCTTAAGGGGATATGGATGTGAATAAAATTCATTATCTATTCTTTATTTTTGTTACATATATAACTTTATTTCATTCACATTAGATTTGAATATATATATCTATTGAATTTTCCTCACAATATGCAAAGATATTTCATTGACGCTTAACCGCCTTTATTATGTTCGATGAAGGGTAAAAAATGGGAACTCAAAGATATCGAAGAGACAATCAAGATTCATAACAAACAGAAATACAAATGGATAAGAAATTTGATTGCGAGATATTTCCATAACAAAGACCTTGCATTACATATATTTCCATAGCAAAGACCTTACATAGAACTAAATATACGGTAACAAAGACCAATTCACGAGATAGGTCAATGCTACAATCAAAATGTACAAACACATTAAAATTTAACCACCTCGGTAAAGTCTCTTGTAGCATCTCCTCGGATCGAAGAAGTGGCGAGGGTGCTGCTACGTGCACTCATTGAGGAGGTTGGAGGATGAGATTCACCGGGAGCTTTATCTTCAGCCCAAACTTGACCATTGGACCAAGGATGAAATCACAAAGAATTTTGGTCCAATGAGGATTGTTTTTCCATGGATGCACCATATGATTCGTGATACTATATGCCCATGTGCCCGGATATTGGTCGAACACTAGCACCCCAAAGCACAAGGACTCAGGACTCTAAATATGAGTCTAGAGTTCGATCTTGAATCATGGCACCCACGTGGCGCAAGCCCCTGTCTCTCCTTCATCGCAAGACTCTTCTAGCACCTTTTAAAAACCATTTTCTTGGACTAGGCATATCTATATGTGGAGGGATTTCTCCCAAAGAAAGGCCATATGTATGTGGAACTGGAAAGTACCGCTAGCAAAGAAGATCGAGGGCGAAGAACAAGGAAAATAAGGAGATTTCCTAGATCCAAAACCCATGACACTAAAAATTCAAAACTAAGCCCTCTCAGTATTTTGAGGAGAGGGTTAGGAACTACCGGACGAACCAAAAAATGCAACAAAAACGAGAGGAGAAACTGGGTGCAAAACACGGCGTCCCCTTTGCCGCTTAAATAGGCGAGATGGTGTGGTTGAGTCGACCGCCGCGAACGGAGGACGTGGCGAAGAAGTGCGCCCGGCATTGGTGCGGGTCAGCCCGGTCGAGTTGAGAACCAGGCGTGCCGTTGAATTTTTCGAAATCACCGCCCGGTCAAGTTTTCACCCTGGTAGTGATGTCGAATACCACCGGCGAAAGATCTGCACCGGCAAAGGATCTACACATCATTGCCGGATGTAAAACTACACCCGGCGGTGATCTACACGCCACCGGCGGGTGTGAAACTACACCCCGGCGGTGTTTTAACCGACACCGATTTAACCCGCCGACGCCGCGGCGGTGCCATAAGCTTTCTCATCGATTCAAGAGACACTGTCGGTTTCCTAACCGGCAGTGAATGCTTTACGCCAACGCGTTCTCAAGCGGCGGCATGCATGCAGCACACAGGCCACTGTGGAACACGCTAAGTGAACGTGGACAGCTACAAGATTGTGGTAAAAAAAAAAAAAAAAAAACGAAGGATGGCTATCCGTCGGGCGGTACAAAGTTTGATTCTTTAAATAGCCCTAAGGCGGTGTTGTGGACGTGCTACGGCTTAGTTGAGTGTGTCATTTTCGTGCTCGGCCCAGCAAGTCTCTCATCTCCCTCCCTCCCTCCCCGCTCCCTCACCCGCCGGCATCGAAGGTACGTGTGGTTGATCTTGTAGCAATGATAAACAATGTGAAGCATGCATTCCTTGTTTCAAAATAACAATGCTAAACTCGATCATCGTTCTTGAAAAATGGTCAAAAATCGGCTTGTTGGGGATCGAACCGGGGATTTCGGAATTGGGTGTTGGGAAACACCGCGCCCGGTAGAGGCGGCCATTGGAAACGCTTAGCGTGCAAACGCATAGCCGGTCGGCCTTTCGTGGGGAGACGGGCGGTCGCGGCAGCCATTGGATGAGCGGTCGTGCGGGCTGTTGATCGTTTTTCATGGCGCCGCGTCTTGGGAATGACAATGCATCGCATGCATTCCATGGCTTGCTACTATATAAGAACGCTTCGATTTGGTACCATCTCCATCGCTAATTAGCCTCTTTCTTTCCATAAACCCCGGCAACTATCTTCTTCTTCATCGGCGATGGCCTACGCGTCTACACCAACGAGGAGCTTTTGTTCACGTGGCGGCGCCTCCACGGCGCCCTCCGAACTCACCCACCTGGCCAAAGAAGTCGGCCTGCCAACGGTGCCTTGGCCGTTGGTGGAGAAGGCGAACTTCTACGCCTTCAAGGTCGAGGCCATCGCCGACATCCTCGCTAGGGGATACCGGCGAGGCCGGGCGAGCTCCGGGCGGCCGGCGGCGGAACGCGGTCGGGCGGCGGCGGGGCGAGGCCGGCAGCGGCGACGAGGCCTAAGCGGCCCGGCGGCGAGGAGGCGATGGCAGCGGCGCGCGCGGCGGCGGAGGCGATGGCGGCCCGCTTTTTTTATTTTTCGTTTTGTAAATATATTATCTAGTAATATATAATGACTCTCAAGTCGTTTTTAATTCATCTCCGTTCTCTATTTCTATCGTTTGTTTTTACTTGTTCCTTCTTCATTCAACCCCGCGAGCTATCGGTTCCTTTAATTTGCTTCCCTTCCCAAATCGCTATCGGTTCTAATTCAACCCGGTTGTGTCAGTCTTCAAATCGCTTTCGGTTCTAATTCAAACCCGCGAGTGATCTGTGTCCATCAAGACCACTTTGCCGGGAACGATTCAACCCGGTGGTGATCTGAATCTTCACCGCCGGAATTGGTCGAATCCGTGGAGTTTCGAAGTTTCCCCGCGCTGAACGGTTCATCATCGCCGGGCGGCGTTCAACACCGCCGGTGGATTAAATTCGGCAAAGATGCCGGCGTAGTGATGAGCGATTCTGTAGTAGTGCTTCTCACCATTTTCATAGAAATGGGACTGATCGAGCATTCTCTACCCGTATTTCATACAGGAAACATTCCCATGCTTGTTACTGCGAGCTTGACACTGCTACGCTATATCACCCTGGGTCCTGGCTTGCTGAGATATATACACTATAGCACATTTGGTATAGAGATTAGTTCTAAGGTTTTATCAATTAACCAAACCAAACTAGGGACTTTCAATCGTGTAGGTGATATAACATGATTTCTGTATTCCGGATCAAGCGAGGACAGCGCTGATAGCTAGCTTATTTGTAGGAGTAGTAATATAAGCGTAACGGCTGTATTATACCACAACTTGCTGGAGTTGTACATATGCATACCACTCCGTTTTTTTTTTTTTTTTGAGATCAGAAATATATTGGTGTGCAACATGGACTTCCCTGTTCAAGCTATCTCAATGGACGACCAGTGCTCCGTTCTTTATTATGCAACAACGGCGGCTCATCCTCGATCACCGCCAGCTTTGTGCACGCACGCACGTGGGCATCTAACCATTTCATGATGGCAAGATCTTGATGAGATCTGATCAGGCGAGGTGTTGTGGCTTTACAACAACGGCCGGCCATGGAGGCTTTACAAAAGCTAGCTGTTGTGGCTCTTTTGCTTTTTCCTGTGGTTCCTTAATTATTATACTCACACACCACATGAGGGCACGCGCGCCGCACGAACAACCGAGCACAAATAGACTAAAAAGTGAGACTCCACGTTTGCAAGGAAAAAAATAAGGCTGCTACCGTAATCCCATCTCTAGTCCAGAGCCAAAAGTGTATGTACGGCAGCTTTTTCCCCCCTCTCTCTCTCTCTCTCCCTCCTCCCAAGTCGTTACTTTCTCCTCACATTACATTCTAAGAATGAAACGAACGGATAACTAATAATACTACCTCTGACCTAAACTATAAGCACTACAATAGGATTTATTTTTACATGGCGTTTAACAAATCTTAACCGTGGCGGGTTTTTTCAATTAACCGAGGCGGTTATAAAAACCGTCTTGCAAAATCGATTAACCATGGTGGTTTTAATAAGAGAGCCCGGCATGGAAAATAGCACTATTAACGGTGACGGTTTCTATAACTGGACAAACACGGATAGTGGTCAAGCCCAAAAAAGCCCACACCAGCCCGATATGACCATGAGAATAAATATGCCAAGTTTAAGTTACTTCTCCCCTTCCTCTCCCACTCCCCTCCCTCAGCCCAACCTGGCCGCCGCCTCCCCCCTCCCCTCTCGATCTATGTGTGTGCAGCCAAGGCCGATGGCGGCCGGCAAGAATTTCAAGCCCTTCCCTCCCTTCTCGCTCTCCATCGGCGTCACGCAAGGCACGACAAGCTCCTCCAACGGAGGTGCGCGGGAACCGCCAGGGTTGCGTCACCGCTGGTGGGGGTGGGGTGGGGCATGGCCCGCTCCTCCACCGGGCGGATCTAGGCGGGCGACCGCGGTCGAGGCTGTGGTGCCGGATCTAGCCATGGTGGCCGAATCCGCCTATGGTGGCGGTGTTGGCATGCAGGGGGGCGGCGGCGAGGCATGGATCTAGCGACGGCGGGGGCGGATCCACCACGGTGGTGGTGGCCCGGATCCAAGCCAATTAGTGTGCGGGCACAAAAACAGCCATAGTACTGTGGCCTTAGCTCGCTGGGCGCTTGGAAAACTACCACAGTTTAGCAAACGAAACCACCATGGTCAATCTTTTCAGTAGCAATGAAGGCGTTTTGGTATTTCTAGATTCTAGAGTCATAGCTTTTTACTACATATCCGGATATAACTTATGTATAGTTGTATAGCAAACCCTATGAATCTAGAAAAGATAAAACTTTCGTATAATTTAAAACAGATGGAGTAGTATTTATTTTGTTTGGTAACATTTGAGCTACTAGCAAAATTTTGAAAAAAAAAGGAAAGCAAATGAAAGATGGTGATGAAATTCGTCAAAGACTTCGTAGGGGCTGGCTCTTCCAACAATAATTTAGATGGTGAGTTAAAAGGACTATTGGAGATGGTCTTATATATATTCTATTAGATTAATTGAACTTGGCCCATATTTAGCCTACTAGGAAATAATCAAAGAATTCCAAAGGTCCACAAAAGTGCTAAGTGATAGTGGGATTAGTACCACATGGTACGCTTTCGGTTCAAATCGAACTGGCGTGGTTGATCCATTAGATACCAGCAGTGATCACTGACAGTGAATGTCAACTCTATATTTGTGCTTTATACATATTCATATGAGGAAACAATTGCTTACATAGATTTAACCACACCTTACTAACACATATTAAACATTGGTGTTAATTCAAAGTTTCTTATCCACCTTCTAAGCATCTGGTGCTAATGATATGTTGGTTTTTCACTAAGTACTTAGTATTTATTTGGGCTCAAACTAAATCAACTTCTAAAGTTATCCTAAGTCAACATACTTGAAGAAGTTTGAAAAAATTTATAGAAGATAGCATTTGTATTTATGACATCGAACTATCATGACTAGATAGACCACGATCTATGTATTTATTTCATGTCGTACTAAATGGTGTTATTCTTCACGATAAAAATTAGGTCCTCGGCTATTGCATAGGGTAGGGCTTTTCAAGGGGCTTTATATGTTGCTTCTATGGATTTTTGGAAAGCCATGCTAAACACTAGCATGTGTAGAGGGGCCATGAAGCCAAACCTAACCCAAAAAGTGACGAAGCTTAAGCCATTTCGGCCTATAATCTGAAGCAATAGAAATGTAGCTTTCTACGGCTTCACCATTTTTGGAGAAGCTACTAAAACGCTACTAAAGGGAGTCTAAATCAAGCATAAGACAATTTTACTTTGAACGATTCTAGGAATTGATTTATTTTGAGCTGAGAGTACCTCCATTTTCATTCTTTAACCAGATAGCTATAAATATTGCTACCCCAGTGCCAGTGCAACCTAGAAGCCATATCCCCCTGTTCACTTGAACTTATCAGCCATGTTATAGTGTTTTTCTGTCACAACGAAACAACATCAGTCAGCTTATCAATCGTAGAAACATCAGTCAAACTGCATCTGAGAGGTGATACACATGTGCAAAACACTCCAACATCTAAGAGGCTCAATTATTCAAAGAAAAAACCAAGGCAAAACACTCCAAATCCATGAACAGAAAGATTCCCATTTTGTACCAAGGTGCAGTACGTGGCCCCGTGCACCAACTAGCATGCTATTTGCATTGGATGCCCCGCACAGGCGCCGAGATTATCCGTAGCTCAAAGGTTAGAAGTAACTTGGCATTCGTCGTCATAGAGTGGCATACTTGATATACAATGTCAAGTTTCGGACAAAGTATTCTTTGTAATCTATGCAATGGTCCACGATTGCTATATACTATACACTGGCACGCAACACAAGAGAGTGTGAAGTGATCAGAAACACTAGGATGGGCTCGCTATCACAAGCCGCTGTCTCTGTCTCATCACGTGCACTACTGCTTCTTCACGTCCTCGTGCTGCTGTCCGCCGATGCATCATCAAGCTGCCATGTAAGCTGTGTGCATTCTCTTAATTTTTTCATCTTCCCCTGAAGCTTCATGCGTCTTGCCACTGATTCATGCTGCTGCTTCTTGAACATCTCAGAAGACGATCTACGTCGTGTACATGGGAGAGAAGAAGCACGACGATCCATCCATGGTCATGGCATCACACCACGCCGCACTAACCTCCATTCTTGGAAGGTACATGTGTTCTACTATAACGACTCATCCAAGCTCATAACAACAACTGCACATTATATATATGTAAGCTGGATTTCTGCTCACATTTTGCCTTTCAAATACATCGGCAATGGATCAAGCAGCAAGGATGAGGCCCTCAGCTCCATAGTCTACAGCTACAAGCACGGATTCTCTGGTTTCGCGGCAAAGCTCACCGAGCCGCAAGCGGAGGAGCTCCGGAGTGCGTAGTCACCGAAAGAGCGAATGAATTTGTGTTATTACACGCACAAGCATTATTATTGGTATTGGTATGAATTGATGAGAATAACTAGTTTTTGCAATATATAATGTCCTACTAGAGTACCCTGGTGTTGTGAGAGTGAGGCCTAACACTTACCACCAAGTGCACACGACTCGGAGCTGGGATTTTCTTGGCATCAGCTACGGCCAACATCCATCGTCGTCCTCGTTATCATCGTCGTCACGGCTCCTTAGAAAGGCCAAGTATGGAGAAGATGTCATCGTCGGCGTCATAGATTCAGGTTCAGATTTTGACATTACTCATTCCATAGGCTTCACCAATATATTTTGATGGCATATATGCACACGCAGGTATTTGGCCGGAATCACGGAGCTTCGACGACAGCGGGTACGGCCCGGTACCGAAACGGTGGAAAGGCATGTGCCAGGCCGGCCAGGCATTCAACGCGAGCAACTGCAACCGGAAGGTCATCGGCGCGAGATGGTACGCCGGCGACTTAACGGAGGATGACCTCAAGGGCGAGTACAAGTCGCCACGGGACGCCAGCGGCCACGGCACGCACACGGCCTCGACGGTCGCCGGCTCGCCGGTGCGGGACGCGAGCCACGCCGGCGCCGGCCTTGCCGCCGGGCTGGCACGCGGCGGGCGCCCCGCGCGCGGCTCGCCATCTACAAGTCGTGTCACGCCGTCGGCGTCAGCACGACGTGCGGCGACGCCTCGATCCTCGCGGCCCTCGACGACGCCATCGCCGATGGCGTCGACGTGCTGTCCATGTCGCTGGGAAGCATCGAGGAGACATACGAGACGCAGCACGCCGTGGCGGCCGGGATCACCGTGGTGTTCTCGGCGGGGAACGAAGGCCCCGTGCAGCAGAGCGTCAAGAACTCCGTGCCGTGGGTCATCACGGTGGCCGCCGCCACCGTGGATCGCTCCTTCCCAAGCGTCATCACACTCGGCGACGGACAAAAGCTGGTGGTTAGTACGCCTACCAAAGCACTCACTCGTCGTCATCATTTTTTTCTTTTGTTTCCTTTCATGCACTCGATATATGCTTGCTAGTATATAATAGGGGAAATTGTCTATAGGATATTTAAAGTGGCGCCCTTTGGGCTGGTGGACATCGTCTTTCTATATTTCTTAAAAACACATTGCCGTTTGATTTAATTTGGCCTATAGACACTGAAGGAAGAAACTTACCACCAAAACGACTATCATTTGCAAACCGTAAGGCCAATGGCTATGAAATTTTGACAACAACAAGATATGATAATTATCTACAAATCATCTAATATTCACTTCTATAGAAAACCTAATTAAGGACATGATATGACCGTCATATCATGTCCTTATTAGGTTTTCTATGAAAGTGAGTATTAGATGATTTGTAGATAATTATCATATCTTGTTGCTATCAAAATTTCATAGCCATTGGCCTTACGGTTTGCAATTGGCAGTTGTTTTCGTGGTGAGTTTCTCCCCTCGGTGTCTACGAGCCAAATTACATCAAACAATATGATGAGAATTTTTTTTAAAGGCTGAGTCACTTGC
The DNA here is from genome assembly GCA_015847255.1 of Hyparrhenia diplandra. NCBI lineage: Eukaryota > Viridiplantae > Streptophyta > Magnoliopsida > Poales > Poaceae > Hyparrhenia > Hyparrhenia diplandra. The sequence goes on along the minus strand of JADLZK010005142.1, from coordinate 176,544 downwards.
ATTATTGCAGGGTCAATCATTGTATTACCACAACCACTCGGCAGCATCCAAGAGCAACGACGGCTTCAGTTCGCTCCTTCTCTCGCTCATTGGGTAACACAAGCACTTTTGAGACTGTTCCTTTTTTTTTTGTTAAAAACAAAAAAAAAAAAATGTCTCAATACTGTAAGTTTAATTGAACATCAAACACTCTTATACCTTATATTCCCTCATTCAAAATTACACTACTACAATTTCTTTTCGCGATGGGCATTTTTTATTTTTCTGAGCCAAACATTGGAGCCCGTCTTGAAACCAATGTCATGGTTAATCTAGGATTAACCGTGGTGGGCACATTAGAAACGCCCGCCATCATCAATCATTAAAAATTAAAAAGCTATGAACCCGCCCAGCGAGCCCACGTCCCGAGCCCGCCGGGCGAGCCCACTCTAAACCCTAGATCTAGATAGACCACCTTGCGCCGCTGGATGCACCGTCGTGCGCCACCCGCAGCCACCGGCAATATTGAGTCCGCTCGTGGCACCGAGGGGCCTGGATCCACCACCGGCCGACCTATACCCAGCCTTGATCCGCCACTAGCCGGCCTGCGTAGCCGGGATCCGCCGCCGGCTAGCCTACCCCGTCTGAATCTGTCATTGGCCGGTCTGCCCCTCCTGGATCCGCCGCCGCTGGCCGGCTAGCATGCCCGAATACGCCGCTAAGGCCTGGATCCACTTGCCGCCCATCCTGCCCCACCCAGGTCTTCTGCCATGAGGAGTTGGCTATCAGCAGATGCCTCGGTGGAGCAGAACCGAGGGAGTGGGAAGAGAGGCTGCGGCGCGCCGACCACCCGTCGCCGCCATGGCTCACAGGCTGAGAGAGAGGATGCGTGGAGCGCTCGCGAGGTGGAGTGCGCTTGCGAGGCCAAAGGGATGGAGAGGGGTGTGCGGTGCTGGAGTGGGTAAGAAGGGGAATGGGCTGAGGAAGACAAACCCTAAACTCTCTTTTTGTAGCAGAGATGGCTATTAGACCTTGGACTGGGTCTGTTGGGCCTCTGCATTTTCCGTGGCGGGCCTTTGCCCAGCACGTAAAATTGATTTACCATGACGGGCATATTAGGATACCCGCCAGGATTAATGGATATTTACCATGGCAGGCGTTTTTACGTTGCTCGCTATGGTACATCGATTTTCCATGACTGGTAAAGAAGCCCACCACGGTAAATAAAAAAATTACCGCCACGGTTAATGTGGAGCTGGCAAAAAAGATGTCAGCCACGGTTACTATTTGGGTGTCTCGCAGAATCAATTATGTAGTAGTGTTATAAGATGTTTTGGTTTTCTATAAACATAGTACGTGTTAGTTTATCTTTGTATACAAGATAAAAATAATGTATACATACATAGAGAAACAACAAAGATACTTACACTGTGGTCTTCTCTCCTGCATCGATCAGCTGCGACAGTGAGAAGTTGGGGTCGGCAAACATCACTGGAAAAATCCTTGTTTGCCTTGCACCGGCGTTCCAATCCACCAAGCCACCCGCGGCGGAGTTTGTCATGGCCACACAAGCCGCCATCGCCGGCGGGGCCAAGGGCATCATCTTCGAGCAGTACAACACCGACGCCCTCGACTACCAGATGTTCTGCCAAGGCCACATGCCCTGCGTCGTGGTGGACAGAGAAACAATATACAGCATCCGAAGTGGCCAAAGGTGCGTGCGTACGTCCTTTTTATCTGTAATATGTGATACTATTCCTCGATAATGTGCCTCTCCTGTCGTTCCTCTTCACGTGACCCTTGTCCTGTTTCCCTATGTAATTTTTTCCAGCACGGTGGCCAAGATATCTCGGGCGGCGACAGTGGTCGGAGCCCAGGTTGCCTCACCTAGGCCTTGTTTAGATGGCTAAAGTTTCTAACTTTTTTCCCCACTTTCTCTCCATCACATCACATTAAATACACCAAAAGACATATATTTGAAGTATTAAATGTAGGTAAAAAAATAACTAATTACACAGTTTAGATATACATTCCGAGACGATTCTTTTGAGTCTAGTTACTCCATAGTGGGATAATATTTACCACTAACAAACGAAACGTGCTACAGTGTATGATGTGACATTCGGAGCAAAATTTTAGCCATCTAAACAAGGCCCTAGAGTCGCTACGTTCTCGTCCAGGGGCCCGAGTCCAATGTACCCTGGCATACTCAAGGTGATATGTCGGAGTCATGCACATGCATCGACCTTTGTCCTGATCGAAATGAAATATTCTGAGCATCTTGGATTATCTGTTTGTGTTTGGACGACGACAGCCCGACATAGCTGCCCCTGGGTGAGCATCTTGGCAGCCAAGGGTGACTCGTACGAGCTCCTGTCCGGAACATCCATGGCATGCCCTCACGTCTCCGCGATAGTCGCCTTGCTCAAGTCCGTTCACCCAGACTGGTCGCCTGCCATGATCAAATCCGCCATTGTTACCACAGGTAATAATAACTATATATATTGATTCAACCGAAACCCTAGCTCGATATATATTTATATATGCATGTATATAGAAATGTCAGCCGCCAAAACGCTAAAAAGGCTACTGACTACTGTACGCCTGCTTCAATTCAAATTCAGCATCGGTCACCGATCGATTCGGCCTGCCAATTCAGGCCAACTCCGTGCAACGGAAACCGGCCGACCCCTTCGACTTCGGCGGCGGCCACATACAGCCGGACAAGGCTATGGACCCCGGCCTGGTATACGACATCCAACCGGAGGAGTACGACGCCGAGGTCGACATTGCACAGCTCAACCTCCCTCCATCGCCGTGCCCGACCTCAAGGAGTCCGCCGTCACGATCCGGCGCACGGTCACCAACGTCGGGCCGGCGAAGGCGGCGGCGACGTACCGGGCCGTGGTGGAGGCGCCGCCAGGCGTGAGCATGACCGTGGAGCCTCCGGTGATCGCCTTCGAGAAAGGTAGCGCTAGGAACGCGTCGACGTTTAAGGTGACGTTCGTGGCCAAGCAAAGAGTGCAGGGTGGCTACGCGTTCGGGAGCCTGACGTGGTTGGATGATGGTGACAAGCACTCGGTGAGGATTCCCGTCGCCGTTCGCACCGTCGTTCGGGACTTCGTCGCCGATGCATCTTGATGACCGATCGAGTTCGTTCTGGACAGGATGGTGGTGCTAGCTGTAGTATTTATGCATGCGCATGTGTTCCGCGTTGCCGATTTTTTATTCAACTTTGCGAAAAATTTCAGTTTCTTACTGTACCGCGCAGCCAATCGTACGTACGTGTTGATGTAATAAGAAAGATGACGAGGAAACACTTCAATAATATCCCTTCCAAATCATTCTATGTATGTATCTTTTGCGTGGGAAAAAAGATTTGGCAACTGCCAACATGCATGTTCACAACTTGGATCTACAAAATAGATAGAGTTTCTCAAGGACAAGGCACTTTTGACCCGAAACTGAACTGATTAGTTCTTAGTTAAAGGTTTTGCCTTCAGTTTTTTACATTACAAAAATTTCGGTCATCGGCTTTGGCTTTGGTTTGCAATTGCCCAAATGGTAAATCGAGAGGTTAACAACAACTTACAATGAGAAAAAAAGCTAGCCAACTCCTTTGTGCTATTGGTGTCCTGGATGCTCTAGAAGCAGAGGAACCAATGAACGTTCCAAGGCGTCTCCAACGACCCGGCTGCCTCATCAACATCATCATGGATGAAGTCCAAGAGTGGGTGGCGGCAGGATTCGAACCTGGCGCTATTGTGGCAAGCTGTGCAGCAGCGGCAGTAATTCTCTTTTGAGCCACCTTCTAGTCGCAAAATTGTGTTCCTTTCTAATCACAACCAATTTGTTGCGCCGTTGAAGCCGGCGATATTTGTATGTGTGCCCATGTGCGTGGCGGCCAAATGTTTTGGCTAAAATGTGCTTTGTATTCAAACTCTAACTTTCTTTAATGAAATACGTGCTAAATGCACGCTTTCAAAAAAAAAAAAAAAAAATAGCCAATCACGAAGCACGAATCTCACAAAATTTCGTTCGCTAAAAACAAATAAGCGTAGTTTTATTTAAGTGGTTGCCACATCCCTCTTCAAGCAACGATACACAATGAGAAGAAGATAAAGAAGAGAAACGGATTATAAGTTTGTAGACAGTTTATACACAATTTAGGGTGATTTAATGGAAAAATGATTTAGGTTGAGCAAATAATATGGAAAAATCAACAAAATCGCTGCCGTGAATCCTCTCTTAAGGGGGTGTTTGCGATTGCTTCACTCCACATTTTTTAGCTCCGCTCCATATTTTCAGCCAAATGCTTTTAGCTTTACGCACTCGGTTCAAGAAAAAAAAGTTGAGTCATGAGAACACATAAAGGGGTGCTCAACAAACTCTAGATTTTTGTGGAGCTGCTCATGCGGTGGAGTTTGTGGAGCGAGAATTGGTGAGCAGTCCCAAACACCCCCTAAGTATACACATGATCATCACAAAATCTATATTTAAATATTTAAGGACATCCTTATCTGCATTTTTGTTCGTTTTTTCTTTATATTTTGGTAAATCCTCACATGAAACTTGTTTCCTTATACTATCGAATATTTCATCAAAACTCAAAACCCTTAGAGCAACTCCAATAGTGCCCAAAAATTTAGTCCCAATAAGTTTAGCAACTCCCAACCCATTAGTGGAATGGAAAAAAACACCAATCTTCAACGGTATTCGATAAACGACTTCTAATAACCAAATTTGGGCCCACCTAGAACAATTAATGGGCCCGGCCCGGTAGTTGATGTGTCGTGTGTGCCATGACTCATTCGTGCAACGAAGGGAGCCGCCACATCGCCCGGTCTTGTAGCGTGGCCCGTCCAACAATATGGTGCTGTGCGGAGGTACCCACCGGAGATTGTGCTTCGGCGACCTCGCGGCGCCGGGCATCCCGTTGTCGCAGATGAAGCGGAGATTATGGGGTTCCAAACGATGTTGTCGCGGAAGGGCATCGCGCTGAACACCTCCCCGGCCTCATGCAAGAGGCCGAGGCGGCCGAGCTCCCCTACCTCGACGGCGATTGTAGAGGGGCGGGGTGTAGAAACTTTGGCGGGCGCGCCAAGGTGCCGTGAAACTTCCCTCTCGCGTCGCGAACGAGATTGGCGTGGAGATTGGAGCCCGAGGGAGTGCGGAGATACGGGTGCTGAGTCCGGTGTTTTGGAGTTGCGCAAAGATTGGGATCTCCTTAATTTTGGATACTTGTTGGGGAGACTTTTTCTCCTTTTTACCAAAAAATCAGGATTGAGACTTGTTTTTGGGCACTTTGTTTGAGATGCTCTTATTTGAATAGAACTACCTCCGTCCTAAAAAGAATGCAACTACGAAGTTGCGTGCCATATGAACCATTTATGTTTGACCAAGTTTCTAAAAAAAATAATCATAGTTATGGCTTCAATAATTTATTATGAAAATACATGTAATTAATCTAATGGTATTTATTTGACCCCACAAATATTGATATTTTTTATTTATAATTGTCAAACTTAAAGTAAACATGTTACTATGCCGAACATTATCATGATTCATGATCAGCTCCCACCAGGTTGCTGGCCCCACCTGCAGCCTCACGTGATCCCGCTCAAATTTTGAAAACTAATTTTTTAACCCTCAAACTATAAACATCGTTGACTTTGGATCTTCTACAGTTTTGTTGGTGGTTTTGGTGATGTGACTTGATGTCAAAGGAGGTAAATTTGACTAGAGATATTTTTATACAAATATAAAAAAAAAATAAAATATATGCAAATATATTATTACTTGTAAGAGTAATGAAATTAAAATCCTAAAACCTGATTTAATTAAAAAATCCATAGAATGTTTTGGCCCAAAAATTATGAAACAAATTTTATATTTATTCTAAATCATGCTCTATTCTATGGTGCCTAGGTTAAAAAATTTGAATCTTGATGGACTCATTTTTTTGTTTTTTCTAATATAAGTTCTCGTTATAATGTTATAATTGGCCGATGTTAATCGTTCGAACTACACAGAAGTGCTAGTGAAACATTGCCAAGTACCCATCCCCACCTCGCCATCTCTCCTGGCCGCCATCGCCGCCTTCCCGCTGGCGGCGGTGGCCATGCCAACGCACCCCAAAAAGGAGCCCGTCCACATCTACTTTGCGCCTCCGTCCTCTCTCCCCTCCTCTATTCATCTTCCTTCCACGACGAAGCCGAGGCGGCCAACGGCGGTCCGGCGGATTTGGTCCCTAGTGCGCGTCCGACCATCGATGGCGATGTTCTCGGTCCCCGGATCGGCAAGGCGTGATCTCGGGCCCTCCGGGGCCGGTGCAGATCGGCGATCGACGTGGCGGGCCTTCCATGTTGATTGGGCGCAACGTCGACGGTGGTGGCGGCGGTTTGGGTGAAGACCTTGCCTCGCATGTTACGCTGGTCGGGCGGTGGTGACATTGACCGTAATCACGAACCTTGTTGAAGGCATTGCTGAAGCCATTGGTCAATCCGGCACCGCTTGCGTCTGTGGGCTTACATTAACTAGGTGAAACCTAGCCTGGTTTTGTCTGGGCCGGCGGTGATTGCGCAAGCGCGTCGTCGAAGTTGTTGTGTCAAGGTTGGCGGCTTTCGATTCAAGGTGTTGGAGGCAATCGATGGCGTAACATCTTGGCGTTTGGTGGTACCAAGTGCTTCATGTTGTTGCCAAGGAAGAAGCATCCAATCTTCAATGGTGATCGGTGTTCCAAATTTTCAATACTTTTTAGGTCCGACAAACGTGTTTTTGCGGCTTGATTTTGTCAATGGTGATCCTACTCTAATGGAGTTGACATCACGGTGCAAGTCAAATGTCACATAGGACTACTTGAGCTCATTGTTGGGATGTATTTCCTTCAATTTGTTTATTCTTTTTATTTCTTTGTAACATTTCGTCCTGATTCTACCCACGGGTAGATGAAGATAGTTTCTATCCATTATCTAAAAAAATAGATGAGTCACACGGCAATGATATTTGGACCAATCTCACTTATGCCAATAGAATATCAATAAATAGCACAGATAATCTCATGGAAATTATAAGGGCAACAAGATGATCTAATCTTATTAATATTAATCAAACTTCCAAAGATGTCACAAAGACAGACCTGTCCCGCCCGAGAGGGCTAGGGGCGTGGCCCCTGTGGGCAAGCCGCCGCCATCGTCTCAAGGTCATCCACGTCACCTCGTTTCCAAATAAGATTAGGACTTTTTGTGTGCGCGGTAGATATTCTAATTCTATAAGGAAATCTTATATTTGGAAATAAATAAGGGTTGCTTGTAAAAGGTATTCCAACTCTAGAAGGAAACCTTTAGAGATTGCTTGTGATACAAGTCCCATAGAAGGACTATATAAATAGGGAGCATGTAATCTCTTAGGGGCAAGCAATAAATAAATAATTCCCGGGCTTTTGCCTTCCGCCACCACCGCCTCCCGCCCCTCTCCCCGAGCGAGCCCCGTCCCCTCCCCCCCGTGGCGCTATTTGCCGCCTAGCCTCGCCGTGCCTCCGGCCCTAGGCGCCGCCGACCGGTGTCGCCGCCCGCCTCCCACAACGCGGCTATGACAAATGGTATCCGGAGACCGGGATGATTCCCATCACCAATGGCTTCTAAGATGTGTGAGCTCTCCCGAGCCCTCAAGGACCTCCTCGATGACAACCGCATCAAGATCAAACGCCGCTTTGACGAGATTGAAGCCCGCCTTCGCCACATAGAGTACGTGTACGTCGAGCCCAAGATTCATCTCCCTTATCTCTGCTCCACACCGACGCCGGAAGACGGCACCACCATGGCTGCCGCCGCTGGCCAAGGGGCGCCTCTAGGTGCCACCCCCGTCCCCGACGATGCCACCGACGGCGACGACGACGACCCCGCCATCCTCCAACTAGAAGAGGATGCGACAAAGACCGGGGGTGACCTCCGGCCATCAACGACATCGCCATCGACAACAACTCAACACCGCCACGCTGCTTGCTCACCACCGCACCCGCACCCACACAGAGCCGGGGCGGCACAGTTGGCGCCACCCGCGGCGCCCCTGCCGCAGGTCAACACCACCACCGCCCGCGCGCTACGCGGCACGCCTGGAGGTACCGGTATGACGGCAGCGACGATCCGCACCTCTAGATTAGCAAGATGGAGATGCTCTTCTAGCTCTAGAGCGAGATCAACCTGGAGTTCCACGCTCGGTATGCCGCTTTCCATCTGACAGGTGTTGCTGAGCTCTAGTTCAACAATCTGTCCAGGAGGAGACCGTTGGTCGAGTGGGACTTCTTCACGCGCTACCTAAGGCGCGACTTCGGGCCACCCATTGACAACAACATCATGGGTGACCTGGCACTGCCGGCCCAAGCAGGAGGGCGATCCTGATGACTACATCACCGCCTTTGAGGCCTATGCTACGTGCATAGACCTCCCGAGCCCCCTCCACCGCGTCCACCTCTTCGCCGGCATGCTCCTCACTCCGCTTAGAGAGGCACTGACATGGGAAGAGCCACATATGATGCATGAGGCTATTGACCTCACGCGTCAATACGACGCCCAGCCCCCGGACGCACCAACAGCAGTAGTGGCTAGCAGTGTCGACAACAACAATGGCAACGACAACATCGTCAACATCGACATCAACATCGACAAGGCGCTAGAGGCCAGGGCACCCAGGGAGTCGTGCGTAGCCTTGGCCATGGAGGCCGTCGACGACAGGGTGGCACTCGACCTCCTTGCCGAGCTTCACCTGGGAACAGCAACAAACCAGAAGCTCGCAATCATCGTTGACGCAATCATCCCCTTTTATATACCCTGGCTGGCGCGGCCGCTGCTGCTACCACCGTCTCCGCGTCATCCACATCACCTCGTTTCCAAATAAGATTAGGACGTTTTGTGTGCGGGAGATATTCCAACTCTATAAGGAAATCTCCTATTAGGAAATAAATAAGGGTTACTTGTAAAAGTTATTCTAACTCTATAAGGAAACCTTTAGAGATTGCTTGAGATACAAGTCTCATAAGAGGGCTATATAAAAAAGGTATTCTAACGCCGGCGCCGCCCAGCCAAAACACGACGGCGGCCCTAGGCGCGGGCGACCAGGTGTCACCGCCACTTCCCTCAACGCGGTTGTAACACAGCAGTAGCAGGGATAAATAGATAATAGAGGGATCGGCTTACGATCGGACACAATCCAAACCCTTGATAAATCTTCCACCCACGGTCAGGACGAACCATGATCAGAAGAGGGGGAATTCCAAGAATTCCAAGCGACGCACTCAAGCTGATGAAACTCGATCATGCACTCCACGCAAATCCGTGAGGATCCGGCAACACTCATTAGGGTTTCTCAAGCGGCGGCTCGGTGAGAAAAACTTCACAACAAAATTCGACCTGCCTCTTGCATGGCCATCGCCTTAATAGCACGTAGGCCAGCCAACTCGAAACCAAACCGACCACAGTCTGACTCAAGCACGTTAAACATAATTGGTTCGGACTCAACCATACTAATAATAAATAAACAAAGACACTGGCCATCCTACTACCATGTCAACCACAAATTATAAAGCTAAGTAACACATATTAATAATCCGGCTAGGATACAAATCACGTCATTCGATGTCCCAATCCGGCCAAGCGGTATTGATGGTTGCTCGCTTGATGTCCCAATCCAACCGAGGCGGAGCTTTTCGTGTTTTTACTTTTTATTCCCTTCGCCTGGTTCGACTAGTTTGAGTTGTGTGAGTTGTTAGTGTCAAGTGGTTGCTCGCGTCAATGTCCCAATCCGACCAAGAGGTGGTGGCTTGTGTCGATGTCCCAATCCGACTAAGCAAGGAGTTGAGTGGGCTTAGTTGTAGCGCGAGTTGAATTGACTTGGTACCTAGGTGTATAGGTGGAGTAGGGTACCCTCCGAAATTATATGGTTTTTCCGCCCGGTTTCCAAAAAAACTGGCCGACACTTGCCTTTTTCTTTATCCGTCTAATAAAAATCGCGGCAAAAGCTTTTGTCGCCCTTTAAAAAAAAAAAAAAAAATCACGTCATTAGCACCTTTGACCGGTTCCCTCACTAGCATCATGCGTGGACATGTTCCAGATTATTATCCAGATTAGCAAATTTTTCACGCTAATAAACTTCATGTGACGTCTACCTGCATGGAGCTAATAAATATATTTTGCTTGGTTTCCTTTCCTTCTCTTTTCCAAAAAAAATTATATTTGATAAAAGGCCAGCAGCAGTAAATTTATCCATATCCTCGTTATATTTCTCACCAAAAATATTGGTTCCAAACTGAAGTTACCGGTTACTTCATTCAAAATATTGTTAGACTTGTCTGCATAAATATCCAGATGAGTCATGGGCTCATCACACACCATAGAATTCCTTGCTCCACCGTTGCATATATATGATCATCGTTCCCCACTAAAATATCTTCATTACAATTTTTTTAGAACTCTAAGGCCAGTCAGTGGAAGTTTCATTTGCATTTAATGAGCTATCATTAGACATTTTGGATGATGTGACACCGTATTTAAGAAGGAACAGAAGACACGAATACCAACTTTCTAGGAGTCATGAAATTTAATGCATATGAAACTATGGAATAAAACTATCCATTGAGAATGAAGGTTCTCCATTGAGAATAAAGGTTTCATTTGAGTTTTATTTTCTTCTAGATGATGTGGCGCCTTGAAAACAACGCTTATGAAACTCCCTACTTGAGACTCGACCTAATATATATTTCATTCGTCCCAAGTTATAAATTATTTTTTAATATTTAAAACATCACGACTTTGAGCAAATTAATTATCTGGTGTACCGGAATCAAGTGCAAGTCATGCAAGCAGGAGATCATGGGCCCCTCAGTTCAGTATCTTGTTCTTGACCAAACTAAAATGATTTAGGGTGACAAAATAACACGGAAGTTCAATAAAATCGCTGCCGTGAATCCTTATTTTTTTTGTTAATTATGCACACGGTGATCACAAAATCTATATCTGAATATTTAAGGACATCCTTATCTGAATTTTCGTTCATTTATCTGTACATTTTGATAAATCATAATCTGAAACTTGTTTCCTAATATTTTACGGAAAGTCGAGAAGCCTTACCTATGTGCCACGAGGATGTTTATCACGTCCATGATAAATTCCCACCGTGTCTCCAGGCCCACCTGCAGCCTCACCTGATCCCGCTCCTAAACACCCGTGGCGCAGACCCACCTGCAGCCTCACGTGATCCCTCTCCTAAACACCCCTGGCGCGTTGCCCGTGAAATTTGGAACAGCTGTTTCGAGTTCACAACGTAGTTCAGACTCGTCGCGCTCGCACGCCGTCTCTGCCGCCGGCTAGATTTCTAATCTCTGCAGGCGTAGGAGGGCGCCGGATCCATGGCTTCAGATCCCGATCTCTCCGGCGGCGAACAGGCGGAGCCACCCGACGTCGACGAGGTCGACCCCACCGGCCGGTACTTCCGGGTAGGTGCTGCGTCGTCCGTTTGTTGTCTCTACGCATCTGCTGCTAATGTCGACATATTGTTGGTCTCGTCGGGTTGCCGGGTTGGTTCATCGCCTGTTAGCGCGGGGGGCTTTGAGCCTGAATTTTGAATCTTGATTGCATCTTGTTCTGGAATTCGTCTGAAAAAAAATAGATCTTTCAGCCTGATCTCTGCTGTTTCTTGAGTGCATTGCAGTATAAGGAGGTCATGGGATCAGGTGCCTTCAAGACAGTGTACCTCCCTTCCCTCTTCTCGGCTGTTTATGCAGTAATTAGTAGCAAATCTGATTAACGACAGTAACTAGTTCCTTGAAATTCATACTTGTGGATAAATCTAAAAGATTCAACTATGAATACTGGCTTATTTTTGTTTCAAAAAAAATATAAAGAAAAGTGAAAAATCATTGCTTGTGTATGTATGTTGATTCACGTGATTGATTTGGTGGCAGCTACAGAGGCTTCGATGCGGTTGAAGGCATCGAGGTGGCTTGGGCCAAAGTAGACATAAACAGCCGGACAATGGGATCTCCGAAGGAGCTCCAGCGGCTCAAGACAGAGATCCAGCTGCTACGGTCGCTCCAGCACAAGCACATCCTCAAGCTCTACGCCTCATGGATCGACAATAAGAAAAGGACGGTCAATCTCATCACTGAGTTGTTCACGTCTGGCAATCTGAGAGAGTATGTAATTAATATAACATAACATGTCCTTATATGTGCTGCTACGATGGAGTGTGATTGATTTTATTCTTCGTGCCTAGTATTGTAGCATGATTAATGTTCATTTATTTACCAATTGCATTTAAAATCTGAATAACCCTTTTTTTCAAATTCAAATTCTAAATAATTTATTGGTAGTTTTAGTTTTCACTTTTCAAAGAATTAAAAGAAATACAAAATTGGTTCTTTTTCCTTTCCATTCAGAAGAGAAACGGTTGTATATAAGTAGTTAGCTTCTTTATCCTCTTTAATGATTTATGTTATGTTGTGGTTAGGTACCGTACAAAGCACAAGAAAGTTGACATGAAGGCAATGAGGCGATGGGCCAAACAAATATTGATAGGGCTAGCTTATCTGCACAGCCAAAAGCCACCAATCATACACAGGGACTTGAAATGTGACAACATTTTCATCAATGGGAACCATGGGAAAGTTAAGATTGGGGACTTTGGTTTGGCAATGGTCATGCAGCAGAGAAAAACACAGAGTATACAAGGTACAATTTTATACAAGCCACACTACCACATACTATTTATGAAGCAAACGTGATTTGTTGAACTTGATAAAGTTATCGCTAACAATTACCTAAAAACGCAGGCACCTTAGAATTCATGGCACCAGAGATCTTTGGTGAAAACTACAATGAGTTGGTGGATATATACTCTTTTTTTATGTGTATGCTTGAGATGGTGACCGGTGAGTGCCCTTATAGTGAATGTCAGGGCTTTGTTCAGATATACAAGAAGATATCTGGAGTAAGTGACCAGTCACCTAGATAGTACTTGTCTACTTCAAGAGTTCGCTAGAAAAAAACCCAGATAGTTTCTTTTTGTTTTATATGAATGGTGCTATAATAATGTGTATAATTGTAGGGTGTAAAACCAGTTGCTCTCTCCAAGGTCAAAGATGCAGAAGTAAGAAGTTTCATAGAGAGTTGTCTAGCTTCAGCAGCTGATAGATTGCCAGCAAGTGATCTCTTGAAGAGCAATTTTCTCATGAAAGATGACATCATCAACAATGATAATAAAACTTCTAATCCTATGCAAGAGCCTATAGCATTCCCGCCAAATTTGGATCTGAATCTTGAAGCCACACCAATTTTTGTGTCTTTACTACCAAATGGAACTATTGATAATGGGAAGGGGTCTTTCAGCCTAGTTCTTCGAAGGGGAGGATTTGTACTAGAAGGAGATACGAGTGGTAACAACCCTGTGAAGTTATTACTAAGGATTTCGGTCCCCAATGGTAACTACAACCATCAAAATATCATCTTTGGATTGCACAAATCTCCATTTGTACCATGCACTGACGCTGCTTTTTATATTTTTGGCCACGTATACAGGTAAATGTAAGAACATCGAGTTTGCATTTGACCTGGAGAAAGATACAAGTCTTTCGGTGGCTACAGAGATGGTGCAGGAGATTGAACTACCTTCTTGGAGCATGCCTATTGTGGCGAAGCTGGTAGACGCATTCCTGCTCAAGACTGTGCGCGGTTGGAGGCCATGTGTTCAGGTCGGTCAGATGATTCAGGTAGTGCAAAACACTGCATCCGTGAATGAAAAATTCATCTGAATCAATCTTTGTGGTTGATGCATTTATTCTGCCCCTTGTGTAAATATATCATGCTTGAATGCAACGCTAAGCACATCATCTTTTTCTGATGGCAGCGAAAGTTTGGGCATGTTTACTAATTAGAATAGTGGCATACTTCGTATTATTTGTGGTTGTTATCTAGAATGCAAAAGAGGCTGAGGATAAGAGAATTTAAGAGTCCTGTAACAACGATCCTTGTTTTGCTCAGTTTTTTTAAATGCCTTATTATGGCTCGGTTGCTGTGTGTTCTAGAGCCAGTAACAAGTCATTTTAGTAGTTTATCAATCATAAGAATAGTATCATTTATTAAACCATTTACGAATGCACATACAAGTACTTTTTAGTTATATTAATACTTTATTGATAAATTTATATGTTATTTACTTTAGATAAGTTTATTATACATTTTATGTAACATTACTAGCATATGACATCAATACCAAATAACTTACTTTTTAGCTCTGTGATTTTATAAAACTTTTGTACTTCATAAATAATTCTTTGATATAGTGATTAAATTCAAAATCTTCAGTGTTGGTGCCAACTGAAGTTATTAGGGAAGGGGTGGAGGGTAATGGAGGTGAAAAACTGATATGGGCCTCAACCTGTTTGATAGGAATTTAAAGGTCCATAGATCTCTTGGTCCTGGGCCAAGCTCCTGGGCTTCCCTCTTGCTATGATTTTGACATTGAAATAACCAATTTAGCCCTCTCTTTGCTGCTGGCCCACGTTCATCGTTATATGCTAGTATAGTAACTATCCATTTCATTTCAAATTTTAATGAACCTGCCCTAAAATATATCAAAATGATTTTTAAACAAAACAAGAAGATTGACAAAAATTCACTTTACCCCCACGGAGCGACTATTTCAGTCGTTACTTTTTTAGTTATTGACTACTCCCTCCGTCTCAAAATGTTTGTCGCTTAAACTGCTTCCCGAGAAACAACTTTGATAAATTATATATTTAAAAATATTATTATTTATCATACATATTTAGTATCATTAGAAAGATCTTTGAATCTAGTTTTTAACAAAATTATTTAAAGATACAAATATTGCACGTATTTTATAAAAATCGAGTCAAAGTTGTGGCACAAAAAAAAAAAACGACTAACATTTTGAGACGGGGAGTACTTGTTTTTCGGTCACACGAAGTTTAAAAGGAATCTCAGTACTTTCCACAAAAATAACTAGGGGTGAGAGAATTTAATGAAACATTTTTTTATGTTTTATATGTTATTATTTACTAGGAGAGTTCCCATTCTTTGCCGCCAAAAAGCGATAGATTTTGCACCTAATGTATTTGGGAGAAATAGGATGTAGAAGGAATAGAGCTCAATAAATATAAGTATATATACGATATAAAAAACTATATGAATTATATTTGTACCATGATTATTAATTTATTTTAATATGCTTACATGAAAATTATACATTAAAAGAGTTGCATACATAATAACTAAATAAAAGGTAGCACTCTAATCTTCAATACTCAACCTCATCCAAGAAATCATACGGTGAAATTACAGAAACCAAATTAGGAAATTATACTATTTCGTGCAGGCCGAAGGGGAAAAAATCAGCCCAACATTCTTTCCGAAGCTTCGTTTGTGCTCGAACTCGCACCATTGTTGCGGCAAGGCCTGCGCTCTTCTTTGTCGAGATTCGCGTCTCGGTGGCGCCGTTAGCTAGCTCTCATGGTCGAAGCTCCACCTTGCCGCTTAGCCCGCAGCCAACACCCGAGCTCCGTGTCGCCGGTCGCCGAGCTCCACCTCATCGTTGCGAGCCACGCTTCTGAAAGCATCTAGGCCCCTAGAGTGGGTTTCGATGATTGATGACAAAGCAAATTATCATGACTAACGTGTGTTTTGCGTAAAACGAGGGATAAGTTAGGTCATGGTAATGATAGTCTCGGGGTATGTGTCTCGTATGCCCTCTAGCGATGGTAATCGTTTCGGTTTTCAAATGACGGACAACAAGGTTAAGGACGGTTAATTCCGATTGTCGATGGAGTTGAGTGACATCGGATTAGTCATAGGACTTTGTTTTTCACTTTTGGCTGTACTATTAAGGGTACGAACGGATAGCTTGACCTAGATGAGTCTAGTGATGAGATGTGGTGCACACTTGGTAATTCTAGCACTAGGTAGCATGAAGAAGTCCCTGAGATTGGTTGGAGTTGAAGCCGTTCATGAAGTGGATGATTTGGAGGTGAAGTGGATTCAATTGTACAATTAATTCCGGGCGATAGGGTTTTGGCGCCGGTGCGTCCGGCGCCTTTGAGGTGCGCCGACAAGGTTTTGCATGGGCCGGACGCACGCTGGCGTGCCAAGCCCAGCACAGACTGCTGATCCGCAGACGATGTCTCTCGGGGTGGCCGCTTGGCGCGTCCAAGCACCGTTGTAAACCCCCGGAGGGAGTTTGAATTTTGTATGGGGGCCGCGCTACATTTGGCGCGCCCCGGCGCTATGCAAACTCAACGGAAAGTAGCCAACGGTCGGATTTCAAGCCTTAGGCTATAAATACTTGGTTGGCTCGTCCATACTCTCTTGCTCATTTGTTTAGTCAAGAAACACCTTGGGAGTCCAAGAGAGTGCAAGAGCCTATTGAGGTGTTCATATGCAAGATTAAGGACCTCTTTAGTGCTTTGAGAGTTTCAAGTGTGTATCCACTCTTCTCATTAGGCTTGTAGAGGTCAAGTGTGAGTTTGTGCTTGTTACTCTTGGTGATCGCCATCACCTAGACGGCTTGGTGGCATTTCATGGCTTGAAGATCACCCGTGAAGCTTGTCGGTGACTCAAGCAAGCTTGTGAGTGATTTTGGCCGATTCACCGCGACAGAGTGTCGAAGAATCAGCCCATAGAGAGCACTTAGTTCTTGCGAGGACTAAGGGGGAGCGATACTCTTGCGAGAGTGCTCCAACGAGGACTAGGGGGTGTGGCGACACCTCGATACCTCGGAAAAACATCGTCGTGTTCCTTCCTCTCTTTACTTTCTGCATTTACATTCCGCAATTCTATTCCATGTCTTTACATTCTTAGAATTGCCATGCTAGAGCATGTTTGGAACCTAGGGTGCAAAACTTTGTGCGGTAGTTGCTAGAAACAAAATTAGACACAAGAGTGTGAATATGGGCTAGTAGGTTGTTTATTTGAGTTAAAATTTTAGATTAACCCAATTCACCCCGGTCTTGGGCATCTTGATCCTTTTAGCTTCGACAAATTTTGGTATGTGGTAAGCTCGATCATGGTTCCTAAGTCTCTAGATCCTGGTTCTATTGTCTACTTTAGCTTGTGGTAGACTCAATTTTGGTCCATGGGTGCCTCGATTTGATTTTATTTGATATTTATCTCCACTGAAGCGTATGATGTAATCGGTTCCTAATTCGATTCTCGGTTCTTAAGAATCAAAATATTACAGGCCTATTCGATTCTTGGGCTCGGATAACTCAAGAGCTAAAGAATGCTTGTAAGCCCGAGAAACGAAAGAGACCCAACCCAACAAGGAACAACCCTAGCTATATAAGCCAACACTCCACCGTAGCCTCCCATTCCATCGTAGCGTAGCCGCCCCCGCCGGCTTGCTCAACTGCCGCTCCTCGCTACCTCACCGCTTCTCCCCGGTCCTTCCCAAATCCGCCCGCTCTCCTTGTCGCCTATGGATGCGTGTCCGGCTCTCCTTCCCAAGTGGCGGCACATCGCCTTCCCCTTCCCCGCAAAGCACCACGATGGCTTCAAAAGGGGAGTGCCCCGATGACGGCGATGGTCCCCGACGGCGGCGGTTCGCTCATGTGCGGTATGGGGGTGTTTAGTTGGTGAAATATATTAGGTTCGGCCATCAGAAGCACTTTTCGTTTGTATTTGGTAATTATTATCCTACCATGAACTAACTAGGCTCAAAAAATTCGCCTCGTACTTTTCGAAACAAACTATACAATTAGTTTTTTATTTACCTACATTTAGTACTCTATTTATGCATCAAAAGATCCGATGTGCCGTGGTACTATAGAACTTTTTGGGTGCACTTTTCACCAAGTGAACACCCCCTATGTGCAGGTTTCGACAGTGTTGCACAGGCTCTATCATAGGCCTTGATTTGCTATGTATTTGGTCTCGATGTGGAGCATATATTTAGGATTGTACTTTATGTGGCCTCGATCTAAATCATGGTGGCCTTAGATTTAGTTCTCGTGGGTAAGGAGTAATTTTTTTCCTTTACTTGAGGCCGAGTGCGAGACTGAGCGAGATTTAGATTGGCTCGGGTGGGCAGAGAAAACTTTAATAGATTTGGATTCGTAGTAGGTATAGATGTACTATCTAAATCAGGCCCATATTCTTTTTTTAGGAATTTCAACATCATAATACTCCATTATGTTCATTTTACCTCTACGCTCAAACAAAAAATGTTATATTTGCATCCTTTAAACCAATATAGACTTAACATATTATTACAACACGGTTTTATAAACTGAAATTTTAGAATTAAGAATAAGATTTTCTAGACTGTCAATAAATTTAGGAGGTCAACTAGATATAAATAAAATTTAACTACAAAAACAGAGGATGTAAATCTAAAAAAAAATACTATTACAATTAAATGTTATATTTGCATCCTTTAAACCAATATAGACTTAACATATTATTACAACACAGTTTTATAAACTGAAATTTTAGAATTAAGAATAAGATTTTTCTAGACTGTCAATAAATTTAGGAGGTCAACTAGATATAAATAAAATTTAACTAAAAAAACAGAGGATGTAAATCTAAAAAAATACTATTACAATTAAATGTTATATTTGCATCCTTTAAACAAATATAGACTTAACATATTATTACAACACAGTTTTATAAACTGAAATTTTAGAATTAAGGATAAGATTTTCTAGACCGTCAATAAATTTAGGAGGTCAACTAGATATAAATAAAATTTAACTACAAAAAAAACAGAGGATGTAAATCTAAAAAAAAATACTATTATAATTAATTTGATCTAGAAACAATGTCTAGAAAATAATTTCTATTTTCATTAAATTATTTTTGAATATCTTTTAGTTTAAAATGATTGAAAATTTGAAACTAATAACAATTTAGTTATGTCGCAAAAAAAAAACAATTTAGTTAGAAAACTGTCCGTAAAAGCCCAATTGACCAAAAGCCCAGGAATCAGGCCTTTCGCCGCGACGGTCGCCGCCCGCCGGGTGTCGCCGCCGGTACTCACCGCATCGCCACGGGTGGTGCGTGATCGACGCATGTCGTCAACGTGTCGCGCCGAAGCTGCCGACCTCGGCCCTTTCGAGAAAACTGCCCAGCTCAGCGGACCCGAGGCCCGAGGCCAACAAAGCCCAAAGCCCACAGACGCTACACCCTACACCTCCCGCCTTCCATTTCTGCCCTCCCCACTCGAAGCTCGCAGCAGTTGCGGCGGCGGCGGCGGCGGCGCTCAGTCCGCAATCTGGAGGCTGAAGCCATGGGGGAGAAGAGCGCATGCTCTCCGCAGCGCGCGGCGCCGCATCCCTTCTGCCCGCCTTGTTGCTGTTGAGTCCCTCCGGAGCGCGGATCTCACGGCACCAGCGGCGAGGAGGAGGAGGAGCTTCTCACGGCACCGCGACTCTGCGAGATGGTACGGATCCATCCTGAGTTCCTCACTCGCTCGCGCTCCAGTTCCCCACCCTCTTCTTCCGTGTGGCGCGTTTATTTCTCTTCGTTGTTTGGTTGGTTGCCTAATTTCTTCGGTGGAAGGAGGCAGATTGTGAAAATCGCGGGTTGGTTGAGCTGAGCGAATTCTGTGAGGGCAGGTTGTTCGAGATTATGCGGATTACATTTACTCGGCTTCTAGTAGGACCGAAATTGTAGGTCTGTTCAGCAGGGAAGGGGAATCGAGCCGGGTGGAGTGGATTTTTGTTAGGCCTATCCTGTTCTTGTGCCTTGCGGTTGCCTGGCCAAGCAAAATCGAATGCAGTTACAGGCAGCATCTTTCTCCAGGCAAATGATTCAGGGTTGCAACCAAACATGCTTTGCCTGGAATTGGGCATGGGCTGGTACTACTTTGATTTGAGAAAAGAGGGGGGTGAGGGTGGGCTCCTGCTCAAGGGAAGCCTTCAGATTCAGATAGAAGCCTCTCTCTGTGTTTTGGGGGTGGGGGTGGGGGATGCGTGCTCAGCTCTCAACTCCTGGTTTTGCAGAATAGTCAAATATCTTTTCATCCAGAAACACACTCGAGTGGTTTGGGGACTGAAACCATAGTTCCGTTGCAAGATTCAATCCTGATTTCCAAATGGGACTTCGTAGTTGTGCTGAGCTAGGAACTGTTTTTCTTGCCGTGTTTTCTAAGCCGCCTCTCCATCATCAATGGGCAATTTCCTCATTCCGAAGCATTAGGTGGTCACTTGGAGCCTGGATACCCATACAGTACAGAAAACGTTAATCACAATTGAGTTTTTTTGGTGTGTGTGTGTGTGTGTGTGTGTGTTAGATTTTGATGACATGTGTCTGAACGTGTGATGGCGATACCGCTGGCTTCTCAATTAAAATTGGACTACATCAGGTACATACATGGTCCCTTGGTGTATGCTCTTTGTCGATGATGTGGTTCTAGTTAACGAGAGTGGGGCAGGGTAGATAGGAGGAAGTTGGAGCTGTGGAGGCACACACTAGAGTCGAAAGGGTAGGACCAAGACCGAGTACATGATGTGCAACTTCAACCCGACTAGGCACGAGGATGGGGACGTTAGCCTTGATGGACAAGTGGTGGCCAAGAAGGACACGTTTCGGTATCTAAGATCTATGCTACAGAAGGGTGGTGATATTGATGAAGATGTTTGGCATAAAATTTCAGTAGGTCGGTTGAAGTGACGTCAAACTTGTGGCATGGCATAGAAGCTAAAAGGTAAGTTCTATAGGATGGGGATTCGTCCGGTGATGTTATATGTTGTTGAGTGTTGGCCTACAAAAGGCAACATGTTCAAAGACCGAGTGTAGCGAGAGATGTGTACGTTGCGTTGGTTTTGCAGGCATACGGGATACGGTTCGGATGAAGAGATTCAGGATAGGGTCAGGGTGGCACCAATCGAGGAGAAATTGATCCAACATCGGCAGAGATGGTTTGGACATTTTCAACGGAGGCCTCCTGAGGCCTCGGTGCGTGAGTCTTGGTTTTAAAGCGTGTAGATAATGTAAAGAGAGGTAGAGGTTGACCGACCTAGACTAACTTGGGATGAGACAATTAAGAGAGATCTTAAGAGCATCTCTAACAGTGTCCAATAATTTTGTTCCAATATCCATGAGTATAGCAACTCCTAAAACGGTATTGGAATGGAAAAAAACATTAATCTCCAACAAAGGCTCAATACTTAACTTCCAAAAACCAAATTTGGGTCCAAATTGGAACAATTAGTTGGCCCTGTGTTGATCCGGGCAGCGGCGACTTCTTCTCCTCGCGTGACACCGATCTTCCCTCGTCGCGGACATCTTCTTCTCCTCCGCGCGGCTGGCCGCTAGCTGGTCCAAGATTGCCGCCGGTAACGCCTCGACCGGACCAAGGGTAACGTGACTCGGTGATGGGTTTGCCCCGAGGTTTATTTCCAATCCAATCGCTACTTGTGTAGGTCACCAAAGTCCGAAACCTATGAGGATTCCAAATAGAAAACTAGTACTCCATATCTAGGTGGAGAGTATCGATCGAGTTTTCGCTTGTCTCGATCCATCTCGCTGCAAGCGAAAAACTCTCCGCCACAGCAGCCATAATGGACATCTTGTGCGACCGCTGCGTGAAATTCATCAACGAAGACAGTGACCTCCGCGCGATCGACCGCAGCCCCCGGCGTTTGGTCGCGCTACCGCGTTGTTTACCGGTGGTCGGGCGGCGGGCGCCCCACGTCCCCGCCCGGCATCCCGCAACGAGCATGCCGGCCACGACCGGCCGCTCCGTGTATGTCCATGGCCGCCCCGCACCGACCACTTTCATGCGGATCACGCCGCATACACGATGGTGGCGAGAAGGCTTCGGTGTCGCGAGCGAATCCAAATACACCATGGGAGAAGTTTCACGCCGCCGGGCGCGTAGGCTTCTTGCGAGCGCCACGAGGCGGATTGGGGTGAAATGTGCGCTCGCCAATTGCGCGTATATTTAAGCATAGGGGAAGGATTTTTCCAACGGGCCAAAAATTGGGAGCAAGTATTGGGTAGTGTTGGAACAATGTTTTTTATCCTTTTTCAAAAAAATTAGGATTGGGAGGTCATATAGGGTATTGTTGGAGTTGCTCTAAGGAGTAGAATATCTCTAAGAAATTAGCTATGAATAGGAGCACTTTGGAAGACTAGCTATGAATGTGCCCGAACCGTTACCTTTGTTTCTTTTATACTTGTTTCGTATGGGTTTCATCTCTAGTTTGCCCCAACTAGCTTGGGACTAAGATGCTGTTTGATGTTGTTGTTGTGTTAGATTTTGTGTATCAACTACGCTTTCATATTGGTAGAATCGTGAGAAATTATGCTGGCATGCACCTTGCCAGATGCAAACATATCTTTGATATCGTTTTTTCTTTGGCCATGAAGGCTTGTTATTTTAAATTGGGAGGTTTTGTGAATTAACTAAATTTGCGTTTTTGCACTTTTATGTAGGACATCGTTTGTGAAGTGTGTGGTGTTGTTGGCTTCAGGGGACCTTTTAAAACAATGTAGCAACTGCAAGAACATCAAGCGAGGCACCGATAATTTCTCTTTCTACTAGTTCTTCAAAGTTCCGTGTCTTTTGTTTTCAAATTAAAGTTCCTAAGTAAACGGAGTTTTGATCATCTTGTCGTAATGAAGTTTGAATTGCTTGGATGCATGATTTATTAACATTTTATAGAGAATTGTTTGCTTCAATTTTGTCATTGTTAATCACATCCATAAGATTATCTTTGCATACTAGACTTGCTTGTTTATTTGTCCTTATGGTGTTCAAAAGCCTCAATTGGTTTTTAGGATTCTCATTTGAGCCCTTGAACTAAAAAAGTGACCATATAGGTCTTTAATCCATTACTAATTCTCATTTGGGTCCATGAACTAAAAAAGGTGACCATCTAATCCTTGATCTATATTGTGCCCCGACGAAAAGGTCCAAACCCCACCACGCCACCAACAATTTCCTATATGGCCATGCCAGTTAAGGTTGCGAAAAAAGCATCCCCAACCCCTCCATTTATCTGCCCTAGCAGTCCTTGTCTCTCTTGTAGGCCACCTTTATTTACTTGTTCCGTGGACACCAAGCGTGTGCCTTCGGAGCACAAGTGAGCATGTGGGTGTGGCCGCAAGCCCGGTATGCACTGGGCCAATGGAAGGCAAAGGGAGTGGACATGGAGCAGAGGGAGATGGTGGTCGAATGGGTATGTGGGACGTAGCTTAACAATTTTATGTTCCTGCAGGCGTAGGGCATGTCTTGATGATCTGGTGTGCTTTGGGACATCAACTCGACTCATCCCACACATTGAATCATCATTGTGCCACGTTGTGCTAGAACCACGATACGGAATGGCCGTTCTTGGGACACGAAACCCCACCTAGACCCACGGTTCGTGTAACCATGACCGGCCATAACCACTAGGCATACCAAGGTGATGTGGTGGGATTTGGACCTCTACTGAAGCATCGTTAGTTGAAGGACCCAAATGGTCACCTTTTCAACCGGCCTCGTGTGAGAATCTATAGTAGATTGAGGACCTAGATGGTCTCTTTAGTTCTATCTTCTATGACCTGATTGGGACACGTGAGAATCTACAGTAGAATCTACTTGTGCATCTTTAGGTTAAGGATTCATGGTGCATTTTACTTTTTGTACATTCGTTTAAGAGCCGAGGGCGCGCCGTGGTGCAAGCGGTGGTGCTTTACCACCACCAAGATTGGAAGGTCCAGGGTTCAAGCCCTAGCCTCTGCACATTGCACAATGTGCAGGTAAGGTTTGGCGCTAATCACCCCACCCCAGACCTCGCGCAGACACTAGGTACACCCTTTTACATTCCATTAAGAGTCGTGCAATATAAAGTCTAATTGTAATTAGGGCTTGTTTGGTGAAGCTCTAGCTCCAATACCTTTTGTAGTTACTCATTCCTAACTATAGAAATTCTTGGAGCTAGAGATGCAAAGCTGACCTAGTATTGAGTTGAGCCATTCGTTTTCTCTTTTTAGATTAAACCCACGGTGTCTAAGGCATTCAATTTATCATAGATTCTAAATTTTGCATGGACCTCATACTCACTTTTAGTATTAAAATCCCAACTCCAAAAAAAAAAAGTCTTTTTATGTAGCACCCCATACCCAAAACCATTTTACATCTTAGCACTTTGCATTAAGAAGATCTTGTCACGCTAAAGTTCCCAAACCCCCTCCAATACATACATAGAGAAACTGTTGCTTGTGCATGAATGACCATGACTAGGGCTAGACATGGACCTCTCTTGTGGTGTAGGATAGACAGGGGATTTTTTAACCCTAGCATGAAATCCACTCCCACGTAGTCCTAACATAGGACCCGACGAGTGCTCTTGAGAAGGCACTTAACCAACTCAACTAGAGACCCTCTCACCTTTCGCACACTTTCATCCTTGATTTGTACTAGTTTACCTTAGGTGCTATGCGGAACTTGATGGCTTAGGGAGTCAAATCTACCTAATTATTAAGGTAGGTGCAATCCCAAAGAACATGAACAATTGGGCCACAAAGCCACGCCAAAATGTAGGTTGCGATATTACCTATTTGAACCCTTTCTCATGAACTAAGAAGAGTGGGATGTCATGACTTCCTACCACTTACATGATGTGCACCATCCCATGACTAGTGGCATCCTACCACCCTATCCACCACAAGCTAACCTCCCTTTGGTCACTAGACAAGGCATCCCTAGCCATAATAGTTTCATGTTATCTTGACATGCCATCATTCTTAACAACATGTGGTGTTGATTAGGCAGGGGTCCTTCATTGTTGCGTCACTAGATCTCCCTCTAGCATCAAGGACCTTCATTGTTGCGTCACTTGTTTCTTCAACATACGGTGTTGACCTTCCTTGGATTGTGGGTGAGAGGAGTGGAGGGGGTTAAAGCTAGCAGCCCCTAACACTAGATTTCTCTTGATCTTGATGTCTCCAACACTATTCCATTGTTTTGAGCATGTCTTGGCCTTGACCATGCCCATTGAACTTTTTATGCCATGAAAGCAAACAAGGGACTTCAAAAAAAGGCTTTGCCACCTAAAAACTCGCCCTTCCAAAAAGTTTGCTTAAACAATAAAGTTGGTAGGGTTAATTCCTCATATTACCTGTTTACTTCTATGACCTCGAGCCATAAAAGATCTATCCCTAACTAGCATTGTTTGTTGTTTTTGTAGATATTGTATGGATCCTGTAATTTATAATGGCTCATCATTTAAATGGTTTTGCGACGATTGCCACGCAAAACATAGTGAAGTCTCAACCGAGAACATGAATGATGTTGTCAAAATGAGGAGCGTTACATCGTTCTATGTTCCTGATGACTATGGCTGCGATGACCACTACTCTATTCAACTGGGTTCTATAATTGATGAACCAAATGTGAATAGTGTAGATGTGACAAAGGAACCTTTGTCATGGGGTCGTCGTAGACATAGGTCGCACAAGGCAATGTGTACATGGGGGTGTCGTAGACGTAGATCACAGAAAGCAAGAAGAGAGAGTTCTGATGCCTCCACTAAACATTTTCTGAGTGCTGACACATTCCATTCTTCTGAAATGTTTGATGTGAAAAAGCTAAAGCACAATGATATTTTAGAGGAAGGGGAAAGTAAAATGACCCTTTAAATTATCAACCAAAAAGTGCTGATGGTTCAAGTAATTCAGCTTCTGACCGTATTACTGTAGAAATACAAAAGACAGGGGGTGCTGTTGGACCTACTATGAACACAATGGAGTGTCTGGACCTCTCAATGGAAAAAAGACGGCTCCTCTTTTCACTGAATTGTATTGAAGGGTTCACTCAAGGAACAAAATCTGACTTACTTCCTTTAATCAATGATGTTGAGAGAACCTATCCATTTGTTATGCATAGTTTTTGCCCTACAGTACCAAATATGGGGCAAAAAGATGATGTATTGGAAAATGTGGAACAAGCTCATCCTCTGATGGTTAATCCTGATGGTACAAGTCATTCATCTATGAGCCCTGCATTAGAAATCGAAGAACAAGGAGCAGATGCTGGCTTATGTGCTTCTGTTGAAGATGTTGAGGAGCAAGTAGACGGTTCTAGTCCTGCATCAGAAAGTAGGGAGCAACCTGTTCCTTTGAAGGTGGTTATACTCCGACCTTGGAATGATGTGCCAAATAGCATCCTAAGTTCAAAGCCTCCTTCAAACTACTCTCAGTCAATGCAAGGGTCAGATCTATATGTTGCAAATGTGGATGTCTGTGATCCTTCTAAGGAGTGGTTTGACTCAAGGTTAAAACTTGATGAACAAGGAGTGGAGCCTGGCTTATTTGTGAAAGTTGAATATGTTGAGCAAACCCATCCCAATTTTACTGATAAAACTAGTCCTATATGGTCAAGTGAGGAGCAAGTAGATGGTTCTAGTCCTACATCAGAAAGTTGGGAGCAACCTGAGCCGTTGGAGGTGGTTAGGCCATATGATGATGTGCCAAAGAGTATCCTAAGATCGAAGCCTCCATCAAACTACTCACAACCAATGCAAGGATCAGATCTAGATGTTGGGAATATAGATGTCTTGGATCCTTCCAAGGACCAGATGAACTCAAGGTTAATGCTAAATACTGTAGAGCCATCAAGTTCTTCAAATGGAGGAGGCAGACCTGTTGAGAAAGACGATACTGAAAAAACAGAATGCTTGTCAGGCATGCACACTGTCACCCCTGAACTGGATAGTGTCCAGGGATCAAATCCCTCAGCAGAGCCATCAAGTTCCTTAAATGGAGAAGGAGCCTCAGCTGTTGAAAAACACACTGCTGAAATGGCAGAATGCTTGTTAGGCTTGGGAACTTTGACCCCTGCACTGCATAATGTACAGGCACTAAATGGAGAAGGAGCCTCAGCTGTTGAAAAACACACTGCTGAAATGGCAGAATGCTTGTTAGGCTTGGGAACTTTGACCCCTGCACTGCATAATGTACAGGCACTAAATGGAGAAGGAGCCTCAGCTGTTGAAAAACACACTGCTGAAATGGCAGAATGCTTGTTAGGCTTGGGAACTTTGACCCCTGCACTGCATAATGTACAGGCACTAAATCCCTCGACACCAAAAGAATGCCTGGTTTCTAACACAGACAACTCAGATGAACCAAATAGGTCAGATGAAGTTCATCGCAGTCGCAATGATTTTAACGGAAGTTACTACCCCAAGCCAGTGCTGAAGGGAAGAATCCCCAAAATGGTATATCCAAGACTTCGGTTTCCACTGTCAAAGATGTGGCTTGTAGGCAAACATCACCAATGGAAGATGTCGTTGCCTTCCAAGCATGTTAGTCCACATAAGCGAACAAAAAATAGCTTCAGAAAGCAATATAAAGGGCCAAACAGACATATTCCACGTCATACTAAAGATCAGAATACCAAGCTCGTTATAAAGGACAGAAATGCAGATCCTCCACATATAAGAAGCTGTAGGCCATCAAAGCAAATTGATCGTACTTGCTCAAGTGCTTCCTTGGATTTATTATCTCCAAAAACTAAGGGAAGTAAATGATGCCAATGATGCAGAACCAAGATGTTCTAAATCTGTAAGAACTTTTGAGAATGTCATGGCCAAGAAAAGAAAACGACCTATTTTATCACATGAAGATCCCGAGGCAATGCAGATGGAAGTGAGGATGCGCAGGCAACATGTGAAAAGTTGTGTGGCGAAGCAGCTAAGATCTGCAGAAAATTCTGAGGAAGCGATGTCTCCAGGAAATTCAAATAATCAACGTGCCAATGATGATACGAAGGCAAGAAAGCAGAGAAGGGCCAACAAAGATAAAAAAGCACCTCTAGGGAATGCTAGTGTTCAATGCACACGGAATGATGCTGCACGGTTAGCATCAGATCAGCAAAGCTTTATTTGCACAGGACCCATTGATAAACCTTACTGGGCGTGCGTTAGATGCCTTTTAATCCCATTCTAAGGCATTTCAATATTTTTCTCTCTGCATTGCTAATGTTTCTCATGTTTTATGCTGATAGTGGAATCATGAATATTGGACGGGAGTATATTTCATTGGCTGCACACCTGTCAAATCAAGCATGCAAGGAGGTGCAGGAATTATCACTATCATTACCAGCACTAATGAAAGTATCAAAGCATTCGAAGTTGAAAGCCTGGCCAGGGAGGTGGAAGGCATCAGAACCAACTGCTGAATGCATTGGCTTGTATTTCTTCTCAGATGATATGAGGTGCGTGACCAACAGTCTTACCCTATGGACAATTGCTTGTTTTTGTATTGTGAGGTACATGGTTTAAAATTTACTTGTTGCTTTTGTAGGAACTGGAACAACTAGTGCATTATCTCACCGATCATAGCTTAGTACTAAAATATGTCATTGGCTATGCCGAGCTGCTGATCTTCCCTTCTGTTTTCCTACCAGAGCAATGTCAAAGTAAGTACCATATTGCCGATTTTCCAATGTTTACAAATATCATAGATACAATCTATGCCAGTGCTCCTGTTTTAAATTTGCAACCATGAACTTTGATGACAATGTGCCCTAGCGCAATTTTGCATTATATTGCTTCTACTGTCCATTAGTACACTTAGAAAGTTATTTACTTTCTTGCTATTGAGTTACTGTAGTTTAAGAGTAAAGACAGCTTTACATTGTTCTATGGCCAACATTTTCAGTTTACTCATCAAACCCTGTCTTTTGTAGGGTTCCAAGGAAAACACTACCTGTGGGGAGTGTTCAAGCGCAGGATGGGTACCGGGAAAACAGGTGCTGCAGGGTAACAAAAGTTTTGTACACCACATGGGTGCAAAGTGACACCCTGGTCCAAGAAATGCCTGTTTTGAAGGGTATCACAACATCAAAGAGAACAGCCAAGTGCTGTCCATGGATTTTGCAGTGAGACCGACCTGTGACTGATCATAGTCATAGGAAGCCCTGCGCAAATTCAGAGAGCTCCCTCCACCCAAGCTGTTTGTCCCACATCTCTCGTCAGAGCACTTCATTGGGAGCTGGAAGCAAAGGTGCATTGGTGGTTTCTCTGAACTTGTGAATGGGTAAGCTAAGGCTCAGTCTGTAAAGTTCACGGCCTGAAGCAATGATGTGCCTAGCAAGTAGGATCAGAATTCAGAACTAACCGTACCTTCTGAATCGTAGCTGTAATCTTTTGTTAATGTTCAGGACTTAGAGCTAGATTATCTTTTAACTACTTTGACGTTTTAACCCTGGAGACATGTTACTGTGCCTGCAACCGTAACCTTAGATGCATCATGGATCAAGTGGTGCTGCTGCTAACAGATAATCTAGCTCGACATGGATACTATGGAAGATGCATCTTGGATACTATGGAAGGTCTAGCCAAAATTTTGTTTGTGTGTGCTGTACTGCTGTTTGCATTGTGGTGTTAAGCTCGACGTGCATCTTTTACCTGTTCTAACAGATTTTCTGCTCTAGTGATACGGTTGTACGAAATGTAAATCGAATTGCTTTCTGCAATGGTTTTAAACTCCACAACTTTTGTAAACTGGCCTGAAGTATGAAGTGCCGTTCATTCGCTTATATTGAAGAAAGCCACATGTATGTGTGGACACTTCATACATATAAAGTGCTCTAGTTACTAAATAGGACTTGGACGTGTCACGTCCAATGCAATAAATCCAATCAGTGCATTGCCTTTAGGGAGCAGCCGAGCACGGACTGGAGTTGCTTTCTCGAGTTGCACGTTCCTGATGTTTCTGAAGTCTCAGCCGTATCTGAAAGATCTAAGATCAAAATCCAGTATGGAAAGATACACGCCCATGTGCAAATCCAGAAACCGGAGTACATGTTGCTTTCTCGATATACACGTGACTGGATTGGAAACCGATCGATTTGGTTCGTTCCATCTGAATAAATCTGTTGATCCATTGGTCGGTTAAAGCGAAGACAGATCGATTTCCATGATACTGACACTGATGGGTCACCGGCCGGTTACATACACTTGCCAGGTATGGAAAAGCGAAGAATGGACGGATTTTGTCATAGTTAACTAAGCACGTGGTTCTCGGTACGTTGATCGATTTAGTGTCACACCTGCTGCTCAGGCAAAATAAATAAAACAAGATCGCTCATGATGAGCCCTCTCTTATTTTCACTTTTTTACAATTTACTATGGAAAAACAATACATTAATTTTTTTCTCTATAATTCTATATAATCAACACACTTAAGCAAAAGTCTATAGCCTAATGGTTACAACTTACAATAACCTTAATAGCAGCTCAGGTACTTGGTACACCTCAAGTATTTCATGATTTAATGACGTTATGCTTTTAGGGGACTTTCTCAATCTCGAGAGTTTGCCCGATGCAAATTGCATTTAGAAACAAACTAAACTAATTGATGGACTAAAATAATATTTCTAGATCGATTTAATCATGGATCCAAACTATCACTATTAAAGAAGCTAAATTATAAACCATGAAAATCAATACATGGCCACTAAACAAGGCTTAGGATCTTATTCGCCAACTAAATTCAACCAAGCAAGCAAAGAGAGAGAAAAGGAGAACTCAATTGACCAAGTAATCTAGTGCTAAACCTTCAAAACAGGTGTTTACAAATGTCATGTACTTACCCTCTGTTGTGTCATCCTTCCAAGAAATCAAGAGCAAACGGCAAACCTAATTTTTGGAAAGTTGCTGAAGCTCCCCTTGCTTTCTCCTAAGGCTACAATTCTATCCCGAGTAAAAAAAAAAAAGGCTACTATACATAATGTATATACCCCTCTATCCCAATTTAAATGTCGTTTCTAGTTTCCGTGCCATAAATTTTTACTATACAATATTATATTTCTAAATAATTTGGTTAAAAAAGTAAGATTCAAAGATTTTTCGGATGATACTAATTATGTAACATAAAAATAATATTTTTAAATATATATTTAGTCAAAATTATTTTTTGGAAAACAAAAAAGGAAATTATTTTAGAACTGAGGGAGTAGTTTATAGAGGCAACTCTAAATTAAACTTGTCCCTAAAAATATCAACTTGTCTCCAAAAATGCATTTCTAGCGCAGCAGCTAATTTGGTTGGAGCTGATGGTGGGCTCTATAAAGACGGTTGGTACTTAGCCACCTCTACCAACAAAATAGGTGCCCCTAATAATTGAAATTGGAAAGACTATGTGATTCACGGGCTAACAAAAATGAATCAATTCAAATGGAGCGTGTGATAATACAGAGTTGACAGTCCCGTGGTGGGGAGTTTTTGGGTAGCGGTTTAAATCGGCTTCCTTTTGGCTTCCCTCCCGTGTGGTGGTGGCGTGGTGGCGTAGTGTTGAGTGTGTTTTTGTTTTTTTTTGGTGCCTTTCTTCATATTACCTCGTGTCGACGTCCCAATCCGACCGAGTGGCGATGATGAAGCCTCGTATTGATGAGCCAATCCAACCAAGGAGGGCTTACTGTTTATCTTGTTTCCATCCGCGTGGTTGTTAATCGAGTTGTTTAGGTTGATCGCAGTTGTGAGAGTTGTTGCAACAAGTGGTAGGTGGAGTGAAACACTCTCCCTAAGTTAAGTTGAGTTGAGTGGGCGCTAATTGTGGCACGAGTTGAGTTGAATTGGTACCTAGGTGTGCGGGTGGAGTAGGATACCCCTCCCGCAATTGTATGGTTTATGGTTTTCCTGGCCCGGTTTCCAGTCAAAAAACCGGGCTGACAGTTGCCTTTTTTATTTTTTTCGTCTAATAGAAATCGCGGCAAAGCTTTTGCCGTCCTTTCTAAAAATAATAGGTGGTTGGAGCTGATGGTAGGCTCTATAAAGACGGTTGGTAATTCAACCTCTTCTACCAACAAAATAGGTGCCCTTAAAAATTGAAATTGGAAAGACTAGGAATGTGAAAGAAAATGGGATTCACGGGCTAAGAAAATGAATCAATTCAAATAGAGCGTATGAATAAATATAATCACTACAGAATCCGCTTCTTTGCCGAGTGCAAACAATTTTGCCGAGTGGCAAAGTCGGGCACTCGGCAAAGAGCATCTTTGCCGAGGTGCCAAACCAAAGCGAGCACTCGACAAAGACTAATTTGCCGAGTGCCCGGCCGTCGGCGAAGGCGGACCACTCGGCAAAGCATAAATTTGCCGAGTGCGTGGCCGTCGGCAAAACATTGCACTCGGCAAAGGATAAATGTAAAACGGCCTTCTCCGTAACCTTTGCCGAGTGTCCAACGTTAGGCACTTTCGGCAAACTAGGCACACTTTGCTGAGTGCCGTGCGTATAGGTACTTCGGCAAAGTGGTCCTTTGCCGAGTGTCAACATGGCACTCTCGGCAAACCATAATTTTTTTTTTTGCTTTTTCGTCCCATTTTTTTTTTTGTGTTGCCTTGATACACTAATTACATCTCATGTTCACAATTTGGGACAATTTCAAGTTGTTTTTTTGCTATATTTCATGAATTATTTCTATTTTCTTTCATTTTCTAGATTACTCCAAATTTGAACTGCAGCTACATGAAATAATGGACTGGGATCATTCAAAAAATGTTATTCATGATGTTTGGCGTATGTTTAGGCTCAATCCGGGGGACTCGCGTGAAATTTCAAATATTTATGTAAGTCGGAACATGACGAGTTACTTGAAAGGAAAGTTGTTTTTTAAATTCTATAAAATCCAAACGCGAAAGTTTAAAAATCACGAAACTTGGCGAGGGGGTCTTGTCATCTCATGAGGAGGCTGTGGAAAAAATTTAAAAAAGTTTCGAGCAAGTTGTGACGTCGGATGGCTAAAACCCGGACATCTCCACATCTCCACACTATCAAGTGTGGAGATGTCCGGTTTTAGCCATCCGACGTCACAACTTGCTCGAAACTTTTTCAAATTTTTTCCACAGCCTCCTCATGAGATGACAAGACACCTTGCCAAGTTTCGTGTTTTTAAACTTCGTTTGGATTTATAGAATTTAAAAACACTTATCCCGCACGTAACTCGTCATGTTGCGACACAAAAATGTTCTTAATTTCACGCGAGTCCCTGGATTGAGCCTAAACATACGCCAAACATCATGAATAACATTTTTTGAATCAGTGCATTCCATTATTTCATGTAGCCGCAGTTCAAATTTGGAGTGGTCCAAAAATGCAAGGAAATAGAAATAATTCATGTAATATACCCAAACAACTTGAAATTGTCCCAAATTGTGAACATGAGATGTAATTATCCTACCAATGGTACACAAAAAAATATGGGACGAAAAACAAAAAAATATGCAAGGTTTGCCGAAAGTGCCAAACCGTGACACTCGGAAAAGGGATGTTTGCCGAGTGCCTCGTAGGGCGGCACTCGGCAAACGATTTTGAAAAATAATAATAAAACACCTTTGCCGAGTGCCCCGTTACCCGCACGGCAAAGCCGGAGAATAATGGACCCGGCCCGTCCCTATTTCATTCTTATCCTCATTTTCACCCCCCACCGGCGCGCGCCCGCCCGCCCCGCCGCCGCCCCGCCCGCCCGCGCCGCCGGCGCCCGCCCGCCGGACCGCTCCGCCGCCCGCCGACGCCGGATCCGGCCGGCCCGCCCGCCGGACCCGCCTCGCCGCCCGACCGGCCTCGCCGGCGGTCTCAGTGGCCGCCGGCGCCGCCGCCCGCGCGCCCGATCCGCCGGCGTCGGGCTCACGCGAAGCGCCACCGGTGTCCCGGCCAGCGCCGCCGGGCGCTGGCAGGCCAAGGCCGGCGCGCTCGGCCCCGCCCCCCCCGGCCGGCCGGCCCCCGTCCCGCTGGGCGAGGTGAGGAGGAAGGAGGAAGGGGAAGGTGAGGAGGAAGAGGGAGGAAGGGAAGAAGGGGAGAAGAGGAAGGAGAGGAGGAAGAAGAAGGAAGGAGAGGAGGAAGAAGGAGGAGGAAGAAGAGGAAGGAGAGGAGGAAGAAGAGGAAGGAGAGGAGGAAGAAGGTGATCGACGCCGGTCGTCGTTCTTGGTGTTGCTGCGGTGTTCGTGCTGCAGCGGTGAGAAGGTAAGCCCTATCCTTCTAGTAGTGGTTAGTAGTGGTTAGTACTAGTAGTTAGTAGTGTTAGTTGTAGGGTTAGTAGTAGTAGTTAGTAAATAGTTTGTTGTAGTAGTTAGTAAATAGTTGTAGGGTTAGTAGTGTTGGTAGTAGTAGTATTAGTAGTGTTAGTAGTTGTTAGTAGTAGTTGTAGGGTTAGTAGTAATTGTTCTTGTACTACTTTCATCTAATTGGAAAATGAAGTAAAGTAAATGGCTCTTGTTGGTATATTGGTGGTTGGTGGCCTTCATGCCCATGTTGGGTATATATTGGTGGTTGGTGGCCTTCGTGCCCATTCTCGGTATATGCATGTGGTTGTTGGCCTTCGTGCCATGTTTTTTGCAGGTTTTGGGAACCTCCCCGTGCAGGGGAGGTGCTGCCGAAATTTTGAGTCGTCACTAACTATTTTTTGCCCTGGTTTTGTAGGAGGACCTGTGGGAGGGACTCGGCGACCCCGATCGTCCTCGTGGGCGCCGTGTGTCTTGCTGCACCGCGCGTCTCCACCGACCCGTAGGTATGAATCAACTCCGTCCCGTCCTTGTAGTTGTCTTACATAGCGACCCCGTTAGGGCGTCTCCCGTCCGAAAAGAGATACATGCGTTGGTATGTGCATCCATTGCATATCTGCGACCGTATCTGTTTCGGATTGTCCACGTTTTTGGACAGCCCGTGGATGCGTAGATGGGTTAGCATCCATGCTTTCGAGTCCCGTCCCCGAAATTTCGGCAGCACCTCCCGTTGTTCTCGGGATACACACTCTCCCCCGCCGGGGCGGGTATCGGGAGAACAAATGGGAGGTCTTGTCGAAATTCCGGCCGGACGACTGAGCATGGATGCTAACCTTGTCTCACGCATCCTCGAATGGGATTAGGACCTATCCCTCACCTATTAGATGGTAGGAACGCCGTGTAGATGCAATTCTTTGCTTATGTGGCTCGGCCCGACATGGGCGTATGACAGAGGATGGATAACCGTGAGTGGATGTACCGCGGGCCGCAAGTAAGAGCCTTGAATGGGTTAGGGGACCGATGCTTTCTGGAGCATGCATTTGGCCCAGCCGCTAAACGGTCTATTCGGATGCCGTGTCCGTGCAGCAAATGTAAGAACAAGAAAAAGCGAGTCAAGGTTGAAATGGGCAAACATATTTACAACAACGGATTCGTCCCAAACTATAGCCGCTGGATCTTCCACGGTGAAGTCGATCGTATTAGAGAGGGGCGTGGTGAGGCCCCTCCTCGAGGAGTATGATCAAGATCTTTGGGATGGCGTACATGATGGCGGACTTTCATGATGCACGCCGCCAATGGAGGATTGGAGGAGGAACTGAGGAAACCGCAAAAGGCGTTCTACGAGATGATGGAGGCGGCACGGCAGCCCCTTCACGAAAGACAATGCTTACGGCTGGATGGCATTTCACGCCTTATAGCGTTGAAGTCGCAATTGAGCATTAGTCGAGACGGCCGACACCCTGTTGTCAGTTATTGGCAAACTGCTTCCAGAGGGTCACGTCCTGCCGAAGAACACGTACGAGTCACAGAGACTTCTTCGTGGACTCAAGATGCCGTATGAGTCGTACCATGCTTGTCCAAAGGGGTGCGTCCTATTTAGGGGAGACCTCAAGGAAGCAACGCACTGTCCAAAGTGCAAAGCCTCTAGGTTTGTGGAGGTAGAATGTAGTGATGGCAGGAAGAAACAGTCCAAGATCCCCGAGATGGTCCTACGACACCTTCCTTTCGTACCGAGGCTCCAACGGCTGTACATGACGGAGGAGTCCGCGAAACAAATGACATGGCACAAGAAGGGCAAAAGATACAGTCCTGAGAAGTTGGTACACCCATCGGATGGTGATGCATGGAAGCACTTCGATAATATGCATCCTGAAAAAGCTATGGAGGCTCGAAATGTACGCGTGTAGCGTTCGCAACAATGGGTTCAACCCGTACGGTCAACTGGCGGCCCCGTACACTTGTTGGCCCGTGTTCGTGATCCCTCTCAATCTTCCCCCTGGTGTCATGTTTGAGCTCAAGCACCTGTTCTTGACGCTGATAATACCCGGGCACCCGGGCAACAATATGGGTGTGTTCATGCTGCCAGTGTGGGATGAATTGCAAGATGCTTGGCAAAATGGGGTACTGACGTACGACCGAGCTACAAAGACAAACTTTACAATGCACGTGTGGTACCTATATTCAATGCATGACTTCCTGGCTTATGGCATATTTAGCGGATGGTGTGTTCATGGGAGGTTCCCTTGCCCAACATGCAAGGCAAAGCAGCGATTCACCTGGCTTCTCAAGGGTGGCAAGTATTCCTCGTTTGACAAACATCGTCAATTCCTGCCCGAGAACCATGAATTCAGACTAGACAAAAAGCACTTCACGAAAGGTGTTGAAGTCACCGATCCCATCCCAAAGTTTATGACCGGTGAAGAGGTCCTTGCCGAGCTAGCTGGTCTCAAAATCGATGAAAAGAAAGGTGGTTTTGTTGGATATGGTAACACACACATGTGGACTTATATATCGGGCTTGACTAATCTCCCCTACTACAAGGATCTTCTTCTTCCACACAACATCGATGTAATGCACACAGAAAAGAATATCTCTGAGGCACTCTTCGCAACAACCATGGACCTTAAGAAGTCAAAGGACAACGTTAAAGCTAGACTTGATATAGAGATATCTTTGTGCGATAGACCAAAGCTAGTGATAGAGACCCCCAGCCCCTGAGGAGATGGAAAAAGGGCCCGACCGACTACATCATCAAAAGGGCCAATAGGAAGGAAGTGCTACAGTGGATGAAGACGTTATCGTTCCCTGATGGGTATGCGGAGAACCCGAGTAGGGGAGTGAACTTGCAAACTATGAAAGTCCCGGGGATGAAGAGTCATGACTTCCACATATGGATTGAGCGGATCCTTCCTGCGATGACTTCGGGGATACCTCCCCAACCATTAATGGCGCGTCCCCGGCCGAAGTTGAGCTTTTTCTTCCGCCAGCTTTGTGTTAAGGAGTTATCTCGGGATGCGATTGCTGATCCGAGCGTCTTTGCACCTGCGTTGATCCGCAAGTTGGAGATGATATTTCCACCGCTTCTTCCTGTCCATGCAACACCTGATTTTGCACCGCCCCAGCGAGGCACGGTTGGGGGGCCCGTGCAGTTCTGTTGGTGCTATCCAATCGAGAGGGCTCTCAAGGTACTTCGGAGAAAATGCGGAATAAAGCCAGAATTGAGCCTTCCGTGGCGAGAGGCATACATTCGGAGGAGGTGTCGACCTTCACACAAAGGCGTACTATAATTGAGAAACTTCCCAAATCCCACAATCCTACCCCTCGTTACAACGCCGACGAGAGTTCATCGAACCTCAGCCTTTTGAGAGGGCAAGTCGAAAGAGGAAGCGCAGCCTACCCACAAGCACTTGTCCTTTGATGAGTGGCGCACTATCATGCTCTATGTGTTGTTGAACCTTGACGAAACCGCTCCTTATCGCCAGTAAGTTCTCAATAAGCTTGTTCCATACCTCTGCCTCCACCTATCGACCCTAAACCTCCGGCCTTGTTTTTTTTCGAGGGAATTTATTGGTCAACACCGAGAGGGAATAGGGCTCCTACCTTGCAACAAGAAGACAATCTTCTAAAAAATGGGCAACCCGATTTTATTTCCCTGGTTACGCTCAAAGGTACCATCCAACTAACCTCGTTCGACTTTGATATTCCACTTTGGTCCTAGTAACATATAATGTAACGATCTACGTGGCCTCACCTTGCGTGCCCGCACGGATGCCGAAATGTGCAAAGATTTAAAAAAGTGGGCAATGGCTTCCCCGTAGGGTCAACTCATTCACCGTTTATGATGTGAATGGCTATCGGTTTCGCACGAGAAGCTACGAGGAGAGTCGGCCCAACCGAAAAACAACGTGCACCGGAGTTCGTGACGCCCGGCTTGGATAAGAAGGACTATTACGGCATAGTCGAAGAAATATATGAGCTCAACCGGGGGTCCTAAAGAGCTCAAGCTAGTGGTATTCAAATGCCATTGGTTCGATCCCGATGACACGAAAGTGGACCCTACGATTGGGCAAGTCGAAATTCGACGGATTCCGTATATGGAGGAGAGGATGTCTATATTGTGGCTAATATACACACCACACAAGTTTATTACCTCCCATGGGCGTGCCAAAAACACTCCGACCTTGCGGGTTGGTACCTTGTGCAGCAGTATCGCCGCACGGTAAAGCGCCTGTTCCCAACGATGATGATTACAACCACGACCCAAACACTCAAGAGTTCTATCAACCCGAGGGGCTAGAAGGACGTTTGGAGATAGACATTCTTTCGATGGGCATGGAAGTAGACAACGCCATCGATGAGGACGAGGGTGATGAGGTGCGTGATGCTAAGGACCCGCAAATTCTTGAACGACGGAGGCCGGTGCGCGAAGGAGCCGTGGAGGGCGATGCACATGCCGAGGGGCGATACGGATGATGAGGATGGTGACATTGATGATTACAATAGTGGTAGCGATAGTGATGACTACATCCCACCCTTAGGCATTCGGGAGATAATTTCTAAATCATGTAATACTATTATTGTTACCTTTCAATTATATTTCGTTCATTTTGCAATACTAATTGGTTTACTATTTGTCTTTGCGAGACTTCGACAAAATGCCAGGCGGAAGGCGGCAACGTCGACGAGGGGATCCGAGTCCCTCTACGCGAGACCCCCCACCCTCTCCCCACGCCGACGAGGAGGAGGCCGACGCAGCACACCAGGCGGTGGAGACGCGTCGGCGCGCCGACGTCGCCCGGCCCACGAGGAGGCTTGAGTTTGTGTTGTCGTCGGACCAGGCCGGGGCCCGCGTCGGACCAGGCCCGGGGCCGTCGTCGGGCCAGCCCTCGTCGGGCCACACCGCTCGGACTCGGACTCCGGTGCCGAAGAGACACCGTCCACACGTCCTCCTCGAGTGCCACCGGGGTCTACCAACGCGGGTCCTCGAGCCTCCCACGAGGGGCCGATCCCTTTTCCCCGCCGCCCGGTGATTCGACCCAACGGTGACAAGTAAGTATCCATTGATATTTTCACTACTTCTTCATATGACATGTTGAAAATCGAACTTCGGACTAACAATTTGTCTTAATGGCTCATGCAAGAATCGGAAGATTGTAGCGGAGGGGGGCCAAGCGCCATATCAATGGCATCCGAGCTGTTGATTAGAGAGAACTACCCCGGCCTGGTGGACGTCGGGAACAACGCGTGAGGGAGGTTCCCGGGCGTGGGACCACTTCTTGGCGTGAGCGAGGGCACCCTTGCCGGGAAGATCAAGACGGACTTTTGGGTGAGTCTCGTATGCGGATTACTTCACGCCGTTTGAATACTATGTTTCTTAAATAATTGAATGATACATGTTTTCTGTATGCAGAACTACTTCACGTGCGAGGCGGGGCAGGAGGCGGTGGCCGCTAGAGTGCAGGACAGGGTCTATCGAGAACGACTCAAGGACCTGTACCACGAGGCGCGTGTTTTGTGCATCATCTCCTACAACGCCGACGTGCTTGGCAAGGTGGTGAAGAAGAACGAAGCAAGGGAGCTGATGCTCGAGAGGAGACCGACCTCACCCGGGGGCAGTACATCCAGGTTCGTATAACGCATTTATTCAGATTTCTTCAATGAAAAATAAGCGGACTTCCATTAATCCTCTGCTATGTCATGCGGATGTGTCCGGAGTGGTGCGGCAAGTACAAGGACTCTGGGAGGCCATTGTGGACAAGTGGCTCTTGGGCCGAGGCGTCTGAGACCAAGAGACTCCGTCGGAGGTGTCGCCTGGAGATGCAAGGAAGCCACACCACCAAGGGGCGTGCCCTCGGTGTATATGGATAGATGGGTGCGATTGTGTTGATATTTTTATTCAAGCGCTCAAATCTCTTCACTTCTAACCATCTCTGTGTTCTCCTCGCGATCGGCCGCATGAAAACCCAGCCAGGTCGGCCGAGTGCGCGGGGTGGGCCTTGACTCACAACGGCAGCGACCCGACCCGGCCAACGTCTGACCGGCGAAGGGGCCCGGGCGTACAGCAACGCCGAGCGTCTACCCCAAGCTTACCCAAAGATGTCGAGGCGGCCAAGCGGCGCTATGGGGAGGACTTCGATCCAGCCACCGCGCCCCGGACACGAGACCTGGTGATGAGGTTGGGAGGAGGGAAGCAAAGACGGGCCGGTTCCGATGGCCAACAGCGCGATCGACCCGTCCTCTGTTGACAGGCTGGCGTGATTCGCTCAAGGAGCACGACCTCCACCGACATCCCCATAGCACCTCGGCAAGGTAGAGCTCCACGCAGACGATGTAGGAGTTTCAGGTAACTTCGGTTTCATCGGTCGTTCGGTGGTTTTACACATTTCCGCTACCTATGCATTGTTTCAATGTTACGGTTGTAATATTGCAGGCCGGATGGCGAGTTGGAGGCCAGGCAGGCGGCCCAGCGGCGGCAGAGTTTGAGGCCCGGCGGGCGGCCCAGGCGGCCCATCGGCGGGAGTTGGGCGCGATCCGGCAATACTTTCGGTCGCGCCCGGTACTGCGGGGCGTGGCGAGCTACTTCGGGGGCCTCCAGATCCAGTGTGACCCTGCCTCCGTTGCCTCCCTCGCCGTTCGCTCCACCCCGTTTCCCGTTCCTCCTCACTGTCACAGACTCCGGTGGGTATATCTTTGTTGTTTATTTATTTGGCACGTGTCGGCTCACCTGCAGGTACTAATGAGATCGCCTCTCCTTTGTGCAGCCACGGTCGGCGGGGTTCGAACCCGACTCCTCGGTGGCCCTTCTCCACCCCATCCGGCCTATCCGGTCGGCCTGACTCCCACGGTACGTGGCCGGGTGGCGTTCCTCCCCTCCGGGCGCGCGCCACCACACTCACGGAACTTCCACACGCCCCTCCACACCACGGGTGGGCGTTCGGTCGGCGCCCAGCGGCAAAGGGGTATCCGGGGCAAGGAGAGGGCTCTTCGCACCGGGGAGGCCACGGTTCGGGGCCGTCAAGTTGAGGTGGTGGTGATGGATTTATTTCCGATGTTGGACATGTTGCATTGTGATGGATCTAGTTTCGATGTTGGACATGTTACGTTTCGTTTGGATGTTGGACATGTTTAATTTCGTTTGGATGTTAGACTATATGTGTGAATTTGTGATATCTCGTGGATTATATATGTGGATTTGTGAAATATGTGGATTATATATGTGAATTGGTGATATATGTGGTCTATGATATATATATGAATGCTTATGGTATATGTATGTGTTGATGGAGGCTGTGAATCAATAGAAACAGCAAAAAAAAAAATTAATTTCCCAGCTTTGTCGAGTGCCAAAGCACGGCAAAAGCCGGGTACCCTCAGCAGAAATGGCGGATTTGCCGAGTGCGGAGGCGGCACTCGGCAAAATGACCATAACTTTGCCGAGTGCCAGCTGCACCGCACTCGACAAAGAGCATTTTGCTTTTTCATAAAATAATTACTTTGCCGAGTGCCAGCTAAACTGCACTCGGCAAAGAGTATTTTGTTTTTCAAAAATAATTACTTTGCCGAGTCTTTGGAATGCGGCACTCGGCAAAGTTTTAAAATCAAATCTTTGCCGAGTGCCGGGCGTTGGGCACTCGGCAAAAAGGCTTCCAAATTTAACGGTCACCGTCGGGTTCGCCGAAATACTGACATGGCACTTTCGGCGATCCCTTCGCCGGCGGCGCAATAATTTGGCACTCGGCAAAGAAAGCTTCTCCGAGTCGATCTTTGCCGAAAGTGTCGGTCGCCAGTGTGGCACTCGGCAAATCCTTCGCCGAGTGCCTTTAAGCATTTGCCGAGTGCGCTCCGCGCACTCGGCAAAGAAGCGGATTCCTGTAGTGAATGGCCGGGATCTGGTAACACAAAATGAACAGAGAACCAAGAACCTGAGTACTTCACATGGTGAAGTAAGAAACACCTGCCGAGTGTGACATCTTAAGCAGATTTTCATGGTACAATTTATTAGGTGTTGAGATGACACAGATGGGCGACCAATTGCCATATGAGGTGAGGTGGTACATGTTTTGCACGTGCTATGAATAGAGATCAAGGCAAAAGTACAGTTCTACGCTACTGTCAAACATAAGCCTATATATAGAGAATTAGAGATGTAGCTAGCCTCAGTAGCCTACACGTTCTCCTATATATCCAACATAGCCATAATAATCTAATAACAAAGCCACAGACACCATTACGCCATGGGTTCAGTCACGGAGCAACACTGCACCGACCAGCAGGCCTTGCTCGACGCTCAGCTCGAGCTCTGGCACAGCACATTTTCCTTCATCAAGTCCATGGCGTTTCAAGTCTGCGCTGAAGCTTGGCATCGCCGATGCCATCCATTGCCATGGCGGCACTGCCACCCTCACCCAGATAGCCACCAAGGCCGCGCTCCACCCGTCCAAGATCCCATGCCTCCGCAGGCTCATGCGCGTGCTCACAGTCGCCGGCATCTTCAGCATCGCCAAGAACTCGTCGTCTGACGACGACGACAATGGTGACCACGTCTACGGCCTCACTCCGGCATCACGACTCCTCGTCGGCTCGTCACAGAACCTCACTCCAACGCTGAGCCTGATCCTTGACAACGTCTTCGTGTCCCCGTTCCTCGATCTTGGCACGTGGTTCGAGCACGAGCTGCCGGCGACAGACCTGCCGCTCTTCGAGATGTCCCATGGGAAGAACGTGTGGGACGTCATGGGCCACGACCCGACAGTGAGCCGGCTCTTCAACACTGGCATGGTCGCGGACACCCGCTTCCTCATGGACATCGCCATCAAGGAGTGCGGTGGCGTCTTCCAGGGGATCAGCTCCCTGGTCGACGTCGGCGGCGGCCATGGTGCGGCGGCACAGGCCATCTCTGTGGCCTTCCCTGACATAAAGTGCACCGTGCTGGATCTTCCACACGTCGTCGCCACCGCTCCCGCTTGTGCCGGGCTCAGTTTCGTTGCTGGTGGCATGTTTCAGGCCATTCCACCAGCGAATGCAGTCTTCCTCAAGGTATATCTTCTACGTCTAGCTAGATTCACATTTTGTTTGAGATGGACATGCATTTCGTTTTGTTGCCACATGTGAGGTGACTGTCTTGATTAGTCCTTTTATTTTTTTTTTATTATATTATATAGCTTATGAGGTTGGTCAAATATTCAATCATAATTCACCCAAGAGTTTACAGGACCTTGTCCTCAGGTGCAACCTTCATATTAATCTAATATGAAAAGTTTATGTGATGTGACTCCAGCACAGTTTATAGAAAAAGTATGTTAAGTAGTTTTCATCTTAAGTGACGTGACTTCTGGAAACAGTACTAGAAACTGATCCTTCATACTTCATACCGAACATATATTCCCCTCGTTCCAAAAAAGAATGTCGTTTTAGATTTTCATCCATATTACTTGACAATTCATCTTATTCAATTTTTATATAAATATTATTTATTTTTATAACTTATTTTGTCATTAGAGATACTTTAATGATTTATTCATTTATAATTTACATAAAATTTTTTGAATAAGACAAACGGTCAAACGTGATGTCTAAAAATAAAATAAAAAATGTCACTCTTTTTTTAGGACTGAATGAGTATATAGGAAAGTATGGGAGGGGTGCTGTAGTAATTTATAGTATCTCTGATTTAAAGTTCAGGAACGAGTAACCAGGAATAACAGTGCCTCTTGATTTCTTATTTCAGTGGATTATGCACGATTGGGA
This sequence comes from Hyparrhenia diplandra, assembly GCA_015847255.1. NCBI lineage: Eukaryota > Viridiplantae > Streptophyta > Magnoliopsida > Poales > Poaceae > Hyparrhenia > Hyparrhenia diplandra. The sequence goes on along the minus strand of JADLZK010005142.1, from coordinate 132,816 downwards.
TGACACTGAGTGTGTCAAGATACTAAGGAACTGCAAGAAAGCTATACCACCACGAGATGCAGGCGGCAAGGTGATAATAGTCGATACCGTGGTTGGTGCAGGGCCTCCAAATCTTAAGAATAGAGAGACACAGGTCATGACTGATATCTTCTTCATGATCGTCAACGGCACTGAGAGAGATGAGCAAGAATGGAGGAATATATTCTTTGAAGCTGGTTTCAGTGACTACAAAATTATACCAGTTTTAGGTGTTCGATCAATCATCGAGCTATACCCCTGAAACTTGAAACTTAGGGAGTGTTTTGGTTTGACCAATGAGCCTCGATCACCTGTCTATTGAATGCTTTGGTGTACTCTGTGTGGATCTGTGTTTCTTTTCTTTAGCAACAGTGTGGATGCATTTGTGTTTAATAAATTTGTGTTTGTGTACTCACTAAAAGATGTTATATATATGTATGAAAGTGTTTGAACCATTATTATGTCTCTAAAATGAATGAGTTGATGTTTTTTTTTCCTCCAAATCTAAGGAATCTTGCATCCGCTTTTTGCCTATTCTTTCCAAAGAATGTTGTATCTAAGGAATGAATTCCAGGATTTTGTAAACATCAACTAGATCGAGAAATGAGGAAAGCCGGGCCGACGTTTATAAGCATATAAACAGTCATATTGCATGGCCCTACAACGTGGCACATGGTACGTCCCGGCACACAAGTCGGCGGCGCTCCCGCCGACCGCATGATAAGATATGACGGTGGGCTAGGAGCCCAAGAGTGTCATGTTGTTGGATTGTTGGGCCATCTAGGCACTTTTGGGCAGGCGGAAACAACTAATACCTTGGACTGGACCATATAAATCAAAGAGGTGTTAGTGACTTAGTGGAGCCCAAAACCAGCCAGCCACTTCTAGCCAACCATAACCAGTCTGTGGCAAGATTCTCCTCACCTGGAACAACAGATGTTTGTGGCAGCCTAAGTTGAAGCATGAACCAAACAACTACGATTTTTTTTTCTCTTTGGCACAACACAGCTGTGTTGTGGCTTTTGGTAACCGGTAACCAAACACACCCTGACACCTACACCTACAGAGAGCACAATGCATTTGTCTGCAAAGGAGAGTTTCTATCACATATTGCCTTATACCAGTTAAACTCTCGTGCCAACACACCCATTTATCATCAACATCAATTTGAAGATTGTTGATCCTATGTACAAATTCATCATCCACATCTATTTATCATCAACATCAGTTTGAAGATTATTGAACCATTGTACAAATTCATCTCTAGATGACCGTTACAGGGACAATAGATTGAAGTGAGGGTTCATACTTGTCCATCATGGGTTGAGGTGAACTTAACTGTGACAACAAATTTGCTTATTTTACCCACTTATAAACTGTAAAGATTGAACTATTCCAGCTCACCAAGATACCTCTAGATGCCATGGGCGAATCTACAGTGATGCCTTGTTATTCCCAGTAATACCCAACTTTTCTGGTACAACATCAAGTATGTATGTAGATATACTCATATGTATAATGCATATCGGTGTTAATTATTTTCCTTTTTTTAAGTATAAACTGAGCCCACAGCTACTCCAAATCCGCCTCTTTTCTTTTCTACATTCCAGTCAAGCCCACAAGGCCGCAAAGGCCCGAGCCGCAATGCCCAATGGCTCATCAAGAAACACACATGCTCCCTTCCTCCCTGTCCATTCGCAAAAATCCCCAATCCCGTCTCCCTCTGGCCTCCACCCGGCCGCGCTCCTGACCGACGAGCGGCAGCGGTGGCGGCCGACAGGTGGTAGGGCAGGTGCCGGCACGCGCAAACTGGCGACAGGCGTCGGCGGCTGCTTCTGGGGGCAGTCCGCGCCGGCGAATGCTCGGGTTGCGGAGCATCCAGCGGGGCGCAGCAGGCCGGCAGTCAGGAGACCGGCCGCGCCTACTAGGCCTGCCAGCAGAGGGGACTAGTGTCTGGTGAGTGATTCAGTTATTTAGCGATTTGGATGTAGGATTTAAGGAATGTGAATGTGTGCTAGTGATTTTTAGTTAATAGTGTGTGCATATATTGTTTTTTTATAGATTATTACCATAGGTAAAGGTTGAAGCTTTATCTAAAAAACAAAAATAGGTAAAGGTTGAAGTATGTCAACTTGTGTACATGTACTCCACCAAAATCTCGACATTTCTAACCAGATGGCATAGCTGTTAAAATATACTTTCTTGTTTCTATATGCCTTGAAATATATGTACCATTACAATACATGCACATTGCATCAAATTAAATGGAAAGTCCTCGGAAAACTTCCATCATTGTTGGCCTCTCCTGTGGTGAAGGAAGAAGGCAGTGAATTGCCATGGAGAGACACCTATTCACATTTTTCTCTTCATCAGCTTTAGGTGTGGGAAGACGTTTATCCAAAATTTCTTCTAGAACAAATTGGTTTTCATATGAAGAAACATGATTTTGTAGGTCCCGTGGATGTTGGCCCATCAACACCTCAAGCACCACCACGCCAAAGCTATATACATCACATTTCTCTGTGACTAAAGATGTGTAGGAAAATTCTACAATGAAAATGGAAATAAATAGTTAGAATATATAAGTTGTATTGTATTGTGAAACATTTTGGTGGATAATATTGTGTCGTGAGTAACATACATACCAGGTGCTATATAGCCATAAGTTCCTGCTAATACACTCCAATTTGACGAATCAGCTTTTAACATTCTTGCAATACCAAAGTCAGAGAGAAAAGCTTTGTAATCAGCATCCAGTAAGATGTTTCTGCTTGTGATGTCTCGATGAATTATGGGTGGTTGGCAATCATGATGAAGGTAGGAAATAGCTTGAGCCACGTCTCTTATGAGATCTGTCCTTCTCTGCCAACTGAACTGAATTGCCAGCTCTTCATTGCTTAAAATAGAAGCTAGATCCCTCTCTCTATGAATTGACAAACCAGAAACCTGTACCTTGGATGGCAACAAAACCCATACAGCTTGACTATGCTGCGTTGGCGGATTTTTGTCAATGTTTCAATCTCTCTGTGAAATCTGACTTCGTCATTTGTCTCTTCATCGCTGGGATGGAGTTTCTTCACTGCTACAACTTGTCCATCTTGAAGTATTGCTTTGTAAACACGACCATAAGCTCCTTCTCCAATGCAGTGCTTCTCATCAAAACTGTCAGTTGCATTGATGATATCTTCAAACACCAGTTTACCATCAAAGCCCCAAACAGAGAAGGCAGCCGTTTTTTTCCACAGGTTTAGTTTCTTGGGATGATTTCTTGCAACAAAACCAAATAGCAAGAAAACATGCCACTGAACCAATAGCCACAAGAGCTACAGGAACGCTGGTTTCTACTATAAGCTTTTGACGGTTTTGTCCATGATGAGCTTGAGGCAGATAACATGGTGACATGCCAGCCAGGCTTCCACAAAGACCTTTGTTGTGAAGAAACCACTTTGCTGAGGCGTTGTGAAATCCTTCAGGGAGGGGGCCTTCTAGGATGTTGTATGATACATCAAACACTGACAGGCTTCGCATACTTGCAATGGAGGTAGGGATAACACCACTAAATTGATTGTGTGATAAGTTTACAAACATCAACATCTGTAGATTGCCAAGTTCTGACGGTATTGGTCCACTGAGATTGTTCTGGCTAACATCAAGCTTGTTTTGCAGATAAATTAAATGACCCAATGTCCTAGGTAGACTGTCATTCAGATTGTTGTTACCCAGAAATAAAGCTTGTAGGCTCAAACTATTTCCAATCTCATCTGGTATTGGTCCATTCAGCTGATTGCTTGATAGATCAAGGATCTCAAGATTTTAAGTTGGCCAATTTGCTTTGGAATCCTCCCAGATAACTTATTGTTTCTTAAATTCAGTATGTTTATGTTGACTAAATTGCCAACTGCAGGTGGTATCTCCCCATACAAACTATTGGAGGACAGACTAAACCTTACAAGATTTTCTAGTTTCCCCAATTCTGCTGGTATAGTTCCTTCTATCATGTTATCTCCAAAATGCAGAGTGGTCAAGTTGCTCCAGGAGCCTATGATTGGTGACAGCATGCCTACCAATTTGTTTGACGATAAACTAATGTGTTGTAGATGCGGGTACACACCAAATGCTTCAGTTATATCTCCGTCAAGTTGATTAAAATCTAAACCGAGGGATATCAGTGAAGTGCAATCCTTCAATGTCTTTGGGATCGGACCATCCAGATTGTTACTATAAAGTTGTAAAATTTGAAGATTTCTACCTTGGCACAAATCAGGTATTGTTCCATTCAATTGGTTTTGACCCAACTCAATGTCGACCAAATTAGTAAGGTTGAAGAGTTCAGGAGGCAAAGGACCAGATAGGTTATTGTTAGATAGTAACATCGCGTTCATGCTTACTAAATTTCCAAAACTTGGAGGAATTGGTCCAGACAATTTGTTTTCATAAGAACAAAGATTCACCAAATTTGCCAGGTTTCCAAACTCTGCTGGGATTTCGCCAGATAGATTATTGCTGTTTATTAATATATTGAAGAGGGAGGACATGTTTCCTAATGTTGGTGGCAGTGGGCCAGACAAGTGATTTACGGAGAGGTCCAGCTGTTGAAGCTTGACAAGGTTTCCAATCTCATGAGGAATTGACCCAGTTATATCGTTACCCCAGACAGCTAAAAAGGTTAACGAAGTCATATTTCCAGCACTGGGAGGAACTGGGCCAGTGAAATGGTTCAATGACAAATCCAACTCAATCAAGTTTGTGAGCATCCCAAGCTCAACGGGAATGAGTCCAGTATGTTGGTTTCCAAATAGGTACAGGATCCTGAGTGTTGTAAGATTTCCCAGGGAGGATGGAACCGTACCATTCAGGTTATTTTCGTTCAACTCTAGATATTGTAGTGTTCGGATTCTGCTGATATCTTCGGGTATGGGTCCTGATAGACGATTACCATACAAACCTAGAGTGTTGAGGTTTGTGAGGTTTGCAAGTGTAGAGGAATTTGGCCAGCAAGAAGGTTCGAGCCTAAGTCCAAATACTCGATGGCCTGAAGCTTTCCGAGCTGCCATGGGATGTGACCCGACAGATTATTGCCAGGAAGAGCAAGAAAAAGTGAGCCTGCTGAGATTGCCCAAAGCTGGAGGGATTTGGCCACTGAGATTGTTGTTAGAGAGGTCCATTTTGTGAGCCTCCCGAGGTCACCAACAGAAGATGGTATGTTCCCGGTGAGGTGATCGCCGGACATGTTAAAACTAGAAAGCATCGAGAGAGAGCTGATGCCAGGAGGGACCGTACCCGACAATTTGGCGTTGTCGCTGAGGTCGAGGCTGGCAAGGTAAGGGAGGGACTCCAACTTCAGGGTGTCCAGCTCTCCGGTAAGATCGGCAACCCTGAGTGAGAGCCCCGTGATGGCCTTTGATGTCGAGGATGCTCTTCCATGTCGGCGCTGTGCAACGACGATGTCGCTGCAGGTGACGCCAGTCCAGTTGCACGGAGGGACGTCGCTGCTCCAGGTACCCAGCTGGTGTTCGGAGTAGTGCTTGAGGGTGGACTTCCAGTTGAGAAGCGCAGCAGCTTGAGATCTCAAAGAAATACCGTGGCTTGGTGTCGCTCCATCGGTTACAGTGGAAGACAAAACAAGCAGGACAACCGTAATCAGAGAGATTTGGGGCAGCATGGGATTCGACATGAGGGCTGCTACAAGTGTTTGGAGTGGTAGCTTCTGTATTACGGAAGGGTGCATATATAGGATACACAAATATACAAAAAAGACCCTTGTACAAGAAAAACATGTCAAGATGGACCCAAATAAGGAAGAAAATATAAAGGGAAGGCACACCCTCTGTTTGCTTGAACTTACAACTATTGTATAGTGTTTTTCTGTCACAATAAAGGGAGAATAACCGGCTTCTCATCTACAGAAACAACCAGTTGAATAACCGGACGATGGACAGTGGCCAGGCTGAAGTTTCTTACTTATACAGAAGTTTCTTACTTATCAGGTTGTGATCAATTGGTCCAATTTCTCAACTCTACAGACCAGTCAGCCTCCAGACTGGAGGATGAAATTGTTCACTCAAGCATTTGACAACTGCAGTCCTCTCCAACAGGCTAAGGTTTACAAGATTAATAGGAATCTTAACTCCACTGCTCATGTGTTAGCTAGGCAGGCTTTCTCTGAATATGTAATTTCCTCACATAATTATGTTCATGCCTTTTGTCACGGTTGCTGCAGCATTGTGCTGCTTATATATCTATGTTTGTTGTCAAAAGAAAAAACTCATTAGATATCTGTCTCGCCTGACATTTATTATTGCCTAACCTGTCACAATCGGGTAGACACTCTGTGTAAAAGGCTGGATGACTTATTAGCATCATATGTGAGCTGTCCAACTAGACGACTAGTCTCTTTCCAAAAAAAAAAAAAAAAAAAAAAACTAGACGACTAGTCGTGCCGGTGCCATGCCGTGCCGTGTGGGAGTTTGGACTGCCGACTGCAGATGAGAGGTGACACCGCGGGCAGCATTTCCTGAACTTGACTTGGTCTTTGGATTACTCTCTCCATCGCCAGTCCTCATCTCGTATTTTGAGAAATTAAATAATCTCAACTTTGACAAATAAACATAAAAATGATATTTATGATAAAACTATTTGAGGATACACATGTTGATATTATTTTTTATAAAGGTAGTGAAAGTTAAGACTGATTGACTCTTGGTGTCGTGGCCTAGAATCAGCGTGACCACTGTCACAATAATCGTTTGGCTAGTGTGTGCAACGATGGCTTAGCTCAAGGGACACGGGCGCAAGGTTTATACTGGTTCGGGGCGTTAACGAGCTCCCTAGTCCAGTGTGTTCTCACTAAGTCCGAGCTCAAAGACTCGTAATGAGGGGGTTTACAAGTCGGGTCGAGAGAGGGAGAGGATCCCAGGTCCCTTTGATTGAAGCAAATGCCAATATCTGGAGTATGGTGGAGCTATGATGCGTGAAGGTCGTCCCCCTGGATCGATGGTGATGTCCCCCTTTTATAGTCGCAAGGGGGATACGGGGATACCATCGAAGCCGAGGACTTGGATGCGGAAAGGGATAGGACTGCAGGGGGTGAGATCGTAAAATACACGAGGGACGTCGAGCTCGTTACGCGTGCCTCGTCGAGCTCTTGTCTTCAGAAGAGCTCGTCGGTTGATGCCACGTGGGCCTGACGGGTAACAGTCGTCGATCTGCCCATCCTTGGTCGGAGTCGGAATGGGTAGTTGTCTTGTCGGTGCAGGTTGACGTCGAACGTGTTGTCTCGTCGGAGTGGTTGGGCACTGCTGAAGCCGAGGGCATCCAATGTTGAAGAACGAGCACGTCGCCCGGAAAGAGTTCGTTCCGGACTTCGGGAGAGAGCTCGTCGTCACCATTGGCCTTTGCCGTACGCGGGATTCACGGGATGGATGGTGGTCAACGCACCCCTTCCGTCGGGGGGTAGGGAACGCGTCTCGTCAAGACGCCGCGTCCCGCATCCGAGGAGGTGGCATGACGTCGCCCCCTGCGGCGAGTTCGTGCGAGGAGGTGATGATTGTGTTCTTTGTAGAGCACGGCGGGTCGGATCCATCGCTCACACTGCCACCGTGGCCCGGCATGGCCACGGTGCTGTCGTCGCCGTGAGTGGTTGGCCTAACCTATACCCGACGTCCTTTCGCCAAAGATTCGCGATGGCACTCGGGTCGGGGAGCTCGTTCGAGGCGGAGAGTCGTCTTTCCGATGAGCTCCTGTCCCGAAGAGCTCGAGCTCTGGGGCGAGGACGAGAGGGGCTTAACGAGCTCGTCGTGTGCGCACATTTGTACGGAGCAGAGCTCGTTCGAGTCGGAGACGTGTTTCACCTTTGTGGAGGTCGTTTGTGGGAGGCCCGCATGGTCGCGTTTGGTTTTGTTTCGATTTAGCGTCGTATTTAGGGCCTTCTAAATATCGAACCCCCACGGTAGCCCCCCCGAGCGATCGGGGAGAGATGGTTCTCCCTCAGTTGCTTTTTCGACGAGCTCGACCTCGCGGTCCTCCCATGGTCGGAACCACGTGGCGCCATCTTGTTTGTGTGACGATGCCTCGGAATTTGAGGCGTCGCGGGCCGCCCGTCGCGTCGGTGATCAATGTGGGTGCTGGTGTGCCATTACCACCGGTGGCGGTTAATGCCGCCTTCGTGTGCCGTTGCCATTGGTGGCGGTTTCTCATAATTCGGGTGTTGTAGGTGGAGAAGTGGGGGGATCCACCCAGATCCGTCCTTGCGCGTGGGAGGCGAACCGTCGCCTTCCGCCCATAAATTCGAGGTCTTGAGCCGTGGAGGTGGCATTGCTCTCGCTCTTCCTGCCTTCTCCTTCCTTCAGCGCTTGTCTTCTCTTTGTGATGGAGAGCGGAGGGCCTTCGGGCGCGCCGGAGGCTCGGGTGTTGGTGGTTCTTGGGGGAGCCGGCGTCCTCGTCGGGGGCATCGGTTCGTCCACCTACCGCTCCCAGCGTCGTCGCTGGACATGCCACCGGGGCCGTTCCTCCTCCTCCGGCTCTGCGCCGCATCCTCCTCCGATTTCACGGGCGGCGCTAATCGCCGAAGCCGCCATAGCCTCGGGCTTCGCCGAGTCGTGGGAGACGCACGGGCGGCGCCATCGACGGCTTGGAGCAAGAGCCGGAGATGCGGCGCATCCAGTGTGAGAATGCCGATCGCTTCACGGCGGGTGAGTGCTTGTCTTTTTTGGCCTCTTCTTTGGATTGCTATTGTGTTGCTGATGCCTTGTTCTCTCCTTACAGCTCGTCTGGAGGAGGCGGTACCGCCCCGTGGGACAAAGCTTTGAGTCATCGTCCGTGGTATCCGCCGCGGGGCGGTGACAGCTCTGGCGATGGCGTCGTCGACGATCGGGCGCCCGATCCGACGGAGGTCGGTGGCTTCGGGCGGGGACTCCATGGCGACCTTCGGGACGTCATGGGGGACTTTGAGGCCACGATGGAGGTGGTGGTGGCGGCACCAACGTCGGTTCCCTTCTTGCGGAGGAGTAGCTCGTCGGGTCTGCGGTGGAGGATGCGGCGGCGGTCTTAGGCGGCGCCGGTGGAGATGCCGTCGTCGGGCTCAAGCTCGACAAAGACCGCAAGGCGCTCCTTGACCGCAAGGCCCGCAACTGCGGCGTGGCGAGACTCGAGCTCGACGCGGACTGTAGGAGGTCGTCGTCGTAGGAGTAGTTGAGGCTCGAGTCGTGCCTTTTGCTTTTCTCGCTTTTGTAATCTCCTGCTCAGGTTATATGTATGTACATACATAAGTAATGAACATGTCGTGGAAAAACCGGTTTACCTCAGGGGCGTTCCCCTTTAATTTGGATGTTCGATGCCTTTGTTCGTGGCCGTTTTTCTGCGTACACCGAGCTCGCGACCGGTGATGGAGTCGCTTGCGGAAAGATTACGGGATATCGCGAGCTCGTTAAATGACGAGCTCGCGCTCAATGCCTCGGAGAGGGGCTTTGTGGATGAGGTTCCCGAAACTCGCATGGTCTTGCTTTGTAGAAGGCCTCGCCCTAGTTCGCCGTCCCCTCGCGGCGATGTGGCCCCCGTGCCTCTCTCGGTGACTAAGGTTCGTCTCGTAGGAGCTTAGTTCGTTCCGTGGGTGCGCTTGAAAGCTCTTTCACCCGCGGGTGTAGCCCCCGAGGCTCCATGGGAACGAAAAGTTCGCATGGAGGCTTTTTAGAAATTGTCGCGTGTTCGTTTTCCCGTTACTATGTGAGATCATAAGGGAGGTGAGCTCGGGCTCGATTTTACCTCGTCGGCCGAAATCGAGTGCTCGGTGAGCTGTTAGCGGGTGGTTTAGGGGAGGTCAAGCTTCGAGCTCATTCGTTGTGGTCAGCTAGTGGTCCGACCTCGTATTCCAAAGGCACGACCTTTTTCGGTTCCCGAGCTCGTTCGAAGAGCTCGAGGACTAGAGTCACCTCGTCGTAGAGGACAACCTAAGGTCGTTTTTACGTTTTCCTTTGGCGACCCAAACGCGCTTAGGTGAAAGCCCCCGAGCTCGCACGTGAGCTTGGGGCGAGAGCTGTTGGTGCTGCTTTACCTTAGGGCCCCTCGCTCAATGTGTTCCCGGGCGGCCGTCGAGCCCCTCGTGGAGGGCCGGCCTTCAACCCCCCCAGGATGAGTTCGTGCTCGGTCCGAGCTCGAGCTCCATTTTTCCTTTCTTCGTGGGGTGTTCGTCGGGATGAGCTCGCGTGCATTTACTCCACAATAAAAACTAGCCGTTAGTAACTAGCCATTGAAAGTTACCGTTGGACGACGCGCGATTCTTCCGCGCTTGTCGCTTGCGCCGTCGTCGCGCCGCGCGTTGTCCAGATGCCCTCCCTGGGTGGAAACGCCTAACTCGGGGCGTTCCTGTAAGTGCAATCAAGCCCTATGTGGGTTTTGGCGTTGATGACCACCGAATTAGGGATCTAATGAGATTCTTCAAGATGACATGCAGGAAGCAAATTAAAAGTGATGACGTACAGGTTGGAAGCTTTTGTGTTGGACTATGGAGTTCTCCCCAACTCAACAAGGCCTACTTATTTTCTTTTTGAATATTGAGTTTAGGAAAAGCCGCACTATTAAGAGGGATCCTAGCACATCAGTCAAGCAGTTGAATCAAATGCTCCTATCCTACCAACCTACTCACCACCTAGCCACGAGCTGGCGTACACAAATCTGAACTTCTTCGACGGTTTAGTGAGGCGCGGCGATCGGGAGCCTCATTCCGACCGTTGCGCAGAGAGGTATAAATACCATTCTGCCCTTCACAACGGTCACTGCTTCTTCTCCAATCGTTCACTTTCGAAGCAGACAGACCTGAGCTCTTTCTCTCTCTCCTCCATTGCTCCACCTTCACTCCCCAAGCAAGATTTCGAATCCAACCACCAAATCTTGAGGGACTTGAGGGAAGAGTGCAATTGGAGACCGGATCTACACGTTCCCCATCTTGAAAGAGCATTTGGTTCACGTTTGGCCGGCGTTCTAGGGTTTGTTTCTCTTGGAGCTTGCTCCTAGCCGGCTAGGCGTCGCCCTAGAGCAAGCCAACATGTGTGGCTGCCTAGGGAGGTTTGTAATCTCGTTCTACATCAAGAAAATCACCCCACATCTCTAGGGTTTGCTCCCTAGACTTGTGAACGAGGGAAAGGGCAAGCCGGTGGGCAAGCCTAGCCTTGTGTGGCAACCTCAACAACGTGGACGTAACCCAGCCTTGGTGGCGACGGTGAACCACGGGTCAAATCTCGTGTCAACTTGTCTCCTTTATTTTCTTGCTCTCTCTCTCGTTTTAGGGGTTGAGCCCCTTTGTGGTGAAAAGTGCCTTTGCAGGTTGTGTCTGTTAGAGCTGTGCTTACTGCAGGTTGTACCAGCAGGAGAAAAGGGCCTGAGCTACGTTCCACTTCTGTCTCTGGCAGTTTCAGAGCACTTGCTTTTACCAAGCGGCGGCGGTGCGCGGCCGACGTAGCCCTACAGCGTGCCGCCACGCCCGACATCCGCCGAGTTGAATTTTTGCAGGGTGTTTTAACAGGTCACGCCTATTCACCCCCCCTCTAGGCGTCCAGAGATCCTACAAGTGGTATCGGAGCTGTGTTGCTTCGTATACGCTTCACCGCGTGAAGTATGGACGTTGCCGGAGGTTCGAAGGAAGGAGGCAAAGCCACAAGTCTGAGGAAGACCACCGATGCTGGCAGTAGCAGTGATCTCTCACCTGCTACAGCTAGTGATGACACCATTCTTGAAGGTACCACCGATCCGGAAAGAATAGAGGCAAGAAAGAGAAGAAAAGAGAAGAAAGCTGCCAAAGAATTAAAGAAGGCAGATCGTGAGCTGAAGAAGAAGCTTGAAGAAGAGGCAAGCATGAAGCTCATTGAGAAGCTACAGCGAAAAGAAGAAAGAAGAAGAGTTCGTGAAGCAAGAGCTGCAAAAAGAGCAGCTAGAGAAAAGAAGAAGCAAGAAGAAGAAGCGGAGTCAAGTGAGCTATCTAGTAGCTCGGAAGATGGTGATGATGATGTATCATACAATCCCAAGAAGAAGATGAACAAGAAGAAGGATGAGGGCAGCGTCAACAACAACAAATTTGCAGCCATATCCTTTAATTATTCATCTTATTTGACTAACCGCGACAAGAAGTCATACATCAATGTTCCCGTGGGGAAGTTGCCCAAATTTGATGGGTCCAACTATGCCAAATGGAAACATTTGATGAGGGCTTATCTTGAAGCTCTTTACCCCGGTCTTTGGGAAGTTGTGTGTAGCGGATTTCAACCACCGGTGAACCCAAAGGCGCCAACAAATGAAGAGATAGCTGCTGCCCATATCAACGGTCAAGCCACAAGCATACTCCTAAGTGCTTTACAAGGAAATGAATACAATAGGGTGATGAATGTCAACATTGCAAAGAAGATTTGGGACACCTTGGTGCTTGCACATGAAGGTGTTGACAAAGTGAGAAAAGCAAAGATTGACATGTTGAAGGCAAAGCTCAACCGGTTTGTGATCATTGATGGTGAAGGTGCACAAGAGATGTTTGATAGGTTGATGGTCCTAGTTGGAAAGATTAGAGGATTTGGAGATGAGGATCTTGATGACCACACGGTTGTCAAGGTTATGCTAGAGGCCTACACACCTAGAAATGCCACCGTGGTAACTTTGATTAGAGATAAGAAGAGGTTTGAGCACTTCACTCCCAATGACGTGCTTGGAAGGCTGCTCACTCATGATATGCAAATGGAAGAAGCAAATGAGAGAAAGAAGCTTGGTGAGTTGCAAGCCAAGCTTGAGGGCATCAAGATCAAAGATGTTGCTCTAAAGGCGGTCAAGACAAACAAGCCATGCTCATCACACAAGACAAAGGGCAGCAAGCAAGCAAGTTCAAGTCAAGCCAAGGAGATGAAGAAAATGCAAGATGAAATTGATGTAACCTCATCCTCTAGTGATGATGAAGATGATGGGGCTGATTTCAAGAAGATAGATGACATGGCTCTATTCATCAAGAAGTATGGCAAGGGAATGAAAGCAAATGGTTACAAGATGGTGCAAAGAAAGTTTTCCAACAAGAAGAAGAGAACATGCTTCAACTGTGGAAGCACCGAGCACTTCATTGCCGATTGTCCACATGAGATCAAGAACAACAAATACAAGAAGGACAATGGCAAAGACAAGAAGCAAGAGTACAAGAGGAAGGGAAGGACAATGGGAGAAGCCCACATTGGCCATGAGTGGGATTCAACAAAAGAATCAAGTGAAGAGGAAGTAAACATTGCCACATTTGCTATGCAAGAATCCTCTACATCAAAGCTCTTCAACAACATGACCGGTGATGATGATGAGGGCTCCACTCATGTTTGTCTTATGGCAAAGCATGAGAAGGTAAAATCAAACTCCAAACCTTCTCCTTCTCTTAGTGATGAATCTAGTGATCTAAGTGAAAACTCTAGTGACAATGAATCAAGTGATGATGAGGAATATGTTAGACTCACCAAGAACCTAGATCCAAAGACTAGAGTGTTTATTTCACAACTAATGGAGGACTTAAAAAGTACCCAAGCTGAGCTAGCAACTAGAGATGGACAACTTGACAAGCTTGAAAGACTCTATGTTGTTAACAAGGAAGCTCTTTATGGATGAGAAAAGTGAGGTGGCCTCCTTGCAAAAGAGCCTAGCTAAGGAGCAAGGAGACCATGCTCTCACAAAGAAGGCTATAGTTTCTCTAAATGGGAAGTATTGTGACTTGCAAGACAAGCACAAAGAGCTTGAGTCTCAATATAGCATTCTTTGGGAAAGCAACTCACATACCTCAGCCACAACGGATACTTCTACACCCTCCACTAGTCAAGGGTGTGGCAAGTGCTTCAATGTTGATCTAAAAGGATATGCCACCAATCTTGCCAACATGGAAGCTATGAAGAAGGAGATCACTAGGCTTAACACTTTGATAGGTCAAGGCAGTCCAAGTAACAAGAAACCTGAAAAGTGGCAAAGTAAATCAACCAAAGAAGCCACAATACATTGATGGAAGAAATCCAAAGATCAAAGATGGGCTTGGGCACAAGTATGGCAACAAAACAAATGGCCGAAAGATAATCAATGGAATTGAATGTGTTCAGTTCTGAAAGCAGAGGACTAGTAGACACGAGAGAAGTCTGCACAGAGCGTGACACAAAGGCCAAGCCGAGCAGCACCGCCGCTGAACCGCGGCAGTGCCGCGATGAAGCGCGGCAGTGCCGCGCCCCCACCAAAAGGGAAGACTGTCTACTCCTTCACTTTGCCGAACAAGGTCAAGAAACAAGCCATGAGACCAAAGGTTGATGCACAGAAGTCAAAGAATTCAGTCGGGCGTACCAAAGAAGAACACTTATCAAACAAAAGGTCAAACAGCAAGACAAGGGTTGAGTTCACAGTTTTTTAATAAACAGGACAGCAAGGGGAGGTGTTTGCCAAGTACATTGGCAAAGACAGGAAAATCTTTCGCAATACCTCTATTTGGGTTCCCAAAGTTCTTGTGACTAACTTGAAAGGTCCCAAGGTTGGGGGACCTAAACTTGTGAACTAATCTTGTTTTGCGGGCATACTCCTCCCGTGGGTCAAGTTGGGTGTTTGACAGTGGGTGTACAAATCATATGACCGAGAAAGGAGTATGTTCTCATCATATTCCCAAACCAACGATGATAGAAACAACATAAGGTTTGGAAATGATGATGTGAGAAGTGTGATCGGTCTTGGTAACGTTGCTATCACAACTGAGCATAATATTTCAGATGTTTTGCATGTTGATTCGTTGGGGATACAATTTGTTGTCGGTCTCACAATTATGTGGGAGAGGCTACAATTGTCTCTTTACGGATGTTGGTGTGGAAGTCTTTCAAAGGGAAGGATTCCTCTGTTGTCTTTACAGAAAACTCAAGAATAAGCTTTACCTAGTTGATTTCAACAAAAGTGAGGCTAAGCTTGATACCTGTCTAATGGCAAAAATCTAGCATGGGCTGGTTATGGCATCGCCGTCTAGCACATGTTGGCATGAGGAACTTGGCCAAACTAGAAAAGACAACCACATCATTGGACTAACAAACATTGACTTTGACAAAGACAGATTTGTGGACCTTGCCAAGCTGGAAAGCAAGTAGGTGCACCTCACCCACCAAAGAGTGTGATGACCACTACTCAACCATTGGAGTTGATACACATGGATCTCTTTGGACCGGTGGCCTACCTTAGCATCGGGGGGTAACAAATATGGACTTGTTATTGTTGATGATTATTCCCGCTTCACTTGGGTTTTCTTTGTCTTTGATAAGTGTCAGGTACAAGAGAAGGTGAAGACCTTCATCAAGAGGGCACAAAGAGAATTTGGTCTTCCCATCAAGGGGATAAGAAGTGATAATGGGACCGAATTCAAGAACACCCAAGTTGAAGAATACCTTGACGAAGAGGGCATCAAGCATGAGTTCTCACCACATATACCCCTCAACAAAATGGTGTAGTAGAGAGGAAGAATCGCACATTGATTGAGATGGCAAGGACGATGCTTGATGAGTACAAGACGTCGACATCTTTTGGTGTGAAGCCATCAACACCGCTTGTCATGCCATCAACCGTCTCTACTTACACAAGAAACTCAAGAAGACTTCATATGAGCTCTTAACCGGTAACAAGCCAAAGGTGTCATACTTTAGAGTGTTTGGGTGCAAGTGTTTCATTTTGAACAAAAGGCCCCGAACCTCTAAGTTTGCACCTAAAGTTGATGAAGGTTTTCTTCTTGGTTACGGATCAAATGAGCATGCCTATCGTGTTTTCAACCAAACCACCGGTAGGGTTGAAATCACTATAGATGTGACATTTGATGAATCTAATGGCTCTCAAGTAGAGCAAGTTGATCAAAGTGTTGTAGGAAAGGAGGATCCACCTTGTGAGGCAATCAAGCAATTGGCAATAGGCGACATAAGACCACAAGAAGATGATGCCACCGAGGAGGATCCACCATTTGGCCGCCGCACAACATTCCGGCCCGACGTACTCGATGACCAAGTGCAGCACTCACCTGCTGGAAATATCCGGCGCGGGGTAAAGCCGCACCTACCTACCTCGGCAAAGAAACGATCCAACCCCCTACATCACCTATTCAGCCACTGGATCTTGCTCCTATCCTTGAGGCAGAGGATGACTATGAAGAAGATCAAGAGGAAGATAACCATGGCGTTGAGCATCCACGACCGACAAACCGTTCAACGGGATCATCCCGTTGACAACATCCTTGGGAGTCTTCGAAAGGGAGTGACCACTCGATCTCATCTAGCCGCTTTCTGTCAACATTTTTCGTTTGTTTCTTCTTTGGAACCGCAGAAAGTAGATGATGCTCTCAAGGACCCAGATTGGTTGCTAGCCATGCAAGATCTAGGAGTTGAACGACTTTAAGAGGAATGAAGTTTGGGGAGTTAGTGGAAAGACCCAAGACAAATATCATTGGCACCAAGTGGGTCTTCCCGCAACAAACAAGACGAAGATGGTCAAGTAACACGGAACAAGGCAAGATTGGTTGCTCAAGGGTTCACTCAAGTAGAAGGCTTGGACTTTGATGAAACCTATGCACCGGTAGCAAGACTAGAGGCAATCCGAATCCTCCTAGCCTTTGCCGCACATCATGACTTTAAGCTATTCCAAATGGATGTCAAAAGTGCATTTCTCAATGGCCCTCTACAAGAAGAAGTATATGTCGAGCAACCACCGGGTTTTGAAGATCCAAAATTCCCCCACCATGTCTACAAACTCCCGAAAAGCGCTCTATGGGCTTAAAAACAAGCACCAAGAGCATGGTATGAATGCCTTAAGGAATTTCTACTCAAACAAGGCTTTGAAATAGGCAAAGCGGATCCTACCCTCTTCACACACAAAAGTTGATAATCATATATTTGTGTGCCAAATATATGTCGATGACATAATATTTGGTAGTACTAATCATGTGTATGTTGAGCAATTTAGTAGGACCATGACCAAGAGATTCGAGATGTCCATGATGGGTGAGCTAAAGTTCTTCCTTGGGTTTCAAGTCAAGCAAATGAAGGAAGGGACATTCATTAGTCAAACCAAGTACACTCATGACATGTTGAGGAAGTTTGAGATGGCCAATGCCAAGCCAATCAAAACTCAATGCCAAGTGTTGGCATTTCTTAACGCAATTAAAGGAAACAGTATTAAAACCCATCCCAATAAAAGCGTCGAAATGCACCGCCGACATTCCCAAGTAAACCACCATATGTCGGTGATCCGAAATGAGATCACAAACGGATAGATCTTGTCATTGTAGATATTCATCCGCAAAGCGCCGCGGATCTATCGTTGTAGCATTTCACCCGGAAGTATTCAGGGGTATCGTTATTTATATTTTCCCAAAGGAAGGTATGTGATTAATAAATTAGCATGGCATCCGAATAGAGGAACATGTGTTTGCTTAGACCAAATTACTCATAACAGGGGGTAAGTGATACGGTTCATAGATAGTGTGACACACACTTGGAAATCCACCAAAGAAAAAGGATAAAGAAAATAGATAAAGAATAAATGAATAAATGAATAACGAGAGGTGCTTATCTTTCATCCTTTTGATCAACTTTTTATCCGGGATTTTATTTAGATAATATTTATTTCTTTTTTTAAAGCATGGGCTTTATTGCTATATTATTTTTTTCTTTTTTTTTTTGGAGTGGTGGGCTCGCTCGCCCTAGGCTTTTGCCTTTTTATTTCCTCTCTTTTCTTCTTTTTTAGAGATGTGGGCTCTACTAGCCCTCGGACACTTGTCCATTTTTCATCTCATTTTCATTTTTTTAGCATAGCCCAAAATCATTTCTCTTTTTTTTTTTTCAAAGCATAGATTCCCTGGATGTTAAGTTTCTCTTTTGGGACGAAGTCATAGCAAATCCATTTATACCATATCATATTTGGCAACAACTTAGACTAGATAGAGCATATGCAACCCACATGAATCGAGGTTTTTTCAGGGATAAGTTTTTAGAATTAGCCACTAAATCCAAACTTTAGAGAACTTCGAATTATAAACTAGGCAATGTGCAAAGCATAAAAACAGAGCAACTATTCATCATTTCAACAAGGGACTAAGACTAAACTTTTTATAGCTCATATGTAAGCATTAAGGCACAAAGAAGAGCTACTTATTCTATTTTTGGATTTTTTTTTTTTTTTTTCGATGCAAGGTTGCTGAAATTTAAACATGCTAAAATAAAATAAATTTTGATGGAATTAAATATGCAATGCAATGATACCGTGGGGGTCCTCCCCAAGCTATCTCGGAGACCTATAGATCGGGGATCGAAGCCTTGGAACCTCCCGAATGCTTCCTCCAAGCATGGCGAGCAGCCATGTTGGACTCTAATTGAGTCCATCTCACCGGCTCGCCGCTCCCCGTTCCGGCCGCCACCGCATGCGGTATGTTGCACATGGGAATTGAGCGTATGCTCAATGTTCCTAGTGCGGACGTCGAGGTGCCGCACCTGGATCCCGATAGCCTCCACCCCTTGTGGTGGCTGCCTCGTGGGAACCGGGTGGGGGCATATGAGTGTCATCCAAGTCATACCAGGCCCTCCATGCCGCTTTATATCTCCTTCAGGCCACTCGATGGTGCCGGTGTCTGAGGCGGCGGCTCCCACCTAGGATCATACCCGGGTATTACCCCTGGGGTCCCCATAGGGTGAGGCCATGCAGCCTGGAACACTGGTGCAGGCTGTGGCTGTGGCTGTGGCGTGAAGTAGGCCCCATGGGAGGAAGATCCGACCTCTTGTCTCCTGCGTGAAGAACTGACGGGGGTATCTTTCCGCGCAAGCTATCGCCAGCCTCGAGCTCAAATGTTAGTGCTCGGCTTTTATACAACCGTAAGTCCGGTTAGGTAACCGAACTATAGTTGCATAGCCAGAAAAAGATGGCCAAGCTCGCCGATGGTAAAACCTTAATTAAATGCCCCCGAACTAGCCGCATAATAGTCCAATATTCCCTGGGTGTGGAAATGTACTCTATCTGTTGGTTTTCCAAAGCCCCAATCGCAGAAGCGAGACGTGTGATAAGAGATGTGCAGGTGACAGGGACAACAACTTTTGGAATAATATGCATCATGTTCCTGCACATTTCTACCATTTGAGCTACTTTAATCTTGTGAACAACAAAGATAAAAGTAATTTCAATTCAACCTCATTCACCCATCTAACCCCCGTGTCTAGGAAACAAACTCAACGAGATCCAAATGTGGATGAATCTAAGTGATGGGTGCCGGATCTGTGAGTGGCGAAGTTTGAAAGGACCGGCTTCATGTGCACCGGATATCTCCTCCCAAAAGTGGTTTCTGACAAAAGGCGGGGAGAGCGAAAGATCTATGTTTAGTGCACATCTACAATGAAAAGCCCAGTAACGAGCTAGGTCCTCCCATGTAACATGATATTGTGTTCCAAAGAGGCGGAAGGAAATTCCTAGCTGGTCCTCTACTAGTGTGCATAGAAATCAATTGTTAGGAGGCGAGAACCTTCCTCCTCGAGAGGGGGAATGTCCCCGCCACCCAACCGCTCTCCAAAGGATAAGGAGTTCATCGTCCATACCGACTCGCTCGAGGAGGTCGGAGTCGATTCCGGCGTGTGTTGGAACACACGATCCTTGAGTTGGAGATATGCTTGCATCTCCCCGTCCCTCCCGAAGGTCGAGGTACGGCACATCGGGCCAGTCCGATTGTCGGGGAGCTTGAGCTTCTTCCTCCCCGACCGGTGCAGCATCTTCTTGCATGGGAGAGTCTTCGAGGTCGAAATTGAGGGCGGAGCTTGTGCTTGTATGGCGTGAGCTTTGCCTTGATGACCGCCCCTCAACCCGCTGAAGATTTTCCCCGGCTTTCTTCATGTTTGCTGCAAACGAATGAGCGAGACCTCGGGTGTGCAAGGGTTAGTCGAAAGTATGAACTTTCACACCCTGTAATCTTGCTCGCACACAATGTTTTGGTGGAGAAAATGGAGTGTAGAACAAAGGGAGAGAGTGTGAGAGCGAGAGAGAATGAAAATGAGGGGTGGGAGCTCTCACACCTGCTCGCTATTTATAGCCGAAAGCACACGGTGGTAAGTGCCTTACCCAATCGGCTGGAGCCGTTGGCGGCGGCGGGCCCGAAAGGCCGCCGGCGGTGGTGCGGCGCACCTTGCGGTGCGCGCACCCGCCCGAGGCGCCCGGCGCCCCGCCTTTTGCCTCGCCGCCTCCAACGGTCACAAAAGTTTGTGGTCGCAGCGCCGCTACCGGTTCGGCCATTTTCTCCCTTTTTTAATTTTATCCAAAATTTTCAAATATAAGTTTATTTAAAAAAATAGAAAAAATTATTTTAAAATATTTTTGTATATTTTTGTGTATAAAATGTTTTTCTTTTTATTTTTCATAAAAGAATTTATTTTATTTATGAAAACTTTTAATTTAGTTTTCCAAAATATTATATTTATCATATAATAAATATATAAATTTATAATATATATATATATATATATATTTTTTTTTTGGATATTACCCATTTTTTTTGAGCGGGTTATTTATAGTCACTGTCTCACTTTCCCCTCGCATCGGGCGGGAGGTACCCGCTCCCGGGTCTCGAGCTAGATCCTTCAACATTGCACACCGGTCTTGTTGATGATGACTTCCCCGTGAGTTGTTGCTTGTACCCAATGAATGGGCACTTGACCGCCTTATCTTTGATATGGAAGACAATGAAGCTCTTACCCGCATCGATATCAATTTTGGCCGTAAAGAGTAATGGCCTCCCCGGAAGGAGAGACACATCTTCTTTTGGGCCCATATCCAGGATCACGAAGTCTCGAGGATGTACTCATCTTGGATTTTTATTAGCATGACTTCCAAGATTCCTCCGGCCGCCTTGTTGATTGATCCGCCATCCGGAGGACGAATTTTTGCAGAGTAAGTGTCCCTCCATGGATTTTGTCGAAGGTGGCCTTGGACATCACGTTGATATCGGCCCCCTGTGTCACAAAATGCATTGGCGAAATTGTGGGGGCCAATGGCACAGCTGATGATCGGACGCCCAGGGTCTCCCTTCTTGGCGATAAACGGCGAGTCCACAGGGATCTTCTTCACTCTTTTGTTGATCGAGTGTAACACCCAGTGTTACTTACCGTTAAGTCCTGGATTGGACAAAATTAAGTTTATTTTATGTTTTTGATCCTAAGAGTGTTGTGGAATGATGGTTGGATAGTATAGGTTGGGAATCTGAAATTTGAATCAAATTCAAGTTTGAATTGAACTCAAAACCCTAAATTCCATTCTTTCTTTTTTTTACCCCTTTTCTTTTATTCAAAATTTATAAAGAATTTGGGTATGGTTATTAAAGCAAATTTGTAGAGTTTTCAAAGTTGAACAAAGTTGGTATTTTGAGTTTTCAAAGTTTAGTTCAAAAATTTAGAGTAATTTTGAAAATACCAAAACTAGGGTTTTGTCCCCTTTTGATTTAAAAAATCATATTTCAAAATCTAAGCAAAATTTGCAAAAACTTTCAAAAGTGAGTTTGTAGATCTTGTTGAGATGAACAAAAGTCATATACAAAGTTTTTCAAGTTGTTACATGATTTTAAAAGTAATTTTGAATTCAAATTTCAAAATTTTGAACTGTATTTCAAAAGTCCTATTTCGAAGCCGAATTTGAAAATCTTCCAATTGTGAAAATTGTAGATCTTGAAAACTTAGCCTAAGTCACTTTTTTGGAGTTTTTCGAGTTCAGTTCAATTTTTGGGAGAATTTGACAAAATTCAGCAAGTTTGGGAAAAGTGCTAGATTTCGGCATGGGTGCCGTCCTTGCCGGCAAGATCGCCGGCGTCCGCCGTGGCCGCCTCGCGCCTTCGCCGCGTCAAGGTGGTTGGCCATCTGGACACGCCGAGCAGCTCCTGGTCGCCCCTTTTTCCCTCTCGCCTTGCTCGCTCTCTCTCTTTCTTCCTTCACGATGCCGACGACGACAGCAGCTAGGGCACCGTCGCCGCCGTCGTCGTGATTTCGCCGCCACCACCTTGCCTTGGGCCAAATTGAGCATGCATCCATGCTCGCAACCTCCTTGCGCTTCTATTATACCCACTCGCACCTTGTCTCTTGGTCGGAGCCGCCGGCGTCCGCCCAAGCTTTTTTTCATGGCGGCGAAAACGCCGCCGTGATCCGCCGTCGTCGATTGGCCAAAAACGGTGAGCCTCTCGTTGTTTTATCTTGTGCGTTGAGCTCGTCCTCATGCCGTGATCATGGTCGGCTCGACCGTGTCGCGTTTGCCACGCAGGAGCCGCCGGAACGCTGCGTTGCCGCGAGCGCGCCCATGCCGCGTCGCCGCCGCGCGTGGCCGTGTCCCCTTGGGACCGTTCGGGTTCAACTAAGTGAGGGTTTTTGTGCGCCCATGCTTGCTGGTGCCCATGCTGCTCTTCCTTGCCGCCTCCGGTGACCATCCCGTCGGGAACGGCAAAGCCGAGCCACGCCGTCGTCGCTCCTCTGCTCAAGCGCCGCCCTTGGACTTCGGGTTCAGAATAGGAAGAAGATGAGGGGGTTAGGTGAGAAACCTTGTGACTCATATAAATAGTGCTTTGTACCTTTTTGTAATTACATTAAAGTTTGGGGGTCTTTTCTGCAAAGTCGCCAAGCCAAAGCTTGGTCAGGCCGCTGGTGGGCCGGCCTGTTACTGTTTTGATGGGCCGGCCTGTTACTGTTTTGGGCCGGTCTGTTACTATTCCTCTGGGCCGGCCTATCACTGTTGGACCAGGCCGCGTATAGTGTTGGGCCAGATTAGGCCCGATGGCCCTTTTTCTTTTTAAGAAATGTTTTATC
The DNA here is from genome assembly GCA_015847255.1 of Hyparrhenia diplandra. NCBI lineage: Eukaryota > Viridiplantae > Streptophyta > Magnoliopsida > Poales > Poaceae > Hyparrhenia > Hyparrhenia diplandra. Next base: position 109,981 of record JADLZK010005142.1, on the reverse strand, counting down.
AATTAGTATTTGTTTGAATAGTGCTGATTCTTTGAAAATTCATAGAAATTTGAAAATAGCTTTAAAAATTCTGAAAATTTTTGTAGAAGCTTCTTATGAGTATATGTATCCATGAAAAATTTGAAACTTTGATTTTTGAGTAGTTTTGCATGATTTAAAAATACAAATTTTAATTGAAAAATGCATCTTCCTTGATTTTTAATAATTATTTTATTTATCCAAAAATCATGAAAATTATTTTGGTACTGTTTTTATGATGTGTTCTACTTGTATAAAAAGTTTGGAGTCGTTTTGAAATGTTTAAATTATTTTCTATTTATGCTTTATTTTATTTATTAGGAAGGTGAGTGTTTAGAGTTTAATGACTTAGGTTTGGTGTGTGATTTGGGATTGTTTTGTGAAACTTGGATCATATCATAATCAAGTGGTCCTTGAGAACTCCTTAGGCAATGGTGATGATATCTTGTAGAGTAGTTCAACAAGTTGGTTTTGTTGGGTTACAACTTTATCGTGAAGGAAAGTTGTACTCAATTGTTTATCATTTCATGCATCCATCAAGCATCATGTTTACCATTCCATCATGCTAAGTCATGCATCATCTACGTGTAGTGTAAAAAGAGAGTGATGTGGTTTACGATGACCAAACTTTGGAGAAGGTGCATACACCCGATGTGTTGGTGTCAAGTGTGACTTCGTGATCCAACTTCGAATCTAACTTTTCCTCGCAACACAGGCAAGCCCCGGAGCATAAACCCTTCTCGCTTTTATAAATATTTTTATTCACCTTAAGTCTAGTGCAATGTGCATTAAGTTAGTAGGAGTTGGTTGATACCAAGCTTTGCATGATTACCTTGATCTACAGTATTCCAGAATTTATCCTACTAGTATGAGTAGGTCGTTTCTCTAAATGCTTAGTAATGCTTAGATGTCGGTAGAAGTCGAATGATGGCTTCATTGTTCGCGAGATATAGGTTTTATCTTTGTTCCTCCCGGCTATGGAAAAAGAGAACACCCTGATGGTGGTTCATGAGAATAAATATGGTAGTATTGAATTTGAGATCGGACGGGACGTAGGTTGAAAGCCGGCGGGATACCTAGCTGTGCTTGTCCCCCGTTGGTCGTAAGGACCGTCCGTTGTTTGGATTGTTAAGTTCGGGACTTTTTGAACGCAAGTGCGCCCGAGGCCTTCCGCAAAGGCACGGCTGCCTGGTTGTCACCCCAAGTCAGTCGACCCTAACTAGCCACATACTCCGGTAAGCCGGATCTCGGTGGAGCCAAATCGGGAATGGCAACCACGCACTGGGAGTGGAGAGATGGCGGGAGTAGCGTGTACCCACCCTACCGGGTAAACCGTCATTGTCATTAGGGACCGGGGGTAGGGAGGTGGAGTATCACACTCTCGGGTGGCGCAGGCCTCGCTCCCGTTTTGGACAAATCTGAAAGAAGGTTGATATATGCAAGCTTAAGTGCTACATATGTCGTGGTGGTTAGGGATCCCCCAGCTGGGTTTTGAATCGATTCGCGGATCGCCGTTGCTTCTCGGATATGGAGACCCGTTCTTACGCCCATTCATCGTAGTAATTGAAGAAACAAGGTTACTCATGGTTATGAAAGGAAAAGAGATACAGAGATAAGTTGAGATGTGTTGCTTAAAAAGTGCTTGAGATAGAACAGGTGCAAATCTAGCTTAATTACGCTTCAACAAAATTGATGCTAAAAATGTTGAAAATAAGGATCCACTTGTAGTAAGCTTTTCTGCAAACTCCTCTTTTCTAGTACTACTTCCCTTAAGCCAAGATATCCTTGGAGTCTTTTCTTTGTCGGATAAGTCTTGCGGAGTACATTGTGTACTCAGGGGTTTGTTAACCCTTGTTGCAGTGTTGACTCGTCTTTAACCAAGGTTGTGTCGGTGGGCTCGACATGACTTGGATGTCTCCAATAGTTATACTCAGCTTCCGCAAATTTAGTTAAGTTTACTCAAATATAACTTATTCACGTTTTGTAAATTAATGTTATTATTCTTCCGCACTCTGATCTATATTTTTGTAACAAATGTGGTAATGTTGTAGCTACTCCTTTGTTGATCCTGGTATGAGAGTGGTGTAATCGGGGTTTCCGATGACACCCGACAGACTTCTTAAGTTATTGGGTGCATCGCACAGCTGTCAGAGGTCTTTGGGACAAAGATAGGTGCGCGGTGGGCCCAAGAATTAGGAGGTTACATACACCGAGCCTCGAGAGATATCATGTTAACTGACTCATGTGGGACCTCAGGTTGCCCCGGGATCCCGCCTCGAGTCGTTAATCGGCACTTGAGCGGCGATCCGGGCCACCGTGTCTCTATCATCTTGTTAAACGAAGCTGGTTCTTCACAGTGAGGTCAACCCTTCAAGCTTGTTATTCATGCCCTCAAGAATCTTGTCTTGGTGGCTCATCTTTTTGGTGAGGTTTTCATTGATCTTGGCTTGGCCCAACACCAGTCCTTCAATGATGGCTGACGAGGTTATAATTGGAGTTGTACCTCTCGTTTGCCTTGGAATGGTGGCCTGGGATCGGTTATTCCAGCCACTACGCCATTGTTGGCGATACCCGTTGCTTTGTTGATGAAGGCAGCTTCTTCCACGGGTCTCGGGCGCTTATCCCCGAGTGGCCAACCTCACCACACATCTCACAGTCATGTGAGCGCCTGCGTGCGATCGGGCGCTGAGTAGTAGCATCCGTCTTTGCACTCCTCCGGTCTCTTTAGCAGAAGATCCATTTTGCGCGGCAAGCATATCCGCCTCCTTCACGGTGTGCATGCCTTTTTTTTGTTTTGGCCGGGGCTGCCTTCGCCCCAGCTCGATTTGCCACCATCTTGTCAATCGGGGCTGTAGCCCGTCGATGGTGAGCGATAGAAATGCGCCACCAGCGGCGGCGTCGAGGTGCCCTTTGGATATGGTCGTGAGACCATTGTAGAAGTCTCGAGCACCAGGCCCGCTCCATCCCGTGGTGCGGGCATGCTTGAATGTATTCTGCAGCCTCTCCCACGCTCCGGAATGGGTTCCATTGAATTTGCCGAAATTGGCGATTCTCCCCCTCGGGGCATTGGTTTTGCCCATGGGGAAGAACTTTGGCGAGGAAAGCCGCGAACATTTGTCCCACGATCGCATCGACTTCCTTGTCCTTGTAGAACCATCGCTTTCGCCTTCCCACAAGGGAGAAGGGAACAGCGGAGCCCGGATGATGTCCGCCACAAGCGACATCTTTGATGACGATTGTTGGTGTTTCCTAACGCACGCATAAATCCGCAAGCCGCACGGAAATACCGCTGTAGCACTTCACCCGTGGTGCTGGGGTATCGTATTTTCCATTGGGGATGGTCGCCCTGGCTTTTCAGGATTATGCCAACCTAAGGCAAGGGTTTGTTTTCTAAGAGTAGCAAGGTATCTATACGCTAAGTTTTCCAGGCAGTGATTCCTAAAGTCCGTCATTGTCTACTCACCGGGCACCGCCCACGCCCAAGCGACGGTGTCCGCAATTAGCTCTACGACGCAAATTCGAACGTGGGGATTTCAAGGGACGGACAAGGGGCGGTCACAAACCAAGCCGCCTACCCCTCAACCGTGGGATGCACCGCAAAAGGTAGGTGAACGCTAGTCCAAACACCACGCTTGCACTATTGGTCCGCGATTCTTGATGTTGGCCAAGGTTCCCCGATCAAAGAGTCCCTCCACCAAGAAGTAACGTGAACGATCTACCAATCCCGCAAGTCTACAAACAGCTAAAGAAATGTACGATGGAAATTAAATAGCTGCAAGATAATCACAAAAGTCGCTTACCAAAGTGTAAGTAGTTTGCGAGGTACAAGCCGGTGGTACCGACAAGTCCGGCACTCCATCCTCCTAGGAACAGTATGAACACCGAGGGGCGAACCGACAACTCCAGGTAGAAAGAACCAAGCTTCTTTCTAGCCTTTCCCTCTCTCACTCTCTAGGATGGGGAGATAGAATAGAAGAAGTAGAAGAAGAAGAAGATCTAATTCTACTCTCTTGCATAAGTGGACCGGTTTCTCCTTGTAAAATGTGTTGTTCTTTGAGAGGGAGAGAGGGGGTCTATTTATACATAAGGGGAGGGACCTAAGTGCTAAAAACCACCCAAATCGACCTAGGAAAAACCTTCCATGTACGACAAACCTACTATCCCACGTCGGTTTCACCAGTTTTGAAGGTAACAAACCGCCTCGCCGAAAGATGGGCGCGAACCGCCTGGCCGAGTGCGGCCGCACCTTTGGGGTCTTGCCGCGCACCTTGCCGGGGTCGGCTTCGGGCCCGAGCTTCGCAGGCTGGGCTTCCTTGCTCTGAAAGTTGTGTGGTGCACTTTAGCGCCCGGCCTAGTTTCGACGTTTTGTTGCGACCCCGCTTTGGGCTTGCCATTTGCTCCTTTGGGTCTTTTTTCTATTTATTGATTTTATTTCTTTTCCTTGTCTTTTTGGCCCAAAGTGATCATCCATGAGTTTGTACTGTAAGTCCAAATAAACACCAAAACTTTGGAATATGTTAGTTGAAAAATCCTATTTCTAGGTAGTTTTAGTGTTGAGTTGACGATATTTAAATTGTCATTGGTTACCGTCAACAAACTCCCCCACACTTAGCCCTTTTACTCATCCTCGAGTGAAGGCACAGGGGACTAAAGTGGTTCTATCTCCAAGATGTAAGCTTGCATTCATATTATTCCAAGCCTTACCTCTGCCTTGTGAGCATTTTCCCATCCTTTTATTACCTTTTTATCGTAGCGGGGCTTTTTAGCTTTTCTCCAAGCCTTGGGTGGTTGCCGATAGAATAGTTATAAATGTAAATGCTTATCATTCATCCAATTGATCAACTTTTTATCCGGGGTTTTATTTAGATTTTATTTTTTCTCGAGAAAGCATGGGCTTTATTGCTATATATATATATATATATATATATATATATATATATATATATATATATATATATATATATATATATATATATATATATATATATATATATATATATATATATATATATATTTTGGAGAGGTGGGCTCTGCCGCCCTAGACTTTTGTCTTTTATTTCCTCTCTTTTTTTTTTTCTCTCTGTTTTTTTAGAGATGTGGGCTCTCTCCCTTGGACACTTGCCCATTTTTCATCTCATTTTCTCTTTTCTTTTTTTTTTTTTTTTTTAGAGATGTGGGCTCTACTCGCCCTCGGACATTTGTCCATTTTTCATCTCATTTTTTTTTTAGCATAGCCCACGACATTTCTCTTTTTCAAAGGATAGATTCCCTGATGTTGAGTTTCTCTTTTGGACAAAGTCATAGCAAAACTGTTTATACCATATCATATTTGGCAACAACTTAGACTAGATAGAGCATATGCAACCCACATGAATCAGGTTTTTCAGGGATGAGTAATTATTTAAATGTAAGCTCGGTATTCTCGGCGAGGAATAAAATGTATGCATGCCATGTATCAATTGGTAGATGGAGTTTCGATAACTTGGTTCAGGTTTTAGCATTTAAAAGATAAATCACAAGTCAAAATTTAATTTTAATAAATTGCGTACCTTTGACTTGCGAATCCTCCCCACACTTGTTTTTGTACCTATTTTTATTTTCTTTTTGCACAAGGACAAAACAAGTGGAGACATAGACAATAATATAATAATAAAAACAAACTTTATTGAATTTATAAATAATTCAAATTGGGGCGCACACTTGAAGGAATTACAAAATGATAGGAAGGGAAATACCAAAAAATTAAACTAGTGCGCGCCGAATTATTGATAAAGAGGTGGAGCACTTCTACTCAAAGAGATCAATGAGATCCACTGAGCGTTCTACCCCCATTTCCCTAGCAGCGTGTCTGAAGTTCCTCATGCAGGCTAACGTCGCGGTCTCACGCAAGCTTTTTCCTAAGGCGGACATTGCCACTATGCCTTTTCGCTAGCCTTGCCTCTAAGGACTTGAATGAAGTTTGAGAGATCTGTGATCTTTTTCGTACATTCTCACCGTAGGGCCTTCCCGAGGTATAATGTCATCATCCCCAAAGAATCCTTTCGGTTGCCCCCCGACTTGAGGTTTGGGAACTTTCTTTCTCCACTCTCCGTTAGGCAATTGTTCTAAGGTATATGGGAAACAAGAATCGCCTCTTTGGAAATAACCGAGAGGTTCCTTATCATTTCTTCATCATACACTACTTGGTTCTTCTATGGGGTTATTCTCTTACGCCGACTACCTTTCTTTTTCTTTGGTGTAGGAATTTCGACCGAGAAGGTAGGAGGGCTTGGTTTTCTTACGGGGTTTCTCTCTTCTCTAAGTATTTGGAAGCGAAAGCTAGGGCTTCGTCCCTATTGAATGGTACTAGAGCCATAGGAGGAAGAGGGCCTTGTTTGCTGTTCGGACTTAGAAGAAGAGAATTTGAGGAGAGGAGAAGAGTAAGAATGAGAGGTGTGAGGAAATGAAGAGGAGGAGGGTGGATTTTATAGGACCAACACTCCTCTCTCTCATTAGCGGTCGAAATATCGCGAGCGCACCATACCATAACAAGTTTGGAGAAAGAAGAAAGCAATGGGCGAAATTCGGGCCGAGGGGACTGGCGGGTGGGGCGGCCGCACCTTGAGGTCTTGCTAGCGCACCTGCAGTTGCCCCCGCCGAAGCTTTAGCCCTCATTCGCTTCCTTTTACGAAAAGTTTTGATCCGGGTGCTTGTCCGTGCGAAAATTATTTCCTTTCTTGCTGATCTCTAATTGATCCTCAAATTTGAAATTTGAAAATAGATTATGCTTTGATTAATTTGGAAAGTGATTATTCCTTGTGTAACAAATGACCAAAGATAAATTAAATGAATTAAACAAAATTAATAAAGCAAAAACTTTATCTAAAACAAAGTAAAATATATAGATAACTTTTTATGTTTTATTATTATCTTATATATTTAATTTATATTGTTTTTTTATATATTATTATTTTTTTTATATGCTGATCATCTAAATTAATTTTCAAAGCATAAATCTATTCTATCGAGCTCTTGGTTAAGATCGGTCTTGGCTCAAAGAAAAGCTTGAGACGTTGACCGTTTACCTTTTGTATCTCACCCGCGCCATCTTGAATTGTGATTGCACCGTGTGGCGAGGTGTTGATGACGGTGTACGGTCCCTTCCATTTGCTCCTCAGCTTCCCTTCGCCAAATAACTTCACCCGGGAATTGAATAGGAGTACTTTGTCTCCCGTGGTGAATTCCTTGATTTTTATGCGCCGATCATGCCATCTTTTTGCGCGCTCTTTGTAGAGTTTTGCGCCGTGGTACGCCTTCTCTCGCCATTCTTCTAGTTCGCAGATTTGTCTCGCCGGTTCTTTCCAAATGTCTGACGTCCATGTTCCACTTCTTGATGGCCCAATGAGCTCGATGCTCCAACTCAACCGGTAAATGGCGTGTTTTGCCATAGACCACCGATAAGGTGACATGCCGATGGGGGCTTTGTAAGCTGTCCTATATGCCCAGAGAGCATCAGGTAGCTTGTTTTTCCAGCCTTTCCCCATCTCGTTGACCGTCTTCTGCAGGATGTTCTTGATTTGTTTATTGGAGGTCTCGGCTTGCCCGCTGGTTTGCGGATGATAGCGGGTAGCAATGTTGTGCGAGTGCCAAGCTCCTTCGTGAACGCCCAATGACTTGTCCTTGAAATGCGATCCTCCGTCCATCACCATGCGTGGCATTCCGAAGCGGGGGAAGATGATTTCATGGAACATCTTGGCGTCGCGTGCTTGCCGCCGGCAGCTCCGCATGGCATTGCCTCTACCCACTTCGACCACGTAGTCCACCGCCACCGGATGTACTGCAATCATGGGACTTACGGAATGGTCCCATATAGTCAATGCCCCACACATCAAATATTTCTATTTGAAGGTTGTAGTGTAGGGGCATTGCATCACGAGCTGTGATGTTTCGGTCTTTTTGGCGGTTGTAGCATCTTCTCGATGAACTCTTTCGTGTCGCCGTACATCGTCGCCGGAAGAATCCATACCGCCAAATTTTGGCTTGTGTGTGAAATACTCCCAGGATGTCCCAAGGTAGGGGAGATGCATGACATTTTTCGATGATCTGCATTCCTTCCTCCCCGGTACGCATCTTCTCGGCAAGCCGTCCCGCACACACCACCCGCATGTATGGGTCATCCCATAGGTGTCGCCGCTCTCCATTTGGAGCTTCCGCTTGTTCTCCCCTGTGGTACATATCCCCGCAACCATGTAATTCACAATGTTTTGCGTACCATGGGTTGAAGTGCGACACCTTGAGTAGCATGTCGCCGCGGTAGTCGTTGATCGGGGGTTCCTGCATGTTAGTTACCGCATACGCGACAAGTGATCCGCCACCGTATTTTCTACTCCCTTTTATCTTTTATTTCTATATCAAATTCTTGGAGCAGAAGAATCCAAATGGATCAGCGAGGTTTCTCGATCCTTTTTGGTAAGAAGGTACTTAAGGGCGGCATGGTCTGTGTAGATGATTATTTTTGCGCCCACTAAGTAGGATCGAAACTTCTCGATAGCAAAGACTCTTGCCGGGAGCTCTTTTTTCGTTGTGGCGTATTAAAAGCCGGGCTCTCGCCGAGTTTTGCTAGCATATGCGATGGCGTGCTGCTTTTTGTCCTTGGTTTGGCCTAAGACCGCACCAACAAAGAAAGTCGCTTGCATCGCATTATGATTTCAAATGGCAACGACCAATCAGGGGTTGGATGATCGGGAGCCGAGATGAGTGCTTTCTTTAGGGTTTCAAAGCGCGCCGCAGACTCATCCGTGAAGTCAAAGGGTACATCCTTGGCTAGCGTATCGTAAGAGGTCTAGCAATTTGCGAAAATCTTTTATGAATCTTCTATAAAACCTGCGGGCCTAGGAAACTACGGATTCCTTTGACGCTCACCGGGGGGTGGTAGCTTTTCGATAACTTCTATCTTAGCTTTGTCTACCTCTATCCCCCTCTCTGGACACGAGGTGCCCAAGAACGATGCCTTCTCGGACCATAAAGTGGCACTTTTCCCGCTAAGTACTAGGTCCTTTTCTTGGCATCGCCGCAAGACCCGTCTAGGTTCTTCTTGACGGCTTTCAAAGGTCTTACCATAGACCTGAGAAATCGTCCATGAAGACCTCCATGATTTCTTCGATCATGTCTCGAGAAGATAGACATCATGCACCGCCAAAAAGAAGCGCGATTGCACAGCCCAAATGACATTCTATGATAGGCATAGGTTCCGTATGGGCATGTGAACGTGGTCTTGCTCGTCATCGTGGTGGATCGGGATCCGTGGTAACGAAATACCCGGCAAAGGAAATGAAAGAAAGAATGTTTCGCTAACCGCCCAACATTTCATTAATAAAGGGCAGCGGAAGTGATCTTTCTTTGTTGCCTTGTTAAGTTTTTCAGAATCAATACACATTCTCCACCACTCGCGACTTGTCTTTGTGGAATGAGTTAGTTTTTAGCGTTCTCAACGATCGTCATTCCTCCCTTTTTAGGGACCACTTGAACCGGGCTAACCTAATCATCGTGTGGTACGGGATAGATAATCCCGGCGTGAAGAAGCTTGAGAACTTCCTTCTTCCGCGACTTCACGCGCTCGCATTATTGAGCCTGCTACCGGGGTTCGCATGATGGGGTACTATCGGGGTCAATAGGAATGCGCGATGTGTGCATAGTGTTGGGCTTACCCCTTTCAAATCTTGAAGGGAATACCGAAGACCGATGTGTTTTTTCTAAGACGGCTATGAGCTGGGTAGTTTCTTGGTCACTAAGCGTAAACTATGATGACCGGTGCTTGTGAATCGCCGTTTAGGAAGACATAGCGTAGGCCCGGGGTAGGGTTTAAGCTCAACCGGAGGCCGAGTTAGCTCTTCCTCTTTGGGAAGTTCTAAGAGTTCCCCGACCGCCCTCTTCTTCGATGAAGAATTGGGCGTCTTTTCAAGATCTGCTTCGGGTTCTCATATAGCATAACTCCCATAACCTCCTCGGCGTGTCATACTCGGGAAAGGGTTACTCATACGAGTTTTAGCTCGAGTAACGGGATAGAAAAACTTTTTCTTCCCGGAGTGTGACATCTAAATCCCCGGATCCGGTAGATCAATAATCTTCTCCAAGGGATGCCCGATTAGGATGTCGAAGTCTTGGATATCAAAAACGTGAAAGTCCGTAGACAACTTGACATCCTTATGCGAGAAGATTTGTTCATGTATAACCTCACGGCATTCAATGGTGATTCGTGGTGCTATGCGCAAGGTCCGTCTTTGTGGGGGTTCTAATAGCTTCCTCGACACAAGTGTTGGTATTTATTAAGTGCAAAAGAAAATAAAGGGTTTCATAGCGCCCGTAATATATATATACCATTGTAGCTTTTACCCGGAGTATTCCGTAGTATCGTTATTTATATTTTCCATAGGGAAGCAAGGGTAAAGACTAGGATAAATCAACATCATGTATCTACTAACTTAATATACCAACTAAACTAAAGTGAGGGGGTAAATAATGTATATGATATGAATGATAATTAATAGCACTTAACCAGAGAATATTATAATATAGAATAGATAACTAGGTCGAGAGGACAACGGGGAGAGATCTAGGTTCCCGAATACTTCTCTAGTACTTTGGTTCTTGAGTAAATAAGGCATGAAAAGGTATAGCGATCATAAAAGAACACTTCGACATCGTAACACTAGCCGCTGAAAGGGATGAGAAGGGGGCTAGGAAGCTCCCACTCACGGTCCTACACTACCAATCCAACGTGGTGGAATACGTCGCCCGTTAGGGCTGTCACCACCTAGGGCTACCACAACTATCCGTGGGGCTGGGTGCAATCTAAGGTAACCTCTAGTCTAGACACCATGTCCACACTATTAATTACTACTCTAATCATCATGAATAACCGAGCACTCAATACGAGCGAAGATCCCATGCAATTATATAACAACTATATTCTAATCAATAACATGAAAGACATAAAAGTACTAGAAAAGATAGATCTAATTATGGCATAAAGTCTAATAGAGTTGAGATACAAAGATATACCGTAAACGCCGAAGACTTCTCCAGAACCGGAGCGCCAGCTTCCGCTCTCCCTAACTCTCTACTAGATCTATTCTATTACATTGTAGCCGCCTAATCTAATTCTCCAGCGCCGTGCCTCCATCCGATGAGATTGATGTATGAGATGATCCGAGATTAGGGGCCCGGGGCTTGCTTATATAGTCGGGAGGAGGTACCGTGTTTGGATCTAGATACAACTTCGCATTCCCACCGCCGCCCCTCGGATCAAACCGACATTAAACGAGCCGGATTAGATTGCGCCTTAGAGGCGGTTGGAGAAGCTTCGAAGCGAGAGATGACTTGGCCGAGGGGCGCCGGTCGGCGACTATTGGGCGACCGCCCGGGGTGGGTCCCACCACTGGTCCCGGCAGACGCCGCCGTGGCTTCCGGAGTCTTCTAGATGATGTATTTTCGGGTGTTGGGACTCTTTGGCGTGGTGTACTCCGAAACCTTCTAGACTTTGTTCCGGAGTTGGATTATGTCGCGTTAGCGTAGTCGTATTGCTTGCGAGCTCTGTTGTTTTCCCCGTTAAGTCCCTCGCGAAATCACAACTTTACCAAAACTCATGGAAATCGTTAGTAGAAACCCCCTAATAAGGTTATCTAATTATATTTTAGTCCTTTTCCATGTTTAGTTGACAATTAAAAGTATACGTTAACATGTGTCAACAACAAGCTTGTGCAAAGGTTTCTGGACATTATGTTTATCCCCACAAAGAGGGTTATACATGACTTCCACCGACTTCCTCGATATCGGCAATGGATTGGTGTAGAGGGGCCACTTATCCCAATTTCTTCGAATGAGGGTCCTTCCTCTCGCGAACCATTCCGTGCTCATTATAGTCTATTAGCTCCTTAATAGACTCACGGAGGAAAGTTTTATCCGAGGGGTTGTTCGGAGCCAGCTAGAATTGGTGGTTTCTTCCTTTGTTCGTACTTCGAGGTGTCACCGAATTGATCGTAAGAAGGTCAACCTCGAAGAACGGGAGATCCGTGCAAACGGTCTCCACCGTTACGTTCAGCGTAGGGTCTCTCTAAAGATGTTTCAGGTTCTAAGCAATAGCTGAAGAGACTTCCTCTTGTTTTACGCTTGGGTTCTACTCGGATGGGTTCTAGCGGAGGAGTATTCTCAAGAATACGGTTTAGGAGAGCTTCTCCTTCCGTAGTGGTTTTATGTGAAAACGACCCTCCGCAAAATAAATCAAGCAGCGGGGCGTCGTCCAATCCTAGCGAAATGCTTTGTAGCGGCCGTGGGTTTGGTATGGACGTCCGCAGGCCGGATCGTGTAAGCGTGGTAAACCGGTCCCGTGCTGCACCTAAGGTTTCACCCTCTATTTGTCGGAAGTTGAGTATCTCTTGTCGCAGGGGCGCGATTCTCGATATCGGGTAGAACGCTACACGAGAATGCTGCCCGGCAGATTCTTCCCATTCTCCGTTTACCAACCCTACGCTATGGGCGCACCATTGAGTCGCCCCTATCGGTGAAGAGAGAACGGAAACAACTTCCACCTCAACGTGTCATGTGTCATGCACGCAATTGTCGGGCGACCCACGGAGCTGCTCAAACTCCGTAAATGATGATAGGGGTTTTCATATTCCGAGCACGAAAAGGCTGGGCCCCTGAAACCATGGCTATAAAGCCGTATGAGCTCATACTTTAAGCCGTGATTGGCTTCGGTTGGCGTGGTTCTACGAGCTCGCCCTTGGGAGCGTTGCGGGATTTGGATGGTAGGTTGCTCCATGGGTAATTGGGAACTCTTTTGGTATTTTTATTTAAAGGATACTACCAAATCCGCGAGGTTGACTTGGTTCAATATATAACTACGACAACCGTCCCGACACGCGCCATAAATGCTTGTTGGTGTTTCTTAACGCACACGTATAAATCGCAAGCCGCATCGGAAATACCGTTGTAGCACTTCACCCGGTGGTAAAGGTGGTATCGTATTTTCCACAGGGACGGTCGCGGCTGGCTTTTCAGGTTTATGCCAACCTAAGGCAAGGGTTTGTTTTCTAAGAGTAGCAAGGTATCTATACGCCTAAGTTTTCCGTGCGCGATTCCTAAAGTTCATTGTTCTACTCGCCGGGCACCGCCCACGCCCAAAGGATGTTGTCCGCAATTAGCTCTACGACGCAAAATTTAACGTGGGGGATTTCAAGGGGCGGACAAGGCTGTCACAACCAAGCCGCCTACCCCCTCAACCGTGGGATGCACCGCAAAAGGTAGGTGAATGCTAGTCCAAACACCACGTTTGCACTATTGGTCCGCAGCTTCTTGATGTTGGCCAAGGTTCCCCGATCAAAGAGTCCCTCCACCAAGAACTAACGTAAAACGATCTACCAATCTCGCAAGTCTACAACAGCTAAGAAATGTACGATGGAAATTAAATAGCTGCAAGATAATCACAAAAGTCGCTTACCAAAGTGTAAGTAGTTTGCAGAGGTACAAGCCGGTGTACCGACAAGTCCGCAAGACTCCTCCTCCTAGGAACAAATGAACACCGAGGGGCTTAACCGACAACTCGTGTAGAAAGAACCAAGCTTCTTTCTAGCCTTTCCCTCTCTCACTCTCTAGGATGGGGAGATAGAATAGAAGAAGTAGAAGAAGAAGAAGATCTAATTCTACTCTCTTGCATAAGTGGACTTGGTTTCTCCTTGTAAAATGTGTTGTTCTTTGAGAGGGAGAGAGGGGGGTCTACTTATACATAAGGGGAGGGACCTAAGTGCTAAAACCACCCAAACCGACCTAGGAAAACCTTCCATGTATGACAAACCCGACTATCCCACATCGGTTTCACCCGCTTTGAAGGTAACAAACCGCCGCCCAAGATGGGCGCGAACCGCCTTGGCGAGTGCGGCCGCGCATCATTGGGTGCGCTTTTCCCCCGCCAGGTCGGCCGCCCGAGCTTTGGCGGTGGGGCTTCCTTGCTCAAAAGTTGTGTGGTGCAATCGCTACCGCCTAGTTTCGGCGTTTTGTTGCGGTTCTTTTGGGCTTGCCATTTGCTCCTTTGGGCCTTTTTCTATTTATTGATTTTATTTCTTTTTCCTTGTCTTTTTGGCCCAAAGTGATCATCCATGAGTTTGTACCGTAAGTCCAAATAAACACCAAAACTTTGGAATATGTTAGTTGAAAAATCCTATTTCTAGGTAGTTTTAGTGTTGAGTTGACGGTATTTAAATTGTCGTTGGTTACCGTCAACAACGATCGTACGCACGTACAAGGAAGTGTTGGAGATGAGCGTTTGCGCCCTCGCTTGGCGATCCAAAGAATGGACTGGCCTCGCACCATGGTGATCAGCCCAAAGACTGGCTTCGAAGTTTTTGTTCGTCACATTCACCGACGGCCCGGGGCACGCGTTGGTGACAAAGCAGGAGTTGAGAAATCGCTAAAAAACCACGGGCCATAGCTTGCGGTTCGGTTGATGCAGGATGTCGGCCTCGACCGGTCGGGTTTCGGTTGAAGAAGAAGTGGCACGCAGACCGGCTCTTCCTTAGGAGTGCCTCCGATCGAGGTGAAGTTTTCCTACAGAGGAAACCCGACATACACTATCTTGTTTTCATCCACAACAGAGAAAACATAAAAGATTAGCCCTGTATGAGCAAATGGCATCCACGCACACAAGTTCATATTCATAGCCGCTATTTATTTATTTTTACTTTTTTTTTCACAATGCCTTCCCCTAGAACGGCGCCGTAAATGCTTGTTGGCATTTCTAACGCAATTAAAGGAAACAGTATTAAAACCCATCCCAATAAAAGCGTCGAGAAATGCACCGCCGACATTCCCAAGTAAACCACCATGTCGGTGATCCGAAATGAGATCATCAACGGGATAGATCTTGTCATTGTAGATATTCATCCGCAGTTTAGCGCACGGATCTATCGTTGTAGCATTTCACCCTGAAGTATTCGTGGTATCGCTATTTATATTTTCCCAAAGGAAGGCATGTGATTAATAAATTAGCATGGCATCCGAATAGAGGAACATGTGTTTGCTTAGACCAAATTACTCATAACAGGGGTAAGTGATATGGTTCATAGATAGTGTGACACACACTTGGAAATCCACCAAAAAAAAGGATAAAGAAAATAGATAAAGAATAAATGAATAACCTAATGGAGTAGATCTAATGCATCTAGTCATGGCCATACAAATGAATAGTTAGGATCATATGCAAACCGATCTAAGCGTTGTTAGGTCTAGGATAACAAGGAGACTTCCGTTACCATAGGGCCCGATAGGAAGCATTTACGAACTCCTACAAAGACAGCGGCGAGCGTGGGGGGATTTCAAAGGATTAAGTCAAGGCTTGTCACGACCAAGCCGCCTACCCCTCAACCGTGGCGTGCACTCATATTCGCAGTGTCATAATACCCGGGCACCATGCCCGCATACTAGAGCACTACTCTTGTCCCCCAGGGGTCCCCACTCGTCGAATGGATCTGGACTAGAACAAGAGCAAAACCCGAAGGAACAACGAACCGTTATCCCACCTCTAATCAAGTTAGGCATATGATGATCGTTAAAGAACTATAATGAACATGTCAAGATCATGATATGTAAACTATATTCTAGTTCATATACCAACACAAGAACATGAACAAAACTATACTCTAGTTCATAAGTTAGGCCAAGAATATAAATATAGGACTTGCAAATAGAAGAATGCTCCATAGAGAAGATGTATTACCAAAGCTCTTTCTTCTAGGAGACAAGCCCTCCTTGTAGCTCTTCTACTCCAAGTGTATTCTAAGAAAGAATAAAGAAGAAGAAAGAAGAAGAAGGAAGAAGTAGAAGAAGAGAGAGAGGTAGAGGTGGTAGAGAGAGAGGTATTGCTGGTTTGCTGGACTCCAAATGGTGTGTGTTGAGAGAGGGAGAGAGGGGGTCTATTTATACACTTGGAGGAGGGGCCTAAGTGCTAATTTACACCCAAACCGACCTGGTAAACCTTCCTTGTATACGCAAAACCGACCATCCTGTATGGGAAACCAAGTTTGAAGGTGCACGAACCGGCTTCCCCGGTGTCGGGCCCCAAACCGGGGGAGGGTGGCACCTTTGGGTGCGCTACAAGACCCGGGGCGGGTTCGCCCGGGTCTTGGTGGGGTGTCGTCTTTCGCCCTCGGGAAGTTGTGGGCGGGCTGCGCCGCCCGTGATTTGATGTTTTGGGTCGATTTGCTCTTTGGGCTTGATTTTGCAATAGTGCGCTTTCCCGAAGGCGTGCATTTTGGTCGATTTTCCACTTGCTTTTTTTTTAAATCTGCAAAATAAAATACAATACACTACAAGTGGAATTTATTAGTGATAAATGCATATGAACATTAAAAGGTTTAATTTTACTCCCTTTATGGTAGTAAGTTGACGGAAAAAATATAGCATTATTTACCGTCAACACACCAAGCAATGGACATCTTGATCTTGATGAGAAGGGTCCAGCCGGGGAGACAAAGGTATATCGTTCCATGATCGGCTCCCTCCTCTATCTTTGTGCATCTAGGCGAGATATTATGCTTAGTGTGTGCATGTGTGCTAGATTTCAAGCAAACCCAAAGGAATGTCACTATGTGGCAAGAAAGAGAATCTTGAGATATCTAGTACTCACTCCTAACCTTGGCTTGTGGTATCCTAAGGGCTCCAAGTTCAATCTACTTGGCTATTCAGATTCCGACTATGCCGGTTGCAAAGTAGATCGAAAAAGCACTTCGGGGGCGTGTCAATTCCTTGGGCGGTCCTTAGTGTCTTGGAGTTCTAAAAGCAAAATTGTGTAGCCCTATCCACCGCCGAGGCCGAGTATGTTGCGGCCTATGCATGTTGTGCTCAACTACTTCGGATGAAGCAAACCTTAAAAAAGATTTCGATGTCAATACTCAAAAATCCCACTTTTGTGTGACAATGAAAGTGCCATAAAGCTTCTTGAATAATCCCATAGCCCACTCAAGAACAAAGCACATTGATATCCGTCATCACTTTTTTTGAGACCACGAGCTAAAAGGAGATATCGCACTGCCGTCATGTGAGCACCGAAAAACAACTAGCCGATATCTTCACAAAGCCTCTCGATGAGTCAAGGTTTTGCGCCTTGCGTAGTGAACTAAATATACTTGATTTTCGAAATTTGGTTTGAGAGTTAGCACACAATGATTGATTTCTAGTATGTGCAGAAATGTTTTCAAAAAAGTTAAATTTATGTCTTTCAAATCCATTTGTGAAATTTAACTCTATGCTCATGACCATAGTTCTGTGAATGATTGTTCTCGCCATGACATAGGGGAGCACATTGTGCATTTCGAGACGAGAGAGTCGAATTTGTGGCATATAATTCGATCACCGGTTGTAGCCCGCAGTCTTGCCGCTTCTTGCCAAGGTGCCCCCCTGTGTTTTCTCCTCCGAAAACCGCCCGTGACTCAACCTGTTACCGTGGGCCCGCTTTTTCTTTCCTTTTTCTCTGGCCCACGCGCTTCTCTCTCTTTCTCCTCCATTCTTCCACCCGCGCGCCCCTCTCTTCTACCTCGCCGCAAGACGCACGGAGGGAACGCCGTCGCCAAGGCCGCCACCCGGCAGTGCAGCGCCCGATCACAAGATATTCAAGGCTTAGCGGGTGGCACGGGTGCCGCGGCCAGCGCCCTTCTTCCCTTTCCTCTCCAATCCGCGATTCAAGCAAGGTACAAACCCTAGCCATGGTGACTTTCACTGATCTATGCAATGTGATGCTTTTGGAACATGATTCAAGTTGATCTCTATTGCCTAGTGTCTCTAGAAGTGATATTTAGGGTTGATTGAATTGATTTGGGGATCCATGATTTCGAGGAGAAAGGGGGAGGTGCTGTCAAAATTTGCACCTAAAAAGAGTAAACACTCTTGACCGATTCAAGCGAGCTTTACCACTTCTCTCTTGTAAAACATGGATCGTCAAGTGAATAAAGTTCTAAATATCACTTCTTGAAATTAACTAGCAATATTTATGGAAAATCATGGGCAAATACATCATTTCTAATCGACAGCTTGCTCGAGATTGTGACAACGAGACAATGTATATGACTAGTGAAGTTAGATAATGCAAGAAATTGGAACTTGATTCTCTGTCAAAGCAAATGCCTTGGGTGCTGTTAGCATGATCTTCGGCGTCTTGCCGCACCTGGTTTGCGGTGACAAAGGTGAATCAAAGCTCAACTTCTTTCATTATCTAAAGTCACCAGCCATGTATATTAATTGAAGTCATTACTGTTTACTCACAGCAACTTATCTCTATGCATAGATGGAGCATGGCCGTGACACTCGTGGGAAGAGGAAGGCTGTGGAGGAGAGACGCACTCGCCTGCCCGTAGAGGCAGAGGAGATCACAAGAGCTCCAAAGAGCGTGCAGCCATCGCGCAGAGAAAGTGTGGAACAATCAAAGCCACACTATTGTGATTGAAGGATCGCAGGGGCACTCCGCACCTCACCGAGTTCAACAAAGATTATATGCAGGAGGTTGAGGGTGAGTTTGTCATGAGAAGGCCTGAGGATCAGTATGTTCATCCTGTGGTTAATTACAGCAGCAGTGAGAAGGAAGTGACTGCACAAAGGAGGAAAAACCCCTATGAGTATCCTAAGCAGAGGGGAGTTGATCCTAGGTTCTGGAATGAGTTTCACTCGCATTTCTTTTACCTCACGACCATCTTCAACTATCCAAAGAACAAGATCATTCGATGCAAAGATGTGGATTTTGAAGCTATGGCAGCCAAGAATGAGATTTCCTTCAATGCAGCAATTGAGGCTTGCAGCACCTTTGATCTCACTGATATCATGTCATTCTCCTATGACTGAAGCAGGAGTTGCTCACCAATTCCATGCCACATACTTCTTGGACCAGGACAATGATGTGATGCATTGGATGACTGACAAGACTCACTACAAGATTGGGTTCGAGCACTTCGCCGATCCTTGGGTTTGGTGAGGTTCATAGGACTTTTGACAAGATCCATGCAAACCAGCCCCTGGAGATATCTCGAGATGGTTGGACTATGGAGGCATAAGAACAACACTTCTTTCAGCAGGAGTGGACTGAAGAACAAATACTATGTGCTGAACAATTTGATCCGAGCTACCATTGACCCAAAGGATGGGGCAGCTTCAGATGTCAATGCATACACTAGGAATGTGCTTGAGAAGATACACTCTGGCAGGAGGTTCAATGTTCTAGGTTCATGTGGATGCAAAATTGTTCATTGCCATGAACAATGGTAGGAGGCATCCGCCTTATGCTCCCTATCCGATGTTCATGATTGAGAGGGTTACAGGGAAGATTATTTTCCCAAGGATAAGCATCATACCAGGTACAACATCGAGAAGGCAATGCCAAATGTAGCTAGGAAGGAGGCAGAGGTTACTAGAGAGACAATGGGAGGCTCTTCCAGAGGTAGAGAGGACTTGCTCGGAGCTTCCCACCACAGGTCTCATCACAAGAGCAAAGGGCTTCAAGAGCAAGATAAAAGGCATGATGAAGGCCATTTTTGGACACCGCTCCTATGCTTCTCAGATGGCCTATGACACCAGGATGGAGGTGCGAGAGACACTCCGTGCCACTCGTGAGCGTGAGGGTTTACCACCCTTACCACCAGTCGTGCCTCCACCTCAGCTCGGCGTCGCGCAGCCTTTCCGGTGGCAGCCAACGAGGTGGTGCCTCGAAGGACCTTTCCAGCTGGTGGGATCAGGGGATAGGAGGCTTTCGGCCAGGCCCGGTACCACCAAGAGCGGCGATACCAACGGCAGCGGCCAGCGGCACCGGGAGCCTCACCGACCGCACCCTCGTCGTTCCACCGGTCCCACTTTCGGTTTTTGCCACCACTCACCGTGCAGGACGGGCTGTCATAGAGTCTGATGAGGAAGAGTCTGCTGCTCAGAGGGACACTCCAGTTGACGATATTGACTGGGACAGGATTCAGCAGGACTCAGATGAGGAGTGAGCCACCACTCTCTTCTCTTCTCCGCTTTTTGGAATTTGATGCCAAAGGGGAGAAAATTAGAGGGGTCAAAATCTTTTTGACTTTTCGTCATTTGCATCACCGATGGAGATAGAGCCTTCCTGCAGATCCTATGAGAGTCGTGTTAGAGTTTCTGTTAGTTTGTGAGGTTGAGAGACCGAAAAACTATTTTATGTAATAAGTGCCACTTATTTGACTCGTTCTGTATCGGATCTGTACCTGTGTTTATTTGGTTTGCTTAGCATGTCAGGTTATGCCAGTTTATTGCTTTATATAATCTTATCTCGTGTGTGAAAATTTCATGTTGATCATTTGGACAAGCTAGCCGTCGCCAAGAAGCCGTGCTCATGCGCAGCGATGGCGCTATTGCATCTGTCTTGATCCGATTTTGTGTGTCTTGAACTGTCATATTGCATTTCTCTGCACGATTATTCCTATGACACATGTGTTTGCACACCCACAGAAGACATGGATGTAGGGGGAGGTCCCCAAATCACACCTAATATGTGGATCTTGACCTCTCATGTCAATTTTGGAATTCAAATCCAATTCACATATTTAGGGGAGGCTCCTACATCCATATCTTGAAAAGTCTCAGTTTATTTAACATCATTTGTAAGCTCTAATTGGGTTGTCATCAATCATCAAAAAGGGGAGATTGTAAGTGCAATCAAGCCCTATGTGGGTTTTGGCATTGATGACCACCGAATTAGGGATCTAATGAGATTCTTCAAGATGACATGCAGGGAAGCAAATTAAAAGTGATGACGCATGTGGTTGGAAGCTTTTGTGTTGGACTATGGAGGTCCCCCCAACTCAACAAGGCCTACTTATTTTCTTTTTGAATATTGAGTTTAGGAAAAGCCGCACTATTAAGAGGGATCCTAGCACATCAGTCAAGCGGCTTGAATCAAATGCTCATATCCTACCAACCTACTCACCACCTAGCCACGTAACTCACATACAAATCAACTTCTTCGACAGTTAGGCGGGGCGCCAAGAAGATGTGCAGCGGTGTGTGGCGCCGAGAAGCCGGCCTCATTCCGACCGTTGCGCAGAGAGGTATAAATACCATTCTGCCCTTCACAACGGTCACTTTGCTTCTTCTCAATCGTTCACTTTCGAAGCATGCAGGACACGAGCTCTTTCTCTAGCTCCTCCATTGCTCCACCTTCACTCCCCAAGCAAGATTTCGAATCCAACCACCAAATCTTGAGGGACTTGAGGGAAGAGTGCAATTGGAGACCGGATCTACACGTTCCCCATCTTGAAAGAGCATTTGGTTCACGCGTTTGGCCGGGCGTTCTAGGGTTTGTTTCTCTTGGAGCTTGCTCCTAGCCTGCTAGGCATCGCCCTAGAGAAAGCCAACGTGTGTGGCTGCCTAGGGAGGTTTGTAATCTCGTTCTACATCAAGAAAATCACCCCCACATCTCTAGGGTTTTGCTCCCTAGACTTGTGAACGAGGGAAAGGGCAAGCCGGTGGGCAAGCCTAGCCTTGTGTGACAACCTCAACAACGTGGGCGTAACCCGGCCTTGGTGGCGGCGGTGAACCACGGGTCAAATCTCGTCAACTTGTCTCCTTTATTTTCTTGCTCTCTCTCGTTTTAGGGGTTGAGCCCCTTTGTGGTGAAAAGTGCCTTTGTAGGTTGTGTCCAGGTAGAGTCGCTTACTTTGCGGGTTGTACCGCCAGGAGAAAAGGGCCCGAGCTCGTTCCACTTACGTCTCCTCCGGTTTGAGCACTTGCTTTTTTACCAAAGCGCGGTCTGCCGCTGATCAGTAGCCTAAGCGATTCGCCGCTACGCCCGACATCTGCTCGAGTTGAATTTTTGCAGGGTGTTTTAACAGGTCACGCCTATTCACCCCCCCTCTAGGCGTCCAGAGATCCTACAGTTCCGTTGCCGAGTGGGCCCCACCTTGGGACCCTGCTGGAGCGTCGCCGAAGGCTCGTTATAAATAGCGAGACGAGGACGGGCAACCCACCTTTATTGCTTTCCCCTTCCTCCCGAGAAAAGGCGGTCGCACGGCCCCCTCATCCCTCCTAGATCCGATCCTTCTTTTTCCCCTTTTCTCGTCGCCTTTAGAAGAGCGAGATGGGATAGTGGTTTCCAACAACGGCGACCGACACGGTCTTGGAGAGGGCGTCGTCTGCGAAGGGGCTCCCTCTCCGGGCGGCGGCGAGGAGTGGATCATCCCGCCTTCCGTCGACGCCGACCCCGGAGCAGCCGGAGGGTACGTGGGTGTCATTCGCCGCGTTCCATACCCGGGCTTTGCCGCTCCTCGGTGTGACTTCCTTCTGACCTGATGGTGAATCGGGGCGCCGAGCTCCGGATCTCATGCCAACGGCCTCGCCCTCGTCGCCGCCTTCGTTGCGGTGTGTGAGGGTTGGTTGGGGTCCCTCCTCACTTTGATCTTTTTTTCGCTTCTTCCTAAGATCCAATACGCCCCCGCGGGAGACGACGGGATCCCCGCCCGCCGGCCCGGTGGGCGTCCAATTGCGGGCGGAAGGTGAGGAAATTGTTCCCCGCGGTCGGCTCCCGACGCCAACACCGGTGGTGCGGGCGATCGGTTCTATTCGAGGCGACCTGTAGTCCTCCGCCCGGTTCCACGGGAAGACGCGTTAGGGGGGAGCCCGAGGTGGCGTCGCGATGCCGCCGCTGCAGGCGATGCCCGACGTCAGGCGCCGCGCGAAGATGAAGGCCCTCTCACCGAGGCGGGCTGACCATCGAAGCGCCATCGGGCATGGCTCGGCGCCGCGGTCATCCCATTGCGCCACCACCGAGCTCGGGCTTTGGGAGATGACGCCGACAGCAGCTCGCTTTCCGGCACGCGACAGCTCGCGTTGAGCTCTGCCGACGCCGTGGTACATCGCGGCATTATGATGAGGGCCCGACCGCTACCCACGTCCCCACACCTTCCCTCGACGCCGGCGAGCCCGTGGCGCTTTTGCTCGCCATCGCCGCTCGCAGAGCTCAGCTCGGGCCCGCTAGTTCTAATGCCCGCGTCGCTTCAGGTTGGTGCGCTACGCCGCCGCTATCTCATCCACCCCGCCTAGCGAGAATGCGCGGTGGACGGCGCCGAAGTTCGCGTGATCCGTCGCGAGCGGGGCCGGCGACTCGCCGCAGACGAGGAAGATCGCGATCGGCACACACATCCGATACCCTCGCACGATGTGCTGTTGGCAGCAGGTCCCGCGGACGGTGAGGACGCGGCCTCCTCCGGCCGGGCGTCGCCGCTGAGGTCCCGCCGATACCGGAGCCATCAACGCGCGCCGGGCGCCGTTGGAGGCCCCACTCGACCACGGGCGGCGCGGGAGCGACTTCCGGGTGCCCTCCGTCGCTACCGCTTCCTCGTACGCTGGGCGTCGTATCTCGCTTGCCCCGCGCTGCCACGGCGCGCCAGAGGCCAAGAAGAGGAAAAGGAGGATGGCACCAACGCGAGTCTCGTTTCAGATAGTCGCGGTTGAGGTCGCTTGTCTTCTGTCTTCCCACTGACCTTGACCGTTTTTCTGGTACAGGGTGGCCACCCTTCCCGAACGGCGCCGAGGGTCGGCGAGACGCAGCCCTCGGTGATGGGAACGGTGCCTGAGGAGGAGGCCGCCAGCGGCGGCCTACGAGGCGAAGTTCGACCGCTGAGGCGCTGCGCTCGACGGCGGCGTGTCCTCCGCTCGGTGCCGATGGTGAGCCGGCGGCGACGCCATCGGACCCGGTGACCATCGCGGGCGATCCGCGATTGCGCGCCGATCTCGGCAGTGCGACATTTACGATGCCGCGTCGGCCTACGACAGCTCATCGGCTCGCCCCATTTTCGTGGGCGCTCTTTCCCGCCCCGCTGTGGCGGGGTCTCGCTTCTACGAATCGGGCCGAACGAATGGCGCGCCTTTGCGGCAGAGGTGTCCGCTTCAAGGGCGAGCTTGATGGTCGGCCTCCGCACTGGCTCAAGGCGAGGTGCTTGTCGAGGCTGCCGACGAAGCGGCGGACGAACCGGGCCGCCGAGCTCAACGACAGGAGGGATCCCCCCGCCGCCTGTGTCGCCGACGCGCTCTTTCTCGCCTCTCCTCTCTCGTGGCCCGACAACGCAGATTGACGGGCGCCGAGGTCATCGACCGATGCCATCGGGCCCAAGGCGAGGATTCCTCCCCTGCAGGGTCGACCCCGAGTCGCCCATAGCGCTAGGGTGGTCCGATCGGGCTCGCCCCTCGAGCACCCGAGGAGCTCGAGTGTCGGGGTCGCCGAGCGGAGTCTTCCCCTTCCGAGGAGTATCCGATATCCCCGGCAGGAATTTTGCCGCGGGTAGACCCGAGGGAGCCTCCTCCGATGGCGGAGAGCGACGACGAGGTCCCGTAATTTATATGCTTCGCCCCGGCCGCGGTTCTCGACCGAGCCGCCAAGGTGTGAGCGTGATGATCGGATCCCGGGCTTCGCCCAGTTTTGCGAGCTGAAATTTACCGGGGTCTTCGCTTTTTCTTCGCGGTAAGCGCCAAGGAGGCGACGAAAAAGGGTATAATTGGGTGGCGCCGCAAAGATCTATATGTGGACGAGCTCTTCGAAGGTCGTGGTCCCGCCTGATGCAGATGAATTTTGGGCTCAGGCAGGTCCACTCCTACCACCACACCGCCCGCAGGAGATGCAGAGAGACCGGCAGTACATCGCCAACCGGGGCTTGTCGTGAGAAGGTGGAGAAGGAGGTGGCCGATTATGTGGTACAAATCGGCGAGCAAAGCACGGGCGCGAGCTCATTGAGACGAAGGAGGAGGTCGTCCGAACCAAGATGGAGCTCGCCGAGAGTGAGACCAAGCGCTGCAGCTCGGGTCCCGTGCTCGAGGGTTCGTGAGGAGAAGGCGGCTGTGATGGAGGAACTCGAGGCTCTGAAGAAGAGGCTCGAGAGCCGACGCCGAGCTCGCCAGTAAGTTTGTTCCGCCCTTCGTTGGCCTTTCTCTTACTTGTTCGTAAGGCTAATCGACCTCGTCGGCGAGGTTTCAGCTTACGATCACAACTTCGCCGAGCTGGAATGCTTATATCGCGCTTCGGAAGCGGTCAACGCCCGTGTTATCGCCAAGAACGAGTTGTTCTGGGATAGCCACGAGGAGTTGTACCATGCGTTGTGGTGTAAGCGCGCGGATTCTTTGCTTGTCTTTTTCGCCCCGAAGTTACTCGTATTCGAGCTCGAGCTCATGTTTTGCAGCCGAGAAGGAGGAGAAGGCCAAGCTGGACCGCGAGCCGGATGGACAAGGACGGAGCCGCGATCGTCCGAGGCTGCCTTGAAGCAAAAGTGCTCGAGCCGCTAATCAAAGAGGACGACCAAGAAGCTTTACGTCGCACTTCGGGGCCGCCGGCCGATTTGATGGACGGTTAGACGCCCGCCACCGCCTCCGTAGAACCGGGTTTCTAATGCCGAGAGAAGAGGGCTAAGGATGCGGAGGTCGAGGCGAAGCGACTACGCTTTGATCCGATGTCGCCCTGACTCGCCTGAAAGCTCTGACATCGGAGTACTTCAGAGCGGATTCCTTTGTCCACCCGCGTGCGGAGAACGCTCGGGCCAGGTCGCGGCACGGCGTGAGCTATCATCGCCACTACCCGGCTCGACATCCCTGATGAAGAAGGGGTGGCCCCCGACGCAGTGACGATGCGAGGTGGACCGAAAGCCGCCGCCATGGATGCAGCGAGGAGCTGGCAAGGAGCCTTCGAGACCTCGCCGGCCGAAGAGGTTGGGACTTCGAGGCTTCGATGTCCAAGAGCCCGGGCCCGCCGAAGAGGAAGTCCCTCACCCGAGGAGGTCGTTGCTCGATGAAGGAGCCTCACTGGCCGAGGAGCCGCCGCAATCTCCTGCACAAGAGTAGGCGTAGGTGTCCGAGGCCGAGCCTCTTTGTAAAAAATATTTGAAAAGGCCTCGGTGTCGAGGCGATTATATATATATATATAGCTCGTGCTGAGCGGCCACGCATCGCATCTCTTGTTTTTTTATCACATTATTTGCTTAATTGTCCTCGTTTCAAGTCGTGTCTTCGAAGGAACGGCCGGGCGGCCCCTTTCTCATTGGCCGCGGGGGTGTGTGAGTTCGCTCGGTGGTCCCGCCTTTGTTCGATCGAAGTCGGCTTGTGACTTAGACGATTTAAGGCCGTCGGTGATTCTTAACTAAGAGTTTATGGGTCGGTCCGACTTCGATCGATCTCGGTGAATGTGAGTTCGTTCTTAGTCCCTAGAGCTCGAGGTCGGTGAGATTGTGCGAAAAAACGGTATGTGAAAACGTGGGGTGTGCGCCCTAGCCCTTGTAGCCCTGAGCAAGGGCCGGCCTCGCTACGGAGGGAGGTCGGTCGTTGCTCAGTAAACTAGAAATGGAAAACGAGCTCGAGTGCTTGCACAATCATGTCACATCGGGTCGGTGGATTTCCATTAAAAGTTTTGCGGCTACGAGGTGTTCAAAGTGCTCTCAAGGGTAAGAAGTGACGTAGCCGCTCGATGTCCCAATGTCGCTCGGGGACGCCGCCCTTGTAAGTCTTTTGATCTTTTGTGCGCCCGCCCTTCGAAGTTCGCTTGCGGTCCTTCGCTTTAGTGCTTCTTTGGGCGAGGTTCCCGAAGGTTGGGGCGAGGAGAAAAGTAGTAGTTCGAGACCGAGTCCCTTGGGAAAGGGTCCTTGAGCTCGTGTTTTTAGTTGAAACCCGCAGAACGGTGAAAAGCCGCCCCCCCCCTTTTGTTTAAAGGAACTCGCCCCGCCGAGCGGTTCTGGTCAAGCCCGGGTGAACCATTGGCCCTTTTTCCCGAAGCCGCTGGGCGTTGGAATTCGGACGACCACGGAAAAACCCTTGACCTCGAGCACGAGCTCGAGCTCATTTAAGCGTAAGCGGGGTTTCGATTCGTTGGTTTATTCATTTTTAGCTAGGAGCTCAAGGTCATCATTAGATGTAAGAAGCGACCCGCCGCCTCAAGGGTGTTGGACTCGGGGTCCTCGAAGGCGCTTTCGAGGTTCAACCGCCCTTGAGCTTGGGATTCGACTTAAACTTTCACGTTAGATAACTTAAGATCATAGCTAATCACGGGTTACACATATTAATTCTTGGAGGAGCATCTAGGTAGATAGGAGGGACAACAAGACTACGGGTACAGGGCACTATGAACAAAGTTTACCGCTCAGAGATCCTAAGGGTAGTTGACATAGTCAAGTTGCTGCGTGTCGATCTCGCCGCTCCCCTTTGTTCGCCTTCCCTGTCGCCGCAGCCCCGAGCTTAGTTGAGGCGAGGTCGGGTGGTCGAGCTCGTGGATCGCCGCGCGAGTCCCGCCGCCCTTCCGTTGACCCCTAGTCGATGTTGAGGCGGCCGAGCGGAGCGCGCCCACACGCCTTCTCCTCCAAGCCGGGCCGGCCGGGCCGGGACCGAGATGATCCGGGGCGCTGGGTCCGCCGCTCTCTCGCCGGGGAGTAGAGATCCTCTCAGCGATCTCTTCCTTTGCCTCAGCGACCGGGATGGCGGGGCGTGCACGATGAGTGGCGGCGGGTCCGCTCCTCGCGGAGTGTGAGCCGGCAGTTCGCTCCCAGACGCACACCGGGACGGTGGCGCAGTCCATGCTCTCGCGAGCTGCATGGTCGCGTGGGACTTTATTACGATGGATGAGCCCGAGGCGGCACATATGGCCTCACAGGTTGATGAGGCCGCACATGTCCGGTCGTCGGACGGGCGTCCGATCTTTGAGCTTCGGCTTCGACGAGGGACCTCGAGGTCGCTGTGCGGCCACCGCGCCCGCTCGACCGGAGGGGCGACGTGGGCGTGTTACCCACCGGCCGTGGTGGCACGGGCCGACGTGGCGCCCGGCGAGAGGGACGCCGCTTCCTCTCTCGCTTCCGCGACGTATGCCGAGGAGCGGATGGCGAAGCGTGTCGGGGTTACGCCGTGCCCGCGTACGGTAGTTCGCGACAATCCAGTGCCCACGAAGACGAGGGGGCGCGGGGACCTGTAGGGGTGGAGGCGTCCTCCCTCGCCCCCAAAACCGTGGTGAGGCACCGTGGAGCGGAGGCTAAGAATGGGGCCAAAGTAGCCCTCCCTCCGCGGGTGGCTGAAGTCGCCGGGGATGACGGAACGTCGACGGGACTCGGCGGGCGCCGGAGCTGACGCCGGCCGGCGTCCCGCATATACGGGCGCCCCGTATAGGTGCTGTTCCACCGGGCGGAGGAGGGTCATGTCAGAATTTCACCGTGGCCGTGAACTCGTGAGAACCGAATCGAGAGGATCATGGCCGCCGGAAGCGAGGCGGCGGGAAGAGCCATCGAAGGCGGTGGGATCACATAGCGCTCCCCCCTACTGGCGCCCCAACCGGCCGTGCCTAGAATCAGCGTGACCCTTTGTCACAAGAATCGTTTGGCTTGTGTGTGCAACGATGGCTAAGCTCAAGGGACACGGACGCAAAGGTTTATACTGGTTTGGGGCGTTAACGAGCTCCCTAGTCCGTGTGTTCTCACTAAGTCCGAGCTCAAAGACTCGTGTAATGAGGGGTTTACAAGTCGGGTCGAGAGGGAGAGGATCCCATGTCTCTTTGATTGAGGCGAATGCCAATATCCGAGTATGCGTGGAGCTATGACGCTGCGAAGGTCGCCCCCGATCGATGGCGTGTCCCCTTTTATAGTCGCAAGGGGGATACGGGGGATACCATTGAAGCCGAGGACTTGATGCGGAAAGGGATAGGATCGCTTGGGGTGAGATCGTAAAAAAACACGAGGGACGTCGAGCTCATTACGCGTGCCTCATCGAGCTCTTGTCTTCGAAGAGCTCGGGCTTGTTGATGCCACGGGGCCCCGACGTAGGGTTCGATCATTGCCGCATACGGGATTCCGCAACGATCGTCGATACGCCCATCCTTGGTCGGAGTCGGAATGGGTAGTTGTCTTGTCGGTCGCGAGGTTGACGCCGATCGTGTTGTCTCGTCGGAGTGGTTGGGCAATCGCTAAAGCCGCAGGGCATCCAATGTTGAAGAAACGAGCTTGCCGTCGCCGGAAAGAGTTCGCTCGACTTCGAGAGAGCTCGCCGTCACCATTGGCCTTTGCCGCACGCGGGATTCACGGGATGGACGGGCGGTCAACGCACCCCTTCCGCCGGAGAGTAGGAACTTGTCTCGCCAAGACGCCAAAGGCCCCGCATCCGAGGAGGTGGCATGATGTCGCCTGCATCGAGTTCGCATTTAGGAGGTGATGATTGCGCTAATTGTAGAGGACGGCGGGTCGGATCCATCGCTCACACCGCCACCGCGGCCCGGGCATGGTCACAAAGTGCTCGCCGTGAGTGGTTGGCCTAACCTGTACCCCCGACGCCCTTTCGCTAAAGATTCGCGATGGCACTCGGTCGGGGGAGCTCGCTCGAGGGGCGGAGAGTCGCCTTTACCGATGAGCCCTGTCCCGGCGAGCTCGAGCTCTCCCGTGCCGGGGCCAGAGGGGCTTAACGAAGCCGTGGGTGTGCTTTATTTGTCGCGGAGCGTAGCTCGTTCGAGTCGAGACGTGTTTCACCTTTGTGGAGGTCGTTTGTGGGAGGCCCGCATGGTCGCGTTTGGTTTTGTTTCGATTTAAGCGTCGTATTTAGGGCGTTCTAAATATCGATCCCCCACACTTGGTATTGCCGGATTGTGAATTATTGTGGAACTGACAACCCCTAAATCTTACTGCAGGTGACAGCAACTATATATTTTGGCGACATATCATATGCAAACCAACATTTTCATGAAAACACATTGCAAACCACGGCAAAAAAAAAAAAAAATCTAAATTCACTAAAAAATTACACATGTAGATAATGATACACAATCTTGCAAAATGTCTTGTTCAAATTTGACTTCATTGGTGAGATATAAAAATAACAAATTTCAAGCCAGAAAGTTGTCTAGATGATTTATTAGAAATTTGTTATCTTTATGTCTCACAAACGAAGTCGAAGTTTGGACATGATATTTAACAAGGCTGTGCATCAGCATATCATATATATATATCGTGAATTTTTTGGTGAATTTAGATGACATTTTTGCCGTGGTTTTGCATGGGTTTTCACAAAATCCTAGTTTGCATAGGATGGACATGATATTTAACAAAATTGTGCATCAGCATATCATATATATGCGTGAATTTTTTGGTGAATTTAGATAACATTTTTGCTGTGGTTTGCATGGGTTTTTACAAAATCCTAGTTTGCACAGGATATGTTCCCATATATTTTGCTTGTACCCAGCTGCCAACGATGTCCATGTTTATGACTTTATGAGTGTTTGTCATGGACCACCTACAGAAGGAAAACTATTATGTTGTTGAAAGAGGAATTGGTGATCAGAAACAGAGTTTTGGAAAAGCCAAAAACAGAGTTGCCGATCATTTGGGTTGGAAGGGCTGAAAGCTACAAATAAAAGCAGACTTGTATCGATCGAGACCAAAGTCTTGTGTGGACGGAAAATGGGAGCTTAAAAGCAGAGTTGCCGTCATTCGGGTTGGAAGGGCCGAAACCTACAAATGAAGCAGACCTGTATCAATCGAGAAAGTCTTCTGAAGGACTGATATGGTGACAAAAGTAGGGTACATCGATGTTAGCCCCAAAAAGATGTGTTCACACGTCCGTACGAGAGCCTGACAAATTTGCTTTCTGTCCTCTCTCTCTCTCGGTCTTTCCAGCGGCTTTTGCTCTGGTTTGTTAGTTCGAAGTGGCTTCATGAATATGCTTGCATTTTGTCTGGTGGAGCAATAGGCTCCTCTGCAAGCTGCACTGATGCTGATATCAATTGGCTAGTTTTTTTTTCGTCGGAGCCAACCTGGCCTGACGTGGAGCATATACACAACAAGCTGCAAAAATTATGAACGAAAAGCGCATCCTCAAGCTGTCCATGGTGCATTACGATTTACGAAGGAACAGAAGCGAGCAGCAGCTGGACCTCAAGAAAGCAAGCACAGTTGCTACTGCGCTGCTGCACAGAGCTGTGCCTCTGTTGCTGAACAGAGAGAAAGAACACAGGCTATCCACCCTCATCGTTCTTTAAATCTATCCTCTAAAAGGAATATTATGTCTTAGTCAGCAAAATTCTCTCCTCTGTACCACTTTCTCTTGCACCCATCCATCCTCTATATCTCATCCTCTATCCGATTGGACGTAAGGTCTATACTCAATCAAGGATTGAGGACCTAAACTAGTATAAATCACTTGTTAGTTGTGCGCAACTGCCAGGTTCTAACGAATGTCCCGGTAACGGTTCTATAACACTGACACAAACTCACTTTGGATGCACAATCAAGCAAGAGAAAGAGTGAAAGGGAGTGTGCTCAGCTCAATGGGGATGTCAAGGATGTCAAAATGCCAATAGCTATCCCAAAGAGAACATGTTAAGAAGGAAGAGAATGCATTTGGGTGACTACACCTGTCCCCTCTGCAATGTAAAAACTATGAAGAAACCAGATAATTTCCTTTTGTTCTTTGACTACCCCTTTATAGTAGAGATTGATGGGAAAAAATTCCAATCAGTTAGGACCTCAACCTCAGTCCTTAAGATATGATCTTACAAGCTAGAGTAGATTTTAACAATGTCATCTTCAGAGAAATTGTAATCACTGCTTGCTGGATTATTTGGACCACCAGAAATGCAGTCATTTTCGACAATGATCAGGTTCAAATCAATACATGGAAGAGATCCTTCATCAATGAACGTGTGATCCAATTCCAAGCCAATCAAGCAGGCAGCCAATAAATTTTCTTTTTGAACAATATCATTTTAATAAATAGTAGCAAAAGTAAGTGCAGTTACGGAAAATTTGCAAGTATAAATGCTTTTTGGGAAATTGATGCACGGTCCACATGGCACAGACTCTATCTAGAAAGAAAAAAAAAAGAACCCCGAATATAAATTAGTGAGTCAATGCCCACTAGTTCGGTTGAAAACTTAAAATATATGTGTGCACTATTTATATGATAACTTATTTACATGTGTACTGAAACACGTAAATGATAAATCAGACTGGCACAATCTCAAAGTTTTTCAAAGTTCTGAGTAATGTTTATGCTGACGTGAAAGAACAGCTATACCTTCACGTACGTATAAATATACTCCTATTATACAATATAAATAAATCCAGTGGAACGCTGGTTCTATATATATAAAGTTACTATAGGCGACCTGCCGGTGAGTGATACATTATAGATGGATGGACACCGGCCGGCACCAAATCAATCATGCTCAATAAGCACATCTAGCGTGGTAGGCTGGCAGATTCCATGAACTCTTCCTCTAAACTATAACATCGTTGGTTGTGTTCCAGTGGTAAATTGGCTGATCCCTCACCTGGTTCCGTTGCAAACACTTGGCAAACAGCTTCAGCTCTTCGATTTAGCAACACTGCTTCACTTCGCTGCTCATTTTCCTGGTCGTTTTGGCAAAATCTCACCCGTTTCTTTCGTAAAATCTGCAATTCCATCTCCACTTGTTTCATGGTAGGTCTTTCTTCACCACGAAGTTTTAAGCACATCTCTGCAAGAGAGGCAACACTGCTTATCTCCTCCTTGGTTGCTTCCTCGGCAACTTGAGAATCAACTATATCAGTGATTTCTTTTTCTCTCAACGCCTCAAGAAAGTAGTTTGACAAGTTTTGAACCAAGCCTGATTCACTTGTGAAAACTGGCTTCTTTCTAATAAGCACCTCCAGTAGTACCACTCCAAAACTATATACATCACTCTTCTCATTTAGCTGCCTCGTATGGAAATACTCTGGATCTAAGTAACCAAATGTACCCTGTACATTGGTAACAATGTGTTTTGATCAACTGGTACCAATCTTGAAGCGCCGAAGTCTGAAACTTTAGCTGTGTAGTTCCCATCCAAGAGTATATTTGAGGACTTCACGTCACGATGGAAGACTGATATTGAAGCTGCTGAGTGGAGATATGATAGAGCTCCTGCAACTTCTGTGGTAATTCTTATATAATCATCCCAAGACAAAGAAACATCATTTCGTGATTCAGCATGGAGAACTTGAGACAATGATCCAGTCATATACTAGCAATGGAACCTCAGATTCGAGGCAACATCCAAAGAGCTTCACAATGTTTCTGTGATTTATTTCAGAAAGTATTGCAACTTCATTTGATGAATTGCTTGATCTCACGGTACTGAATGACTAGAGACTTCTTTATTGCAACGACACGTTGGTCAGATAAAATGCCTTTATAGACCATGCCATGACCACCATGCCCAATGATACGTGTGGGATCAAAGTTATTTGTTGCCTTTTCTAGCTCGTCTAGGGAGAAAATGTTTGTTTTATCAGGCGATATCAACTGTTCTAGGAGAAGACCTTGGTTTTTGAGGAAGTAATTCTTCCGTAGTTGCTTCTGAACTTTCCATTTCCATCTACGGAAAACAAATAATGCTACAAAGCCCAGGAGTAGGATGCTGAAGCCACCAGAAAGTCCAATAACAATACCTACATAGACATGAACATACTCTGCTTATATAGATTGTACCTTATTTTGCAACATAAGTATTAATAGAAATAATAACAATAATAATATATATGAGCAGAAAATGTTGTTATTTACTAATAACAAAAATAACAATACCTATGAGCAGAACCTGCTGCTTCGTTTTAGTACACTGGTTATTTGTGTGATCATACATCGTCTTTCGAGGGCATTCAGTGCACTTGAAGCTTCCTTCTATATTACTGCACAGCCTGCCCTTACAAATGTCTTGATGAAGACACTCATCAATATCTGTAAACCAGATGTAAGATATAACAGCACACACACACACACACACACATAGAGAGAGAGAGAGAGAGAGAGAGAGAGAGAGATGCTGGGTACCTTGACAACCACTCTGAATGTACGGATTCCCTTGGAAGTCATCTGTGCATTTGCATCGGTATCCAAAATAATAGCGGCCGTCAGATGTGTTCACTTCCACACACCTGCTGTTGATACTCACACAAGCATAACCAGATGTATTCTGTTTAGCTTCATCACAGCTTAGATTAGCAACAACCCATTGCATAGAGCTGCTTGTCAAACCATAACCATAAAAAATATTAAAACCGGGCGCATTCTCTATTTGTTCGGTGTAGTTAAGTATCGCTTCGTTAACTTGGAGACTGGTGATCACCTCCTGAGCTTCAGGCAATCTGAGGACAGCTGATGACGTCGCATTTGAGCAGAAGAGGTGAAAATCTTCCGTAGCGAAGCAACCATCTTCTAAGCCAAATGGGAATGGCACATCGATGTTTCCACAGTGACGGGTACAGTTAGCTCTGTTTCCTTTTGGATTATACCCTAGTATCAGTAAGAAACAATGTTAACCCTGCATTCAAGTTCCAAAGTTCCAAATGAAAAGGTAACCGTGCATAAATCGACTTGTCATTTTGTATGCATTATCATGGCAAACGAATTAATAAGTAAAACATTTGTTCCACTCGTGCTCACTTGCGAAAACTAAAAGTTATAGGAATACAAACAGTTTGAGTAAAATACACTGTTCAGATGCATTACCTGATAACTTTTCTACAATTATCAGAATTGCTTATTAAGTGAACTTTAAAAGTTTTGCATACTAGTCCACCGACCCATGCTCTCGCATAGGCTATAATCTTAATAGAGACATGCATTAGTTACTGTTTATTTTTTTAGATAATGGATAATATTTCATGCCCGGCTTCATCTACCAACAATTAGAATCAGGCCAATTATTACAAAGAAACGAAGGAGAAAAAAACTCTAGTAGCTCTAGATGTCATTCGCGACATTCCGACTTGCTACAAGACTAGAATACACCGCCAAAAGAACAACAACAACGTTAAGAAAATAGGTGGATAACTATGCTAGCACCAACACTAACAAACCAAAGAGGAATCTTTCAAAAGCAATGCCTCCAACAAGAGAATGACATACATAAGAAGATGCCACCGCCGCTCGACTAGGAACCGGTCTTTGGATTGTCACCCCGAAAGATCTCCAAGGCTCCTAGCCCTAGAGAGAAGTGGCGACACCTCCAAAGGTGAGGAAGTAGCACCCACAAAGCGCCGCTGCCACCTAAACACACCCATTGTCCCACTATAATCCATGTCGTTACACCAATGACCAGTGTGGAAGATCGCCACCGAACAATGGAGCTCTTGGGAGGTGCACCACCATCATGTGCGAATACGGCCTCGGTCATAAGAGGCGCCGATGGCTACCGCACATGCGCCGCGCCCCCGTGCGCAACAGCGCCCGAGCCCCCTAGACCTGCCGGGGACCGGATCCATCGTGGTGAAGCCTAGATACGACCATCGATAGAAGCGCATCGAAAGACCACCGCCTGCGCGAGCCATCCACGCCGAAGCTTTAGGTCCCGCTCCACCACACCGCCGGGCCGGGTCTCCTCCACCTTTTGCTCCCTCCACCCGCACCTCCACCTTCTCCACAATTATAGATCCAGCCGTCTTCCCCACCGCGCCACCATCCACGAGCATCCCCGGTGGGTAAAGGTGGAACCCATCACTCCGCTGCCAGCGCGCCAAGGTCACCAAGCACCGCCCCACACAGGGTAACTCACATGTGCACGCACGCCGCAACAACCCCGCAAAGGCGGACTTCGTGCTCATCCCGACCACTGGCCAGGCTGCACAAAGCCACCAATCCTGGACCAGCCACTAGCAAGATCCGGTCTCCGAGCGAGCATATCCGGCCACCATGTTGTGGGACCAAATCCTGATGAGATTCGGACACCAAGCAACCAAATCCGCTCTTGGCGCCACCCGAACCGCCGCCCGGAGTAGAGGGCCGCCACCACAACGAAGAAACTCTGGAGAGGGTTGCCAAAGAGTGAAGGAAACAACTAAAAGCCTCGCTGCCGCCACCCTTGCTCCAGCGACGGCAAGGTGCAGGGAAGGAGGGAGGGAGGCCCCTGACGGCGGGATTGGAGGTTCCGCCCGAGCCGCCCGTGAGGGACGACACGGGGATTAGTTAATGTTTAATATATTAACATGACTTGTATTAAACTATACCTTTTTTCTCTCTGTGTTCATTTTCTAACACAACTAGTGTAATATATACACTGTAGTACCTATCCAGTTATGATAAACTATACCTATTCTATTTGAAACAGAAGAGATCCATTGATGTATTCAGGTGACTAATGATTGAGTCTATTCAATGGCCAAATGTTGTTAACTATCATGCAAATTATAGTGTTTGTTTCTTGTCCATTGTGTTTCATGAGGATTGACGACTTGGAGGGTTTATATGGGACCTCCAATCGATGAAAAAAAAAGGAGTCAAAGGGTCACATATATTTGAGACTACTTATGTCACTATTCAAAGAAGTGTTATTATATTTACAGTTAACAAAAGCAGCAGGGATGAAATAGTACCAATATTGTCGTCGGTGCAACCGTCAATAATGTAGGCGTTGCCTGTGAAGCCCGGTTCGCATTCGCAGGTGTAGCCAACAAGTGATCCCCGGACCGAAATTGGAGCAATCGGAATGGCTGCTGATACAAGCATACTGTGTCCGGTTTTTCTTGGCGGAATCACAGTTGGATTGGTCGACGATGTTCCAAAAGAGCATGGTGTAATTACTGATGGTAACCACGGTGATTCTATCCCTCAATAGAGAGGTCTGGGTAGAAGAAGATCTGGAGGCGCCGATGCTGCTGTTGCTTTTCCGGTGGACGAAACTGAGCTGAATAGAGTTCTGGAAAACGTCTTGCACCAGAACAGAGCAGCATCCCATGCCGCTGCAGTTGTAGCTAGCCGCCACCTCCGTGATTATTTCTTCGCTGCCGGGGCACCAAGTTGAGCAACCAAACACAGGCTTGCTGGTCATCTGGTCGATCCAGTACACGTCCAGGTCGCAGCCGGTCACACTGAATGTTGCAGAGGTGTCAAATGAGAAGGACCTCCCAGGGGTTTCTAGAGACATGTTGTAAACGCGTACACCGGAGTTCATAGGGATGGCACGCCAGATGGAGACCAAGACGAAGTCCTGACTCCAGCCGGCGATGTTAACTTGGATGCTGTCGACCACCTCGGTGATGCCGTCTCGCAAGAAGAGTTTGGGAGGCCGACTGGCGTCGTTGTCGTCGCAGAGCAAGCTGAAATCGGGCCCCCGGGAGCAATCTGGTCCGATGCCGAATGGGTAGACGAAGGTCAGATTGCCGCAGCTCGACGGGCAGCCGCCGCCGACCGTCTTGGTCGAAATCCCTTCGGCCTTGGTGCTTCTTCTTGCTACAGCTCCGGAGGACTCCTCTGCTAGCACGGTGGTCGACGGCACCTCTACTGATGAAGACCAAAGAATCAGCAGAGAGAGCGCGGCACAAAGCACCGTTCGGATGGTGGTCAGAACGATGGACGTCATGGTCCTCACTCACTCTTGTGAAACTTGATCTCGATCTGCAGCTTAATAAAATTGGCTCAGGGATTTGCTGCGAAGCTAGTAGTGCAAGTGCACTGGGGATTGAATCATTCAACAGTGGTACAGTACCCAGGAATATGGTGTATAAATTGTACCGCACTAGAACCACGCAGTTTCTTGACCCTCTTACTACGGCATCCGTTTTACTTGTATGGCAACGCTGACCGGAGTGTTGATCAGGTGTGGTGTGGCTGTGATAAGCTCAGCATGACTTTGAAAGTGAGGCTCAATAATGCTTGCCGTGTCCTGTCCGTACATCAGTCAGTCTTTTTGTCCCAAAGCAGCTACTCCCTCCGTCCCACACCGACTTTGTCCCCCCGGTTTCCGTCTTGCCATCTTATTCGATCTTCGCCTTATTCAAATTTTTTGCATAAATATAATTTATTTTTTTACGACTTATTTTATCAATGAAGATACTTAAATATTGATTATTTTATTTTATAATTTATAAAAATATTTTGAATAAGACAGATGGTCAAAGATGAAGTTTAAAAGTCAAAAACGTCGGAGACGGAGGGAGTAGGACAGTTGCGGGCGGGCGCTGTCAGGCCTCGTCGCGCGCGCGGCCTCTTGTCCATCGCAATGCGCCGTGCAGACAGGGGTGCCGTGCAGACAGGGCCCGCAAGGTTCGACGCCTACCAACGAGGTGTCTGTACGGGGAGGCTGGCGTGGCCGGATGGCAGCGCTCAGCTGTGTAGCTTCATGAAGTCAATCTGGGTTAGGAACAGTGTTCTAAATAGCGGGCCAAATCGAGATGTAGGTGGTTAAGTCATGAAAATGCACAAACTTCACGGACCACACACACTCAGTGGCGATGCTGGTGAGGCTTCCCGTCGCTTAAGTGCCTCCCTCTAGCTAGATCGGTTATAGGGTTATTGTTGCGGTGTAGGTGAATCTCGTAACTCTAGCCACGGCCCCCACCCTCCCTTTTCTATGGCGCTACGCGATGGGGCCCATCAGCCACATGTACGACTGGGCGTCCCGATTAGGACGTGAGAACAGGGCATCGACTCGGTCGAGTCGGGGGAGATCAACTTAGCAGCAACCGAGTCGGGGGGGAGATCAATCTAACAAGAATCATGCTAGAACGTACTCAACCAAAGTTTATTCATTTCACCTTGACAATCACTTATGATCCTTGACATCACTACTACAGAATTGTACATTACTTTGCCGGGCTCAAACCCCTTCACCTTGCCGAAAACTGAACCGCGTAACCTAAGTGTAGTGATGTGGGTTTCAAACACTACCGGGTCGAAACACCGGTGGTGATTTTTGGAGAGACTGTCGGTTGGATATCAATCCGCAACCGCCGCTCACCAAACACCGTCGGGTGATCCATCGACCGGCAGCATTTTTGATCCAAGCAATGTCGGTTCAGCCGGTCGACGATAGAGTTGATATTGAGAGCACCGCCGGGTTTTAACGAACCGATGCATAACACTATCGGGTTAGATTTTGCCGGCGGTGTATCGAAGAGCTAACAATGTCAGTTTACTTTAGACCCGTCAGTAAACTTTAAGTGAACGCCGTCGGTTGATTTCAACCCGATAGCGTTATTAGAGTGGACACTATCGGTTGGTTAATGCAGCCGGCGTTGTTGTTTACGCCATCGATGACGGTTTGTAATTCAAACCGATAGTGTTTGGTGTTGTTACACTACTCTTGGTTTTGTTTGTCATTCACTGTTTGGCCCATGCCAACCGGCGTTTTGTTTTCAAATTTTTCAAATTTTTGAATTTATTCATGGAATTCAGCTCTTTTTTAAATCCCTAAATCATTTATACATTAAAATCGACAAAACATTACATGGTTCAACGGTTACATACAACTAACTCTGCCTAATGTTCTACAAAAACTGAGCCTAGGACATCAACTTCCAAATAAGAAAAACAATGACAATAGCCATAATTAAAATCAAGACATCTTTCATAGGCCAAGTCGCAATTCTCCTAATCTTCATATCTATGGAGAGAGGCTTCTCATCAATCTCGGGGGCGGTTGATAGTCAAAGTTTTCACCATAGTAGGCCCTAAAAGCTTCAAATTCGGTCTTGTATTTTTATAACAATTATCGTGGTAGCCGAGAGACTTGAGCAGAGCAATCTTCCCGGGTTCGATAGATCCCCGGTGCGTGACCAACATGCACTTTGCATACCACGCCATGGTTTGCCTATACATGCAACCAAATAGAATGTTAATGCTATGTCATTCGAAAATGTTGTGCAAGAAGATTTTGAACATCACAAACTCATGAATTTTAACATCTATCTCATTTCAATCACACTTAAATACATTAGTATGTCTTCAATCATGTTGTAAATGATCACAATGTTTAAATCTAATTTGTACTTGCATAGACCAAAAACATTTGCTACTATATAAGGATCCCGAACTGTTTGAAAGCAAAATCTAAATAGAAAAGGGAAATAATAGGTTGGAGTTATCAACACGGGCATTTCAACGAACAACTCAAAGGCAGTGGTGGACGCACTCACCGAAGCTTCTATGCGGTTTGCGCTCCTGTCTTGTCTCGACGGTCTCGAGACGCATGCGCCCTAGAAGGAAGCAGAGGGGCGGACGGGCGTTGTTGGAGTGGCCCCTAATCATCCCACCCCCCTGTGGACAACCGAAAAACTACGACACAAAAAGTAGCAATTGGGCTTGTATTACTTGTTATCCATCATCCTCTACAACACGCCTTGGGCGGTTTATTTATACACATATGTATATCTCTACACAATGAACATATAATATAGTATGCTCTAATACTTTTTTTGTTGTATATATTTTTTTTTTTTTTTGCAGCTTTAGATCTTCGTTTTTCTTCATAGCTGTAAAAAAAAAATACGAAAAGTATACCATATTATATGTTTATTGTGTAGATATACTCATTTGGAGTCTAACACAATTGGATTTTTCGATTTTATGATTTTTTTTCTATGATTTTTCAAAACTACTTTAGGAGGTAATTTGACCGGCTTTGAAAAGTTTAGGGGTAATTTAGACCGTTTTATAGGTTGGGGGTTATGTAGTCCACCCCCATAGGTGGGGTGTGATATAGACTTTTCCTTTTTTATCTTCAAATAAGTTTATTATGAAACTATATTCAGAGATTTATCCAATGATACTGATTAAATATTATAAATATCAATATTTTGTTATATATATTTGATCAAAGTTGAATACCGTTGAATTTTTAGGAAGGAGAATGACTTTTTTTTTTTATACGGAGGGAGTAGATCAAAAAGAGTTCCAACCCAAAAAATTAGATTGGGCCTAGGGCCTTTAAAACCAGCTCAGGACGAT
Source organism: Hyparrhenia diplandra (assembly GCA_015847255.1). Taxonomy (NCBI): domain Eukaryota; kingdom Viridiplantae; phylum Streptophyta; class Magnoliopsida; order Poales; family Poaceae; genus Hyparrhenia; species Hyparrhenia diplandra. The sequence goes on along the minus strand of JADLZK010005142.1, from coordinate 69,250 downwards.
TCCGAAACGGGCCTGGGCCAGTTTTTTCCTGTATGTATGCAAATTTGGCCGAATTTAATTTCCGAGTCCATCTTCCATTCTCCTGGTCATCCATGTCAACACATGGATAAGAGGCATGCATAGAACATCAATGATGCAGCAAAAAGGTACTAGTACAAACAAAACCATCTTCAATCAATCCGGTTTATCTACATTTTATTTGAGTTCAGAACTTGAGATACAAATTTTGAACGTGTGCATCATCAGAAGCATCTAAGAGCTAAGAATGTTCAGAAGAGCAACTCTGCTCTGAATCAACCTCCTGAACAAAATACCCACACCATCTACAAGGTCACCCATGCTGCGTTCAAGCGCCCCCAATTGCCGCTCCTCGCACACAACCTTTCTTTTCTGGAACCTCTTGGACACAAGAGACCATCTGCTCGCGTTTCCGCTACTGCCAATTTGCTCCGGCAAGAGCCGTGACATGGACTCAAGCAGATAGACAGCCGTCTCTCTGGCTTCTCCCATTAGTCTAACCACTCTGCAAGCTTCAGCAGTAGCCTTGCTGCACGTCTTCTTCAGAGGCTTGTGTGCCTTCTTCGCTAAACGGACGAAGGACTCGATTTTGAGCTGGACAGCTGCGTCGTCTCCTCTCCTGAGCACCAGACGCAGCTCCTGGACGCTCGTCTTCATCTCCGACAAGCTCTCTTGCATGGCGCTGCAGAGATCGATGAGCGCGAGAGACCTGTCGAGCTCTTCCTCCGCCATCTTCCTTTGCTGCGTCAAGGCTTGGTTGCTGGGCAAGCACATCATCTCCTCGACGCAGCTGTAGAGGTCGCCTAGCCTCCTCAGACCATCGCATGTGGTGTCAATGGTTGCGGAAGGCGATGCGATGCGTGATTTCAGGGTTTGCAGCTCTTGCTCCACACTGGATTCAGTGGAGTGAGGCAAAGATGGCAGACTTGTAGACCTTTGATGGCACGCCATTGTTGTGAGGGATGGTGTGTAATGATGATCTGGTTCTGTCTTGTGTGTGGAATGGAGAAGAGAAAGGAAGGAGATCGCTGTATTGTTTGTGCTCAGCCTTGTGATTTATAGTTAGGAACGCGCGAGTCATCTAAGCCATCTTCAGTAATGAACCAACTTGTATGATGAGGCGTAATCATCAGTTATGTTCAGTGCAACAAACATCAATAAGTGAACGTGTGGTGTTTTAGCAAATCATATGCACGAGCAGTTATCAAAAAATCAAGGTGAGAAATCCTCAAATAGAAGAAAATTCAATCTGACATGTGGAACATTGATCAGTGACCAGCTGACTTCACCTTCAAACAATCTGTAAATCGACTGTTGCACCTGCATCTCCCTGGCATGCCTCTGTTATCTGGAACACTCCACGCCGCCTGTACTGGACACTGAGATGTTGGGAAATTCTTCAGTTTTCAGTACCAAAAATCAGTTGATGCGTATAAAGAAGTAATCTCATATCAAGTTGATGGACAAATTAGTTGTCCCAAATCAGACTAGAGTTTTGAATATTAGCGGCCGTGCATTTGCACGAGTGCTCAACTGAAATACAGATAGACATATCTCAACTGAAAGAAATTATGCAACTGTCTAACCGACATGTTTAACTGAACTCACCTTCCAATGATCTGTCAGTTGGGTTTCAGCATCTTGTAGTTGCAGTAGCTCGTCCTCGTGCAACATTGTTGGCTTGTCTTGCTATCTGCAGCACGAACGCATCATCATTGATGATGACACATTATACATTACCAAACGAAGAAAGGCACATGTGTCCATTATCGCCACGTAGCACAGAAATTGGTATACAGTTTGTCCGCAAATAGATCACCGTGGGCCTCGTTTGCTTTCTTCAAGCCCTGTCCTCTCACTAGTTTGCGGACATCGTGACTAAAAACTGACTGTAAAGTTTTTTTTTTTTTTTTGACAGAATTGTAAAGTTGTTTAAAAACTTGAAGTCCTGACGCTATGACTGTGTAAATGTTACTCTCTAGGTTTCAAATTATAAGACGTTTTGACTTCTCTACATACATTTCTTTTCCTATGCACCTAGTTATACACTATGTCTAGATACATAATTAAATTAAAAGTATCTAAAAAAGTCAAAACTTCTTATAATGATTGCTTTGGAATGACCCTGGGTGGCTATCCCCAACCCGCTCCCGCTCCCCCTCGACGGAGCCGTTCCCAGCCACCGGCGCCTACCACCTCCGCCCCCGCCTCCACTTCGCTCTCCAGCCCCCCCCTCCCCGAGCGATGGTCCCCGGCGCCCCCGGCGCTGGTGCCCGAACCCTAGGGTTCCAGGTGGCACCGCCGTCGCCGCAGGTCGTGGCGGCCGCGACCCTCTCCCGTTGGCCTCCTCCCTACGCCGTCCTCATCCTTGTCTACTCCGCCAACGCCTTTGGTAGCGGCCCCGGTGGGCGCGGCCAGATCCGGGCGCGAGAGCCATCCGGGCCCGCCACGCCGCCGGTGGCCGGCACCGTGGCCGGTGCCCCATCATCAGCCCCGTGGGCGTGGCAACCGCAGCGATGACGCCGCCCGAAAGCCGGTGGTGCCCGCGGGCCAACTCGGCCGACGGCAACGTGGATCCGAGGTCAGCCCGTCGGCTCGGCCCGGCCGGGGACCTTTACTCCCTTCCTTGCGTGTGCCGCACCGCCCGGCCGTAGGCACCACCACGCGCTACCCTCCATGCCGGGGCCGGGCGTTGCGATATTCATGACCTCGTCCATGGGTTGGGGAGACCGGCCGGAGGCCATGGGAAGAAGCCGCCTCGGGGCGGGCTCCCCAACCCGCGGGACGGAGGTCTGTAACATCGGCTAAGGGCTGAGGCGGTCAACCACTCCAATTTGGCTCCTTTCCCAAGTGTCACGGACGGCTGGCCGCTTTCGGCATCGATGGCGTCTGGCGGCGGCGGGAGGACCTCGACGACACCGCTTTCGGCGACGAAGGGGCTTCGTCCACCAGGGGCCGCTTGGCACCCCCGACGCGGGAAGTTGGGGATGCTGGCACGGTCACGTGGAGCGCTGCCTCGGCTGCCTCTACCCTTGATGCCTTACTCATCCATCCATCTGCCCCTGCCCCGAGTTTGTCGTCCACTCTGTCTCCCAGCGTTGCCCCTTTCTACCCTGGGGGTTCCACGGAGGGGTACTCGAAGTTCCGCCGATGGGCCGATGACGGTGGCGACGTGTTCGGGGATGAGCCGCCCTCGACCTACCTGGAGTCCACCTGTCGCCCATTGAGGCCACCTTCTACGCTGGCCTAGGTGGGTCATGTCACGGCTTCGAGGCGAGATGCAACGCCGAGGGTCCGAGCAGTCCTCAACGCCATCGAGGAGGAGGAGGGCCGGTCGCTGGCGTTAAGCACCGGTGAGCGGCATTCCTACCCGGATAGCTGAGGGTCGGGTCACTGCCCGGCGGAACCTCGGCTGCGGCAAGGACCGACTCCCAAGAAGATCCCAGATGTGCTATGTGACGGGTGCTCCAATTGCCTATCCTATACTCACCGCGTGGAGACTTGCCTCCTTCATGGTATGCATGCATTTTTGTGTTTTCGTTGGGGTTCTATCTCTCCCTAGCTTTGGTTGGCCACCATCTTGTCAATGCGGGATGTTGCCTGATCGATGGTGAGCGATAGGAATGCGCCACCAGCAGCGGCGTCAAGGTGCCCCTTCTATATGGCCGTGCAATCATTATAGAAGTTTTGGAGCACCAGCCAATTTTCCATCCCGTGGTGCAGACATGCTTGAATGTATTCCTACAACCTCTCCAACGCCTCTGGAATGGGTTCCATTGGAAATTGGCAATCCTTCCTCGCATGGCATTTGTTTTGCCCATGGGGAAGAACTTAACCAGGAATGTCGTGGAGCACTTGGTCCACGTGTCAACAACTTCCTTGTCCCCTCGTAGAACCATTATTTTGCCTTCCCCACAAGGGAAAAGGGAAACAGGCGGAGCCTGATAATGTCTAGTGCGACATCCTTGATGAGAATAGTGTCGCACAGCTCAAGGAAGTGTTGGAGATGAGCGTTGGCATCCTTGCTATGTAGTCCACAAAGTGGACTGGCCTACACCATGGTGATTAGCCCAAATGCAGCTCGAAGTTCTTGTTACCCACGTTGACCACTGGCCCATTGGACACGTTGGCAACAGCAGAGACGGAGAACTCATGGAGCGACTTCTAAGCCATAGCTTGCAGTACGGTTGGTGCAGGGGTGTCGGTCTCAACTATCAGTGTTCCGGCTAAATAAGAAGAGGTACAAGATCTGTTCTTCCTTAGGAGTGCCTCGAGATCTTCAATAAAGTTATCCAGCAGTTGGAAACCCAACATACACTATCCTGTTTTCATCCACAATAGGAGAAAACATAAAAGATTAGCCTATATGAGCAAGTGGCTACCACGCATGCACATTTCATATTCATAGCCAGCCAGTGATTTCTTAATACAATGCCTTCCCTGGCAACGGTGTTAGAAATGCTTGTTGCATTTCTTAGCGCAATTATTAGAAAACAGGTTTAGAACCCATCTCTAATAATGACGCCTCGAAATGCACCGTTGATATTCCTAAGTGGAACCACCATGTCGGTGATAGCATTTGGTACATCTACGGTGATAGATCTTGCCATAGTTGATATTTCATCCACAAGCGCATGGATCTATCATTGTAGCATTTCAACCAGAAGTATTTAGGGTATCGTTATTTATATTTTTCCAAAGGAAGACTTGTATATAAGAAGCTAGCATGACATCTGAATTTTTGAATACGAATACACAATGTCCAACTTGATCATATAGGGGTAAGCAATATGGTTTTATAGATAGTGTGACACACACACGTGGAATCCTTCTCAAAGGATAAATAAAAATAGATAAAGAATAAATGAATAACCTAATGGAGTAGTCTAATAGTTCTAGTCATGGTCATAACAAATGAATATAGTTAGGATCATATGCAACATGCTTTAAGAATGGTTAGGTCTAGGATAACATGGAGACCTCCCGAGCCATCTGGCCTGAAGAAAGGCATTTACAAACTCCTACATGGCGATACGAACGTGGGAGGATTAGAAAGGACAAACAAGGCTGTCACGACCCAGTAGTCTACCCCCTCGACCGTGGTATATCTTTGTCATATTCAAAGGTCCCTTAATATCCGAGCACCATGCCTGCATACAAGAAGACTACTCATGTCCCCCCCCGATCCCAACCCTACGGGTGGACGGACTAAGACAAGAGTATATGCTAGTTCATATATCAAGACTATAATCTAATTCAAATGTTAGACCATGAACAAAGAATCTGGACTTGCAAATAGAAAAACACTTCATAAGAGATATATTACCAAGCAATGCTTTCTTCTAGGAGATGTTGGCGGTCGTTATCGACCATTTTATACTGCCAACTTCTTCATGAAATAAGATAAAAATGATTACCAAACTCTAGAATAGGGGGTTACAAACTTACAACTAATCTGTTCCACGAATTTTGGTAGTTTAACCTTTTCATGTGAACATTCATGAAAAGAATGGAAACATGACAAGAATATATTATTACAAAGTGTATTTCCATCATACATAAAGGCCTAGAGGAGTGAGGCTCATCATCAAGCCAATTGGAGCCCAGGAGAAAAGGCCCAAATCAAGTTCGGGCCAAGTTTGGACTGCAGGACCACTCTGGAGTATTTTGGGTATAACTTCATCATCCGGACTCCGTTTTCGGAAGCCCACGCACCATTGGAAAGCTAACGACATGGCCTACGTGCTCCCAAAATTTCAACCCAAACGGTGGAACTTTGGGTCTGGCGGACCCACCACCAGTCCGGCCGGATCAAGACCAAAGGCGGTTCACGCCCAATTTTGGCGAGCCCCCCACCGACATTGCAAAGACGGTTTCGAGGGTGCTTTACTAGGTTCATTGTATCATGACTTCGGTTTAAGGTCAGTTTTGGACCTTCCAAGTGGGGAGAGGCATTTTCCACATGACCCCCTCCTCTCAACCTATAAAAGGAGGTCTCTCCCCTCTCATGGGGAACACCACCAAGGAGCAACACCACCATATGCCAAGGTGTAGTATTGTAGAATTAGTCTAGTTGGGAGTTAGGGAGAGATGCTCAAGTTCTGGAGGAGTCCCCTGAGGATCGATATAATCTTGTATCGCTCTTTTGTAAGACTCTAGCACTTTCAATATTTATCTTATCTTATTACTAAATTATTTTTTATGGTTATATAAGTTTACGTTAGTGATTAATTAGAGTATGGTTAAGTGTTGTAGTCATACCTTGGCATGGGATCTCCGTTCGACCGAATGCTCTAGTTATCATATATGTGGCTAGAGTAGTAGTCAGTAGTGTGGACGTGGTGTCTAGACTATCTGTTTCCTGAGGCTACGCCCAACCCTTCGGATAGTTGTGGTAGCCTCGGGGGTGACAGCTCCGACCAGGCCTTTGTATTCCACCATGTTGGGGTTGGTGTTTTCGTAGAGCTTTTGGCTGCCTGACCCCGATACCGTTTCCCAGTCTTTTCGAGAATCAGAAAGGAACAACTACTCAAGTGCCTTGGTGTGATTGTTGTGCTTAACTCTCTGCTTAGTTAATCCTTTGGTTTTCTCTAGAATACACAGTAATGGAGAAGGAAATAAGGAACCTTGACCTTTCCCGTTGACCTTCCAGCTTAGCTTATTCTGTTATGCTATCTTTTATGATGTTCTCCTATGTGTGCCATTTATCAAAACTCCTATTCTATCTTTAATTCCACATTAGTTTAGTCAGTATGCTAGTTAACAAGTACTTGATGGTTATTTGTCAACTTATTTAACCATTACTTCCCTGAGGATAAATACGATACCTAGGAATACTCTTAGGTGAAAGCTACAACGATATCCATGCGATTGCGGTTATAACTGTGTTTGCGTTAACAAACGCCAACGGGAGACAACCCTCCTTGTAGTTCTTCTACTCCAAACTCTAGCCAATGAAGAAGAAGAGGTAGTGGTGGAAGAGTGAGGTGGTGTACTGTAGAGTGGACTCCTTGTGGTGTGTGTTGAGAGAGGGAGAGATGGGGCTAAGTGCTGAACTACCACCAAACCGACCTCCTCCTGGCGCCTAGGTGCACTGAACTGGGCCACGCCGCATAGCACCGCATCCTCAGCATTGATGGAACCGTCACATCAAAGTTGGGCCTGAACCGCCTCAACTTTGGTGCGGGCGGACCAGGCTGGGCCTGGTTCAGGTCGGGCTTTGGCAGGCTGGCATGTTTGGGCCTGAAAAGTGTTGTGTCGGTGTTTGCTCGGTCCGGTTCGTCGTGTTGGGTCCTTTTCTCCCTTGGGTTGGTTATCTTCAGAATGCTTTCTAGGTAGGTGCCTTTTGGTACTATTTCAACCAAGATTTATATAATTCCTGCAAAATAATGTTTTGGACACTACAAGTAGAAATATATTAGTAATAAATACATATGAGTATGGAAAGGTATAGTTTCACCCCTTTTATGGTAGAATGTGGACGGTAAGAATATGTCGTTCGTGACCGTCAACAGTAGTCGTAGTTTTAAAGTTTTTTTAAAATAAAACTTCACCGAGTGCCTTTAGGGAGGGGGGGGCTCGGTGAAGTACCTTCCTTTGGCGAGAGGGATAGGGGCTCTCGGTGAACTTGACATCAACGGTGGCCAACTCCGTCGACATCGGTCCAGCTTTAGCAAGAGGGGCACATCCCTCGGTAGAGGTTGTACCGAGAGGCCAGTTTTCAGCTCTCGGTAGAAGCCTGTTCCCATGCAAAATTTCACCGAGGGGCTTCTACAGAGAGTGGCCCTCGGTAAATCCTCTACCAAGCGCTATTAGCCCCTTTACTGAGCGCTTCCAGCGCTCGGTAGAGGGGGTGCCTCCAGTAGTGTAGAGTTGCAGTTACTCGTCCTCTTGCAACATTGTTGGCTTGCCTTGCTATCTTTAGCATTATGAAGCACATCATGATTAATCATGACATTAGGCATTACCAAATGAAGGCCTCGTTAGGCACATCAACTCAGGTTTTGCCCCCGTTTGGTACAGCTCAGCTTCTCCTTCTTTGGAAAACAACTAATGAGTAACTTTCTAGGTGAGGTTGAGTTGTTTTGAAAAAAAAAAAAAAAAAACTATTTGATAAAACAGCTTCAGACATGTATGAGAGAGAGAGAAAATAAGGGAGAGAGATAGGACTACTTTTTTTAGCTTCATCACAACTCATGTCTCTGTGAGAGGAGAAAAATAGCTTCACCTACTAATCTGTTTTTGAAAATGAGTGTTTGACGAAAAAAAAAGCTCCCAACAGCTTATGAAGTTGTTTTGAACTTTGCCAAATCGACTCAATTACAGGGGTTGTTGCTCCTAACTTTCAGCATGGGCATGCTGAGATGACTGCTTCTTATAAAATAATACTCCCTCCATTCTAAATTCTAAGATGTTTTGGCTTTTCTAGATACATTTCTTTTGTTGTACACTTAGTTATACACTACATCTAGATACATAATTAAACTAATGTATCTAGAAAAGCCAAAACGTCTTATAATATGGAATGGACGTAATAGATGATTTACAGAGACGACAGGCTTAGGATGCATGTCCTCCAATTGAGGCGGCCATTTATTGCCTGGAGGGTAATTCAGCGTTTTTTTAGGCAAACCGGCAGCAGGAAAGACTCCGGCATGCATGTCGGCAGGGTCTCCTAGCTAGCCGTTTATTTTTTCCACATATATGCGTGTGAACAAGTGTTGACCTTGACCAGAGGGCAAGGACGTCAACAATTGCTGCAGCTGGTGCCAAAGACGACGGACGGGCAGTCATTGTATACGTGGACTTCATTTTTGGCATGCTCTCGCACCAAAGTGTTACAGGATTCTGTAGCAAGACGTAGCGCTTACGATCACGATCAGGAAAATGCGTGGCACCTGCTTTTTTTTTTCACTATTCAGTGTGGTATGTGTATAGAGGTAGAGGAAGGGCGCTTATATGTGTATATATATAAGCTACGAGATCAAGTTTGGCGAGGATGAGAGCTTAGACTATCATGATGACCTGGCCAATGATGCTTTGTTCGGCATTATTATTCTCCATGGTGATTCTTTGGTCACCAGTGGAGACGTCGTCGACCACCGTGCTAGCAGCCTCCGGAACCGGAAGCATCATGGCCGGAGGAAACAGGACGTCGTTGGACGGCTGCCCGACGAGCTGCGGCAACCTGACCTTCGCCTACCCATTCGGCGTCGGAGCGGATTGCTCTCGTAGCTCCGATTTCAGCTTGATCTGCAACGACGACGACGACTACGACAATGGCACCACCAGTCGGCGGCGGCCACCCAAGCTCTTCTTCCGAGACGGCACAACCGAGGTGCTCCAGAGCATCAACGTTGCCTTCGGCGGGATTCAGAACTCACTCTACAACAATTACATCTCGGCCTCCATCTCCGGTGCCATCCCTATGAAATCCGGCGTACGCGTCTACAACATGTCCCTCAAAACCCCTGGCAGGTCCTTCTCCTATACATTTGCTGATGTACTAAACGTCACCGGCTGCGACCTGGATGTGTATTGGGTCGACCAGATGACCGGCATGACTATGTCCGGTTGCTCCACTTGGTGTCCCAGCTCCGGCTCAGGCGGCCGCGGCGGCAGTGGCCAAGAAGAAATCACGGAGATGGCGGCGAGGTCCAACTGTACCGGCATGGGATGTTGCTCTGTTTCGGTGCAAGGCATCTTCCGGAAATCTACTGAGCTCAGTTTCGTCCACCGGAAGAGCGGCGGCGGCGGCGGTCAACTCCGGGAAAGAATCACCGTTACCAGTCGTAGGACCATGCTCCAGTGGTACCTCGTCGATCAACCGGACTGTCCTTCTGCCAAGAAGAACCCGACAGCGTATGGTTGTGTGAGCAGCCATTCCGGTTGCCACGACACCGGTCTGGCGTCATTTCCTAGCTACCTCTGCAGATCCGAACCAGGCTTCACAGGCAACGCCTACAGCACTGCCGACAATGGTACGTCAAATTTCATATCTAACTGAGTGGCAAATCTAGGATATTACCTCACCGGGCCAAAGACTAAGCGACGGGATCAAATATGCATTGATTCTCTATTTTAACAGTGATTTTCAGATGGATAAGAAGATTTTTAGTGCTATTTTTAGCAGCTGACCCCAATAACTATACTCCACAGCTGGGGCATCATCCGCTCAGCCCAGCCCTTTGTCCTTGTCGTCAGGATGGCCGGCAGCGGGCATCCTCCTCCGATCCGAGCTCCCTGGCCCCAGATCCGATGTCCCCGACACTAGATCCGTCGCCGCCGGAGCTCACTGACCTGCTGTCCAACTCCTCGTGCCACGCCGCCACATGCAGGCGCTCCACGGCCTTGGGGCGTGGCGGTTCGGTCGTCGGCGTGCGCCCCTTAGCTGTGTGCCGTCGGTGCGTGTCACGTCCCAACGGCGAGTCCCGGCGTCCCAGGGGCTGCTGGTGGTGCACCAGGGCGAGACGACGGTGCGTCTGCTCCCCCTTCATCCCCGGGCGTGCATGCACGGGCCGGCCAACGCGAACGCAGCGTAGGCCTCTCGGCCGGCTCGCGTCCCAGCCGCCTAGCCCGAGGGGCGACGCCGCAGCAGGCATCCAGGCACTAATCCGGCTCTGCGTCCGGTCCGCGCCGATGGCGCACCTAGCGTCATGCCACTCCCTAGAGCCGTCGCTGAAGTTTCAGCTGCCGACAGCCTCCTCCACCCAGCTCCGTAGCCGCGTTTGACTTGCCCACCTCTGTAGGTGGGGCTTTGCCGGCAAGGTATGGCGTGTGTGTCTTGTGCGATTGCTGTCCTCGCCCTAGCAGGTATGGAGTTTGCGGGTGGCTAGGATGAGCTATAGTTCACAGGTTGGATGAACCTAGGCGAAAGCCAAGCACAGTCCGTGCGATTGCCGGCGACGCTTCAGCGCCGTTTACCTCCTTGGAGGCGTCGATGTTTCTGGCTCCCAACCCTATGACTGTAGTTTTGCCCCTCTCCTCCTGGTGAAAACCTAGCTCTAGTTTCTAGAGACGGTGGTGGCAATGTCCTCGACGCCGTAACCCTCTTGGGGGCACCACCGTGGAGGATGGCCTCAGCTCCTATCACGCCCTGTGTTGTGTTCCCCTCGTTTGCTCCCCCCCCTGTGTTGTTGTTGTTCTCTCCTAGGAAGTTTGGTCTCCAGTCGTTGGGTGTTGTCGGAGTTTCGACGAGTACCCTCCTCCAGTGTCTCTGCTCCGTCGGAGCTCTCCTAGATGGTGTCAAAAGATCTAATGTCGGGTGATGTTTCCACCGCTGCTACCATTCCCCTCCAAGGATTCCTCTCCTTGAATGGCGTTGGATGGCCGCACGTGGGCCTAGATGCACCGAAAGATGTCACCATCAGTTCATGGGAGGTCATCGTGTCCGCTGATCCAGGGCTAACACGTTCACCACTACCCGATCTTGCCGAATATCAAATGTCGGGTGTTGTTGCCTCACGTCGCCTCCATTCCCCTCCAAGGTTTCCTCTCCGTGGATGGCGTTGAATGGGGGTACGTGGGCTTGGATGTGCTGGAAGATGTCACCATCAATGAGGAATGATGGAGGGCACAATGGTTACGGTGAAATCGGGCGAGTATGCTGTTCGGGGAGGGGCGCAAATCGACTTCGATTGGCTCTTATCGGTTTGGATCTAGGTTTACCCTTGAGTTTGTTTATGTGTTGTTGTTGGTGGTGGTGGTGTTTGCTGATGTCGTAATCTCTATCACCTCCTCTTTTTCATGTAATTTTTCTGGCCTCCAAGGGTCGACTCCCTATTTGGCGGAGGCTTTGTTGTAATCTTTTGTTGTAAACTCTATGTCGCTTTGGCAAATTCCGTGCACCGGCCTTGCCGAATCAATGGAATCAATTCAGGTGGGGCACTCACCCCGGTGTTCTCTTCAAAAAAACTATACTCCAGATTCGCTCCTGTAAATAGTAATGATAGTTCCCTTCTTGACTTTTTTTATCTTAAATTTGATCGCTCGTCTTATTAAAAAAATCGTGTAAACATAGAAAACCTATTCCACACGCAATTTATATGTTTACAACAAGATCGGATGATTTTCAAGGGGAGAACATCATTTTTGGCATGGACCGCCAAAATATCAGCTCAGTCTGTTTTCCTAAACCGGCCTAGGACGGTTTCTACTGAACATCGTGGAACCATTCCAAAAATGGTCTGGGCCAGTTTAGGAAATAGGCTAAGGTTAATTTTATTTAGTGTGCTTTTTGTAGAAATCCTAGGGTTAATTTTTGCTTAAGGTGAAGCTGAATTTTAATAGGCTAAGGTTGTTGGTTTTTTTTAGAAGAAAACATCAATGCACCCTCTCTCTCTCTGTGTTCATGGCCATTTGATAGTTACACTAGTCAACATGGATAAACCTATGTAAACACAGTATGTGAAAACCATTGTACCGCCTCTGAACTTGGTGATTTGGACTATCTCGTTCTTATTAGTGATTACCATGGGGCCGACGACGTTTAAACCGGCCAATTATCAGAATAAGAGACACAGATGGTCGCGTCCGTGCATGTCGGTGGTGAAGCTGCAAGGTTAAGAATGGTACCGAACATGAATGAGGCCATGCCATACTCGCTCGGGGATAGCTGGTGGCGGTGCCGGGTGGTGTTGTAGGCGATGTAGACGTTGTCGACGCTAAAGAACTGCCAGCCCATGTTGTCGAGAAAGACAACGCGTGCGGCACCGATGGTGTGGCGTCGTGGCCACACTTCACCAAGGAGGTTTATTAAAAAGAACCTCCTGTGTGGGCGTCGAACCTTGTGTGGTAGCCCTGTCTGCACGGCGCGGCAACTGAGGGGCCGCACTCGGGGCCAAGCGCTCTTCGAATGTGCGATGGACAAGGCCGCGACGAGGCCTGACAGCGCTTGCCCGCCTCTGTCCTGCTTTATTTCAGGCAAAGACTTGACTGTCGACGGACAGCGCACGGCAAGCATTATCAGAACCTCATTTTCACATTCATCTCTAGCTGATCACTCTATCTTTATAAAAACAAATCTATAAAGTAACCACCTAGCCAATTTTTAATTCTAAATTACACACCTCTACCATATAAAAGATAATTCAATATAATCGCTAAATTTGATTCCAAATTACCCAGCTTGCCATCATGAGAGATAATTCACAATAACCTACTAAGTTTGAATCTAAATTATTCACTATGTAAAATAAATCAAAACAAGTCCCTAAATTGTAGCTAAATTAACCACCTCTACCATTATAAAATAAAATATATTTTAAAAAGTATCCTCCAAATGTTTTTTATAAACTAGACACGTCCACTGATATTAAAGATAATGCAAAAGTAACCCCTAAGTTTACATGCAAATTATCTACATATGCTATTATGAAAGATATATAAATTAATATATTTTACGTTACCTTAACCGTAATAAAAAAAATAAAACAATATCTTTCAAATCTACATGTATATACTACTGCTATAACTCTACTATTATGAAAATTAATTCAATGTCCATAAATTACACTATACATATTTCTAAATTATAATTTTTCCGGAAACCAAATTATACATTTTTATTACTATTAAGTTAGAAGTAAGTATAACACTATGCACCATGTAGGACAAATGAATATCTATATATATTAGGATAATAAATATTTACTATAATTACTTATCAAATCTGAAAAATGTTCTCATAACTAGTAATAGCACTGCCAATTCACTTTAAGTTACTGTCGACAACCCAAATTGTCCATTTTGTAGTTTTCAAAATATGAAACGGACTTCACCACTACATTCCTCTCGTGGAGATGGTAAAAAAACATATATGCAACGTCCAATTCGGAGTCCACATAAGAGAGGTATGCATTAAGCTTCAACTCCTGGAGTTCCGACACATATTGGAAGTTGTGACAAACGTTGGAACTACCAACAGACTTGGGCACCAAAAGTTCTGCAGAACTTCCGATAGACTATAAAAGACCTTGTTCTGGATCATCCGCTCCAAAACTCGTGGGAAACTAGGATAAGTGTTGGTATTTTGAAACCGGCCGACTAGTGAATTTGTGATTGCGCGTTTAGGCTGCATCGTGTGCAATGAGAACACAAAGATATATACTAGTTCGGGTGGAATGTCCCTACGTCCAGTTGTTGTTGTTGATCGTGTTACTTGCACCGAAGTTTATAGTAGGGATTACAAACGGGCAAGAGGGAGAGGGCTCCCAAGTCTTGGTGAGTGCATGTGCGTGTGTAAGTGAGAGTTTTTTTTCCTCCTCTGCATGGGCGCCCTACCTCCCCTTTTATAGCCAAAAGGGAGGGGGGCGCAGGTTGCATAAGCGAGAGAGAGAGAGGACAAGGAGGAAAAGAAGGAAGAGAAAATGGCTTCCAAAATGGCGGTGGCTTCTTTTCCTCGTCGTGTGGATCCCATCGGCATCGTGGGGACAGGGACGTGCGCTGTGCCTTAGTTCTATTCATAACTGGAGCTACGTGCGTCCCCGATCAACCCAGACGAGACACCCCATCCGATTCCAGGGGACAGAGTGGTGAAATAGTTGAAGGAGACGCAAGCGGTACGGGGATTAGGTTGCATAGTGCCACCCTGTTTCACATAGTGGGTTGCCATGGGATCTTGGGCATGGTCCATCACCATTGCCAGTCCCATAAGGTCATGCACATCGTTTCCAGTGTGGTTGAAGGCGACGTGGATCCCCCAAGGTGAGTCTATCTGCAGTCGTCCGAAATGGAAGTCCCCTTCTTGGGGTAGGAATAGGATGACGTGGGGCCCAAGCCCTAGGGTCGTGAGAGACGGAAACCCCTTCGCTGGGTCGGATGAAGCGAGGCCCGCACCTCAATGGTCTGGCGAGGCGGAAGTCCCTCCGCAGGGCCGGATGATCTCGCCCTAGGGGTCGGGTGAGGCGGACTTCCCCTTGGAAGGGTTTGATAGTACGGTTCCGTCATCCTTAACCGTTGATCGGGTTAACATTGATGCCTATTAATTAACCCTTTGTCCTTGGATATTGTGATATTTATCCCCGACAATAAGACTACAAACCTCTCTCTATATTAGAGGATCATGGTTGATTGAGTATCCCAACTCATAGTCGTCAAAAAAAAAAACACATCTAGTACCTCTCTTTATCCTCTTTTTCCATCTACCTCTTCTCCTCATTCTTCGTCAGCGCTGCATGGTTGGAGAATGGACGATGACGATGCTTGGTCATGCCGGCTAGAACAGCCTATAGCCGTTGCATGCCCCGACAGGGTCCCTCCTAGGCATGTAGAATTTCGGACCTGTTTCAAGAGACCTCGTCGGTGTCTCCAGCATACGGCGCTGGTGCGGACCAATCCTATGCGCCGGCCCACCCTAAAGTTGCTAGATCCTACATCGAGTGATTCTGTTTACTGGTGCGGTGACCCAATTCCATATCGACATTTATATTAATACACCCCATCATTATAATGAATTTTAAAGTTACTATTTTAAATTAGTTTATATATTTGGACTAAACGAAAAAGCAGTCCAGAAGCTGTTGAACACGTCGTTTGGGCTTTGGCCCACAACCAGCACAGACGGGTACAGCATTTATGAGTTACTCTGACTTTTCACCACGATGACACATCCAAGGACGAAAATTCAAAGCTTTGAGTGACGGACGGGCAAGCAAGACTTGGGGTCAGGAAAGTGCGTGGTAACCGGTACATTACACCTTTTTATTTACAAACAAAAAGAAGACCATATATACTCCCGGACCCCGTGGTACGTAATGTATCAATTGTTGAATGCGCCATGCACTTGCACTACTGCTAGCCTCACAGAAACATTGCTGAGATAAACAAATCGATTGAGATCAAGTTTCCCGAGGGCGTGAGTGTGCAGACAGACCATCATGATTCGCACCTTGCGAATGATGGCTTGTGCGGCACTATTCTCTCTGGAGATTGTTTGGTCGTCGTCCTCGTCGTCTTCGACCGCCGTGTTAGCAGCCACTAGAAGCATCAACATCAAGGCAGAAGGAAACAAGACGGTGGCCGGGTGCCCGGCGAGCTGCGGCAATCTGACCTTCCACTACCCATTCGGCGTCGGACCGGACTGCTCCCGGGGCCCTGATTTCAGGTTGATCTGCGACGACACCAGCCGGCCCCCCAAGCTCTTCTTGGGGACGGCATCACCGAGGTGCTCAACAGCATCGACGTTGGCTTCGAAATGAATGCCTACAACTACATCTTGACCTCCATCTGGAGTGCCTTCCCCATGAAATCCGGTGTCCGCGTGTACAATATATCCCTGGAACCCCCTGGGAGATCTTTCTCATATACCGACTCTGATGAACTATATGTTACCGGTTGCGACGTGGAGGTGTATTGGGTCGACCTGATAACCGGCACGACTAGGTTGGGTTGCTCAACTTGGTGCCCCAGCGCCGGCAGCGAAGAAATCACGGAGACGGCGGCTCTGTACAACTGTAGCGGCATGGGATGCTGCTCTGTTTTGGTAGAAGACATCGACAAATTTATTGAACTCAGTTTCGTGCACCGGAAAAGCAGCACCATCGGCGCCTCAAGATCCAACAGGACCTCTCTACTGCGGGATAGAATTACCGTCAGCAGTAATTTCACCCTGCTCGAGTGGTACCTCGTCGATCAACTCGACTGTCCTGCTGCCAAGAAAAACCAGACAGAGTATGCTTGTATCAGCAACCATTCCGATTGTGAAGACAGCGGTCTGGCATCACTTCCTGGCTACATCTGCCAATGCGAGCCAGGCTTCAAAGGCAACGCCTACATTATTGACGGTTGCATCGCCGACAATGGTACCATTTCTACTCTCCGTGCTGCTTCTAAGTTCTAGATATCTAGATATCTACCTCACAAATTATAAGACATTCTGACTTTTTATGGATATATTTTTTACTAGGTATCTAGATATATCATATATCTAAGAGGATAACAAAAACAATCTATCTAAAAGAAGTTAAAACGTCTTATAATTTGGAATGGAGTGATCAGTAGCAATTTTTATGGTGAAATGGTCTCAAACGTCACGCTTTGACTTAATTTTGAATAGTAAAGCCAATATAAAAATTATATATTTGGCAGCCAATGAATCTATTTTGTTTTCAAATAAAATCCACCGGCTTGTCATTATGAAAAATAGCATAAATAGCCTCCTAAATTTTATTGAAATTGCACATCTACGCCATTATGAAATATAATCCAAAGTAACACTCTAAATCCACATTTAAATTATCTATCTTCGTTGTCATGACTTATGATAGATATCTAAAGTAACACCCTATGTTTGCATCTAAATTACTCACATATATCACTATAATAGATAATATAAGTTATCACTTAACTTGGTATCTGCATCAACCAAATGTGATACTACTAAAAATAAACCAAACTAACCCTTTAAAATTACTCTATAATTGTCAACATATATTTTAAGAATAAACATAAAGCAATATGCCTATATATTTTTCCAAAAACACAAGAGAAAATTGGGGTACTTTTTGTGGCAGGCCCTTTTATAATAACCGTCTCGGTTAATTGATTTTGCGTGTTGGTTTTTTTATAACCGCTACGGTTAGGTTTTCAAGGAATAACCGCCACGATTAAGATTGTGGAAATCCCTCCTAAAAGATCTTTTGTAGTAATGTCTATTCGCCTTCTCTAGTGGGATGAGCATAAGATCAACCCCTCTCAAATCTTCTCTGGAGCACCAACACAATTTTATTTGTTGTGCTTCTATGGATTCCACAAGCTCCAAACTATCTAGGAGGTGGCAACCTCCAAGAGTAACAAGAAAACCTACTTGCAAGATGATCACCTAGTGCTAATTGATGAATCACTCACATAATCACTATCCAAGATTCTTCACAATGCAAGTGCATGAGAGAAGAGGGTTAGCAAATGCTCTAGTATGTGTATGAGGCTGACCAATATAGTTCAAGAAAGCTCCCCATGACCAAGTAACTCCATAGTTATAGCCAACAAACTCAAATTAGCCATCTCAAACTTACTACACAAAAATTGGGAGCACTAGACAGCTTTTGGTGGCTCACCATGGTTGTATCAATGGTAACTAACACCCACCTGTTAAAGTGGCCATTACAACTCCGGTGGTATAGTCGAAAAACTCTTGTGTACTCTCTAGTGCCCCCCTAATAAAATTTCTACCAAATCACTAGAGCAAATTGTTAGACAACAATAAGGCGATAATTGCGGTTGCTCTAGCTCTACTTGTCGACAAGCCACCTATTGGCAATTCTAGTTGCTAAAGTCTCTAATTCACTCAATTGGCTAGATCATTACTTTACCAACTAGGTGAGCAAACTAGATTACACTAAACAAGTCTAGGCAACTAGCAATTCTACACAAGCACAATATATATAACAAAGTAATTGCAAGGTAGAGGAGAGGGGTTTATACCAACACGTAGAGGTAAGTCAATCCAATCACCGGAAGATGATAAACAAATATGAGCACGATGAAGCCAATCACCGGGAGACAATCAAACACAAGAGATGACACTTGATTTGTTCACCTGGAGTTCACTTGAGCACCCTCAAGCTAGTCTCTGGTTGTGTCGACCGTCTCAATGGTGGATCAAGGTGGCGCACGCCTTGCCTCACTAGGCCCTCTTGACACCACGCGATTGAGGGGTAACTCAACGACACGCACAATCCACTAGAGTATCATTTCGGCACTCCGCCGGGGAAGATCACAAACCCCTCATAAATCACCAGGAGGTGAGCAAGAACAACCACCTTCTCTTCCCAACGCCTCCAACAAACACCGAGCCGGCTAGGAGTGGTGCTCTCCAAGAGTAATAAGAAATCCACCGGCTACAACAATCCTCAATGCCTCTAAATGCAATTCACAAAGCAATGCACTTGAATCTCACCCAATCTCTCAAAGTTATGCTCTCAAGCAACTGGGGAGAGAGGGGAGAAGTTTTGCTCAGCTCAAAGTGTATGGAATGACTCAAACTGTCCAAGAGAGAGAGCTAGAGCCGGCCACCCAACTATTTATAGAAGTGGGGAAACACCCCACTTCAAACCGTTTTCCTGCAAGGGCGCCGGACGCGCCAGAGAGGGGCGTCGAACGCTGCACAGTGGTGTCCGGCGCTCCAACGATCGCCATGTGTACTAGCCGCTTTAAAAACCCGACCATTGGCGCACGAACCTCGACATGTGCGGACGCGATCGTCGGAAGCGCCCGACGCGGCCCGGACGCAGCTTCAGTAAGGTCGCAAACGTCCCACCACCGAAGCGCCGCCACCGGGCACGAGACGCCGCCACAGCGCCGGGCCCCGACGACGCACGCGCGCGGCCGGCCTCGCCAAGCATCTTTCCACATGCCGGACGCTGGAGCTCCACGCCCGGCGTCCGACGCCACACGTCGGACGCGCCAACGCAGCCTCTCGCACCGCATAGAACCACCAACGCGGCGGACGCGCGCCGGCGTCCCGATGCTCACAACCTCGGCGTCCGACGCATGTAAAACCTCATTTTACGGCCCGTCGTCGACGCGAAACTTCTTCACCTTTGCTCAAACATGCTAGCCAACAAGTGTATCAATTTGTGCCCCGGGGATAGCATGTTTTTCGCCAACAAATTGTATCCGATGCAATAGAAAATAAGCATTTCATTTTCTCAAAAGCGCCGAATCCCGCCGAGCTTGCGAGGTGGGAGGGTGAGCGTACCCAAACCCATCTCAACCCCCGCAAACACTACCACCTTTTGCAAAATGTGCCAACACCACCAAGTGTACATCACAATGTGCTTGTGTGTTAGCATTTTCACAAACTTTTTCAAAGGTTTGGTTAGCTCTCTAGGTTAGGGATGCATGCATATGATTGTTGAACCTAGAAGCACATGAGGATTGAAGTCTCCGACGTTTTCCCCTCTTTGTAGTCCGACTATCAATCCTAAATCACTCACACCCTCTATGGTGTCTTGAGTGTGAAATCAAATGACCCTAACAATATACCTTTGCCTTGAGCCCAATTTGATCACCTCTTCTCGATTCTCATGTCCAAGCAAGCACTTGATCATCTTTTGGATCACCTCAATCCATCCACCATGATCCTCATGCTCCACACTTGGCTCGACCAATCTCCAACTAAATCACACACTTAGCATAGAGAGATTAGTCCTAAGGATGTCATCAATTATCCAAAACAAAACTAGAGATCTTCACCCCCCCTTAAGTTATCTTGCACCTCCTATGAGCATTGTGCCATATCTCCAATGCATGCACTTCAATGCGCACCAAGTATGGACTTCCATGTCCGAAGATCACCCAACTTAAGCACTTTTTCAAAGCTTCGTGCCTAAACAAATTGTGCAAACAACTCCATTCAAATTGTTTTGAAATTCTCACCAACTCAAGTTGGTCTCCCATGGGATGACCATCACCTTTATTTCTTAGTTAGCATGTTTCATTGATTTTTTAATTAAAAGGTTTGTCAAACTCATCTCACAATGCCACTCAATTCTAAATGCAACGCATTTTCTTGACCACACATAGCAAGAACCTGAAGTACTCGTCCTCAAGTTCTTTTTGTTAGGCACATCCGAGTCATGTTTTACAAGCAAAGCGAAGTGATTAAGTGATTAATTAAGCTCAAGGGTCACATTATTAGTCTCAAGAGACTTGATCTTAGACTTTTACTTTTAAATTGGTTAGGTGTAGTCATTAAGAAAGTTCGGGATGTCATGTGGAGTAAGGCAATCATCACTTTCACTACCACTACTTGATGACCTTTTTCTTTTTCCAAACATTATTGATGGTGGTGGTAGCGGAGTTTTTCCTCTAATAAAAAAAAGCGGTGGAGAGTTGTTGGTGAGAGTCGCGAGCAATATCTCCATCTTCATCACTTGAATTTGAGTCCACTTACCGATACCCACTCCCTAGGCACACATGTGCAAGTAGGCATTGATCCTTATTATTTGGCTTCTCCTCTTCATCACTCTCCTTCTTTCCTTTGCCCTTGACATAGCTCTTGCACTTGTTGGGATGGGGACAATCGTAGGACATATGACCATATTCACCACATACAGAGCATCTTGATGAACTTGTTGTTGTTCTTGGGAGAAAAATTGAACCCTTTATTCCTAAGCACTGAGATCATATTGCAGATTGTTGACTACATGGACCTTGGGTATCCTCACTTAAAGCTCAACCAACTCGTTATGGGCTTGGCCAAGCTGACTGATTGATGGGAGGAATGGCCCTAGGCTGCCTTGTCTTTTTTAGCAGACAAGGCATACAAGATATAGATAGAAACCCACATATCTAGGGATGTTTGTAATATTATCCAACTAGATCTCCTTGTAATAAACTAGGAACCTGACTAATAGGGAACCAATATGTAAACTACCCCCGGACTAGATTAAGAGGGGTAGGGAGCCCCCAATCGACATTCAACATAATCCACATCAATTCCCCAAGTGGAGCCCTGTACTTTGAACCAATATAAATTTGTCCTTATGTGGCTCCATTGATCTACTATGCTTGATTCATTGATTACTCGTTGGAGATTAAAAACATTAACATGTGTCTTATTCGTGAGGAACTTGAGCCTTCCTCCTCACAAGAGATGCACTAGGTCACTAGGTATGCCTCATGGATACAATCCATCATTGGATGATCCGCTAGCTAGGCATCAAAAAGTGGCCATCGGATCATACAATGCACACTGATAACTTGTCCACTTAACACATAGTCAAGTCACAGCCTCACTAGAAGATTTTCCATGCAATATATAGTCATACCAGATCATACAGTGTCACTAAGCTTCTTGGCCACTTGACATATAATCAAGTCAGGGCCTCACCAGATGATCTGCCATGCATTACATAGTTGTAGAGTATGGTCAAGTTCAAACCGAACCACGCATAGTGCCACCGGATGATCCACTAGGTAGGTCCCAGTCACTCGGTGCATTCTCTGAGCACATTCTGAGCTCGTTTTAAGTCAAATATCGCCTAATTTGACTTCTTTGAGATCCTGATTTAAAACCTACAACAAAGCCACATAGGCTCTGACTTGGTGAGAGTGTACCCATGTGTATATCAAATTATCTCAACTCGACTCCCAGCAGCAAGCTGCATATCTTGAACCCCTCTGATGTAATGGATTAGGACGAACTAGTGGTCAATACAATAGGCACACAAATAAGACATATAAACTAGATGAAATTGTGACTCACAATTCCCTTCTAGTGGTCACAAAACATAGTGAATAATTTGTAGTATCTCCAAAACTGTTCTCCTCCCAAATCTCCTTACATATATATGGAGCTGACCACGCAAGGCAAGAGCAACTCCAAGAGACATGCTATCTTGGTTGTCTATGCTATATTTAGAACTTTTGAGGAGAAAATTTGCTCCAACGTGGTATCCTCGTGAATCCCGCTAGGCATAAACAGCCAGCCGACGCCGCTTGCCAAATGCCGCGAAAATCGGTGCCACATTGGATGCCTGCCAAGAATAGAGTCCGAAGGAAGAGGTCCGTGGAAACGCAGCCAGGAATAGGTGGTGACGTGGCAATTTTCCAAAATAGAAGATGAAAAATAGCAAGTCTGTTGGATAACCTTTTCGCTTTTGTGGAGTTGTATATTTTACAAAATAGATAAAATGCCAAATTTGCCTACTTATTTTACCACATCTCTTGGAGATGCTCTAAGATATAGGCCACGTTGGGCCAACATGATATAGGAGCTGAAGAGCTTATAACTGATGCATGTGTACAAATAGAAGTGCTTTGAAATGGAGCCACATAAGGACAAATTACAACACGCACGCACATAAATGCTAAAATCCATGATTTAGCCATTTTGTAAAATAGAAGTGCTTTGAAAAAATTAGAGTCCTCCAACAGCCTTGGTATATGTAACCTTCTCCAAAATCAAAACTATCTCCGGAGTGCTCCATCTATACTTGTATAGGCTAATTTTAGTATTAGACATGCGGTAATTGGCAGAGGCAAGCGCGATAGCTAGCGGGTGTCGCTAGCTTTATTTAGCCAGCGAGAACAACGGAATGGATGACTGGCTATTTTAGAAATCGATATACAATATCTGTTGGAGGTGTGTTTTTACTTAAAAAATTGCTATATTTGGCTTTACAAAACGCATAGCTATTCTCTTTGAGTTGCTCTTAGAGCAAGAGCAACTCCAACAGACATGGTATTCTTCTTTGTGTATGCTATATTTAGATTTTTACATAAAAAGTTGTACTCCAACATGTGTGCTATTTGGTTTGCTAAAATAGCAAGTCATATCTATCCCAGAGTTCTCGCATGCTAAATATGGCTTGCATGTGTTACTAGTCATCTATATCTCGCAGTGCAAGAAAGGCTGTTGGAGGTTAGCTTCTTTTTTTTTTTTTTTTTAGATCAAGCCATCCATTTTTGCCAACTCTGTTGGAGTTGCTCTTAGAGCATGTCCAAGGGAATTGCTATCAAACTTGCTATTACTATTTTTAGCTAAAACTCTAGAAAACTGGCCCCAATAGACTAGCCAATATACTATCCAACATGTTATCTCATGAGACTCGCAAGCTAAATTTGGCTAGCCGGCCAGTCTTGCTATCTTGGTGCATGTGAGGCTGACAACTAGTGTTATGTTTGCATGTTCCAAATTTCATTCCTTTCTCTTGAAGATATAGCTAGTTTGTTGGAATATGTTGGATCAAGTACAAAGAATTTTTGTGGAGTGCATAGCTAAACGAAGATATGGAATATGAAATTTAGAATGTCTCTTGAGATGCTCTTATGTTTTATTGGAAAATAAATACTATAGCTGCTAGGCTTCCTAAAATAGTATGTGACACATTATTTCTCCCCATCACTACAATCCTACCCCTAATTGTATGGCCAAAAGAAAAACATAGACAACTATACTCTATGAGAAGCGCCTCCGAGCACCAAACATGTACTTGATCCTATGGTGTCCTTAATCTTCACGATTATCCTTTCAACCATACTTTTCATCTATCCTTGGGACCATGAATACTATGTGGACAGCAAGTGAATAACTCAAATGCGATACCACCTGAAAACATGCGTTAGTCAGGAGAACTTTTGTTCATCTAAAACCCCAAAGACGAAATTAAGGCCTGGATGTGTTTATATCAAATGTCACTATGTAACTGAAGCTACATTAAAATCGTTTAGATGCCCAAATAATATACCTAAATTTTAGATAATAAGCATCAAGAGGAGCAAAGTTCTCTATTCTATTGCTTGGAGCAGTGAAGTAGCATGCAAGGAGGAGGCCGTTGGGATTGAAGCTTGCGTACTGCATGTGCAAATATGACTTCATAACCTGCGACCCTGAGAGGTTGCTCGCTCGGTACGTAATGGCCTTCGGCTCCAGAAATTTTCCTGCTGGCTACACCAGCCAACATGGATCAATCTAGGTAAAGAAACTACCCAAAACCATTATACCTCCTGTACATTTGGTGTTTTGCTCTATCTCATCATTCTGGTTACTAGTGTTGGCTTAGTTTGTTTTTTTTTTTTTTTTTTTTTTTTTTTTTTTGAGAATGACACACAGATACACGATACAAACACGCACGCACTCACCCCCTATGAACACACGCACGCAAACCCTACCCCTATGAGCACCTCCGCGACTGAGCACCCGCCAGATCCGAGATTCTCGGTCACCATTGGTGCCTCGTTAAATTACGGAACGCCCGCTACCACTTAATGCACAACGCCGGGTAAATCCCGGAAAAATCCAAGAAAAAGGTCAGCGAGCACCGCACTTTGAACCCCGGTGGGTAGCGTCCCCACCGGACCGCCCTACAATTGGACTACAAGCCAACTCGCTGTTGGCTTAGTTTGTTATGACCGGTGTCCATTATCAAAGGAGGCGGCCCGTTAGTGGCTAATGGCGTCGGCATCAAGGGACTAAAGGCCCAATTTATCTGTTAATCTCTAGTGTTAAGGGATAGTATAAATACCCGTGTAATAGTCTGAGATCAATTAAGCAAGTTGCAACCTAATTGTTGTCAGCTTCCTTTAGGGAGCCGAGATTTCTAAACCCTAGCCGCCACCTGCTTCCACCGCGTAGCCACGGCACCTCGCCGTAGTTCTTCACGATTCAAGCCTCGTCCCCCAATCTCCCACAACTACAACCTAAGATATGTTAGGGGCAGACCTGTTGGTCCTATCAATCTGGTATCGGAGCCGTGGCCTACGCCTACAGCTTCCTCCCGACGCCCAGCTACATGACGTCTTCCACATGGGGCTGCTGAAGTGCCATCGGGGTGATCTGCCGGTGGCGTAGGGCCCTCCGCCGCCGGTGCTTGACGTGTGTCTTACGCGGCGCCCGGCGCCGCCTACTGAGGCTCGAAACGCCGCGCGGGCGAGTGGCATGTCCTCATTCAGTGGCAAGGGCTGCCCCGGGAGGAGGCGACATGGGAGCTCTTGGATGACTTCAAGCGTCACTACCCCGACTTCCAGCTCGAGAACGAGCTATTTGCGCAGGCGGGGAGAGATGTTATGACCAGTGTCCATTATATCAAAGGAGGCGGCCCATTAGTGGCTAATGGGGTCGGCATCAAGGGGCTAAAGGCCCAATTTATAATCTCTAGTGTTAAAGGATAGTATAAATACTCGTGTAATGCTCTAAGATCAATTAAGCAAGTTGCAACCTAATTGTTGTCGGCTTCCTTTTGGGAGCCGGGATTTCTAAACCCTAGCCGCCACATCCTTCCCACGCGTAGCCATGGCACCTCGCCGTAGTTCTTCGCGATTCAAGCCTCGTCCCCAATCTCCCACAGCTACAACCTCACGATCTGTTAGGGGAGACCTGCTGTTCCTATCACAGCTTGCTAAGGTTTTTAGCCAAATTCTCGAATGAGGGACACAATCGTTTCAAAGAGATAGATTAGTAATGGTGGAACTAAATCACGACACACAATTGCTGCGGTCCTCAGCCATGCTTTGTAAAAAAATATCCGGCGAAGAAGCCTAAAACAGGGGTCGTAATCTACACCTTTTGGAACATTTGGAAAGAAACAAAACAGGAGAATTTTTAACAACGCAGTAGAAACAGCGTCGCAAGTGGCTGCAAGGATAAAGGAAGACATAGAGCAAAGGAAGAGAGCATTCGCTTAAGTTTAGCCGTTGTTTTCCCCATGGAGTGTGTTTCCCTCTTGTTCCTGCCCGTTGGCCTTAAACCCACACCCCCCCCACACACACACACACACCCACACACCCCTTGCCTTTTCTTGTACATAAACTATCTTTCTTATCTTAACGAAAGACAGAGCTCCTACCATTGTTTTTCAAAAAAAAAGGCATGTTGTGCAAATATATGAAAAGAGATTCACTTTGCCAGTAATAATATAAATAGTAGAAAATTTAGGTTTTGCATCTGAGTGTATTTTTTGCTCATTTGCTCATACTGTTTGTATTTTTGTTGATATACTACCGTAATGTAACTTTGCATTTTGGTAAGTAACAAAACAAGTCTCTTGCTTATTAGTTTGTTCATACCATGAAAAACAAATTGATGCATACAAAATGTCAAGTCTGATTTATGTGTGGTTACCTTTCCATTTGGAACTTGAATTCATGGTTAACATATTTATTCTGAAACTAGGATATAATCCAAAAGAAAGCAGGGCTAACTGTACCCGTCACTGTGGAAACATCAGCGTGCCATTCCCATTTGGCCTAGAATCTGGTTGCTTCGCTAGGGATCAATTCCAACTCCTCTGTGCAAATGCATCGTCCGTCAGCTGTCCTCCAGTTGAAACCCCAAGATCTGCAGGTGATCAGTCTCCAAGTTAACGAAGGGATACTTAACTACAGTGAACAAATGACTGCACCCAGTTTTGATCTTTTTTGGTGGATATGGTTTGAGGACTAGCTCTGTGCAATGGGTTGTTGCTAACCTAAGCTGTGCTGAAGCTAAACAGAATACATCTGGGTATGCTTGTGTGAGTATCAACAGCAGGTGTGTGGAAGTGAACACACGGTTGTTTTCCAACAATGAATATTTAGGATACCGCTGCAAATGCACAGATGGCTTTGAAGGGAATCCATATGTCCAGAGTGGTTGCCAAGGTACCCAACATATCTTTTGTGTTATCAGTAACTTTGAAGAAATACCCCACCCCCACCCCTTCTCACACGCGCAACATATATTGTGCTTTCACATCTTAAATCTGGTTTGCAGATACTGATGAGTGCCTTCAGCAAGACATTTGTAAGGGCAGACTGTGCAGTAACATAGAAGGAAGCTTCAGGTGTACTGAATGCCCTCATAAGACAGTATATGATCACGCAAATAACCGGTGTACTAGAACAAAGCAACAGATTCTGCTCATAGGTATTGTTATTGTTGTTACTAATAACATTTGCTTCTTGTATTTATTATTATTGTTGTTGTTTTAAACATTTATCTTGCAAAATATGATACAACGTATATAAGGAAATCATGTTCATGTCTATAGGAATTATTATTGGACTTTCTGGAGGCTTGAGTATACTACTCCTATGCTTTTGCTGCATTATTTCTTTTTTCGTAGATGGAGAAGAAATGTTCAAAAAGCAACTAAGAAGGAATTATTTCCACAAGAACCAAGGTCTCCTCCTAGAACAGTTGACATCACCTGAGAAAACAAATATTTTCAGCCTCGAAGAGTTAGAAAAGGCAACTAATAACTTTGATCCCACTTTCGTATTATTGGGCATGGTGGTCATGGGATGGTTTACAAAGGAATTTTATCTGACCAACGTATTGTTGCTATAAAGAAGTCTCTAGTCATTGAGTACAATGAGATCAAGCAATTCATCAATGAAGTTGCAATACTCTCGAAATAAATCACAGAAACATTGTGAAGCTCTTTGGATGTTGTCTCGAATCTGAGGTTCCGTTGCTGGTATATGACTATATTTCCAATGGATCATTGTCTCAAGTTCTCCATGCTAAATCACGAAATGATCTTTCTTTGTCTTGGGATGATTACATAAGAATCGCCACGGAAGCTGCAGGAGCTCTATCATATCTACACTCAGCAGCTTCAATGTCAGTCTTCCATCGTGATGTGAAGTCCTCAAATATACTCTTGGATGGGAACTACACAGCTAAAGTTTCAGACTTCGCGCTTCAAGATTGGTACCAGTTGATCAAACACACATTGTTACGAATGTACAAGGTACATTTGGTTACTTAGATCCAGAGTATTTCCATACGAGGCAGCTAAACGAGAAGAGTGATGTGTATAGTTTTGGAGTGGTACTACTGGAGTTACTTGTTAGAAAGAAGCCTGTTTTCACAAGTGAATCAGGCTTGGTTCAAAAAACTTATCAAATTACTTTCTTGAGGCATTGAAAGAGAAAGAAATCTCTGATATAGTTGACTCACAAGTTGCCGAGGAAGCAACCATGGAGGAGATATGTAGTGTTGCTTCTCTTGCAGAGATGTGCTTAAGATTACGTGGTGAAGAAAGACCTACAATGAAACAAGTGGAGATGGAATTGCAGATTTTACTTAAAGAAACGGGTGAGATCTTGCCAAAATGACCTGGAAAAAGGGCAGCAAAATGAAGCAATGTCGCTAACTCACAGAGCTGAAGCTGCTAATTGCCAAGTGTTTGCCACAGAACCAGGTTCTAGTTTAGAGAAAGAGTTCATGGACTCTGCCACCCTACCACGCTAGATGTGTTTATTGATTTGAGTAGCGCCCGCTAGCAGGCCCCCTAATTGTGTTGACTGGTCATAACCAGCATGGCTAATGTAAGTCTATATATAGTTGTTCTTTCGAATTAGCATAAACATTTACTCGAGCTTTGAAAAACTTTGAAACTGTGTCAAATAAATAATAATTCGATGTATCGCTACCTTTTTCAGTACACATGTGAGTATGTGATATTTGATATCTTCGACGCTAACGGCCGGTGAGCATGGCCTTCTATGAGCCTGTATTGTTGCTGCATGTCAATATCACTCGCATCTGGCTGTTCATTTGCGGCTCCCTCCCACCTCCTTGGCAATCAGCTCTAGCCACACGCCCACCCGCTAGCAGGAGCACCCTAAATACACTTTCTAGGAAACTTCATCCCTTTTGTTGGCCCTTGTATCCATAATAATGCACCTAGTGTTAAACCACATTAGCACAACATTCATCAGCAGATGAAAATCCAAGTTGGCAACTTACACAAGATCAAGGCATTCCACAACATTCTAAAAAGTAGCCTGATCAGTCTGCAGCCTTCAAAAGTTGTGTTGTTGCTGGTTTTCTTGAAAGACTTTTGTCAGTTTGTGCCTTCTTCACCAGACGCATGAAAGACACAACTTTGAGCTGAAAAGACAAATCCCTCTCCTCTCTTGAGGGATAGTTGCAGCTCCTGGATAGTCATCTTCAGCTCTGCCAAACTCTCTTGCCTGGCATTGCAGAGATCATTCAGCACAAGGGATGGTTCCAGCTCTTCCTCTAACATTTTCTTTTGTTGGGGGTATAGAGAGTGCAGCTCAATTACTGGGAACAGACATGATCTCCTCTATGCAGCTGTAGATGTCTCCAACTTCAAGCATGCTCAGACCATCACACAACATGTCAATGCTTGCACATGGCGACGAGATGAAGGCCTTGAAGCTCTGCAGCTCTTCATCTACTTTGGCCTTAGTGGAGAAAGGTTTTGAAGGCAAACTTGTAGAACTCTGCTTGGTAGTAGCCATGTTTGTAGTAGAATGTATGATGATATGGTTGTAGCTGAGATGGAAGATAAAAAGAGAACAATATTCTGCTGGTGATGAACCACTGTGGTGCATCTTATTATTTATTGGAAAGAGGCAGAAGCAATGCCAATGCCAAGCTCGTTGCACAAAGAAACTCAGTCAAGCTATGCTAGTTGTCCATAATGGACTGTTTACCTATCTGTCTCCAAGAAAAGTTGAGATTGTTGTATATTGTTAGAGCAACAGGCATCAATAAGTTGAGATTGTTGTATAGTGTTAGAGCAGCAGGCACAAAGAAACGATTTGCACGTTTGTTAGTGAAAGGCAGAGTTGACTCTGCTTCAGGTACCTCAGTCACAGTCACAGGGCACTGGTGGCATGTCCCAACCATCTGCAACAAGATCAGTGATCTCTTGACCATATGAAAAAGTTCAAACGGAATTCATCAGTGTAAAAGTAAGACTGCATACTTGACTCCTTTATGGAGTTATTGAAATGGACTGAATAAGATGAGCAGTGACAATTAAAGCCTAAACCAAACCACCGTGTTCAGTTTCAGACTGCAGTGAAAAAAAAAAGTGTGGTGCTATCTCAGAGCTCCAACTCCTAGCCTTGGATTCTACGAGACCATAACATGAGCTAATCCTTGAATCTGAAGCACAAACAAGGGAAATAAATAGAGAACGCAAACATTAACCTACAGCTAACGAAATTGGTTTCTACAAGACGACTGAACATCATTGCTGCTGTGCAGCGTGGGGTTCGATTCCCTTCCCCATTTCCCATCATTGCTGTGTAAAAGAGAAAGCAACTTACCCCGACTGAAATGTACACGGCATGCCGGATCTGGAGACCGGAGGTCATTACCCGTCTCGAAGAAACCTCACTGCACATTGGTGGGTTCCGCGCAGATCCAGCTGGCGGGGAGGGGACCGATAGCTCTAGCTCCGAGTTGATATGGCCAGTAACTTTCTGTGCCGCTCGGGCATACTGCTAGCTGGAAACATGGGGGTGCGGGCGAGGACGAGTATCTGGATGTGTGGTGGACGAAAGGGCCGGCGTAAGGGACTGGCTCACCGGCGGCGAAGTCCTGGGTGCGTACCGAGATCGTTCGTCGGTTGCGATATGAGAAGACGAGGGAGGAGACAAGAAAACAACTGTTATTAATACTTTAAATTGAAACAAAATCAAAAAGGGCATTTGGTCTAGTGGTATGATTCTCGCTTAGGGTGCGAGAGGTCCTGAGTTCAATTCTCGGAATGCCCCGTTTTTCATATTTTTATATGAATTTTCATTTGTCAAATCTAATAAGCCTTAATAAATGCACCTTTGTCTCTTCAAGTTTTCTCTGTAGTTCATTCTTTTAAATTTTTGTGTTCTTTTTGCAACAAATCAGCAACTTGCTCCACGAAGATTATGTTTCCCAGCTTGCAGTGCTCAGCAGAGATTTGCATGTACAGCCATGGATTCGTATATCATCGTGTTATTAGGACAAACAATCTTTTTCTAAAAAAATTAGGACAAACAATGACGAGAGATGTATGCCGACACTAATGGAAGGACAGATTAACCGTGGCCGTTTTTTAAGTATATACCTTTTGGTTAGCAAACAAAAAAAAAACATGCATTGACTAACATTATCAGTTCAACTATTATTTGGTGTATTTGGAACTCTCGTGACAAATTTTGATTTCAGGGGCTGGTTTGGACAGGGGAGCAGGCGTTGCTGATTTCGATTGCCAAGATCTCGAGCAGATGGAGACCTATGTTTGATCAAGATCTAGAGAGCAAGGTGGACGTTGTGATACAAAAGCTGGAGGAAAGAGCCAACAGTGAGAGGTGTGATCGTCGCTGTCGAAACAATATATGTAGCAGTGGGCACACTGAGTAATCAAATGTAGTATTTATATATGCTGGCACGTACACTCTGTGTATATCATCTCTCCATACATACGTACATGCATACATACATGTATGACCAAGTCCAATGAAATTGAAAACTAAATATAAGCAACAATCAAACAGAATATAATAATACATCTAATAAGCCATGAGGCCAGCGGCGATCACGACGCCGGCGAGGGCGCCGAAACCGGCGACCTTGGCATTAGCGGCGGAATCCGGCGTGGACGGCGGCGAGTTGGCGGCGCCAGGAGCGCCGGCAGGGGCGAGTGAGCCGCCGCCGGCGCCAGCAGGCACGACGTCGACCTGGACCTTCATGCCTCCGGCGCAGTGTCCAGGGACGCCGCAGATGAAGTAGCGTGTCCCCGTGGCCGCGAGCGCGACGGCGTCGTCGCCGGAGGTGTAGGTGGCGATGGGCCTCGCGTTGGAGCACGACTCGTAGTCCGACTTGCTCACCTCCACCACGTCATGCGCCTGCGGCGAGTACTTGAACACGATGGAGTCGCCCGGGTGGAAGCTCTTGGAGGACGTCCAGGTGGCGTAGTTGGTTCGGAGGTCCCATGAACCGCTTGGCGCGCCGACGGTGTAGGTCGCCGCCGATGCCGTGCCCAGCAGGATGGCTGATGCTGCCATCATGACCACCACCAATGCAAGCCTGTTTGTTGCCATGTCGCCTGCCAAGCTTCTTGGAGCGAGGTTGCAGGAGCTTAATATGATGAGCTTGTGTACGTGTTGCTTGTGATGATGGAATGGATCGGATGATGGTTTGATCCTTTGGGTTGGATTTGGAGGCATATATATAGCATGTATATGTATATGTGCCCTGAACGTGGTAGGTGGCAGATGTAAGGCAGGGAAATGCCGTTGTGGAAAAGGTATACATATGATACGTACAGCCACACGTCAGACAGTCAGAGAGCATATTGTTTCCGTCGACTACTGTTGTGTAAAATTTTGCTGGTAAAAGATGTGACACAGCAGTATACTTGGTCCGAGTCAATGGAAACTAGTGTGCACTTGGTCCGAGTCAAAAATACGCATATATGTAACCTACGGGCAGATGGATTTACCGACCGCGATGTTGTTTCAAGTTTCAACGCGGGCAGGTAGCCAGGGTGGTTGTTGGCGTGCTGACCTTTTCATCTGGCGTAGAGTACGTCCTACCTCCGGGCTCGAATCAGTAGGATCGGGTCAGTTTCAGACTGATACGCGTTGCTCTTAAATCGGATCTGCCGGTGTTTAACCGAAAGGTACTTCCTCTGTTCCAAATTAACTGTAAATAGTTCTCAGAATTTTAGAGAGTTTAAACATGTCAAGTTTGACCGAAATTATGGAGAAAGTACAAATAACTGGTATGCTATGAAAATATGATTAATAAAAAGTCTAATAATACTTAGTTGGCATCATAAAGGAGAAACAAACCATGACGGATGCGGTACTGGCCTAGTCTCAGCTACTAAAAGGTTGCTTTATAGGTTTTTCTTGTTTTCCTGTGCTCAGACTAAAACGACAGACAAAACGGAACAGAGGAAGTATTCATCTGTCAATTAGACCAGTATAGCTAGATAGGTGTGTAGAATGGGCAGGTAGGGGTGTCAGAGGCCGGGACGACGTGTCTCAACAAGGACATGCGATGGTGAAGAAGGAAGGTCGTGTATATAGTGCATTGAGGGCGGGGAATTAGGAGATCGAGCATAGAGCAGGTTTTTTTTTCGCATCCCTACAAACTTTGAAACTAGTGTGATTCTTGTTGATTCCGGCAAGGAGTCGATGAAAGTAGAAGCATTTGACAGCGCGCCTCATGGCGTATCTATATTGTTGTTTGCGAGAGTGTGGTTGCATCGTAATAATACAAAAAAAAAACTCTATTTTCATTGTTTTTCACCAATTCAGCATATATATTGGCTAGCAACCAAGGGTTTATGAGGTGTGGTACCTCCTTCCATTTACTCTATTTCACCACTATCTTCGGATTGTCACAATGTCTCGTGCACCCGATTTACCAAATAGGTCACAATAGGTGCATCTATCTTTTAGCATGGTCGATGCTATTTTTCGCATATCACTTCTTCATCATATATTAATGTTATTGTTCAAAATCATATGGTCTTTGTACATGGGGAATGCCGCATGGGTCCAACCCAAATTTTTATATTGGTATTTTTTTTTAAGGAACATGTATTAATCTTGGTGCATTACACCGATCCTTTTACAAAAACAGAGACATCATTGTCGACATGCACATGCAGGAAAAAAAACAAAAAGTAAAGAGAACACGCGCCTCACGAAGTTTTCCTAAAAAGAAAAAAGCGGAATGGATAATTTCCTAAAATAGATAAACGTGGGGTCTCGCGGACGTCCGCGATTTAGCAACACGCCTTCGAGAGATCCGTTCGTCACCGCCATCGGCCGCTTCCCAATCGTCGTGGGGCACCAGAGCCAAACTCCACAAGGTGGAGGCCGCAGAGAAGGACTTATTTCTAGGCGACCGGCCAAATAAATCGCCTCCCAAGCGCATCGGCCAACTCCCGTACCCATGACGCATCCTTCGATTCCACCGCCGGCAGAACCCGAGCAAAGCTCGGGATTTTCACCAAAGAACATCTTCCTTGAGATTAACAGGGGTCAACAACATCATCACCGAAGAAGACGACGATGCGCCGCCCCCCCGACTGCGACGTGGTCTCCACGGCCTCCCGTTGGCGCCGGAGAAGATCGCCATCGGAGAACGTAAGAAGCCGTGAGAATTTATTCCGCCAAGTCGCCGTCGCCCCGCATCGCCGGCGTCGCCAGAAAAACAAAACCGCAGAGGAGCCACGCCCTCCGCGGCTCTCCACCCACCGCCAACATCGACGGCGAGCAAACCCTAGACCTAGGACTCGACCAAAACCCCTATGAAGACAGGCCGTTGAAGGGATGGACCCTCGCTCACCTCGTCACCACCGGCAAATGAGGCCTGAGGAGGCGAGGAGCTGCCAGCGGCTGTCGCCCGACCTCTTCGCTTTCGCGAGAGCCCGGGGAGGCGGCGGTGGTTTTTGTTTTTTAGTTGTCGCGGCAATAAATAAATAAATAAATAAAATAATAATAAATTTTTATATTGGCATTGGGTTTGTTCGTTTGGATACTATTTGGTGCACGCTACACAAGTAATTTCGCATTTGCAAAATTAAGTCATATTATTATTATATGATGCTATATATTATAATTAAGATGAGTTGGATGCAAAAGTTCCAAGTTGAAGTTATTAAAACTGAGATTTGCAAAACTGAAAAAAAGAAACCAAACAAAGGTTGCTCTTTCATCCCAAAATAAATACTACGGACCCTCAAATTGTACTAAAAATATAGGGAAAAAAATGTAAAAAGTTGTTCTTGCAATGGATTCCACGCCACAACCTAGCTGTCCCTGTCAACCTTTGTGCGCCACTATGGGCCCCACATGTCGGCGACACGGGAGGCATGATTATCGTTATTGACCGTTAAACCAGCCACTACAGCATCCCAGACCCACTGACACGATGGTCCCACCACTTCCAGAGCGCGCGGACCGCGGTGCAACGTGGCAGGGGCATCCTATCAGGCTACTGGGGCCCACATGTCATTCGTCTACACGCATTCGCGAACGTGGGCCCCACAATAGAACACAAAGCCTGGTTCGACCCGGGCACGTTTATGAAAATTCCAAAAAAGACAAAATAATCCAGAAATAAAAATCGCCGTGGAGACGAGTCGCCGCCGGCACCGTCCGGCCCGGCCTTCTTCTCCGGCGACGGCGGAGCCCTCTTGTGGGGATTCCGCGTCCTACTAGATCCCACCTGAGCCCCCTCCGCTGCCCCCAAGGGCCGAGCCGAGCCGCGCCGCGGTCCGCGCGCGCGCGCAGGCCGAGATGCGGAAGAGGATGGAGAGCGTCGACGATCTGATAGAGGAGGTCAAGGTGCGCGCCGTATGGTGGGCGCTCTGCATCTTCGGCATCTGCTACATCCTCACACGTGAGCACGCCCCGCCCCCTCTCTGCTTTCGTATCTCATTCGCGTCCGAATTGGTTTCTCTCCCCGCAACACAAAATGTTCCGCAGAATCGCCCAGACGAGGGATTAGAATTGTTCGGTAGCGAGACGAGCTTTGCCGTTTCGTGTTTATCTGCGGAACACCGCATGCTTGCGAGAGATTTTGGGTAACTGCTGCTGTACATGCTCGGATTGGGATGTGATTTGATAGCTCGTGCGTTACAAACTATAGGAGACCTTTTTGTTAGTAGGGCAGCTAGAGCTTGTAGTCACACCATCTGATAGCTCCTGAATCTACCCGGTAGTGGCATTTAATACCTGTTACGTCGCATTTTTTTGGATGTTAGCTACTTCTATGCTGCCTGCATTCTATTTAGTTATAATAGTTACCACTACTACTTTCAGGTTAAGAAAGCTTGCTGGATTTGCTTAATGATGAAAAAATCGAATTAGGATCCTTCATCATTTTCATTTTAGGAACTTTTGCATGCATTGTTATTTATGAAACTGCTGGAGATGGAAGTGTAATCTAGGGTTTCTTGAGATTCTCTTTGTTAGAATTTCATTTTTGGTACAGGGATTCTGGATGGTCTGGTGCAAACTATAGATGTTTTAGTGATTATTAAAATGTGCCGAGTATGTAGCAGAGGTTTTGGCATTAGCTCTTGGATAAGCTTGAAAAGAGTGTTGTTCATTCTCCTCTACGGTGAGGTACAGTTTGAGTGTAAATTTCAAGCCATAATCACTCAGGTGCCAAATTTGATATTTCCTGTACTACTGTTGAAGATGAGTTTTTTGAGGTCTAGGGCATTGCTCTTACAAGCTATAAAATGTGTTATGAGTAGTTTTATGCTATGATGCTTCAGAGATTTTTAACTTTAGCTTTAGTGACAACTCAAATGATGTAGAGGATATGTGGGCATCTATCTAGTAGTTGTTGGCAAGTTGTGGTTTTATTCAAAAATTAAATGATGCAGGAAAATTGTTTGGTACCAGGATGGGATCGAAGTAATGGTTGAACACAAATGTAAACAACAACTTGTTTGTGTCCTTCTGAATCATATAATGAGTATCCCTTCTTTGTCTTTTACTCAACTTGCTCAGAGTTCAGTCCGGCACTATGATTTCTGGAGCCTTTATGATGTCAACAAATGAAAACAAAGGGAATCCAGTGAGAGATGTGAAGTGATTTTGCTTGTGTGTTGTTTAGATATTGTTGAGTTAGCTTGGAGAAAATTAATTGTCTATAGTCAGACCACTTGGGAACCATTTCTGAAGTATTTGGCTAGTTTTCAGTAGAAAGTAGCTTCAGATAAGTTAACATTTTAGCTTCATGAGGTTGGAAATGGAAATGAAATAAGTCACTATTGAGTCATGTATAATTTTATTTATTGTTTTATTTTAAATTAAGCATGCAATGTATTT
This sequence comes from Hyparrhenia diplandra, assembly GCA_015847255.1. Classification (NCBI taxonomy): domain Eukaryota; kingdom Viridiplantae; phylum Streptophyta; class Magnoliopsida; order Poales; family Poaceae; genus Hyparrhenia; species Hyparrhenia diplandra. Next base: position 32,203 of record JADLZK010005142.1, on the reverse strand, counting down.
TTCTCTGATCTTTTTTGCTTGTCAAAATAGCCTTCTTTCCTTCCTTTCTTTTCCATTGTTTCACTTTCTGCTCTGTGAATGTGTTGGCAATCTTTAAACACTTAGTAATTATTTATCTTTCAACCCTTATTATTGACTCATTTTGTGTGCAGAGGTTTCTTTATGTTTGTATACCAAGTATATTTCTTAAATATATAGTCCAGTCGCCTGTATCCATGCTAAGATCAATATCATTTTGTTTCAAATAGATACAAGTAAATCAATGTGGACAAATGTGCCCATGTCAATCCTTATACTTGCATTTCTCCGGTATCTCTCCTTCAAAGTGGAGTTCGTTGGAGGGAACAACCTGTACGTAAGCAGACATATTTGTCTCAAGCCTCAAAGAGGCAGTTGTCTGCAAATGATCATCGCGCCTTTTATTTGTACCACCTCCCTCGGATGGAGAAGGAAAGTTGGTTCACCTTCTGTTGAGGCTGCTTTTGAAAGTTTCATTGAGAATATTTTGCGAGACTTTGTTTTAGACTTGTGGTATTCAGATATTACTCCCGACAGAGAGGCCCCTGAACTAATACGTGGCTTAGTACTTCACGCTCTTGGTGAAGTATCAGGCAGGGTAAAAGAGATGAATCTAGTTGACATGCTAACAAGGTGACTAAAGGCTTGATAAGTTGATATACTATCTAGTACATACTATCATTATTGAGTAATAATTCTAAAGTTTTTCTTTTTTCTCTTTCAGGGATATGGTTGATTTGATTGGCAACCATTTAGATATTTTCGGAAAAATCAAACTCTAATTGGTGTTGATGTCATGAGGACTTTGTCTTCAGAGGAAAGAGATGAGAGACTGAAGCAACACCTAATAGTTTCACAGGAACTTCATCCAGCATTGTTATCTTCAGAGCATGAGTACAAGGTATTAGCTAACCATTTTAGCTTTCATGTTATAAAATAATACAGCCATTAATTAATATGAATTTTAGGTTCTTAAAGAAATTGTTGGGGGCATTATGGCTCTAGTTTTGAGACCACAAGATGCACAGAGTCCACTAGTTCGCTGTTTCTCCAGGGAACTGATGACCTGCCTAGTCTTGCAGCCTGTTATGAACTTCGCAAGCCCTGTGTAAGTTGTCTGCTAAAATGAATGATTTATGGCAATATATAGGCTTCAAGCAGTCTATGGCTTCTTAATGTAATTTAAGTTATCCAATTTTTGGTTCCGCTTTACCTGCACCTAAGCTTATTTGTTGTTTGTTTGTTTTTGTTTCAGCTTCATCAACGAGTTGATTGTCGACCTTCTAAACAACAAAGATACAGGTAATGTTGGAGGAACAAACATGGCTAATACAGAACTAGTACCTTACAAAGGAGGTTCACAAGGTTGTCAAATGGAATCAAGGAATTTGACTGTAGAACCTAGCAGCTTAGTTCCACCAAATAATTCTGGAATGAGGTCGGTTGTTACTTCTGAATGTGGAAAGTCTAAAATGTCAGAGGATGACAATGATAGTACCATCCAACCTCGTCAGCCAGACTGGGGCGGTGGTATTGGATGCAGCTACTAAAAAGGAGGTCAGAGGTTCTTGCCCCCAGAATCTTGAGAACATGTGGGCAATTGGAAGAAATTATCAAAAGAAAATGGTTAAAGTAGACCGATCATCAAGATCGAAAGGTTCTAGAGGTTCAGATAATAGTCCAAGTGCAGGGGCAGTGGGTAAAGAGCTATCCTCTAACTTCAACGAGAGAATTGCATCTGTTGATGATAAATACATGGTCAATTTGATGCAAAGTAAAAATAGGAATGCTCAGTCTACCTTCGATTTACTGGTAGTCATCCACTTGCTCTACAAAATACAAATGAAGGGAAACCAAAAGAGGGGGAGTCAAGTTAATTACAGCAGCAAGGAAAAACCATATGAAACCAGCAACAGTGTAAAACCCCAGCTGAAACGGTCTAATAGTACTCCTGATATTGAGAAAAGATATTTGGCAAAAAGTAACCAGCCCATGGTTTCTAGTGAAAGGCCAAATGTGAGGAAAAATCAGGATGAGGTGCTAATGCATGTTCAAGATAAGATGTCGGGTAATTTTTTTTTTTCTAATCCTATCACCAGAACAATTCCAGTATCATTATCTAAACCGCAAGCATCAAGTTGTTGGTTTTACTGAATAAATTTGATCACTTGGGTTAATTGAATAAATTTGAACAACCTGTCAGGGTTATGTTGGTAGTATTCACCATAGTTTCTCGTGAAATTCTATTATCCGTAATTATACCGTTAAGATCATCTCCTGTGAGACAAGTTTCAGAAGTTTGTAACAATTAGCAAATTGATCTCTGATTTTCTTGTGTTGTGTGCTGCTGTTATTGTATTATTCTCTTTGTGGGCAGTGGTTTTAAAATACTTATGGGCATGGGATTTGCATTTTACTCTTAGAAATTAGAAATCAAGCACTGGCTTCAGTCTTGGTATTACTCACCATATATGTTCTGGTTTTCATCCTTCCATAAGTAATCTAAATTATTGAAATATCTGTTCGTTTTTTTCCTATTCTGCATTTTCTGATTAGCATGCAGGTTCCATGGTTTCCATTGGTTTTATATTTTAGTATTTTAGTACTTGGTGTCCAAATAAAATCAGATCTGTAGAATCCTCTGCTTAATTTGTAACCAATCCTCATTAAGAGAAAATACATAAGATGTCACTGAATGACTACATGCATGATCCACAATGTGACATCATTATAAGGCTGGTGTGTGAGGCTCAGCCGACATGTCAGTGAGATTGTGGTGGCATACATTGAACATACAAAGTTATTCAGCATCATATGGGAAGAAATTGGTATTTTGTGATGGTTTAGTCTGATAATTTCTAACGGTTTCCATTCCTGCATGATTAAATTATATCAGGCTTAGCGATTTAATGTCACATCAGTCCTCTTGTTCTTGATACAATATACATCTATTGATGTGAAGTAATGTCATTCTCCACAGCTGATTTGATTTGTTGGGCTCTTTATTTCTTTGCAGGTTGTTGGTGCATATTTTGAGAAACTAGGTTCAAAATCTTTTGCAGTTTATTCTATTGCGGTGACTGATTTGGATAACAAGACCTGGTTTGTGAAAAGAAGGCATGGTTTTACTTGGCATATTTGTAAATTAATTGCAGCTTCAAGAGAGGGAACATGTATGATCCTGACATATAGCTCCTATTTGTAGATATCGAATTTTGAACGTCTTCATACCACAACTGAAGGAGATACCTAATTATTCATTACATCTGCCTCCAAAGAGTTATCTTTCATCTAGTGTTGATGATTACCTGGTGCACCAACGATGCATTCTCCTGGACAGATATCTCCAAGTATGATTGGTTCTCTAGCAATTTTGCTCACTTTTTTACTTCAAATGTGTTTACAATATTCATTTTGTGTTCAATAGGACCTCTTGTCTATAGCTAATGTTGCAGAGCAGCATGAAGTTTGGGATTTCCTGAGTGAATGGAGTCAAAGGTATGTGATTTAAACCAAGCTAATCCTTATAGCCATGTCCTTATTGATAAGAAATGCACACATCTTCATTCAGTGCTTCCTTGAGGTTCTTAGAACTTGATTTCTTTTTCTTTGTAGAATTACTCTGCTGGAAAGTCCACCTCTGTTATGAAAACCTTAGCTGGTATGCATGTCCTCACACTTGTTTTTTCCCCTAAAAACTATGACTTTCTATGTTCTTTTCTTAAAAGACATTTTATTTGTTTTAAAACAGTTAATGTTGATGATGCAATGGATGACATTGTTCGACAATTTAAAGGAGTTTCAGATGGTTTGAAACGGCGGCACACCACCTTCTAGTGCAACTGCCCAATCTCCAGATAATAGGATGTCTCTATCTTGGAACCAGGAAGAGAAAGATAACCACACCTTGCATCAGAGAAACTTGGAAAGCGCTCATAGCCTTTCAGATGGTGATAGTAACTATGAAGATCACACATCATCTGTGAATAGTGGATGCCATTCAGATAATGAGGTCAGTAATAGAGGACATACTTCAAATGATGTTAAGCACATCTAAACATACTCTGGTATGGATACACAAGCCAGCGACCAAATAGGAAAACCTACAAAGGCGTATTCTGATTCTTCAAACATGTCATCTCTAAATACATTCGAGGATCCAACAGGATTTCCTCCTGAGGTACACCACACCCTGCTACTACATAATTTATTTGATGAAGATCATAGGGAACAGTTGTTATTACTGTTTTTCCTTTTACTGATAAACCTTCTCTTCTGTTTTGGCAGTGGATGCCAACAAATGTTAGTGTGCCTTTATTGAACCTGGTTGACAAGGTATTCCAGTTAAAGCGGCGGGGTTGGATAATGTTAGTTCTGTTATAATGAACTTTATAAAAATATTCCTCAGAATTTGTTTACTAGTTTCAGAGTACTGTTACATAGTAACAAATTAAGTAAATGAGACAACAATACTGTAGAAACTTGTAACCCCAACTGGTTACTAGATATCATCATATGGTTCCCATTTCATGTATTTTGGCAGTATATTCTCTGATGTTTGTTTAAATAATGAATTTGGATGGGCTATTGCCATTTTTTCGTGCTCATAGCCATGCACAGACCACTTATTTTCACCATCCATGCTTCAAATCTACAACTTTAATCATTTCTGCAATCCACCTGTTTCTATCTTTCAATTACAAAAACATGGTGTTCTACTTGATATGTTATGGGATCTGCAGGAAACAGGTTTTTTGGATATCAAAACAAATTTTGCAGTTGGTCATGGAAGATGCAATCGATGAATGGATCATAAGACAAATCAATTGGCTCGAAGAGAAGATGTCATTGTACAAGGAATACGTTGGATTCAAGATGTAAGGAGACACATTATGCCCTCTTTTTTCTCCTTCACTAGATTTATCTTGGTTCTCTTAAGTTTTAGTTTAAATTTGCTATTTCTCTTGATGCTTTCATGTGTCGCCTCCTTTTTTTTTCTCAAACATGCAAGTGAGGTGTGTATCTTATGTTAAGAGAGGAGGAAATGATCCCTTAAAAGACCCTTAAAAGCAGTCACTCTAACTCCACTAGAAGATCATAGGGGTTGTATTGTAACACTGAAAAAAAAGGATCACCCAAGCAAACTAGGATAATGAACGATAAAAGAATATGCGGCTAGCCCTCATAATGACCCTAGGCCCAATCCTTGGAGCTTTTTGCTCCAACATGACCCCAAAAGTCTCAACTCCTTGAAGAATTGATGTGCAACTTTTAAGGAGGGGAGGCAACATTAAAAAACATATTTGTTCCTTTGGTTCCATAAAATCCAGGCACCCCAAAATCACTGCAGTATTAAATCCCTTCATTTGAGCCTTGTCAATGTGATGACTTGCTTTTCTCCACCAATCAACAATGCTTGATTCAGATCCGTGGTACTTCTAATTGTGTAATTGAGCAAACCATGTGAAGAGTTGTTCCAACGCATGAAGTTTCACATGGATCTATCTTTGTAATATGTGCATCTCAATAGTTTCTTTATCGTGGTTTATTGGTATTATTGAAGAAGTAATGGCTTCCAAACTTTGTCTTTATTTTTCTGTGCAATTAATGGATTTCTTATTTACAGACCCTTTGGCCAAATGGTATATTCTTCACCAAGGTGGATGGATATAAAGGGAATGCAGGCACAAGTCAATTTGATAAGCTGTCATTAGGGAGTCCCAACCAGGCTGTTGGCAACAAAAAGAGCACAAGCTCTTTTGAACTTCAGCTTGAGGCATCCAGAAATGCCAGTGAGGTCAAAAAACTTCTTTTAGGTTAGTCTATTGACTGTTCCGGGCTCATGGCATTTTTTTTGTCTTTCTGTTTATGTTGTTCTCCTGAAAATGTTAGGATGATGTATGTTTGCGATTCTACATGATTATATGTGGTGTATGAGCATGCTGGTTCTGTCTGTGTGTGCAGCAGTAATAGCTCTGAATATCTGATCTGTGGGTGATGTCTTACCTAAAATAGGTTACTTTGAAGTAAAAATGGAAAATATCATTGTATTTTCTTCCAGACTTCCTAAGAAAGGCATCACTTAGGAAACACATCTAACAACTTGAGCTGTTACCTCAAGTTTATATCTGTCTATCACATGCCTTCAGTACCATGCCGTTTAGCTAACATTATTTGGTCCTCGAAGGTGAAAAATAATATGATTTGCAAATTGCAATGCCCTTTCAGATGGAACACCATCTACCTTGGTCAGCATAATTGGATACAAGCAGTACCGACGCAGTGCAAGGGACATGTACTACTTCCTCCAAGTAAGTAAAACTCAAAATCCCTGTAATCTAAGCTCTAATATGAGATATCATTCTGATCTCCGCAGTAAAACTCAAAATCTCTGTAATCTAAGCTCTAATATGAGATATCATTCTGATCTCCGCAACATTAATGATGTGCTGTAGTCCAACGTTTGCATCAAGCAGCTCGCATATGCAATGCTAGAGCAGGTCATCGTGACAGTCTTCCCAGAGCTTCACCAGCTAATAGACGACATACATGAGAAGGGACGCAAAGAGCAAGCCTCATTCACACACCAACTGTGACCCAAGAAACTGTCAGGATAAACATGCAACTTCAGAGAGAGTCGAAACACTTTTGAAGGCACTTGCATTGGCCCGCAGTGAGTTACTTAAACACAGAGGCTTTGCAATTGTATTTCGGTGCTACTTTGGATTGAGGAAGCGCTTGGTGCTTAACGCAGCTTATACCCCCAACAACGATCTGTACAGATGTATGTCAGAAGTGTAAATTAGCTCCCTGATGTAGTAAACCAGAACAACTTACAGTGAGATCTTGTAGGTGTTGAATGTATGGTATCATTCTTTATTTCTCCCCCTCCCAGATTTAAGCTGTTTGCTTCCTGTCTTAGGCAGAGGCTTGTAAAGTTTTGAAGATTCAAGTGTATAGCTGTACTGTACTATGTGTTGCGGAGTAAATAAAAATGTTGTACGAGATGCCATCATGGTGTTCTTTTGTCCGTTCTTCATACTTGGTAGGCAAAAGGTATGTAACTTTTTTTACCAAATTAAGTGATTCTTTATTGTTTTGGATACAATATAAATAATATAATATCCAAAGAGCACAAATTTACTTGGATTTTATTAAATATTACTTAGACATTATGCCATTATCCAGGTATGTGTATCAGTGTCTGACAAATATTGTGAAGAGGAGCGAGTAATGATACTGTAAGAGACAGCAACCTTACATATATGTCCGTGTCTGATGATTCTCATGGGCATTTATGCTTCGATGAAACGTACTCGCCTCAAATTCGAGTGGAGTTACTTTTGAACTTTCTGCAGATTCATTTCTTTTCTATGTATGTAAACATAGTGTATAACTGTGCATGCGTAAGAAAAATTAATGTATCTCTAAAGAAAAGCCAACTAATAACCGAATCTGGCGAAAGATTTTCAGGAGACATCACTTGATGGATCATCATCCTCCTGATTCTCGAAATGGCTTGAGGGTCGCATTTCCTACTGAAAATGCCAGTCGTTGTTGTCTCATGTCTCGTGTCTGACAGAAGCTATCCTTGAGATATTACCAGACACGGACGTGAACCATCGTGATCATGGGCACAGTTGATCCCGTTCCTTAGGTCTTCCTGGCATTGGCTAACTCTACTGTGGCTTGACTCCGATCCATGTACACTTGGACTTGGTGACACCTCTGATCACTTGGATGGAACGCTCAAATGCATGCATGTGGACAAGGCTTGGCTGGCCCGTGCAGAAGACTAGAAGACCTTTGCCACCCTTGCGCCTGGGATTTGTGTGCACTCAATCCTCTCCTAGGCGTGCTGCATCTGTTTTGGTTGGCGGTTGGCCTGCTTGTAGGTAGTCCAACTTTCCATGGCGTCTACTGAGGGAGGTCCCCTAGCTACACCACACAAATGTCGTTCTCATTGTGGAATCGCCGCCAAGGTGACACCAACAGTGCATAATGTCGTTTGAATGAAAAAAAATGTGGAGCATGGGATGGGCCAGTGAGGAGGATGATATCTGTGATGAAACAGACATTGACGGTCACTGACATGATGGCCCGGGTTTCGCACTGTGGTGGTGCGGGGGTTTAGAGTCGACGTCGATTAAATCCTATGATCAAGCACGCGTAACAGTGATGTATATGATCGAGAATGAAAACGAGAAAGAGACTCAAAAAAGTTCACTTTGGATTGGATTAGATGAGGATGGATTGGAATGGAGAGATGTAGATATGTATCATGCATTCATTTTTTTTTTCGAAAGCGTTTTTTACCATTGCCACGTACTGCATTAAGAGAAGTGGAAAGTTACATATGATTCGTAAGTAATTTACAAATTACTCACGAAAACATACAGGCACAAACAAACAACAAGAAACGAGGAGGGTACTACTATGTGTGGTATGGTTATATATATCCTGTATGTTAGCGTGGCTGCGCGGTACTACTATGTGGTACCAGTTGAGATCTATTAACACCTTTTTTTCTTTTGTGAAATTGTCATGAACATCACTGAAAAGAAATAGAAAATACCGAATCGTAGAGCAGGCGCAGATGTCACCACAGATTGAGGGTCACGTTGCCTGTCACTAAAAGAATAGTCCCATTAAATTCTAAAAAAATATGAGCATTTACATCAAGTCTCGAATGAACAGGTTCCATGATGACAAGGAACCTAAACAGCTAAGCTATGCTCAATTGACATCTGCACTGTTAAGAACCCTAATAAATAGATGATATGGTGGTTGCCCTATCGCTCTCTGGCTGGCTGTTTCAAAGGATGAACATTACTTTAATATTATATTACATATTGTCATTGTACCTACAGTTCGTTGTTTGGAAGGAGTCAGGGACTTGTTTGGTCTAAATGCACTCCATCGATCAACCTGGCGGTGGAATATATATGCAGTATATGCAAGTTTGAATACATATTTATCTGCAGACAAGTCGGATCAGCATACAACCAGTGCATTAAGGGACTTGACCCCAACCATAGAATGCAGAGTTTGTTGTTTTTTGCTGGAGTGGGATATTAGTCCAATCTACCAATAATCGTGATTGGTATATCGATGACGTACCTGCAAATATCGTTTGATCTCAGCTTTTTTATATATATGAAAGAAGTGTACATCTATAGGTTCAAAATTAATAATCGATTGGTATGTTGCATGTTAGTAATGGCCTAGAACAAATGGTTTCCCAAGAAAAATTTCTAGTACTACTACTGAATAGCCTATACGTTTCCATATAACAATGCAGTTGAAAATGATTGAAGAACGAATTCTGTCGGTGGCAACAGCTAGTGCAACTTTAGAATTGTTCCAAAAATTCTATCTCTTCCCAAAGGAAAAGAAACAAAACCTTATCTGATAATTGACTGATGATTAATTAATTATTAATAATAATCTAAAACTAATCTAAGCTTGTGTCCGTGCCGCAGCAAGATCGACACCGAAAAGCTAAGCCGACGCGAATAGCATCAAGTCCGTCCGTCCGTCCATCTCCATCCATCAAACCATCCATCAGTCGTCGTCGTCGTCGCCGGCCGGCAGCAGAGAACACGATGGATCGAAAAGACCTGCACAAAACTTATCTCCGACGCCTTTTCAGGGGCCATCCGGCCCTGCTGCTGCTCTCTGCATCTCCTCCGGCCATCCATCACCACCATCACCAGCAACAGCAGCGAGCTTTTTACGGAGGCGCACGAGTGCTCTATCTACAGCAGCATCGATCGATCAGCAGGTAGAGAAAAAGAAGACGAAGATCCCCTAGACCCAGGTCGATCGCTCGTCACATCCAGATAGATTTTCACTGATCGGCACCCGATATATATCTGCCGGTCAGATTGGACTCCAACTCCATCCATGGACGATTCAATCTCGTCCGTTGATGGATCGATCGTCTCCAGGCTAGTATCGACACATGAGCATGCATAGGTGCGCCAATTAAGCGAGTAATGCGTGCGTGCGCTTTCAGCTACATGCACGGCACCGGCAAGTCGATCAGTCAGGCATCAGTTGAGTGCTGCGAGCAGCTGGAGTGGAGTGGGGTCTTGTGGTTAGCTGGTTACGAGTGATCATATCAGGAGTCATTGCTGTCACCCACCGGCTGCCGGCCGGGCGACTTTCAGATATAATGACGCACGGACGGACAGAGATGATATGATCTCTCTCTACTAGCTCCTGCGAATAGTAGTGAGTTGTGGAGATTGTTTTAATATATTAGTATATACTCCTCCATCCCAAATTTAAAAATCATTCTAAAATGTTAGAGACTCGGTGAAAAACATCTCAAGTTTGACCAAATGTGTATTTAGGATATCAACTAAGTATAGTTGGATATTCATTAGCAATTATATTATATTTTCATAGTTTTTAGAAAGGCGGCAAAAAGCTTTTGCCGCTAATATATTAGGACGAGAGAAACAAAAAGAACAGGAGGAAATTACAACCACTCCCTAGGACCCTGTGACAACTACAACACCTCATGATCCGCTACTAATCCAGGGCCCCTAGGTTGAGAGTCTACTACAAGAGAGAACAAGCATCTGCAAACCAGCAACCCCTAATACTCTGCACGACACTACCCCCACTCGCTTGTTGAGTGATTGGCCTGTTCGAACCGTTGGATGTCATCTTTTTACAGAGAGTCGCTACTTGATTAGCTTGCAAGGATTTATGTTGAAAAAGTTCTTCGGTTTCGTTCTTTCCATATGTTCCACCAAAAATAGAGTAAATTATGCCATCAAGCCTTCTTTTGAGTTTTGTCGACTTTCTTACGACATCGTCGCCACCATGCATGGAGTGATCCCGCGCTACTCACTGTGTCCAAGCACTGATAGGTTCAACCATCGCTTTAATGTTTCCCAAACTTGTTTTGTGAATGTGCAGTCCTTGCATAGATGGTTTCCCCAAATGTTTATAATTCTTTCAATAGTTTTTAGATCAAATTTGGATTGTTTTTGACTCTTTAAGATTCTTAGAATGACTTGCAATTTGGAGTGGAGGAAGCAGTTCTGGATCGCCGTTGTGGCTGTTGGTCACATTGAATTGTTCGTCATCTGCAGAATTGTTGTGATCGATGATAGATGCATGAAAGCACTGCACAAATAAATGCATACATACATACACATGCTTCTTCCATGAGTAGTCTCTGCTCCATATATGAGAAACAGTGTTATATGTTATATCTTGCTAATAAGTTTGTCAAGGAAGAGAATGGAAAAGTATGTGTTACAAACAGTAGTCGTCTAGTCAGTCTTCTGACTATGATGTAAACGAACGAAAGCATAAGGTAGTTCATTAGTTTCAGGAAAAATATATATATTCGAGCAACGGATCGATGATGCAATGGATGATGATGATCGCGATCGATATGATTGCTGGCAGTTGAACGAGATTTCGGAGCTTCCGGAAACGGGAAGCTCGGCGATAGAAAAACTGCCCGGAAAGCGCCCCCAAAGGCTTTCTTCTTTCGGTGCAGGTGAAGCTGTACGTGTAGATGCAGCAGGTGCAGCAGTAGGCCAACTAACCGGATGGAAAGATACGGAGTGCGACGTGTAGAGAAAAGAGATCGATCTATATGCAGTAAAAGATCAAAAGCATGTACTACGTACGCTTAATTTCTACCATGCATGTTTTTCACGAGGTAGCTATAGACAACAAAAAGGACGACAGCGACCTTTATTTATTTCTTTTATAGTACTGTTGGTAAATCTTGGGTTGTGCATGTTTCTGTATGTAGTATTCTCTTAATTATGAGTAGGTCTCTCTGTATCTCTGTTTGCAAATTACTTTTTGAATAAATCTAGTAGTAGTTGGTGCAAATGAACTCAAGGGCCTCCCCTCTCATCGACGGCGTCAATTCGTGGGAATAGGCAGAGCCGTTGGTCATGCATGCAACAAGCACCGACAAGATCTCGAGTCATCATCGTCGTCGTCGGCGTCCTTGCTCTAGCGCAAACGAAGGAAGAAGAAATCGATAAGACCTGGCATGGCATGGCTACTAGAACTGCTTTCACATCGATCGATCCCTCGCCCGCCGCACGCCTACACGTCACGAATCGATCGGCGCCCTGGCCGCCCGTAAAAATCCTGATCGAATTGATCAGTCGATCGAAACCCTAGTCTCTTGGATCGTCGTCATCGTCGTCGTCGACCAATCTCCATCGTCGATACTGTACGTACCAACCATATGCTCCCGAGGATCCCAACGAACGAAGCCCCCGACAATGGCGGACCACGCCCACGCCGCGCGCCCTCCTCACCTGCCGACACGCCACACCTCACGCCCACGCCGCACACAGCCGCGTCGTCGTGCTCCGCCCATCCACCTCGGAACCTCCGGTGGTGGTGTCCGGCCGGTCGTCCACCGGCCATTCCTCCACCGCTCCACGCCGGCGACCGCCGCGCACGGGCCCACCGGAGGAGACGGACTAGGTGAGCAGCCAAGTAGCGACGAGGGACACGCTGCACGCGGACCGTTCCCCTCCTCAGGCGGGCCCCACACATATTCCTCACGAGCTGGGCCACAGGCCCAGGGTTGGGCGGGGGCGTGGGAGGGAAAGTGGCCGGCGGGGCCCATAGTGGCCCACCACGGACAGCGACGTCGCGCCGAGCTGCCGAGCGCCGCTTGGCCGACCCCTTGACCTTTTCCACGCGCGTTGGCCCACAACAGCGACGGGTGGCGGGGGCCCACCGCCTCCCTCTCCCTCCCACCGAATCCCTCGGGATCCTCTGCGGCCCTCGCGGCGCACGGGAAGGGACCGGACCCCTGTGTTCTTCCTCGCTCGGCCTCGGGGCGTCGACACGTGTCCCCACTGTGCAGTGTGTGAAGGGCGTAAATGGGCGTGGGGCCACGCGAGCGCGGGGTGCGCGGCAAGCTCCGTCAGGGTGGTTGGCACGTGGGGCAACCCCACCACCAAAAAGCGACCCGGGGCAGGCAGGGTGCTGCCGGCTGCTATGACCGGTGGGGCCGGAGAGGCGTGGGCCCCGGACGGCAGTGACCGATGGGGCAGGTGTGGCCCGTGGGGCGACGTGTCGGCGTTCCAACCCCCATGCGCGTCCGTGGACGGAGGGGCGTTGTGCGTGCACACCGGCGGATTGGGGCCAGATCTCTCTCTTGTTCGGTTTCCTGGTTTTTCCCGTCGGATTCGTTCGTTCACGTGTATTATTTATGTCTCTTAAATCCTGCCACTGTACCTTCTTTTTGCGTAATAATAACAAAAATGTCTTATAATTTCAAACATGCGGAATATATACTTTGTATTTATGTGCGTATTTAATATGTGTAGTGAATTCAAATATTCTCAACAAATATACTGTTCCAATCCACTCAAAACATATATACGAGTACGGTGTATTAGAATCCGAATCCATAATTTTGTTTTACATCCGATGATTTAGTCATATGGTATGCTTACTTACTCATAGGAGATAAATGTTATATCAATGAATCCATGGTATACATATCTTTCAAATTATATGGTCAAGTTTATTTTGTAGCAAATAATGAATCCATGTTATATATATCTTTCAAAAATATATGAATATATTTTGTAGCAAATAATAGTATCTTCAAGCACAATCGATGTGATGGCCAAAGTATACTTATGCAAATTCGAATGTGACATATAAAAAGTAAATGGATGGACTCTTGAACTACGACAATTGTCGCTCAATACAACATAAACTTATTTATATCTGTATATGTATATTAAAACCAAAAAATATATAGGTTTATATTAGTATTGTGTTTCTATGCATGCCACGACAACCATACCAACTTACCAACAAAACTGATAGGGATGTCTACAAGTCAATAGAGAATACATTTTTTTAGAGCTAGCAAGGCGCATAAAAGTAAAAATGGAATCAAAAGGTGGAAAAGTGACCAGGGAGGCTTCACTATGATGGAGTCGGCAAAGGAATATATTATTGTGGAATAAATCACAGCTATGTGGCTGAAACTCGCAACACACATAAATATCGCGATGAGACGCGGTGGAGTTGTGCCTAAGACATATTTCTTTTTTAAAAAAAGAATATGCACTAAGCAAAAGCTTATAATGACGACATTACAATTTATGGTTGTGATCATGTATAGAGGGCCCATAGCTTTTTGATTCCCTACTTGATCTATTAAAAGCTAGCTTGAGGCTTTGTTACCATGTTATGGTTCATAGGATGAGTGTGTGTATAAGTTGTGGGCATCTATGTTGTAGTGTGTAATTTTTTAAACAAAATTAAGCATGCTAAGTCCGGGTGGTTTATCAGTCCCGCGGAATCATCAAAAAACAGATGACTTCATATACCACATATTCAAGTAACAAAATCATCTAGAGACTACACACATAGTTTCTATGAACATATAATATACCATGAAAAATATCAATATGTTGGGTGTGCATACTAATTAATTTGTAATACCAGTGGAGGGAGAAAGAGAGAGAGAGAGAGAGAGAGAGAAGAAGGTAAGAAGGTAGTACAATATACTAATAAAAATACTCAAGAAGATATAATTATTGGAGTAGTAGTATTTCTATTAAAAAAATGATGTGTAGCCAATAAAATTATTGATGAAAATCTTTAAAACGGGTATTTTACTTAGTAGCGGTACACATATTATTATTTGCATGACTTACATATTCATGTACATGTAGTATTTTTGAAAACAAATATAATAGAAGATACATCATTTTCATGGATGGTAAGGCAACTTTTCACTTCGTTGCTTTTGCAACCTTTTTGAGTAAATTTCAACATCTCTATCTACCCCCCATAGGCCCAACTAAACCAAAGAATATGTTCAAGAATGTTCTTCCCTACATATGTGGGATGTGTGTGGCTCGCACCATCAAAGTTCAATTATACATTTCAATCTATGAAGGAATGTTGAATGGATTGGGTCTAATAAGCAATATCAAAAGTTATTCTATTCTTTTTGCTAGATGTATATATTTCTTGTGTTGATTTCTTGATACACTAAGTTGAATATTGTTTTCTTGCCAATAGTTAAATTTGATAGATTATGACTAAGTTCGTAGGCAACGCCATGCATAAGAGGCAGTGATGATGCTGATTGTCAACGAGGACATTAATATCACTCTTTTTGTGCGTGAGCAGAAAATGATATGTGTTTTTGATTAGGACATCCATTTCCTCGATAATTACGTAACTCCTTTCAGCTCTATTAATTTCTTATCATGTATGACCATGAAACATGTTGGCACATCATCACAAAAAAAAGATGTATAAATAATAAACTAATGCTTATGTGCTAGCTCTAGCTATAGCTAACCTAGTTTGATAAAGAGCATTATATAGTCACGGATATTTTTCAAAAATATCTTTCCCAGTTTCACTGTTGTAAACACAGTGCATGTGTATATATCCGTAATCAAGTGAACAACCGACAAATATTATCAAGGAAAATATCCTTGCAATGCAAATGTTGTTGATGTGGTAACTGAAAAAAATGAACATATACCATCTTCTTTGGAATATCAATCAATCAATTCCTAGTGACATGCAGCTAGGCTTCGATTAGATCCCCTGAACTTCCAATCGCTTTACGTCCAAAGCCATCCATCATCATCTGATCGACATGAGAGCAAAGAACACAAACTAACTAATATATATCTTATTCACCAGTGCAAAGACAAGACTACCATACATGCATGATACTACCTTCACTTAGCAGGAAGATTAAGATTTGAAGTAGACCAGTGAATAAATAAATACCCTAGCAAACAAAAAACATGCCCCAATGCCCCTGAAGATTGGGCTTTGGAGAGTGAGAGGGCAAAAGGGAAAAGCAAAAGGGACAGAGAGGCAAAGCTATCTTCTCACACCCATATACAAGTATATGTATAGACTATACTATAGTAGTACAAGTACTGTATTAAAATCCTGAACAAGACAGCTTCCAAAAAGGCAAAAAAAAGTGTGAGATGGCACGGCCTAGATGTGGACGTTTCCTAGTTCTTCTGACACACCACACCCAGCATCTGTGTCAGTGAGGGCATGCACGCAGAGGTCAGTGTACATTGGTCGGCTGTCTCTGTGATCCATCT
Organism: Hyparrhenia diplandra; assembly: GCA_015847255.1. NCBI lineage: Eukaryota > Viridiplantae > Streptophyta > Magnoliopsida > Poales > Poaceae > Hyparrhenia > Hyparrhenia diplandra. The sequence goes on along the minus strand of JADLZK010005142.1, from coordinate 16,070 downwards.
CTCACCATATCTATCCCAATTCATGTGCCCTGTGGCCTACGTACACGCCTTTGTGCCAATAGTACACCACAGACAGTATATCCCTATCATCTGATCATCTTCTCTCTCCTCTGGAAGATCTCAGAGTAGTACTATGGCGGCTCTCCCCTGCAACTCCCCGCAACTAATGATGAGGAGATCGAAAAAGTATGTCAAATCACATGGACTTTCAATCTTGAAAACATTGTGAGTACCTTTTCGTATATGGAGAACACTCAATTCAATTGGTCCAATAATTTCGTTGGAATAATTTGTATGGATGTCATGCATTACTTTTTTATTCTACAAAATATCTACAATGAATGAATATATATATAATGTCATGGGTTAACACAAGAGGAAAACATCTATAACGGCATGGGTGTATGTGTGTGGCTAGCTTTCTGCAAGCAAATCATTGTGCTTGTGGAAAAACAAAGCATTCTCTTTTCTTTTTGTACAGTCTTTGTGAAATAAAAAAAAAGGGGTGAAGTCACTACTGTAACCAACAATCTTCCAGTGAAAGTAGATCTACTTGCAATATATCCAATATATATAGCTAGTAGGTGTGTCAATTGAGCCTGTAATAACAGGACACACATAAAGGTCCACATGCACAGCTGATATTTGAGGGCACAATCACTCCTACTAGTACACACCAGTCTTTTTCTGATTGTGTTGTGTGCTCAAATTGGTCACTCAAGGCCAAAAAACTGTACAGATGGGTCTGCACACCTAAAATGCTTTTGCATTTGCTTGCTTCATGATGAGAGAGAAAGTGAGTGAGAGAGAGAGAGAGAGAAAAAAATCTTGTAGCTATTAGTTATTAGAAATCTAGAGAGAGAAAAATAAAAAGGGGAAAGTGGGGGGGAAAGTTGTGGGGGCTGTGTAAGGATAATATTGGAAGTGGGAGGTGGGTATCCCTCCTCCACTGTCCTTTTTTCATATCTCTCTCTTGTTGTTTCTCTCTCTAAAAAGACTTTTGCTAATTGGCCTGCTAGCTGGTCTCCCTCCCTGCCCCAGCAGCCTCCTCTTTCCCTTTCAGCTGAGAAGATAGATGAGATGAGGATGCTGCAAGGAGAGGGATATATAGGCCGGTGTCTTCTGTAGAGATTGAGAGCAAAAAGGGAAATAAAAGGAGCTCTTGCAGGCACTCAACACTGACATGAGTGATCTCATGCTCTTGATACCTTGGTACTCTTACATCACCCTTCTTCCCCTCCCTCATCCCTCCTCCCCGGCCCTCTTTCAAGCTCCTCCTCCCTCTAATTTCTAGTTCTAGCTAGGATCTTCTTCAACAACCCTCTCTCTAATTCTCTTTCCCCTATAGATAGAATAGAAGAGAGAGAGAGAGAGAGGTGAAGGCAGAGAGCTGAATTTCTTTTGTGCAAGAGACAGGCCGGACAGCACGTGCTGGCCGGAGCTCATGAGCTGCTTGTAGCTGCATCAATTCTCTGAGGTAACTGACAGATGCATAGAGAAATAGATAGAGATGGTGAGGAGGAATGAAGCTGTGCTGAGTGATGTGTATGTGTGTGTGCTTGTGTTGACATCTGTGCACCCTCGGTTCTTTGTTAAATCACTTGATGAAGATGGATGCCTGCCTTTTCCTTTCCTTATTATTATATTTTTTTCCCTCTGATACTGATGCCTATTCCACATCTCTCTCATGCTATCTCCTCTCTCTCTTCTTCTTCTAGATATAGCTAGTGTAGTGTTCTTCCTTTTCCATGCATATATACATGCTGGCATGCTGCTGCACCTTACATATATCTCCCTCTCCCCCTACTACCTTCACTCTTCATGGATCCAATTTCACTTCTCACTTCACAAATTCCTCAAATCATTGCTTTGGTATTCTTTTTTCATTTTTTGTTAACTTTTGTTGTTAATTTCTTTCCTAGCTCTGAGGTGTTATGTGTGTTAACGTCTTCGATTCGTGTTCTTTGATCCTCTTGGCAGGGGAAACCACAAGCTTGTTGCGATCTTGCACTCATCAACAAGCAGCTATTAGACGTTGAGGAGAATTTCGTGCACAAGAGCACAAAGCCAAGGCTTTTGGGGGCGTCGTCGACGACGACCTATAGGCGGCGATGGCGGCGTACTACCATGGCGGCGCCGGCAACGGACATCAGGCCAGCACCGACGGCCTGCAGACGCTGTACCTCATGAACCCGAGCTACGCCGGCTACGCGGACGACGGCGGCGCGTCCACGCCGGGGCGACCAACATGATGCTCCTCAACTCGGCGGTGACCACCATGACGCCGGCGTCGTTCGCGCACCACCAGCACCACCAGCAGCAGTCGCCGTCGTCGGCCGCGCGCAGCAGCACTTCGTCGGCATCCCGCTCCCAGGCGCCGCCGTCGGGCTACAACCTGTGGACCACGGCCGCGGGACATGTCGTCGCCGCCGTCGTCGACGCAGGTGCAGAACTTCCCGGCGGCGCCGCGACGACGGCGCTCATGGTCATGGGGGTCAGCGCCGTGCTCAGCCTGTCGTCCCGCGAGGCGGCGCCGCCGGTCACGGTGGCCGCGGTGGCCGACGAGGGGCAAATTACCTGGGCGTGTTGTCGGCCACGTCGCAGGGGCAGATGGTGATGAACTCCAAGTACCTCAAGGCCGCGCAGGGGCTGCTCGACGAGGTGGTGAGCGTCAGCAAAGGGCGTCGAGGACGCCGCCACCAAGACGGCCGCGATGGCCAAGAGCCTGGCGGCGGTGAAGAAGAAGGAGGACTCGGAGGGCGTGTCCGGTGGCGGCACCGAGGACGGTTCCGGCGCAAAGAGCGGCGGCGCTCCGGCGGCGGAGTTGTCCACCGCGGAGCGGCAGGGCTGCAGATGAAGAAGAGCAAGCTTATGAATATGTTTGATGAGGTTAGTAGTATACATAATAGCACAGTATATATGTTGGTTCAATTTATACTTTTTTTTATGAAACTCCTCAATTATATTCATACTACTAAGATTAATTTCACACAAGATATTTTCCATTTGATGTGTCTTTTCTCTCAATCGTTTTTTCAATATGATATTTTTTTAAAGAATCTGTTTTTAATTGCTGTTGTTGAGGCCTTGATGAGGAGTTGTTGTTGATTTTTTTCATGAAAGTTTTTTGTTTTATTGCCTCATCAAAATTTGCAGGAAGAGATACATATTTTGTCATGTTTTTGTTGTTTGCTTCCTTGTGCAGTCCAAGATCAATAGTGTTATGCTATTTTAAAAAGGCTAGGAACCATTTGCCTTTTCGGTTATCTTTGTTATGCTGTTTCTTTTTCTGAAAGATGAGTGACACAAGTTGTTGAACAGTGCATGGCTTTAATTTTAATTTGATGGATATATATATCAGACTTTCCCCACCTTAATTATATCCTTCTCTTAATCAAGCATGCATGCTGTATCAACTTGCTGTAGTGTGAATACCAATTATTGTTCCTTGTCTTACTTTTGAAATGTCTTAATTTCATTTTAAGCGTCTTGGGTAACAACTAAGAGGTTCTCTTTATAGTAAAAATGAAAGCAATATTTTTTTTTTTGCAAGAGAATGAAACCAATATAAACCATGACAAAGTGCAAAATAGATGTTATATATATATCAACAAGATATTTAACAACCAAGTGGCAATGAAACCATATCATCTCTACTATTCCATCAACAATGAAAATATATGGGGCAAGTGGAGGTCTTTTTAGCAAACAAATCCTTTAGAGATAAGATTGGATCGTGCATGATTGCACAAATAAATTAAATTCAACCACTTCCATTCTTTTTGGTTGTACTTTGTCCATGCCAGTACAAACAAGCTTCAATTCCTTGTTTCATCAAATGCGTCTCTCTTTTTTTGTCTGCAATTGCCGGCTTCTTGAGTGTACACTGTACTGCAAGTAATAATTCAAGTACCAAATACCAATTTAAACTTTTTATTTTTGTTACACGAAAAACATATATAATTTCACTATCACTTTAATTTTTTTCCCACATGTCTTGTCATTTCCGTTATTGCATGAGTAGACATATCATGTCATATCAGAACAGAAGTGTATGTAGCAGTTGACCGCATTGATAGAGTTTGTTGATCGACGAACAGTTGGTTGGATTGGATGGATCATCATCATCATCAAACGAGCTACCTAATCATCGTCGTCGGCGACGACAATGGCATGGCGTGCAGGTGGAGCAGCGGTACCGGCAGTACCACGGTCAGATGCAGGCGGTGTCGTCGTCGTTCGAGGCGGCGGCGGGTGCCGGGTCGGCGCGGACGTACGCGGCGCTGGCGCTGCGCACCATCTCGCGGCAGTTCCGGTGCCTGCGCGACGCGATCGCGTCGCAGGTGCGCGCGGCGAGCCGGGCGCTCGGCGACGCCGACGCCGCCGTCGCCGCCGGCGGCCGCACCGTCGGTCCGCCTCCGCTACATCGACCACCAGCTCCGCCAGCAGCGCGCGCTGCAGCAGCTCGGCATGATGCAGGGCGGCGCGTGTTCTCCCTCAGCGCGGCCTCCCCTGAACGATCCGTCTCCATCCTCCGCGCTTGGCTCTCTTCGAACACTTCCTCCACCCGTGAGTCCTCTCTCCATTGCAGCCTCTTTGTTTGGCCATTTTGCTTGCTTGCTTGCTTTCGTGGCCATGGCGGCATGCATGATCATGTAGCCTCTCACTGACCTCATCATGTCTGCTTCTAATTGGTCGGAATGGATCCCTGTGTCGTCATGCAGATACCCCAAGGATCCGGACAAGATCATGCTCGCCAAGCAAACTGGCCTCACCAGAAGCCATCTACTCAGTAAATCTGTGAATCTTTCTCTCTTCGATCGATCTCCTGTTTATCATGAATCAATTTGATTTTTACTTTGGGTTGTACGTACGTGTTGATTAATTTGTTGTTCTTTGCTTAATTTCTGTTAATTGGTGTCAAACTGGTTTATCAACGCGAGGGTGAGGTTGTGGAAGCCCATGGTGGAGGAGATGTACCTGGAAGAGACCAGGACCAGGACGGTGGCGGCTGCGCAAATGACGAAGGCGGGAAGTCCGGTGGTGGCGGAATGAGCAAGAGCGGCGACACTGTCGACGGCGTGACGCCGGGGCGGACGCCATGTCCAAATCCGCGGTGCGCGTGGGAGGCGAGAGCGCGTCCGCCAACAAGGGCATCCATGCCCACCTCCTGCTCGAGCTCGGCGGCGGTGGCGGCGACCACCAACACTCACGCGGGGTTCTACGACGACGATGAAGACGACGGCGACGATGCCATGGGGCGGAGGTGTCAAGAGGCGCGGCGGGGACGAGGCAGGGGCGGGGGCGTTCCACCATGGTCACCACGTTTTGACATGGCGGCGCTGCACGCGCAGGCCGCGGCGGCAGCGAGGCAGCAGCAGCACGGCAGAGGTCAGCCACCGGGGCTGCTCATGAAGTTCATGGAGAGCGGCGGCGGCGGCGGCGGCGCGAGAGACCACCACCACCAGGACGGCGGCGGGGTACTCGCTGTTCGCGCCCGGGCCGTATGGGCAGTTCACGACGGATCCCGGCGCGTTCGCGTTCGCCGGGAACGGCGGGTGTCATGACGCTCGGCCTCCCGCACGGCGCCGCCGGAGGAGGCAAGTAGCCGCCGAGCAGACTGCGTCGTTCCTCATGGGCAGCACCGGCCGGTGCCGACAGCGGCAGCGCCGGCGCCGGCGGCTACGACATGAACATGCAGAGCACCAAGTCGTTCGCGGCGCAGCTCATGAGGGACTTCGTGGCCTAGCCAGGACGTAGTATAGCACTTGATCGACGTCCACGTGCGCGATTAATTAATCAAAATCTATATATCCATCGATTAATTAATTTAGAGCTTGTATAGAAAATAAAGGTCGTTCAAGCTTTGCCTAATATGCTTGCATGTATAAAGCAGAAGTTAAGCTTGGGCTATAGGTTTTGGGAATGTAAAGATGGGATATATATATATGTATATCATGGGGGCGATGTATATAGGTATTAGGATGATAGGTAACTAGTTGATATACTCAAACATTGTACAAGATTTTATATGTAGACTAATAGGGATTGGGGGGTATACAGTAAAGTATATTGAACTGGACTTGGAAGTGTATGTGGTAGAAGCTAGTTGGCCAACTAGTATTATCTGCAGTAATTCAGTATTTGTTTTTGCTTACTGTAAACATATATAAAGTAATATTCCTAATCCATTGGCAGCACCACCTTGTGCTGCTGGATGACACCGTGGGATAGCATGCTCCAGTAGAATCAAAAGTGTTCAGTGCTGGCAGGCACCAGGGAGTAACAACTAACAACACAATAACTTGATCAGGCAATGACTCAAAAATCTACCAGATAGTGTGTGTTTTTTTTTTTTGAAAGATCCAGGATGATGCAGGCTTATATTAACAAAATAGGAGGTTAAATGCCCAAGATGCCTGCAAGCACCAGTACCAACAGACTGCTGGGGCTGGATCATGACTAAAAGTGATTACTTACTCATTTTGTGTATGTTGCAACTAGGAAAACAAAAGCTTCTGCCTCTACTGATTTTCCCAAGTAAGCGGCCATCGATGAATTCAGAGTAGATCAACCGGAGATTTTTCGTTTCTCTTGAAGATCCTGTCTTTTCTTTGTTTCCAAATGAACCAGGGTGTCCCTATAATAGCAGCCTTCTCCAGACAAGTTCAGCAGCCATTCAGGACTTGCAGACCATTCAGCTCAGATAGTTTTCAGTAGTCATGATAACTGTGTCTGATGTGAGGAGACTAATAACAGAGGTGGTATTCCATCTATTTGTTGTGTGAAATAAACCAACCCAAGAATTTCCATTCTGAATAACAGTACAAAAAAAAAATCCACTAATATATGACCAAACATGGCTAACTAACAAACAAACTAAGATCATACAAACAAAAATGCTGCCTAACGATCACTCTTGCCTTCTTTTCCTTCTTCCATTTCTGCGATCTGGTCTCATGAAGGATGCCACATTTGCACAGATTAAAAGTGTCTCAGGAAAACAGGCGGTGCAATGGCATATTGGTGATGCTAGTCACGGCAGAGTTAGCTGAGCTCCTGCTCTTAGCACTTGGAAGATGCTTGGTGGTTTGCTCTATAGTCTCATTGGATGCGGCCTGTTGCAGGATGACTGGTTGGCGCACCAAACCAAAGAGGCATGCTCATGTTGTTAGCGTTCTCTGCTGCTCCACTGCCATCACAATTTGCTCCAGTAAGCGCACAAGCGATAGAAAGATTTCCATTCTGGATTTACGTCCCTGTTCGCCTGTACAAAAACAGCCTCAATCAGTAATGAAATCGACAAATAAGCAGCAACACAGAAAAGTAGTAATCATCAGCATCATCTCATCACTTTGGATTTCCATTTTGGTTACTGTTTATTTATTACTTTATTTTGCGGGCTATTGTTTATTACTTTAGATTTTTGAACTGAAGGAATCCTAATAATTAATAAATTTAGCTGTATACCTCAACAGTAAACCGTGCCCAGATTTTACTTTTTGCGCATTTCCCATCACCCCTCTCAAGATAGTCAATCCAAGTCCTTTGATGAAATCAGCTATCTCCAAGAAGATTCTCTATCCTCGCAAAGCATCTGCGAGAGGCAAGTCATCACAATACAGGTGAAACATCATAGTACCATATACAATAAGTAGTAGACTAGTCAGTACCTCCACAAGCATCTACGAGGTCGGTCAAGATCCTCGACAATGATTGGACATGTCATAGACTGAGAGCCGACATCGAAAGTTTTCTCCAGGTTGCCCCACCTTCAGTAGTCTTTCCAAAGGGGCCATTTTCCTACCAAGTATCTGGACGAAGAAGACTTTTGTATTAGGGACATTTTCCAACCATGGAGGATTAAGTAAAATATTTTGAGATCCCCCTTGTCAGGTAGGGTATCATCCATATCTTGTTCTAGGCATATCATAACCAAAAGGCCAAAACTAAGACTGTAAAGAATTGCATACCTTAGATTCAGTAGAGTCCTTGAGCTTGTCTGCATTCTTGAGTCACTTTGTAAGAATAGCATGTAGCTTAACTGTCTTCTCAACAAACCATCAATGCTACACTATTGATATTGACATAAATTTGCAATTGTTAGTACACTATCGCATATAGTTTGCAGACAAGATATATATATAATTCAAACTTCTTTCAAATTATCATCAGAGAATACATGCAAGAGCATACCTTTGCCCCATTCGGTACAAGCTCACGTAGCTCTCTTAATACGGTCCTGTATCAGTTGCCGGTCCTAGGTCGTGGCTTAGGACTTTCTCCTTGTCGAGATCTCTTTGTGATTTGCCTTGCTTGGTGTATCAAGACCTTTGCTATTAGAAGCCGAAGCACTTTCACATTTCATGTTCTGACCACTCTCAATCAAAGACGTATCTGAGATTTGTGCATTCCATTATTTGGGAAAGACAACCCTCCTCAGATTTATCAAAGAGACTTGGCTGTTTAACAAACTGTGCCAATTCGTGTAATTAGCGCAGAAGGAACGCCGGAAAGACTCACATCTCTTTAAGTCTACTGAACCAAGATGAGATGTGCTAGGAACATCCGTCAATGCAGTCTTGCAAGAAGCACTATCATCTGTACACTGTTTACCACTTGGTTCACATTTGAGATGACAGCATCCAGTAGCTGATCAGTATCAGTTGGTGATAAGATACCAGAATATTGAAGGTCATTGTCTAGTGAACTAAAAAGGGGTGAGCTGTTGAGATATATTGATGAATCAGGGACATCTCTATCTGAATTCTGAGACTCTGTACCACTCCAGGTGACCAAATCAGCACCAATGTTGGGGAGAACTGATGAAATTCAGAACCAAACATATCAAACAAGTCATTATCTGCAGCAGGCTCCACGAGCAACGAGGAAGCTCTCTCCAATGGGACCTGGCTGACATCCATCCCCGTTCTTCATTCTCTGCGTGGTGACATTAGCACTTGGATCACTAAATCTATTAATCTTTTGGTCTTGTCCGACATTGTTTGATCTACTCAATTGATTCTCTTTGGTCCATGTTGAAAAACTGTTAGAAACCTGACCATCCGATTCAGAAGTTCGAACTGAAGGAGTTTGGAATGTCCTACTTTCGGGGTTCTCCATTTCCTTAGCGAATTCAGAAGATGGGGGAACCTTGAACGGAACTTGAGACTGTTTCTGCTGCAATGTTCCCCCAGTATGGTCAATATTTGACTCGATACACACTGGTAGATAAGTTGGCCCCTGTTTGCTCTGGCCCCTACAGGGGGAGAAAATCAAAAATTCCCAGGACCATTTATACCATTGGATACCACATATCTTCCATGATGCATATTCATGTTTGTATTTTCACAGACAGAGTCCTGGCGGACAAGGGATTTTTAATATGATATCTCTTAAGCAAATCTGCTGATAAATGTGCATTATTATTGAACTGTAACTGCCCAGTGTTGTTCATCAAGAGTGACTTCTTTTAACTGATGTCAAGCAGGGAGGCCAAACTTGAGTTCATAGCAACACTCTGTAAATTTCTTCCAAATTGGCTCTCACAGAAGGATGCTTGTTGTACAAACCTAAAAATCAGGCTCTGCATAGACAGTGTGCTCTCTAACAGGGGGTGACCATTCTGTTGCACAACCTTAAGCAAAGATGCATTCAACAAATGCATGTGGTGGTGTGCTAGTTGACACAGTTGCAGTATCAGGACGTGACTGACCATGCTGACTTGAAGCGTTCTTAGCTGAAGCAGACGCAGCCATGCTGAACGGTTGTTTAGCTGAGAACACAACTTCTTTGCAAACATCACAAAAATTTGTGTTTTCCATAACCTGCAAAAAATCAGATGATTATTTCAACTTTCAGATATTTAGAGAGCAATCAAGAAAACCCTACCCAACCATCACAAAAGCTTAAAACGATTTCAGAGATCTTTTATGTTCTTCACAAATATTTCCAGCACTAAGCACACCAAAGGATACAATATAGAGTAGGGATTTTTTTATGTGCCAAGGTGTCTAGATGTTCCATCATGAATAAGGTTACTTCTGACGCATAGATGAAATTTTGCCATGAATTTGCAATGGACATTCTTAAATTTGCAGTAGCGTAAAGATAGGTGTTTTCAGATTCGGGCAGCATGGCCGAACACCCATGTCATGTAGTTTCCATATCAAAATTTTGAATGGCAGCACTCATTCAGCAATGAACTATTGTTTTTTCCACCTTCCACAACCATCCACAGAAGGAGAATTATTTTTCTAGTGTCTAGCGTTTATAGTTATATATAATTCTTTACATAGAAAAGTTCAACTGATAGTGTTGAACAGCTTTGCCGAATAATTCAACAATTTCTCTGCTTTTCTAGCATGATCAGAGCTTTGTGGGCTTACCAAACCAGTGGAGCCTAACTGTAGGACACCCGTGGGAGTACAGGAATGATCGCAATAGTCTGCACAGCAAAGGGTTCAGAATGAGGCTCAGAAACATGGTGACTATATACACTTTTACCATTTCAGTTCCACCCCACCTGAATGCCAACTCTGAACTGATTGTTCATCTCAGCAACCTATGAAATTGAAAAAAAACATGGTGTAAAATCCACAAAGCAAGGTTAAGAAAACATAAAACAATTGGACACAAGATAGTTAAAAAGAAATCTTCACACAAAAGTGACTTGGTCTAGTAGTCAAAAGACAAACTTGGTGTAATTTCTTTTTACACATTCATAATTTACAACAGGTGCTTGCGTCATTTGGCACTAACTGCCAAAAAGTTGAAGAAGGCCATATACATACCCCCACAGTGCTTTGAATGAGGTGGCAGCAAAATGGAACCAGACAAAACTGAAAAATTTGGTTGGCATTTTATTTCACTGGAGAATTTCAGAACTCAGTACTAGTGGCCGTACCTCGGAGGAGAGCCCGTGACCATTGGCAGCAGCAGTACCGTGGACGATCCATTGGTGATTGCCACTGAACGCCGCACGGCCTACGGTCCTGCTAAAACCAAGAAAAGCACAGGCTGCCATGAATCCGAATCCAAGGGAGCAACCAACCAAGATCATCATGGCGGCTCTCACAGAGATTAAAGAGATGGCTGCTGCTGGCTGGTTTTGTTTACCCTTGTCCGACGACATGAACCTGCGACGCCATAACGTTGTTAACGAGTGAGCAGATGGTGTGTCGGGAACAGAGCACCCGGCGGCTCCGGCGGCGTCGCTGAGCAGAGGAGATTCAGATCCCGACAGGGCTTTGACGTGTGGCCACAGTAGCCATCCTCCACGCAAATGCCTGCGCATTTCATTTCATTTCATTTACAAAGGGGAAAATGAGTAGCACTTTTCAACCTTAGGAATCTCAAACTTGCAGAAATTGTTGGATTTTGGGCCCAGATATATCCCATCTTCCAAAACGCTGGGCTCCCAGAACAGAGTAGCAACGAAAACTTACGCTTTTTTTTGTTTGGAAAAAGAATGACATTGAGCGAGCACAAGACACAAACCAAATCTCTTACGAAAAAACGAGCAGGAGCAAACAAACCAACCAAGAAAATGAGCGAGCACAATGGCAAAAAAAAAAAAGCATAGATTTGGCCACAAGAATTTATTCTGAGGGGAGGAGGGTGAGTTTAAACACCAAGAAAATCTGGAGGATGCGGCGGCGGCTTACACGGGCCGTCGGCGGCGCCGATGGCCTTCCCAGAAGACGGCGTAGGACCACCCGCGTCTCCCTCGCACAGCGCCGCAGCGCGTCTCCGACCGCCATCTCCCTTTCCGCCCTTTCCTCCAGAACCTTTGGCGCCCTCGCCGCGCCAAAAACCCCCAGCTTCGACTCGGGCTGCGAGAGAGAAGACCTTGCACAGGCGCTGCGGCGCTGGCGCGCCCTGGCCTGCTTCGCGCCCGAGCCGCCGCCCCTCCACGCCGCTGCCGCTGCTGCCGGGGCACGGGCAGCAGCAGCCATCAATCACACGGCGGGGCCAGTGGTGGCCAGCTAACTGCCGCTAGCTAGCTCCTCGGGAATACAGAGTCCAGCGCCTCTCACACTCTCGCTCGGTGGCGGCGGCGCCGGCCTGCGACGAACCGCGCTCCTCTCGGATTCACAGCTGTGTCACTAGCTCTGGTATTTGCCGCCACTGGGACTGCCGGCCGGTTGATGCTCTAGCTCTGAGCTAGCTCTCGGCTGACGGCCGGCCGGCGGCTCAACCTTGCTGGCTGGCTGCTGCTGCTCTCCACCTCTATGGTCTGCTCGCTCTCCTGCCCCTGAGCTTGCTTGGAGGTGGTGGTGTCACTACATTTACAATGTGTGCCTGCTCCTTTCCGTTTCTTTCGTCCTCCTTGCTGCTTTGTTTACTCGCCTTCCTTTTCTTTTTCCTTTTTTCTGCCTTGCGGCTCCGGAACAACCATCATTCCTTCCACACAAGGGCAAAATGAGGGATTTACTTTAGCTGCCCTTTTATTCATAACAAATCCATATTTTGATGACCATAGTAGGAGTATCCTCTTTTCTCTCCATGTAGATAGATCATATCTTCCTTTAAAATGTTAAGGCTTGTTTCACATGTAATGAAGAGATATCAAACAAAGACAAAACAATTTTTTGATTAGTTGTAGGTCCAAACTTTTTCACAAATTTCTAAAATTATGTCTCATTGAAATTAATAGCACGCCTGCAAGAACATGGATTGATGGACTAGTTTTAATGAATCGATGATTCGAGTCCACAATTTGATCATGTCTAGATTAGAGATACAACTTTTTATATGTTGTAGGGATTAATTAACAGTTGTGCTCCCTTATTTGTGCGACCTTTTTGGAGTTGTCACACGCTGGTTGCATATAAAATTAGCTAGTCTCACTTTTTGCTGTCTTTTTCGTCTTACATTAACCCAAGGCATCAGCATCACGTTAGTTGCCCTTATCTTGCAGTAAGCAATAGTACTAACAGTTCAAAACCAACAGATCACTCTGTCCCCTTTCATTCATGCTGATTTATTATCTCCAATGCTATGCTATTGTCATTTTTAATTTCCACCTGTCACAACTTTTGTGCAAAGCTTTTTACACCATACAACTGCTAAAAAGTTGCTTCAAACAAGACAATACCTGGATAATATAAAGAGGCAGCTAGCACAATTGGAATATGACATGTGTCAGAAACACAAAAACTTGAGTATTGCTAGTTGCTTTTGTGAATAAATATATACTCCTACATCCTACATATACATAGTTGTACACATTCTGATCTACACCCTCATCATACTGTGGGCATTAGCAATGATGACTATATGGACCTTCAGAAAGGCGTTCTTGGAGTGCAAATTATGTGGTCGTGTATGCTTTTGAGGGGGTGGTGGGACAGTTTAGATTTTTTTAACAAATACTATATAGTATAGTATAAAGGCGAGGAAAAGCAAAAGTATATAGATAAGCCATTCAGATGGCAATGCTGCCTAGCTGTGTGCCTTTGCTAGATTGGAACCTTTTTTCTAGTAAAGTTGTATTTAGTGAATAATTGAGGCTATGCATGGTAATCATTTGATTAGAACCTAAATTAGGCCACATATAGTTCAATTACAAGAAGAACTTTCTTCCATTTAAACAGCAATTGAATTGCTTTTTGCATGGATCAATTTCCTACATTCAGATTTCAGACAAGCCCTAATCCCTGATGATTAAATAAAAAGTTGTCAATCTCTGTCTACTTTTATCTTGCTGGACTTAACTGAGATGCTTGTAGTGGTTAGATCGAGACGCTTGGCAAGCAATCAAATTGGAGACACCTATACGTCAATCCATGCTTGCTCACTAGTACTAAAATTCTACTTTTTACTAAACGAGATCTTTGTCGTCTGATCTTTGTTTACTTTTTGGAACCAAGAGGGGTTAGTTTGGTCCCATCAGTCTCTGAAAAAGACCTTTTCTCTCCTTGTATCACTGCTATTGGGCGACACCATGTGATGACGCTTTTGTGTTACGTTGCTTGGCACCACATTAATTTCGCCAAAAAGCAACGTGTAAAAAATAATGGGTGATGAGAACATTAGTTTTTGTTCATTCAGGTCATCTATCCATAACCTAAAAGAGTATATATATAATGCATGTATCCCTTTCAAGTTTGATATGATGTGCCGAGGTTCAGAGAACAAGTGCTTGGTGCTCTTGACCGGTCCAACACATGTGAAAGGGGAGACATTATCCTAGCTTCAATCCATTTTTGTGTTGCTTTTGCTGTTTTAGTCACAAGCTAAAAATTAAAGCTTTGTGGACACACACACACATGCCGCCACTTTATTTCAAGAGATGTGGAAAGCAACTGATAGATATAAAAATGCGCACCATATATATAGTTGTTTGGAATTGAGGTCATCAACAGGAACGTGTTGAATTTCAATGTTTAATACTAGGGTGATGATCAATCAATCCAAGAGAGATTTTTGATGGCTTGATAGTGGATGGTTGCACTTGTGTTTGTTTGATGTGGAAATTAAATAGCACATGTTTCTTCTAGAAGGTCGAAAATATATCACATCTCACACCATTTTTGGTTCAATTAACTTGTTCTTGCGTCATAAAGCTAGAGTTCCGTCATTATTGAAGAATATCAAATAGATTAGGTACTACTCCTACCCCAATTGCTGGTTGATATTTTTATTTTGGCTCTATTTGGTACTATAGACCAACTCTCCTCAAAAAGAGAATTGTGGATTTCTCGCAGCCGCCGCATGATTCAAAGCTCAAGGAAGATGTGGACTTGGTGATGTGAGTCATAAAGGTAGGTTTTAATTAACAGAGAATTGCTAAAAACACAGGTGCCTGTATAAAAAGAAAAAGAAAAGAAAAAGAAGCCCACGAGGGTGACTCTCACTCGCGATATCAAGCTAGTAGTCACAGGATTTTTTTCCCAAAAATATGCATGCGACTTAATTTGAACTTAGACTGTCATGCAAACTTAATTTGAACGCGAAAAATAGAATTTTTGGACCATAAATAATTTGAACAGGAAAAGTCATCAAATAGATTGCAAACCTCTTTTGAGCTTTTGCAACTTTTGATATAAATAAGTTTGTATTCATCCAACTTAATTTTTACAAAAATGTGTGTTTTTATTATACTGCACTTATTTTTAGAGGCTGGTCAAATTACCAACTACCTTTAAAGTCCAACTCTAGATACTGATGGCTTTCCTAACTCTTCGGCTGCCTCTAAAAATCAATTCTTGGAGATGAGCTATTTTTCTAGAACTGTCTCTGTACAAAAAGGTGGGACACCTCTAAAATAGCTTATGCAATAGTGTTAGTTGAGTTATTTTTCTTTGTATTTATTTTTTGAAGTAGTCTCAAGATCCTTATTATAGCATACAAAAATTTTGATATATATGAGATGGAGCTCTAATTAATAAGTTGGAGCTGTGACAAACAACACCTTAAACACCATGGATGCTTTCTTACCTCTCTCTATATCCTATTCGTGTTGATTGACAACCACATAGGCATTCTTCCAACATCACAATAGATGAACCTTTTTGCCAGTCACTGAGTGGCGGAGCTAGTAATTTACAGCTGGGTATGCCAGTGGTGGATCCTAGTGAGCCAATGATTAGTGTGTGGGGCTTGTAGGGCATTATTTGTAACATTATAGCGCGATGTACCAATATATGTATATTTAAATCTATGTAGATATATATTCATTGTTGTGTCATGAATCTTGGGGATTCTAAGGAATACATGGCATTCCCTGGTGCTGCCCATGGACAGTGCCCCCTTGAAACCGACTTCAACTAGGCATAATCATTGAGCTAGTGGTACCAACTAAATAGCAAGTTGTAGAAAATAACACACACACACAAACACATATATATGCATCGTCTTCCAAACGCCACAACAAATGGACCTTGTTTGATACGGAAACTGCCACCTCGAAACCGACTTCCTAGAGATAGCCACACCTACTCTTTTTAGACAAGGACGTAACATTCATGGTGTGTGGGTACCACTAATATAAAATAGCAAGTTGCAGAAAAAACAAAATTAACAAAACACACTAGCTATACATGCACACATTCTCGTATGGAGGC